>JARQOC010000009.1:145872986-146495261 GCA_033576535.1 Allobates femoralis
ACCACAAAACGTGCAGCACTAAGACAGAATCGGAGTATGTCTTTTTTTTTGGGTCTTCCAGGACCCAGGAAGGATAGACAGCAATGCCATCTCAGGGGTTCCCACCAAGCTCTTGCCGTAACCAGGGTGCAGTTACGAAATATCTTTGACCAGAATTCTCTGATCAGGGGACAGTCCCATCAAAAGTGAATCAGCGTACCAGTCTCCACACCACATCTCCAGCAAAGAGGGGAAGTGGAGGCAGAAAACCTGTGCAGCCTGTCCAGAGTGAGGTACCATCTGAAACATATTTTGTAACATTTTTCTAATGCATCGCTGGATCCAGACGACCTCCGAGCCATCGTGAAGCATTTTTCCCACTGTGCCATTCCATCCTCCCCCACTCCACCGCTTCCTCCTCCTTCCTTTGTCCTCCTCCCCTCGCCACTCCACCCTCGCTCCCTGCCTGTGCTGCTCATCTTCCCCACCCTGCTGCTTCGACCTCCGTCCTCCTCCCCCCGCCACTCTGTGCTCCGTCCTCCCCCTGCCACTCCATCCTCCTCCCCCCCTTTGCCTTGCCGCGCTCCATCCTCCCCCACCCTGCCACTTCCTGCTCCGTCCTCCATCCTCCTCCCCCCTGCCGCTCCATCCTCCCTCCTCCCCCAGCCACTCTGTCCTCCCCCTACCTGTGCCCCTCCATCTTCCTCCCCCCGCCGCTCTATCCTCAAAGTCCCTCCCTATTCAGCCTTCCCCATGCAATCCCTATTTCTATATTCTAGAATACCCGATGCGTTAGAATCGGGCCACCATCTACAATATATATATAATATCTTTATCCTAACCCTATGTATATATAGTATATATAATCTTTATCCTAACCCTGTTTTACTCTTCACCACAGCTTTATTCCTGACCTGTCTGGTGTGTTCCTGGTTGGATTTCGTGGTGCTGTATGATTCCTAATGTTCTCAAACAAACCTCTCAGGCCATCACAGAGCAGCTGTGGTTATAGGCTACATTCACGTGGTGTGTAATCGCACCATTAATATAGCGTTTTCGGTGGATCCGCTAATTGCAATAACGTCAGCTGTCCCAGCCAAGTCAATGCATTTAACTATTTTGCATTCACACACTGTGTTTTTTTACAGTTTTGCTTTTGGACTCAAAAGTGATCTGTAAAAAGAAGTGATATGTCCAATATCTGGTGTTATTTAGCTGCGCTTTTTACTCACCTCACCCACGCTCCCCCAGTGATCTCCCCTCATACCAACACTGCAGAACCTGTGGAAGACCTTGGACAGCACCATGTAACCGAGCAACATCACCCGGTCACATGACTAGGCCGCAGGGTCCTAGAGGCAGCGCTCTGTGGATGAGAGGATATCGCCGGCCGTCACTGGGGGGAGCGCGGCGAGGTGAGCAAGTGCAGGCAAAAAGTGCAGCAGCGTTCACACACAGAAGGCTGCGCTTTGTGAGGATCCTACAGTTTCTGCACCAAAAACGGATCATCACAAAACGCAGCAATAACGCTGTGTGTGAACGTAGCCATACTGAGAACAAATTACACACAGTTGGACTCAATGTACTAATTAGGTGACATCTGGAGACAATTGTAAGCAGAAAAGACAGGGTGCACCACAATTACAATAGTAAAGATACTGGTGCCTGCATGGAAAAGCAAAGCCAACATGATCAAAAGAAGAAATTGAATATATAGAGCAAGCACAACCAACATGATATGAAATACAAAAAAGCTTTATTGAAAAACCCAACAACAAACAGCATTTAAAAACAAACAAAAAAAAACATACAAAGGTATATATGTAAACAGACCCTAGATGGAGCTACAGGTATATAACACATACAGGTTGCCATATAGGTACCTTTTATCCTTCTCTGTCTCTCCCCTTACGGCTGATCACCAACCTTATGAGGGACCTCTGACTTTATTAAATCTCCTTAATGGTCCTGGCTTTATAAATTGCATATTATATGTAGGTTATGATGTTCATAGGGGGGTGATACTGGTTTGGATGGTTTAAATGAATCCTTCTATTTTTGGATCTCCTTAGCACCTGTCTGAAGTGACACACATACATATACAGTGTACACTGTCTGCAGAATTATTAGGCAAATGAGTATTTTTATCACATGATACTTTTTATACAGTTGTGGCCAAAAGTATTGCCACCCCTGCAATTCTGTCAGATAATACTCAGTTTCTTCCTGAAAATGATTGCATTCACAAATTCTTTGGTATTATTATCTTCATTTAATTTGTCTTCAATGAAAAAACACAAAAAGAATTGTCCTAAAGCCAAATTGGATATAATTCCACACCAAACATAAAAAAGGGGGTGGACAAAAGTATTGGCACTGTTAGAAAAATCATGTGATGCTTCTCTAATTTGTGTAATTAACAGCACCTGTAACTTACCTGTGGCACCTAACATGTGTTGGCAATAACTAAATCACACTTGCAGCCAGTTGACATGGATTAAAGTTGACTCAACCTCTGTCTGTGTCCTTGTGTGTACCACATTGAGCATGGAGAAAAGAAAGAAGAACAAAGAACTGTCTGAGGACTTGAGAAACCAAATTGTGAGGAAGCTTGAGCAATCTCAAGGCTACAAGTCACCTCCAAAGACCTGAATATTCTTGTGTCTACCGTGTGCAGTATCATCAAGAAGTATAAAGCCCATGGCACTGTGGCTAACCTCCCTAGATGTGGACGAAAAAGAAAAATTGACAAGAGATTTCAACGCTAGATTGTGCGGATGGTGGATAAAGAACCTCAACTAACATCCAAACAAGTTCAAGCTGCCCTGCAGTCCGAGGGTACAACAGTGTCAACCCGTACTATCCGTCGGCGTCTGAATGAAAAGGGACTGTATAGTAGGAGACCCAGGAAGACCCCACTTCTTACCCCGAGACATAAAAAAGCCAGGCTGGAGTTTGCCAAAACTTACCTGAGAAAGCCTAAAACGTTTTGGAAGAATGTTCTCTGGTCAGATGAGACAAAAGTAGAGCTTTTTGGGCAAAGGCATCAACATAGAGTTTACAGGAGAAAAAAAGAGGCATTCAAGAAAAGAACACGGTCCCTACAGTCAAACATGGCGGAGGTTCCCTGATTTTTGGGGTTGCTTTGCTGCCTCTGGCACTGGACTGCTTGACCGTGTGCATGGCATTATGAAGTCTGAAGACTACCAACAAATTTTGCTGCATAATGTAGGGCCCAGTGTGAGAAAGCTGGGTCTCCTCAGAGGTCATGGGTCTTCCAGCAGGACAATGACTCAAAACACACTTCAAAAAGCACTAGAAAATGTTTTTTTATTTTGGCTAAATGTTGTGCAACCAAGTATTAGGCTGAGGGTGCCAATACTTTTGTCTGGCCCATTTTTGGAGTTTTGTGTGAAATGATCAATGTTTTGCTTTTTGCTTCATTCTCTTTTGTGTTTTTTCATTGAAGACAAATTAATTGAAGATAATAATACCAAAGAATGTGTGATTGCAATCATTTTCAGGAAGAAACTGAGTATTATCTGACAGAATTGCAGGGGTGTCAATACTTTTGACCACAACTGTACATGTTGACCTTCTCCAAGCTGTATAGGCTTAAGAGTCAACTACTAATTAAGTAAATCAGGTGATGTGCATCTCTGTAATGAGGAGGGGTGTGGTGTAATGACATCAACACCCTATATAAGGTGTGCTTAATTATTAGGCAACTTCCTTTCCTTAGGCAAAATGGGTCAGAAGAGAGATTTGACGGGCTCTGAAAAGTCTAAAATTGTGAAATGTCTTGCAGAGGGATGCAGGAGTCTTGAAATTGCCAAACATTTGAAGTGTGATCACCAAACAATCAAGCGTTTCATGGGAAATAGCCAACAGGGTCACAAGAAGTGTGTTGGGCAAAAAAGGTGCAAAATAACTGCCCATGAATTGAGGAAAATCAAGCGTAAAGCTGCCAAGATGCCATTTGCCACCAGTTTTGCCATATTTCAGAGCTGCAACGTTACTGGAGTATCAAAAAGCACAAGGTGTGCTATACTCAGGGACATGAGAAGGTAAAAAAACTATAAGCGGTCTAATTGGAGGCGCTCAGGCACAAAGGCAGCGCCTCCAATTAGACCGCTTATAGTTTTTTTACCTTCTAATATAAATCCCTCTCTGAGGGTAAAGCGGAGGGGAGCAGCTAGGCGCAGAGTGCAGCTTAACGTGAGGACTGGCGTCGCCTGGCAACAGGAGCTTTAACTTAAGGACCTGCGGTGACGTGACCGCATGCTCGGAGCCCCTGGAGCACGCGGTGTGCAGATGAGCTAGAGCCTGTGAAGGGCGCCTTATCAAATGTATTACCGGGTTGTGCGGGGACAGCACAACCCCATAAGGTGAGTGGCCACCTATTAATAGCCACGCTAAAAAAAGCCCCCGGTAACCGCACTATTGCGCCCCTTTCTCTTCTCTTGCATACTCAGGGACCTGGCCAAGGTAAGGAAGGCTGAAAAACGACCACCTTTGAACAAGAAACATAAGATAAAATGTCAAGACTGGCCCAAGAAATATCTTAAGACTGATTTTTCAAAGGTTTTATGGACTGATGAAATGAGAGTGACTCTTGATGGGCCAGATGGATGGGCCAGAGGCTGGATCAGTAAAGGGCAGAGAGCTCCACTCCGACTCAGACGCCAGCAAGGTGGAGGTGGGGTACTGGTATGGCTGGTATCATCAAAGATGAACTTGTGGGGCAGTTTTGGGTTGAGGATGGAGTGAAGCTCAACTCCCAGACCTACTGCCAGTTTCTGAAAGACAACTTCTTCAAGCAGTGGTACAGGAAGAAGTCGGTATCGTTCAAGAAAAACATGATTTTCATGCATCCAACTACTCCGCAGCGTGGCTGGTCAGTAAAGGTCTAAAAGAAGAAAAAATAATGACATGGCCCCCTTGTTCACCTGATCTAAACCCCATAGAGAACCTGTGGTCCTTCCTAAAATGTGAGATCTACAGGGAGGGAAAACAGTACACCTCTGGGAACAGTGTCTGGGAGGCTGTGGTGGCTGCTGCACGCAATGTTGATCGTAAACAGATAAAGCAACTGACAGAATCTATGGATGGAGGCTGTTGAGTGTCATCATAAAGAAAGGTGGCTATATTGGTCACTAATTTTTGGGGGTTTTGTTTTTGCATGTCAGAAATGTTTATTTCTAAATTTTGTGCAGTTATATTGGTTTACCTGGTGAAAATAAACAAGTGAGATAGGAATATATTTGGTTTTTATTAAGTTGCCTAATAATTCTGAACAGTAATAGTTACCTGCACAGACCGATATCCTCCTAAGATAGCCAAATCTAAAAAAAAAAAAAACACTCCAACTTCCAAAAATATTAAGCTTTGATATTTAAGTCTTTTGGGTTGATTGAGAACATAGTTGTTGATCAATAATAAAAATACAACTTGCCTAATTAATTCTGCATACGGTTTATATCTTCATGTTGTTTATACCATTGCATCATTGTATTATATATATTGCATTATATGGTCTGTATGTGTTATATACCTGTAGCTCCACTTGGGGGTCTATTTACATATATACCATTGTATAGTTTTTTTTTACTTGTTTTCAAATGCTGTTTGTTGTTGGGTTTTCCAAGAAAGCTTTTTTGTAATTCATATCATGTTGGTTGTGCTTGCTCTATATTTGCAATTTCTTCTTTTAATTATATCTGGAGGTCCCTCAGGATTTTATTTAGTGATTCAGGTGCTGAATACAAATGCACATCATCATTTTCAGATTTGTATTTGTAAAATATTTAGAAACCCATATTCATTTCCTTTACACTTCACAAATACTTGCTACTTTGGTTGGTATATCACAGAAAATCACAATAAAATATATTCAAAGGTGTTTTTCAGTACTAATTTTACCCCCTTTCATTTGTCCTAACACTTTCCTAATTAACGTTTCATTAATACACTTCTATTTCCTGCCTTTCCTGTAAGCTCATCTCTCTGCGGCTCCTATAGTCTTCTGTTGATGTTCTGGCTCTACTACTTTTGATCTGGGGACCTGAATCTGACCAACTGAGCGGGGCACATCACTGGTGGGGGCGGGGCTGCCTCTGAGTGACAGCAGTCTGGGCACATCACTGGTGGGGCGGGGCTGCCTCTGAGTGACAGCAGTCTGGGCACATCACTGGTGGGGGCGGGGCTGTCTCTGAGTGACAGCAGTCTGGGCACATCACTGGTGGGGGCGGGGCTGTCTCTGATGACAGCAGTCTGGGCACAATCACTGGGGGGGCAGGGCTGTCTCTGAGTGACAGCAGTCTGAGCACATCACTGGTGGGGGCGGGGCTGTCTCTGACTGACAGCAGTCTGGGCACATCACTGGTGGGGGCAGGGCTGTCTCTGAGTGACAGCAGTCTAGGCACATCACTGGTGCGGGCGGGGCTGTTCTCTGACTGACAGCAGTCTGGGCACATCACTGGTGAGGGCAGGGCTGTCTCTGAGTGACAGCAGTCTGGGCACATCACTGGTGGGGGCGGGGCTGTCTCTGGCTGACAGCAGTCTGGGCACATCACTGGTGGGGGCGGGGCTGTCTGAGTGACAGCTGTCTAGGCACATCACTGGTGGGGGCGGGGCTGTCTCTGAGTGACAGCAGTCTGGGCACATCACTGGTGGGGCGGGCTGTCTCTGATGACAGCAGTCTGAGCACATCACTGGTGTGGGCGGGCTGTCTGATGACAGCAGTCTGAGCACATCACTGGTGGGGGCGGGGCTGCTCTGAGTGACAGCTGTCTAGGCACATCACTGGTGGGGGCAGGGCTGTCTCTGAGTGACAGCAGTTGGGCACATTACTGGTGGGGGCAGGGCTGTCTCTGAGTGACAGCAGTCTGGGCACAACACTGGAGGGGGCGGGGCTGCCTCTGAGTGACAGCAGTCTGGGCACATCACTGGTGGGGGGGCTGTCTGAGTGACAGCTGTCTGGCACATCACTGGTGGGGCGGGGCTGTCTCTGAGTGACAGCAGTCTGGGCACATCACTGGTGGGGGCGGGGCTGTCTCTGACTGACAGCAGTCTGGGCACATCACTGGTGGGGCGGGGATGTCTGAGTGACAGCTGTTAGGCACATCACTGGTGGGGGCGGGGCTGTCTCTGAGTGACAGCAGTCTGGGCACATCATTGGTGGGGCGGGGCTGTCTGAGTGACAGCTGTTTAGGCACATCACTGGTGGGGCGGGGCTGTCTCTGATGACAGCAGTCTGGGCACATCACTAGTGGGGCGGGGCTGTCTGAGTGACAGCTGTCTAGGCACATCACTGGTGGGGGCGGGGCTGTCTCTGAGTGACAGCAGTCTGGGCACAACACTGGAGGGGGTGGGGCTGCCTCTGAGTGACAGCAATCTGGGCACAACACTGGAGGGGGGCGGGCTGTCTCTGACTGACAGCAGTCTAGGCACATCACTGGTGGGGGCGGGGCTGACTCTGAGTGACAGCAGTCTGGGCACATCACTGGTGGGGGTGGGGCTGTCTGAGTGACAGCTGTCTAGGCACATCACTGGTGGGGGCGGGGCTGCCTCTGAGTGACAGCAGTCTGGGCACAACACTGGAGGGTGCGGGGCTGTCTCTGAGTGACAGCAGTCTGGGCACATCACTGGTGGGGGCGGGGCTGTCTCTGAGTGACAGCAGTCTGGGCACATCAATGGTGGAGGTGGGGCTGCCTCTGACTGACAGCAGTCTGGGCACATCACTGGTGGGGGCGGGGCTGTCTCTGAGTGACAGCAGTCTGGGCACATCACTGGTGGGGCGGGGCTGTCTGATTGACAGCTGTCTAGGCACATCACTGGTGGGGGCGGGGCTGTCTCTGAGTGACAGCAGTCTGGGCACAATACTGGAGGGGGTGGGGCTGCCTCTGAGTGACAGCAGTCTGGACACAACACTGGAGGGGGCGGGGCTGTCTCTGAGTGACAGCAGTCTGGGCACATCACTGGTGGGGGCAGGGCTGTCTCTGAGTGACAGCAGTCTGGGCACATCACTGGTGGGGGCAGGGTTGCCTCTGAGTGACAGCAGTCTGGACACAAATGCCCAGGATCACACTTCACTCTCCTCTCAGCCTGGTTCACATTGCGGTGCTTTCATGTGATATGCTACTGCTCCTTTATGAGAATTGGCTCAGTGATAAGAAATAAAGGGTGGTATATTAATGGTCACAGTTAACAGTGGGGTACCTCAGGGGTCAGTGTTGGGCCAGCATCTTTTTAACATATTTATTAATGACCTTGTAGGGGCATACAGAGTAGAATTTCAATATTTGCAGATGACACTAAACTCTGCAGGGTAATTAATACAGAGGAGGACAATTTTATATTACAGGAGGATTTATGTAAACTAGAAGCTTGGGCTGATAAACGGCAAATTAGCTTTAATGGGATAAATATAAGGTCATGCACTTGGGAGGGGCAATAAAATGTATATTTATGTACTGAATTGTAAAATATTGGGGAAAACTACCACTGAAAAAGACCTGGGTGTATGGGTAGATGACAAACTCACATTTAGTGGCCAGTGTCAGGCAGCTGCTGCAAAGGCAAATAAAATAATGGGATGCATTAAAAGAGGCATAGATGCTCATGAGAGAACATAATTTTACCTCTATACAAGTCACTAGTGCGACCACACTTAGAATACTGTGTACAATTCTGATCTCCGGTGTATAAGAAAGACATAGCTGAACTAGAGCGGGTCCAGAGAAGAGCGACAAAGTCATTAGAGGACTAGGGGTCTGCAATACCAAGACAGGTTATTAAACTTGGGGTTATTTAGTTTGGAAAAACAAAGGCTTAGGGGTGATCTTATAATAATGTATAAATATTTGAGGGGACAGTACAGAGACCTTTCTAATGATCTCTTTACTCTTAGGCCTGAGACTGGGACAAGGGGGCATCCTCTACGTCTGGAGGAAAGAAGGTTTAATCATAATCACTTTTTTTCCCCAGTGTGGAGCTTAGTGTTTGCCATATGGGGTTTTTATGCCTTCTTCTGGATCAACATGTTAGGCTATGGGTTGAACTAGTTCTCAAACTCGGCTGGGTTGATGGGCCGCACATAGAAAAAAATTGATATCGGAGGGCCGCATTACTTGTGACATTGCTAAGTGACATTTTAGTAAGACCAGCATTTTTTGCTCAATGTAGTAATCCTGATCTTTTTCTTTTAATAATGTCCCCACCGTGGTTCCCTTCTTGTAGTAATGTCCCCACCGTGGTTCCCTTCTTGTAGTAATGTCTCCATCCTGATCCCCATCTTGTAGTAATGTCCCCATCCTGGTCCCTTCTTGTAGTAATGTCCCCATCCTGATCCCCATCTTGTAGTAATGTCCCCATCCTGGTCCTCATCATCTAGTAATGTCCCCATCCTGGTCCTCACGTAGTAATGTCCCCATCCTTGTCCTCATCACGTAGTAATGTCACCATCCTGGTCCTCATCATGTAGTAATGTCCCCATCCTGGTCCCCTTCTTGTAGTAATGTCTCCATCCTGATCCACATGTAGTAATGCCCCACCTGAACTCTGTAATATCCTCCATCCTGGTCCCCTTTTGTAGTAATGTCTCCATCTGATCTCTCTGTGTAAGTCCACTGGTTCCCTTCTTGTAATAATGCCCCATCCTGTCCCCTTTTGTAGTAGCCATCTGATCCCATTTGTAGAATGCCCTTTCTGATATTCTTGTAGTAATATTCCTCTTCCTGATCCTCTTTGAGTAGTAATGTCCCCATCCTGATCCCCATCTAGTAGCAATGCCCCCATCCTGGTCCTCTTTTGTAGTAATGTCCCAATACTGATCCTTTTTGTAGTAATGTCCCTATCCTGGACCCCTTTTGCAGTAATGTCCCCATCCTGATCTCCTTTTGTAATAATGTCCCCATCCTGGACCCCTTTTATAGTAATATCCTCATCCTGGCCCCCATTGTGTAGTAATGTCGCCCATGCTGGTCCCCTTTTGTACTGATGTCCCCAACCTGGTCTACCACCTTTTTACACATACACACACACACATACACACATTCTCTCTCACACTCTCACTCTTACACAGTCTCACAATCACACACACATTCTCTCACACACATTCTCTCTCACACACACACTCACACACACTCTCTCTCACACATGCACACACACACTCTCATATACACACACATTCTCTCACACACATGCTTACATTCTCACATACACACTCACACTCACACACTCACTTTCACACACACAAACACTCTCACATACATTTTCTCACTCACATTCAGACTTACATTCTCCACACACACACTCACTCTCACACACATTCTCCTGCACATGTTCTCTTTCACACACACATTCTAATGCACACACACTCTCAAACACTCTCACACACATTCTCTCACACACTCACATTCTCACACACAAACACACTTTCACATAAACAAACATTGTCACACACATTCTCTCTCACACACACACACTCACATTCTCACCTACACACACAAACCACACTCTCACATACACATTCTCTCACACACACTCACAATCTCAGATACACACTCACAAACACACTCACAAACACACATACACACTCACACACTCTCACATACACACTCACTCTGACACACAAACACACGCTCATACACACTCACACATTCTCTCTCACACACATTCACACACTCACTCTCACACACTCACACTCACATACGCACATTCTCTCACACACACTCCATTTTCACATACTCACACACAAACACATATGTGACATACACACATTCTCTCTCTCACACACTCACAATCTCACATACACACTCACTCACACATTCACTCTCACACACTCACATACACACACAGTCCCTCACACTCACATACACACACACTTACATTCTCACATACACTCTCTCACACATACACTCACACACATTCACACACTCACTCACATACATTCTCTCACACACTCACTCTCACACACACATTCACACACATTCTCTCTCACACACACACTTACATTCCCACATACACACTCACACACATACACTTACATTCTCTCACACACACACTTACATTCTCACATACACACTCATACACTCACATTCACACACTCACTCACATACATTCTCTCACACACTCACTCTCACAAACACACACACACATTCTCTCACACACACTTACATTCTCACATACACACTCACACATTCTGTCACACACTCACACTTACATTCTCACACACACTCACTCTCACATTCATACACTCACTCTCACATACATTCACACACTCATCCTCACACTCACATTCTCACATACACACTCTCACACACATTCTCACACAATTTACTACCCTTAACTACCGGTACAGTGCAGGAGGGAGACGCACTTCCCGCTGTGCAATATATTCCAGCCGTGGGACTGACGGCGCTGCTGCTCAGTAACATCAATGCAATCCACTGGCCAATGAGAGGCCCGCAGGTGTGGTCATATGCCGACGACAGCTGCAGGTCTCTCATTGGCCGGTGTATTGCATTGATGTTACTAAGCGGCAGCGCTTTCAGTCCCGCGGCCGAAAGATATTACACAGCGGGAAGCGCGGCTCCCTCCAGAACTCACTGTACCACCGGCATGTTTGTCCACGGTTCCGTGGGCTGCACAGTTAAGCCCCAGGTGCCGCATGCGGCACGCGGGCCGCGTGTTTGAGACCCCTGAACTAGATGGACCTTCAACCCTAAAAACTATGGAACTATGAAACTAATGTCATCACAGCCTGGGCTTTGATTCATTATAAAGTGCGGTTATGTGGAATAAGTGATGAGTTGCTGACTCTGTGCCTGGTGTATGTTGTGTTCTGTCTCGGACTCCACTCATATAGGCTAGGTAGGGGCCCAGTGGAGGATTCTCCTGTACCCCTGTGGGCCCCTCCGCACCTCTCCTCACCCACTGATCTCAGCTGTCGATCACTGACGTGTCTCTCCATATACTTTTCTGTGCGGAGTCTCATTTTCTACAGGCATCTTCATAAATAAAGTTGTCTCTTGCCTGTCTGTTTTTCTTGTCCCAATACTGATTTACTAATCTGTAGTCTCTCTGTAGAAATAATCTACCACACGACATCAATTCACAATAACATTTCACTTTAAACGTCCATAGCTGATTATTGTCATTATTCAATTTGGCCAATGTAAATTCAAGCAACATAGGATATAATTCCCTGAGGAATACTATAAGGCTAAAACTCAAAGTACAAACTTTAAACCAAAGTGCTTACAATATCACACAAACGAGACACTAAAGCCCAATATTTTATTGAGAATAATTGAACAATATACCTATTATAATAATGACTAAATAACACTAATAAATACAGGGGTGGGCCATTTATATGCATACACCTATAATAAAATGGGAATGGTTGGTGATATCAACTCCTGTTTGTGGCACATTAGTATATGGGAGGGGGAAATCTTTTCCAGATGGGTGGTGACCATGGTGGTCATTCTGAAGTCGGCCATTATGGATCCAACTTTATTTTTTTTAATTGGAAGATGGTCATGTGACACATCAAACGTTATTGAGAATTTCATAAGAAAAACAATGGTGTGCTTGGTTTTAACGTAACTTTATTATTTCATGAATTATTTACAGTTTATGACCACTTATAAAATGTGTTCAAAGTGCTGCCCATTATGTTGGATTGTCAATGCAACCCTCTTCTCCCACTCTTGACACACTGTAGCAACACCGCAGAAGAAATGCTAGCACAGGCTTCCAGTATCCAGTGTTTCAGATGCTTCACATCTCGTATCTTCACAGCATAGACAATTACCTTCAGGGTGAGTGATGAGGCAAACTTTTTTGTGAATGTGAAGTTAACAAACAAAACCACCGCTGTTGGTCTGACACTAACCCACAGTGGATAGATCCTCCAAGACAAAAATTGATGGTATGTGTGTGGTATATGGGGTACAAAGATAGTGGGGTCATTCTTCATCAATGGAAACCTCAATGCCACTGGATATCTGAAATTGCTACATCTACATGACTGCTACATTTCTTATCCAAAGGATGAAGAAGGAAAGCCAAAAAGTTCAATGGTGACATTGACAGACGGAGTAAGTAGATGTCTTCTCCATGATAGGGGCTTCTATAAGATAAGATAAGATAAGATAAGATAAACTTTATTGATCCCGGAGGAAATTACAGAATTATAGAAGTGGATATAACTGAATTGACCAGAAATTAATGTAAAGAAAGACAAAGTTAAACATAGAAGATTTATTGTCCATCATTCTCTGCCAGGAGCTTGTGAAATTGGGTATATAACTAGCCGAGGCCTACAGAATGTCACTGATTTATTCAGTCCCCTGTACCTGTGTCCACCCACTCGTCATGCACGAGTTACCACCCAGCCAGGAATGTCCTCATAGGTCAGTGAGTTTGAAGGATTACTGAAAAATGCTGATGTGAAGCTTGGAGAAACTATTGTTTTTTAGGCTGACAAATTGAAAGTTATCATCACTCACCTTCTACCATAAAATGGGGCTGCTGCAAAAGCTGTTATTTTGGAAAATGCTATATGGCTTCCTGCCATTGAGTCTGACTGGCACCATAGAACAACATGAACATCATTGCCCATTTCATCCAGTTAGAAATTCAGCTTGCAACGTCACAAAATGCCAAATACCACACTGTCCAATGGTTGAGATCTAATAAAAAATTACACAATAATGAAAAACACTGACTACGCATGTATGAAAAAACGTGATGTCTCAATGAGCCCTTAATTGATTGCACTGCCGCACCTCACAATCACTGTGACTGTACCGCCTGACCCCACAATCATCGTGACTGCACCCTCTGACCCCACAATCAGTGTGACTGTACCGCCTGACCCCACAATCATCGTGACTGCACCCTCTGACCCCACAATCAGTGTGACTGTACCGCCTGACCCCACAATCACCGTGACTGCACCCTCTGACCCCACAATCAGTGTGACTGTACCGCCTGACCCCACAATCAGTGTGACTGCACCCTCTGACCCCACAATCAGTGTGACTGTACCGCCTGACCCCACAATCACCATGACTGCACCCTCTGACCCCACAATCAGTGTGACTGTACCGCCTGACCCCACAATCACCGTGACTGCACCCTCTGACCCCACAATCAGTGTGACTGTACCGCCTGACCCCACAATCAGTGTGACTGTACCGCCTGACCCTACAATCACCATGACTGCACCCTCTGACCCCACAATCAGTGTGACTGTACCGCCTGACCCCACAATCACCGTGACTGCACCCTCTGACCCCACAATCAGTGTGACTGTACCGCCTGACCCCACAATCAGTGTGACTGTACCGCCTGACCCTACAATCACCATGACTGCACCCTCTGACCCCACAATCAGTGTGACTGTACCGCCTGACCCCACAATCACCGTGACTGCACCCTCTGACCCCACAATCAGTGTGACTGTACCGCCTGACCCCACAATCAGTGTGACTGTACCGCCTGACCCCACAATCACCGTGACTGCACCCTCTGACCCCACATCAGTGTGACTGTACCGCCTGACCCCACAATCAGTGTGACTGCACTGCCTGACCCCACAATCAGTGTGACTGCACTGCCTGACCCCACAAACAGTGTGACTGCACCACCTGACGCCACAATCAGTGTGACTGTACCGCCAGACCCCACAATCAGTGTGACTGCACTGCCTGACCCCACAATCAGTGTGACTGTACTGCCAGACCCCACAATCAGTGTGACTGCACTGCCTGACCCCACAATCAGTGTGACTGCACTGCCTGACCCCACAATAAGTGTGACTGCACTGCCTGACCCCACAATCAGTGTGACTGCACCGCCTGACCCCACAATCAGTGTGACTGCACCGCCTGACCCCAAAATCTGTGTGACTGCACTGCCTGATCCCACAATCAGTGTGACTACACCTCCTGATCCCACAATTAGTTTGGCTGCTCCACCTGACCCCACAATCAGTGTGACTGCTCCACCTGACCCCACAATCAGTGTGACTACACCATTTGACCAGGCCCCTGCTATGAGATCGCTGGTCATATCAGAGTCGCCTGGACCATTTTTTGATCGTTGGGGTCCCGCTGGGCAGCATGCATTGGTGTGTTTGACAGGGACAACGACCAACGATCTCAATACTACAGGTCTGAGAAGCAGGGTCCCAACGACCTCCGTATCATTCCGGATCGTTGTTGCATTGCTGGTGAGATCTGTTTGACATCTCACCAGCGATCCCGACAGCGACGCACCAGCGATCCCTACCAGGTCGTATCGCTGTCGGGATTGCTGGTGCGTCACCAAGTGTGACGGTACCCTTAGACTGGTGGGAGGTTTTCCTTGCTTGCATTTATTATTTCTCCTTTGTCCCCTTGTGCACAAGTTTTATATTTCCTTACCTGGGATTCTCTTCTATCTCTTCTATATTTTGGCTTGTTGTGCAAAGCAGCTTCCCCTTTGGTTCCTCTTTTAGGCAGACAGGTCAGAGTTGTGGTATTTTAGTTGTGTGGCTAGGGATATTCCAGTCAGTGCAACTACCATTAGGGTGTTGTGCAGATAGGGATACTAGTCTGTACAGGAACAAGTAGGGTGTGGCTGCAGTCTGGTACTTTTTGTTCCCCCTTTACCCGTGTTGAAATACATATGTGCATAACACAGGAAGGATGTTCACCACAGGTCCCTATAAAAACTAAGAGTACCTTTTGCCTGACTGCAGTGGTTGGCACTCTAAAGTAATGCAATGGCCCTCCACTCAACGTTGTCTGGCCCTGAGTGTCCTTAAGTGCACTCTAAATTATAAACCAGGTATAACACAAAAACTGATATACGAAAAAGAAGTGCACACAGGTAGAAGGTGAGATACAGGGCTAAAGAAGTGATCACACAGGTGTACTGGGAAGTTGGAAGAAATTGAAATTAAACTCCAAAAAACTTACAGATTATATGGAACCCCTCCATATCCCAAATAAAACAGAATACAAAATGGGAGAATGCTGGAAACAGAAATGCACAAACAAACTGCATAGAAAAGGAAAAATGATAACTCAGCAAGATTATCCTTGAAATGTAGCGAGCATTCAGCAATGTGCATGGCGAGTATAAATAGCCCCTACCAAGATGTGATAGGGCAAACAAAACAAGGAAGTGAACACACCTGATTGTAAAACAGAACAGCAAGGCAAAGGAAAGGCAAGATAACTAACAGCAGTTGGACAGATATAAAACATGCAGTAGTCAAATGGAGAGGGAAACCAACAAGCAACCAGAGGTCGCCGAATAATGCCCCAGAGCCGAATCATGATACAGTGTGATCCAGCTGCCACATACTGGACTGCTGCCTGACCACACAATAACTGTGACTGTCCTGCCTGACCACACAATCGTGTGAGTGCATGGCCTGATCCCATGATCACTGTAACTGCACTGCCTGACCCTACAATCAGTGTGAATGTGCTCCCTGACCCTACAATAAGTGTGATCGTGCGGTTAGGCAACTTAATCACACTGATTGTGGGGTTAGGCGACTCAATCGTGGGATCAATGTGAGCCCATAATTAGCGTGACTGAAACACTTGACCCCACAATTAGTGTAACTGCTCTGCCTGACCAACAATCAGTTTAACTGCTGTGCCTGACTCCACAACCACTACTACTTTTGTTACTTTTCTGTTTTTGTGAATTAATGTCACCCAAGTTATTAAGAAGCCAGCTCCTCTCCTAGACCTCTGTCCTCTTATCACTCCTCCCTGCTGATGGGCTGGCCTTGCTCTACCTCCTGTCAGTGTGACAAAATTCTTCTTGTCCACTGCCTACCAGACATAGATAGGGATTGAAGGGGGAGTTAGAATAGTCCCACAGATAGAGATCTCCTACAAGTACAGTCCTGTGTCAAGTGTTCTCAGCCCTGTGCACTAAGATCCAGCAGCCAATATGTCCGACGCTCCATCCGAAGAATCAGCGCCGACCGTAGAGGAGGTCAGTACGGCCCCAGTAGAGAACCCCTGCACCGAACTCAAAGCTGCCATGGAAAAATGGTGAGTGACCCGTGTGTAATCTACAACTGAAGGGTTAACAGGCCGTAAACATATTTTATTAATTATAACGATATGTGTTACATTCTATATATTAGATGATACATTATATTATTACACCATTATATACTGCGTTACCAGTTTGCTGGATTTTATAATAAAGTACATACTATTATGTAATATATGATATGCGATAACAGTGCCTGTAATTTTACATAATATTAATTTAGGTTATAACAGCCAGATGTGAAGAAAATAAAATGTCTGTCACGCCACCTTGTACTTAATGTCCTTGACTATAAAGCCCCGTCACGTTTTGTTTGCACATTTCCATGATTCTGCCAAGAACGTGACCTCTAACCTGAAGATTTGGTGAAAATTCTCGAGAAAAGGGATATATTCAGTCTCCTATGATAGATAGATAGACGTTGGATAGATAGATAGATAGATAGATAGTTTAATATAGTAATAGACGTTGGAAAAATAGATGATAGATAGATGATTAAGTCTTGAATAGATAGATAGATAGATATTGTTGAATAGATAGATAGTGATAGAGTTGGTGAAATAGAATAGATAACGTTCAATAGATATATAGACGTAATAGATAGATAGATAGATAGATAGATAGATAGATAGATAGATAGAGTTGATAGATAGATAGATAGATAGATAGACGTTGAATAGATAGGTAGATATAGAATGGCAGATCCTTGTCGCTCGTATGAGCTTTAGATTATTCAGTTCATTTGGAAATACGGCTGTAGATTTCTAATCTAATCTGGATTATTGTGGGTAATCAGGGTTATCTAACATTTTCTGAAGTATTCTATTGTATTGTTGATTTCTGGGTGTCCTTTATGACATTCAGCCCCTGGAATGATCCATTACGATTTCCCTTTGCTTCTATACAGTATAAGCAGAGTGAAGTCTCATAGGTTATATAATATATACGGGCCGCATGATGAGATATGAAAGAGAAGAGTTAAAGCGACAGTACATCAAATATTTCTCATCAAAAATCCCAGCATCAAATGTTTGTATTGTAAAGATGTTGGTGGTGTGACCTTCATGCTTCTATGAGGTCAGGAGACGTATTATGGGCAATTCATGTTGTTTTTAGCTGTACGTCTGTCTGTACACGGCTTCTTTAGTTTAATTCTAATTTTGGAAAATATTGTACATTTTTTAAAAAAAAATTTCATTAGCCCTTTTCCCTGTTGCCACATATACAATTACATTTACTGCAGACTCTGAGCCTGAAACTGGTCAGAACTGAGCAAATTGCAAACTGCAAAATAAGAAGTTTTGCTACTTTTTTGTGTAATTTTTTTTTCTGATAAAAATTAACACAAATGAGCAATTACTGCTCCATATATTAATACTAGTAAAAAGGCCCGATGCAATTGCATTGGGAGTGTGTGACAGTTTCTGTGCGCAACTTAGAGATGTGTTAGACTGGTGAACTAAGCTGGCAGCAGTCACTTATGAGACAGAGACAGTTAATGGCAGAGACCATGTGAACGTAGACAGTTTGTGACAGTTTGTGTGGCAACCTAGAGAGTGTTAGACTGGTGAAATAAGCTGGCAGCAGTCACTTATGAGACAGAGACAGTTAATGGCAGAGACCAACGTGAACGTAGACAGTTTATGACAGTTTTGTGGGCAACTTAGAGAGTGTTAGACTGTGAAATAAGCTGGCAGCAGTCACTTATGAGGCAGAGACAGTTAATGGCAGAGACCAGTGAACGTAGACAGTTTATGACTGTTTTGTGTGGGCAACTTAGAGAGTGTTAGACTGTGAAATAAGCAGGCAGCAGTCACTATGAGGCAGAGACAGTTAATGGCATAGGCCAAGGCAACTTAGACAGTTTGTACTGTCTTCAGTGCGCAACTTAGAGAGTTGTTAGACTGGTGAAATAAGCTGGCAGCAGTCACTTTATGAGGAGAGAGTTAATGGCAGAGCCCAGGGGGACTTAGACAGTATTACAGTCATTCACTGGGCGACTTAGTGAGTTGTTGACTGAGTTACTGCAGTCCCCTAGGAGAATTAGTTAGCTGGAGACAGCTGGGCTTCTTTCTGAGACTGGGGGCGGGAAACTGAGGTAGTTGGGGCGTGCCGTAGTTGTTGTGAGGCAGCTGAAATAAGGAGAAAATATAGACGTTAGCATAGGGGTGGAGTGTAGGCGGGAGAGGGTGGAGATGGAACGTAATATACATACACGTCACCGCAGGGGCGGTGTGTAGGCAGCCACAGGCTGCAGAGAAGAACGTCGCCAGTGGGGCGGTCCGTAGGCGGGTAGAGGCTGGGCAGCTGTGGTGAGGCGAGTGGCGTGAGGTAAAATGCGTATCGCGATGGCGCATGCGCGCCATTGCTCAGTTGTGCGGTGGCGACGGCGTATGCGCATGCGCTGCGGTTGCTATGACGACGCAAGTGAGAGGCAAGCAACGGCTCGTGATAGCAGCACAGTGACCGAAGCGCAAAACTGGTGATTATGTATATAGATGAAGAATACCTGAGTATGCTGCTCATATGTGTATACAGGCTTGGACTGGCCCACTGGTGAACAGGGGTATCCTTGGGGGGGGGGGTCCCTGTGAAGGAGTGGGGCCCAAATTCCTTGTATGAAATGATTACAAATGTTTGTTACAAAATATACGGATGATAACTGTCTCAGTTTGTTTACTTTTTAAACTCCTAGTTGCGATTAAAAAAGTAACAAAACACATAGTAACCAGTCAGAACTCCGGACTCCATCTAGTACAATAAAAACTATCTCTGAATGCCATGTCATACGTTGTCCAATGCTCATGTACAATGGCCGGCATGTGCCACCATACAGGCTGTCAGGCTCAGGATGTACAGAGATATTTCCTCCTAGCAGCAATGCTTCCTTTACCTCCAGTGGAGCAAGGCATGATTTTCTTTATGTAAACCCTCTGCAAAATCCAAAGAAAAAAAAAACTTGCATAGAGAATCAAAGACCATCTCAATAGGAGCTCTCTTATTGCTCTATAACCCATATATCTATAGCGATGTATGAGTTAAGGGCCCATTACACGCTTCGATGTGGCAGCTGTCACACAGGCATCCTCAACAGCGAACAGGAACAGCAAGAATGCTGGTAACCATGGTAAACAGCGGATAACTAAGCAGAGAGCTCTGCTTAGTTACCCGCTGTTTACCTTGAATACCAGCTCCCAGCACTTGCTGTGCGGCGCTGGGAGCTCGCTGATCGTTGGTCTCCCGCTGTCACACACAGTGATGCTGCGTGTCCAGCGGACAACCAATGACAGATTTATGGTCCTGTCCATAAATCTGCAATCAATGATCAACGACGTATCGTTGATCGTTGATCGGTGTCACACACAACGATGTTGTTTTGACATCGCTGTAATGTCACCAAACCAGTGACGTTGCAACGATATCGTTCACGATATCGTTGTGTTAACAGGCCCTTTATAGAGCCGGAAGAGAGCTCCCATCTCATTGCTGAAGTCACAGCAGTAAACACGTAATATAAGTAGCACAAAACTACACGCACAGCAGTTATATTTATGGAGCCTGTCACTGCCTCACATCCAAACTTCAAAGTGCACAGGGGCTGGAGACGGGAAATACACAATACAGTGTATATATGGACTTCACACGATCTCAGAGTAGGGGATAGAGGGAATAATATCTGGTCACCTGAAAAAGTGCATCCTAAGAGTGTAATTCTGTACATGTGTGTGTTATGTGTGTTTGTGTGAGCATTGTATTATATATGACTTGCGCCATGGGGGCCGTGGGGTACTCGGAGGTGGACCAAGTCGATATCGTTGCTGGCAATGGGGATGTCATGATGGCGTGACCCGGTCCGTTTGCCTGGAGCGGTCAATAAAAGGGGAAGAGTTTGTTGAAAACGGGGAAAATGGATTTAGGGATTAGTTGTCATGACACCACCAGTGGTGTTCAGCAATGGATGGCCGACGCTGCGGTCCGGGACCTCTGGAGATGATGGGATGGCAGCTGTGATGGCTTCGCTCCCCACAGGTGGAGCGGGTCCCCAGGGCATCCGGTGTAGAGGAACTTGGGTGATGGGGGGCTGGCGGGGCAGATCAGGCTGCAGGGAAGGATCAGGGCGGTTCACATATAGGGTCCTGCGGCCTGCGCGGGTTATCAGTAGTCTACCGCTCCTCAGGCGCGAAATGAACAGTCTCACACACAGTTCTGAGTTCTAAACACAGTTTACTTAGCTTTCACTGTTCTTGCACCACAGGGTACAGTTCTGGTTAGTCGCAGTCCAGATTGTCCTCAGCAACCAGGATAGCTTGTCCAAGACACCCACTTTATGTTTCTTCCTTCTCGGGTTGCTTTCTCTCTCAGCGCTGCCTGTCCGACTAACTCCTGCACACGCCTCTGCACATAGTGCCCCAATCCAGCAGCCACGGGTCCTGTCGGGCAACCAGTACCAAGTCCCCTGACCCTAGTAAGGCTACCTTCTTGGCAAATGTGTTGGAAGTTGGCCACAGCTCCTCTAGTTCTTGTGGCCTCCGGTTCCATGGTTGGAGCGTAGAGTCTCCTCGCCACCTTTAGGGCTGGTCCCCTGGTGCTCAACCTGCCCTTCCACTTCACTTCAGATTCGGACGCACGAGTGGATCGCTCACTGCCTGTGCCTCTAGGGCTCCCTCTGTCTCTCTGCACTTTGCTGTCCTGGGACAAGCCTCTTCTCCGCTCAAGTCCTCCGGGTCCTTCTCCTTCCACTGACTCCACCAACTGTCTGACAACTTCTTGTCCTTTTGCGTTTTCTACTCCCTGACTGCTGCCCTACTAACTTCCCACCCTCCACCTCTCTCCCCGCTGTCCCACTGACTACCTGGGCCTCCCACTATCAGGTCCGCCTGCTGTCCCTGGGAACGGGTGTGTTGGGTGCTTTTGTGGGTGTCTGGACTTACCATCCCGTTTACTGAGAACAGGCATACCACACCGGTGGATTGGGAGCAGTATCCCTCTATGGTGACCAGACCGCAGGGGTGCCACATATACACATACATATACTATATATCCAGTGGCATACAAAAGTTTGGGTTCGGCACCTCTGGTCAAAATTGCAGTTATTGTTAACAGTTAAGCAAGTTGAAGAGTAAATAATCTCTAAAAGGCAAGAAAGCTAAAGATCACACATTTCCTTTGTATTTTAGACATAAAAAAAATTATTTTCATCTTTTTACATTTTTAAAATTACAAAAAAGGAAAATGTGTCTATGCAAATGTTTGGGCACCCTGCATGATTAGTACCTAGTATCTCTCCTTTTTGCACAAATGACAACTTGTAAACACTTTTTTTAGCAGCCAAGAGTCTTTCAATTCCAGTTTGAGGGATTTTTATCCATTCTTCCTTGAAAAAGTCTTCCAGCTCTCTGAAGGTACCGTCACACGGGGAGATATCGCCGGCGATGTTGCCGGCAACCGAGGGGCGTGGCCAGGTTGCGGCGACATCGCCGGCGAATTGCCGCGTGTGACAGGGCGATAATCAGGCGATGAATCGCCTGAGTCACATCGCCAGGTTTCCCAACAATGTTGGGAAACCTGGCGATGTTGCTCAGGCGATCCTGCCTGATCGCCCTGTGTAACGCGGCAACCCGCAATGTTACGGGCGATTCCGCCTATCTACAACATTGCGGGTTATCGCTTGCTGGGTTGCTGGGCAACTCAGCGAGCGATAGCCGCGGCAACTAGCCGGCGACATCGCCGGTAAGTTGCTCAGTGTGACAGCTCACCGGCGATGTTGTCAGGGATGCGCGCTCCCCGGCAACATCGCCGGCGATATGTCCCTGTGTGACGGTACCTTCAGATTCCTGGCTCGTCTTGTATGCTCTGCTCTTTTTGAGGTCTGGTACAATAATCATGCAATCTAGTCAGCCTCTTGATATGCCCTCAGCTGTGTATATATGGGTAGTTCAAGATGGAGGGATGGCCTTATCTATCATTGTCCACTTAAGGCCCCGTCTCACACAATGATATCGCTAACGATATCGTTGAAACGTCACGGGTTTGCAGTCGTTCAAACGACGTTGTAATGATGTCGTTCAGTGTGACATGTGCAATTGATCAATGATAACACAATGTAACACAATTTTTTCTTCCTGGCTTCCAAGTGTAATATTTCAACTGTTTATGTGTAAAGACTATGGAAAAACGACTACATTCTACACAAAGTTTGATTTTATGACCACAGCAGCGAAAAATTTCATATTTATTGTGTCAAAAAAGGAAATTACACTATGTAACAAATTTTTATTTTTTTTTGTTCCTGGGTACAAAGTGTGTTTTCCTAACCCGTTATGCCTAAAAAAATAGTAAATAGTTGTTGTTCCACAAAAACTTTGCTTCTGTGATTGCGGTTGCAGTGAAATCATGGACACATTGCTCCATTTTGTGGCTGTGTACAAATATAACAATGTGTCCATGATTTCACTGCAACCTGAGATCTGTTCAGAAGTTGCGATTTAAAGAACAAGACAGCACTCACCGGTATGTGCAGGGTGGTCTTTTAATCCAGATTGTCAAGGATAGACAGGGTGCAGGGAGGTGACCACGGAGGGCCGGTGGACAACGACGCCGTTTCGCAAACGATGTTGCTTCTACGGGTCCAGAAGTTGGACACAGAAGTTGGGGTGTCGTAAAGCGGCCCTAACGGGTTAGGAAAACACACTTTTTTTTTTTTTGGAAATCAATTTTTATTGGATTTTAAATATATTCAAAATGAACAAGCAAACATACAAATAAAGCCCCCGACAAAAAGAAGTACAAATATCGTGCCGTATCTCCAACAAAAGGACAAAGTAACCATACAGCAAATTATTAACAGAATATGAAAGGGGTTATTCTATCTAAGGGCCCTTTCACATCAGCGTTTTTTTTCAAATCGCGGCAGATGCGGTGAAAAAAACGCATCTGCCGCGATTACCGCATACCGGCTGCACTTGCGGCGCGGTTGCGGTTTTTTCCATGCAAAGTATAGGCGGACTTGCGGCAGGTGCGGCAAGTGCGGTTTTGCACTTGCGGCAGGTGCGGCCGCGAAAAAAACCGCGGTCAGCCGCGGTTTTTTTCGCGGCCGCACCTGCCGCAAGTGCAAAACCGCACTTGCCGCACCTGCCGCAAGTCCGCCTATACTTTGCATGGAAAAAACCGCAACCGCGCCGCAAGTGCAGCCGGTATGCGGTAATCGCGGCAGATGCGGTTTTTTCACCGCATCTGCCGCGATTTCAAAAAAACGCTGATGTGAAAGGGCCCTAAGAAACAAGTGTCAAGGAGAAATCGCCGACTCTGAATGCATGGGGTCATATATAAAGGAAAACACACTTTGTACCCAGGAACAAAAAATTAATAAAAATGTGTTACATAGTGTAATCGGGCAGATCGTTGATGGGAAGTTGGTGAACCGGACCTCAAATCAGACAATGATTGTTCATTCAACCTGAAGCATGGGTGTGTGCGACACCTCGATAACGGTCGTTAACGACCTCGCCTATTGAGAAGTGAAGGATGTAGGTGAGCTAATGACTGGAAGTATCGTTCGCTTGTCGCAGAATCGTTGCTGCGTCGTTAAAGATATCTGTACGTGTGACACTTCACTAGCGATCGTTGAACGACGTTCAAGCGATCTAGGTCAAGTCGGATTGTTGGTCGGTTCGCCGACACTTTGAAGTGTGAGACGGGGCCTTTAGATAGATAGATAGACAGATACAAAGCAAAAAAAACTGCACAGCACTCAAGACACAATGTGAACTGGTGCTAGCAGTGACGCTGGCTCAAATACAAAGAAAAAAATGTCTCTGCAGCACACAGCTACTACCAATATCGTACATATGCTAAGAAGCAAAAAATTAGAAAAAAATTAAAAAACTTACGTTTTTTCAAAAAACCTCATTAATCTTAATTTTTATTTTCTTGGGGTAACATTGTGTCTTGAGTGCTGTGCAGTTTTTTTCTGTTTTATGTCTAATATGTGGAGTTGCTGGCTCCATGACTGCACTTAGCACCCTCATTGCCCACAGGTGGTCTGAGGTTGAGATGGTGTCCATGCACTTAGAAGTGGGACAGGGAGGACAAGGAGGACAGGGATGTCAGCGAAGGACTCATCAGACCTGGGGGCACCGTGACGTGGTTGATGAGCAAACAGACATTGGCCAATCTATGTACTAAGAACCCCAGAAAATAAAAATTAAGAATAATGAGTTTTTTGAAAAAACATAAGTTTTTTAATTTTTTTCTCATTTTTTGCTTGTTAGCATGTGTATGATATTGGAAATAGCTGTGTGCTGCAGAGACATTTTTTTCTTTGTAGATAGATAGATAGATACCTATGAAAAAAGAAATCAGGCAGCACTCCAGGCAAGATGTTTTTCTGGACCTTTTATTAGGCCATATGATGCGACGTTTCAGTCAAAAAGACTTTATTCAAGCTGAATAAAGTCTTTTTGACTGAAACGTCGTATCATATGGCCTAATAAAAGGTCCAAAAAAACATCTTGCCTGGAGTGCTGCCTGATTTCTTTTTTGATAAGTATCACCACACAGTGGAGCACTGTGTACAGGACTATTGCACTTACCTGCATTTACTACTGTGCTAATTCTAACTTTATGTTCGATAGATAGATAGATAGATAGATAGATAGATAGATAGATAGATAGATAGATAGATAGATTAGATTGATCTAGGGACAAGTTATCCCTAGAGAAATACATTTATTATCACAGTTCCAGGATCCTACATGGCCTCACGTTTAATGACCTCCTGTTATCACAAGCTACAGATCAAAGGGCCACTCCAGCTGTGAAAGTCTAAACCCTGATCTGAGCGTCCTCCTATTGTGGAATATTCTACATCTTTCAGCAAGCAATTTCCACCAGTTTTCTTGCGTACATACGGTATGTGGTTCAGTTTTGCACCACTAATGTAAAAATAAATGATATTTTTAGCGTATGTGCACGTTATGTGTTTAGTGCTGACATTTCTTCACCATTTCTGCATCTCTTGGCAGGAAAAACTCAGCTGCAAAAATAAGCATATTCTGTGTTTTTTCCATGTATTTTTACATGCCTTTTGAGTGTGTATTTTTCCCATTCAATAGTATTGTTAGGCCACGTGCACACGTTGAGTATTTGATGAGTTTTTTACCTCAGGATTTGTAGCCAAAACCAGCAGTGGGTGATAAATACAGAAGTGGTGAGGTGTTTCTATTAGAGTTTTCCTCTGATTGTTCCTCTCCTGGTTTTGTCTACAAATCCTGAGGTAAAAAACACATCAAATACTCAGCGTGTGCACGAGGCCTAAATGCTGTAAGAATTGAGATGCTGCAGATTATTTTCTGCACAAAATCTAGAAGGAGAGAATCGTCAAGGTGCAGGAGACTTCAGGATTCTCATTTCACTTTTTGTGAAAAATCTGCACTCAAAAATACATCAAAAACACCATAAAAATGCAATGTTGTGCACAGGGCCTTAGTGTTTATGTGCCGGAGGGGGGAGGCCACACCTGGTCTGACTGATTGGCAAAGAGTGACATGAATTATTACCTAAAATACTTTGGCTATATCTAGAGTAGATCAGATTGTGGCTGATAGAGGCGCCAAATTTATAAGGGGGCGCGTTTCATGATGAATTTGGCTCATCCGACTCAGCAGACTTTTTTAAAGACAGGGATTAGAGACTAAACATCGAAGTGGCACATACCTGACCCTGTAGCCCAAATAGATGCCCCCCAGCACCCACTTCCACAGTCTACCTATCAGCAGGAGGCTGACAATGAGGTGACTCTATATTACAGCCTCTGGAGCAGCTGGTACTGCAGATTTTCAGACATTTCTGCTATTCACAGATATCCTTATTATAAGCACAATGTCAGATTCTGCCGGTGCCAGCTTAGTGTTCCAGTCCGAGCTGCAAGTGACCCACATTTTCCCTGGTACATCGCCATGGTTACAGTTATCCGCTCATGGTATGACTCGGCCTGGGCCTGCCAGGCATACAGTCGATAGGAAGACTATATAGATTGTGCCTAACCTCATACATAGGATTACGCTATTTTGGCATCCAATAATCCAGATATTTCCATATTTCTTTTGATATTGGCAGAGTACGGTTGTATCATTTGGGCACCATATGACAGTATTATGTATGAACAGTATAGCAGTATTATTTAGGGGCAGTATAATAATAAGAATATAATATTTATTCATTTATATAGTGCTATTAATTCCATAGCACTTTACATACATGAGTAATGCTGTCTCTCTTGGAGCTCACAATCTAAAAATCCTATCAGTATGTCTTTACAATGTGGGAGGAAACCGGAGTGCCCGGAGCACCCACTAGCATTGCTCCCTTAGCCATGTGGCACAATGATGCAGACAATGAATTGTGCATCCAGCGCATCTCAATGAATTAGAATTTCACCAAAAATCAATGTCATATTGCCATGTGTCAGGGCGTTTCTGGGAGACTTGAAACGCGTTGACTGCTAAATCAATATCATATTTACCCTTTGATGTCCGTGGAATACAGCAGCGCAGTTTTTAACCCTTCATCTTGCCTACTTTAATTTTCTGAAGTAATGACCTTTGGGTTTTCATTGACTGTAAGCCATAATCATCAATATTAACATAAATAAACAACTGAGATCGATAAATCTGTTTGTAATGACGCTATATAATATATGTTTCACTTTATGTATTGAATTACTGGAAAAAATAACTTTTTGCTGATATTCTAATTCTTTGAGATGCACAAGTATGTGTCACCATACAGTACTAGCATCTTTTGCAGCATAGTGGTGTGTCAGGTGGGCACAGTATAGCTCTACTATGTGGATATTGATCTGCAGTATGATGTGGGAATTGTACATCACTTATATTGAGGCCTCAATGTATCATTGTATGAAGGGTTCTAATGGCCGACTCATTTCAGTTGTATTTCACATCCCTCTTGTAGTCCAAAATAGTTATAACATTTTGTCACCAGCGTTTTTATCCATCCCAATACCCTATTTGAAGATTTGCTTGTGTTGAACAAATACTCTGTATAAGGCAAATTTAAAAACTCGTGACATTTCTGCCCCAGAGTTAGATTTTTAGCATTTAGAACAAAAGTATGTGCACCCCTCATTTGCTCCAGGGAACTTGTGGGCCATGATCTTCCTATGCTCATGATGTAGGTGATTACTTGGCACTTATACAATGTCCACATGCATGGTTGCTGATGTAAATTGACAGATAGCTGGCTGTTTATCTGACAGCACAGCCCGAGGGACTGACACTCCCTGCCCACAACCTGTAGAGAGCAGGGCTCTGCTGAGTCAGCCTGGGCCTCATTAGCTGCAGATAAAGCAGGATAGCCAGGGTGCAGTTATGCAGGGATAATGTGGCGAGTCAAGTTCTGTCCCAGTACAGGCTGCACATAGAAGGATTTCAACCCCGGCCTCATTTTCAGCATCAGAGGAAGGCGGCCAGGATTTCTGCAGAATGGTTAATCCAGAACTCTCAGCATCCATTATTGTTTCCAACAAGGTCATCCGGGGGTATAACTTTAGGAGGTGCATGGGCAGCAGTGAGCTGTGAAGAGTATTAGATTGTATAGGTTTGGTTTTTGCTTTCCAATATAAAGAACATACCAGTGCTAACCACTGAGCCACCATGCAGCGCTAACCACTGAGCCACTGTACAATGCTAACAACTGAGCCTCCATACAGTCCTAACCACTGAGCCACCATACAATGCTAACCACTGAGCCACCATGCAGCGCTAAGCACTGAGCCACCGTACAGTACTAACCACTGAGCCACCATACAGTGCTAACCACTAAGCCACCATAAAGTGCTAACCACTGAGCCACCATACAATGCTAACCACTGAGCCACCATGCAGCGATAAGCACTGAGCCACTGTATACAGTGCTAAAAACTGAGCCTCCATACAGTCCTAACCACTGAGCCACCATACAGTGCTAACCCCTGAGCCACCATACAGTGCTAACCACTCAGCCACCATATACAGTGCTAACCACTGAGCCTCCATACAGTCCTAACCACTGAACCACCATGCAGCGCTAACCACTGAGCCACTGTACAATGCTAACCACTGTCCACCGTGCAGTACTAACCACTGAGCCTCCATACAGTCCTAACCACTGAGCCACTGTACAATGCTAACAACTGAGCCACCATACAGTGCTAACCACTGAGCCACCGTATACAGTGCTAACCACTGAGCCTCCATACAGTCCTAACCACTGAGCCACCATACAGTGCTAACCACTGCGCCACCATGCAGCGCTAACCACTGAGCCACTGTATACAGTGCTAACCACTGAGCCTCCATACAGTCCTAACCACTGAGCCACCATACAGTGCTAACCACTGAGCCACCATGCAGCGCTAACCACTGAGCCACCGTATACAGTGCTAACCACTGAGCCTCCATACAGTCCTAACCACTGAGCCTCCATACAGTCCTAACCACTGAGCCACTGTACAATGCTAACCACTGTCCACCGTGCAGTACTAACCACTGAGCCTCCATACAGTGCTAACCACTAAGCCACCATAAAGTGCTAACCACTGAGCCACCATATACTGTGCTAACCTCTGAGCCACCATACAGTGCTAACCACTGAGCCACCATACAGTGCTAACCACTGAGCCACCATACAGTGCTAACCACTAAGCCACCATAAAGTGCTAACCACTGAGACACCATATACTGTGCTAACCTCTGAGTCACCATACAATGCTAACCACTGAGCCATCATACAGTGCTAACCACTGAGCCACCATACAGTGCGAACCACTGAGCCACCATACAGTGCTAACCACTAAGTCACCATAAAGTGCTAACCACTGAGACACCATATACTGTGCTAACCTTTGAGCCACCATACAATGCTAACCACTGAGCCATCATACAGATCTAACCACTGAGCCACCATACAGTGCGAACCACTGAGCCACCACACAGTGCTAACCACTGAGCCACCACACAGTGCTAACCACTGAGTCACCATACAGTGCTAACCTCTGAGCCACCATATACAGTGCTAACCTCTGAGCCACCATACAGTGCTAACTACAGAGCCCCATACAGTGCTAACCACTGAGCCACCACACAGTGCTAACCACTGAGCCACCACACAGTGCTAACCACTGAGCCACCATAAGGTACTAACCACTGAGCCTCCATACAGTCCTAACCACTGAGCCACCATACAGTGCTAACCACTGAGCCACCACACAGTGCTAACCACTGAGCTTCCATACAGTCCTAACCACTGAGCCACCGTACAATGCTAACCACTGAGCCACCATATACTGTGCTAACCTCTGAGCCACCATACAATGCTAACCACTGAGCCATCATACAGTGCTAACTTCTGAGCCACCATACAGTGCGAACCACTGAGCCACCACACAGTGCTAACCACTGAGTCACCATACAATGCTAACCACTGACCCACCATACAGTGCTAACGAGTGAGCCAGCATATACAGTGCTAACCACTGAGCCACCATACAGTGCTAACCACTGAGCCAGCATATACAGTACTAACCACTGAGTCACCATACAGTGCTAACCTCTGAGCCACCATATACAGTGCTAACCACTGAGTCACCATACAGTGCTAACCACTGAGCCACCATACAGTGCTAACCACTGAGCCACCATACACTGCTAACCACTGAGCCACCATACAGTGCTAACCACTGAGTCACCATACAGTGCTAACCTCTGAGCCACCATATACAGTGCTAACCTCTGTGCCACCATACAGTGCTAACCACAGAGCCCCATACAGTGCTAACCACTGAGCCACCATACAGTGCTAACCACTGAGCCACCACACAGTGCTAACCACTGAGCCACCATACAGTGCTAACCACTGAGCCACCATACAGTGCTAACCACTGAGCCACCAAACAATGCTATCCACTGAGCCATCATACAGTGTTAGCCACTGAGCCACCATATAGTGCTGACCACTGAGCCACCATACAGTGCTAACCACTGATCCACGAAATAGTGCTAACCACTGAGTCACTACACTGCCCAACAAATGTATCTAATCCATAACACCATAAAGGGCATCAGCAGCAGAAATCTCTTGTTCTGATAGATTACTACAATGTATGAGAGTGGAAGTATCAGTATGGGCTCCAGACAATTTAAGGCCGGCTTCACAGTTGCATTTGTGATGCTTGCATAGGCAGGCGTCACAGTATGTGAGCAAATGCATGCATCCTGCGTCCCTATGCTTAACATAGGGACACAAGGTATCTGCATTTGGCTGCAGACGCGTCCTCAAGCGCAGAAATCATACATACAGCTGTATGGAGACGCACTGACATCCAGACAGCCATACCCACGGATCTCTCTCTCCCTCTCTCTCCCTCTCTCTCTCCCTCCCTCTCGATCTCTCTCCCTGCCTCTCTCTCCCTCTCCCTCTCTCTCTCGCCCACCCCCTCACTCCTCCCTCCCCCTCTTCCTCTCTCTCCTTCTCTCTCCCTCTCTCTTTCCATCTCCCTTCCTCCATCTCCCTCTCTCCCTCTCCCTCTCCCTCTCTCTCTCTCTCCCTCCCTCTCTCTCCCTCTCTCTCTCCTTCTTGCTCCCTCTTTCTTCCTCTTTCCATCTCCCTTTCTCCATCTCCCTCTACCCTTCTCCCTTCCTCCCTCCCTCCCTCTCTCTCCCTCTCCCTCTGGGCCAGTATGTAATGAATTTCTATGAAAACTTCTCCATGAATACATGCAGATAATCTAAAACTGTAGTGACATCAGTATAGATGCGTTCGGCACTGCATTTGCATCTGCGAACCACACGCAGGCGTACTGAACGCTAATGTGAAACCGGCCTAACTCTCAGAGGATTGCTTAGAACAGAACTGCATAACAATTTTTGGTTCAAGGGCCACATTGTCATACTGAACTAATCCAAATGGCCTTAAAAATAAAAAATAAAGAAGATATCACCTTCTGTGACATTTAGGCTATGTTCACGCACAGCGCTTTTTTGAGTTTTTTAGCACAGGCGCTTTTACCAGTATTTTGCACCTGCGCAAAAAATGCAAAGAAAGAAGCAGTGCTTTTCAGACAGCGGGCTTTTTTACGGGCCCGGGGGAGAAGTGATGTCACAGAAGGGAGGAAGAATCCTGCTTCCTCCTCCCCTCTGTGACATGTCTGCCAGCCCCCATTTGATTTTGCAGTGTATTAATATACACTGCAAAATCAAAATTAAAGAAAGTCAGAGGTATTAAAAATAATAAAGAATGAATACTTACCTCCCCTCCGGCTTGTTCGTGGTATCCGGAGCTGAGCGAAGGCCATGTACCGATGTGACAAGACCTGGCATGACGTCATGGGTGCTGATTGGCCGCTCGCGGTCATGTCATATGTGATGTCATGTTACGCGTACATCATATGACCGCGAGTGGCCAATCAGCACCCATGACACCACGCAAGGTCCTGTCACATCAGTACATGGCCTTGGCTCAGCTCCGTATAGCACGAACAAGCCAGCGGAAAAGTAAGTATTCATTCTTTATTATTTTTAATACCTCTGACTTTCTTTAATTTTGATTTTGCAGTGTATATTAATAGACTACGAAATCAAATGGGGCCGGTCACACATGTCATAGAGGGTAGGAGGAACCAGGATTCATCCTTCCCCTCTGTGACATCAGATGCAGCAGTTCTGGCCCCTATGGGAAAAAGCGTTGGCGTTGCTGCGTAAATAATTAACATGGTCATTTTCTTTACGCCAGTGCTTTTTCCCATGAAAGCGCTGCGTAAATTTACGCAATGTCTCTACAGCAAAGTGAATTTCACATTCACTTTGCCGGCAGACACAAGGCACATTGTACGTTTTTGAAAAGCGCGTGCAAAAAAGTGCTCAAAAATGCGCAATGTGTGAACTTAGCCTTATGGCATATGGAAAGTATATACCATAAATGTCTGATAGGTGGAAATTCTACTTAAAGGACTCTTACCTCTGCCATACAGTACGTATGTAATAGAGGAGATTATGCTGTGGGCTGTTACGACCACCGTCACTGCCGGAGAAAAGGTGCTAGTGTGGCGCCTCTGCGGTCCGGTTGCCACTAAAAATTGAAGCAATCGGGATCGGTAAGTTCAGTCTCTCAAACACACACCCAACACACTCCGATCCCAAGACTAGGGACTATATGCTCGGCAACGGGATGGTGGGAGGAGACAGGTGGAGGGTGGGAAAGTTAGACAGGAAATGGTCAGGAAGAGGGAACAAAACCAGAAAACACAACAGGAAGTAGGGCAGTCAGTTGTAGTTCAACAGTCAGTTCAGTCAGACGGAGAGGAGAGAACACCATAATTACTCGAGACTGAGAGGACACGGACCCGGCGGCCTGTACCACCATGAGGCTGTTCCGGGTCCCAGGCTACAGACCGTAGACAGAAGGATTCCTAGGGGCACAGGTAGTGAGCAATCCACCTGTGCGCCCTAATTAGCGGGAAAGCTGAAGGACTGGGGCAGAAACCAGGGTGCCAGCTGAGAGGTGGCCAGGACGCTCCATGCTCCAATTATAAAACCGGCGGGGTCTTTATGTACCGCGACCCAAACCCCGATGCAGTGAAGAGAAGGCTGCCGTACTAGGGCCAGAGGACCAGGCAGTTCGCCCAACAAAGGCCCGTGGCCGCTGGATCGTAGCTTTGCGTGCGGAAGTGAAAGGAAGAGAGGCCCATGGAAAGGGGTTTATCTGGACTAGCCATCCCAGATGCTAAGAGACTACCGGAACCACCACTGCACTGTCTTGTAATGTGAACACCTGTTGAGAAAGCCAAGTAAACCGGGTTGAAGCTCAGTACTTTTGAGACTGTCATTTCTGAGCCTGAAGAGAGGTAGACTGAATTGCTGAGTCGGCAGCAGGAGCCAGGAGCCTGCCTGAGAATGTCCCTGATCCCTGCCAGCAGCCAGCTCAGCCCCGCTGGCCTTTCATTTCCCCAAATTACCTCCACAGACTATGCGGTTGCCCTGGGGACCCGCTCTTCCCGTGGAGAGCTAAACCATAAGAGCCGCTACTCCCATCATCCCCAGAGATCCCGACTGCAGCGGCTATACCGGTTGCATTCCATGGGTGGCGTCACGACAAAAACTCTTTTATTTTTATACTTTTCTTTTATCCCTTTTTCAATTCCCCCTTTTTAACTGATCTTCCAACGAGGGGATCACGGACCGAGTCACGCCACCGTGACATCCCGCAGCCCAGACGAGAGGGCCTGATTCTGAGTACCCCACGGTCCCCGCCCAGGGCGAGTCACTTCTTTTTCCTAGAGCGATAGTAGTCGCAACAGCAAACAGCGCAATCTCCTCTATTACATATGCGGTACATGCCAGCCAAAGTGTATGTTTTGGAGAAAGTCATAAACCAAAATGTCAAGTAGATTCTCTGGCTTCCATGTTTCTTGTACACCATTAAATGATCTATATCATCCACAAACTGAAGTGCCGGATTTTACGTATTAAGCGGTTGGACTCTTTCCAAGCACCTTCCTTCCATCACCACTAGCTATTGTCTTATCTCTACCAATCAGCAATCTAAGTGTATGTGCTAATAGAGTCTTTTTGAAGAAGAAACTGAGAGAATACTCTTCAAATCCTACTCACACACTTAATTTTCTGCTTGGGTTCTGCTCAGTTTCTGCTCCAAAAACTCTGTGTGGACATAGCCCAATGGTATGTGCATGCAATGTGTTTTCCACACAGGTTCAGAGACGCTCCAGAATCTGCCTGAAAAACAGTAAAGAAACGCTAAAAAAAAAGATCCAATCCACTACAATGTAAAAAAGTCTTTCTCTTTGTAAATTCAGATTTTTGAGCATCTTTTGTCCACTTTAGATTTCTAAATATGCCTATCTGTTAAAAGAGGTGACCTGACCATTCTACAGACAGCTTCCACTTATCAGTCACTGTGATGGGGTATTCAGACTTGGCATTTTCTTTGCCCTCACAAGCCCTAGAGGTTGCGGAGACAAAGATCATGAACTTGACACTGGGGGACTGCACCACTGAAGACTATAGTACTGAGTTATGGCAATGGCCCATGGAGGTTCTGTGGAGTGATTCAGTACTCAGGTGTCAGTTTTGCCATTGCCTTTTGTTTTCACTTAAGCAAGCTCTGGTTCTGCATACTCTGGCATGTTCCTTGGGGAAGACCATGACCATTCAGTTGGATCGCAGGATTTTGGAAAGACAGAGTCACAAGTGGTAATGATTAATTTTTCTGAATTGGTCTACTTACCTGAGGCAGAACCAATGGAAGCTCATGGACCATTAAGAGTAGACCTCAATGCGATCTTGGGCTCTACCCTTACTGAGGTCACGCTGGGCATTTTATGCAATCAAGCAAGTAGAATGTCGGGAAACACCTAAGTCTAGGTAATTGTATCACAGACTTCCAGGAACCTTTTTAGTTCTCAGATAAAGTATTGTTGAATGTGGAACTATTTTTCCAAGATCAGTCATTATCTGCATTTACTTTCATTGTCTGTGAGTCTGCAGCCAACTTTATAGATTCAGAACTGGTTCTGAGATTAGAATTAGAGAAATTTCGGTTGGAAGGACCCATTTAATTTATTGCCATTGATAGGACACCGTTTCTCCAGAACCCTGTCCAGCTGGTAACGGTGGAATTCACACTTAATGAGAACACGTCACCCTAAATCCATCTCCTGTTATGTTTTGGATAACTTACCTCAGTGGGTGGTATTGGGATTTCCATGGCAGCATATTCATTTCAAATCCTTTTTAATGAGATTTTAAGGTTGACAAATCTTAAATATGCAATCAATGAATAAAGTAAGTTTAAATTTAGACACAGCAAAGGTTATTACTAAAGGCCAAAAAGCAAGAACTGACAACCCTTAAATAAGTAATGACTAATTGTTGTTATATAGCCTTAATTTTAACTTTGGTTTTGGTCATTTTTACGGAAACAAATATCAAAAACAATATCAAGCAAAATAAAATACAAATTTACACACTTTAACAAACATTGACATGAATAACAGATAAAGTTATGTAATATGTACCATCAGGATTCAGAGAGCACAGATATATTTACCGTATATACTCGAATATAAGCTGACCAGAGTATAAGCCGAGGCCCCTAATTTTGCCCCCAAAAACTGGGAAATCTTATTGACTCGAGTATAAGCCTAGGGTGGGAAATGCAGCAGCTACGGAAAAATTTCAAAGTCTTGCTGCAAATGATACATTATGCAGCAGATGCGGCAAAGCTGCCCCCATTCATTCCCTATGGGACTTGCAGTCATGTGCAGCAAGTGCGGTTTTGCACTTGCGGTGAGTCAAAAAAATGCTGCTAGAAGCATTTTTTTGAGCTGCCGGAAGTGATGGATTTCCCAGATCTGGCAAAACTGCACTTGCCACACATGATTGCAAGTCCCATAGGGAATGAATGGGGAATTGCTGCAGTCTTACTGCAAGTGAACCGTTATGCAGCAGATGCAGCAAAGTTGCCGGCTCTCCCGTGAACCAGCAGAAAAGCTGATGTGAAAGCAGCCTAAGGCAGCTTTCACATCAGCGTTCTGCCCATTTGTGGCAGATCCGGCAGCTTTCCGCATCTGCTGCATAACGGTTCACTTGCAGTAAGAATGCAGCAAACCCCATTTATTCTTTATGGGACTTGTGGTCAGGTGCGGCAAATGCGGTTTTGCCGGACCCAGCAGATCCGGCACTTGCCGCACCTGACCACAAGTCCCATAAAGAATAAATGGGGGCTTGCTGCATTCTTACTGCAAGTGAACCGTTATGCAGCAGATGCGGAAAGCTGCCGGATCTGCCACAAATGGGCAGAACGCTGATGTGAAAGCTGTTAAATTTACGGTACATCAGTATTCATATTTCCCTCACTATGCAGTTACTATAATCCTATCCCCTCTATTATTACTTTCCCTCAGAAGCCATCTTTCCCTTGCTATATTCATCTTTCCCTCCCTATTCATCTTTCCCTCACTCTATTCATCTTTCCCTCACTCTATTCCTCTTTCCCTCACTCTATTCCTCTTTCCCTCACTCCATTCCTCTTTCCCCTGCTCTATTCCTCTTTCCCCTGCTCTATTCCTCTTTCCCCTGCTTTATTCCTCTTTCCCTCACTATTCCTTTTCTCCCTGCTGAACTGTAATTAACATTCCCTGCTCAGTGTGGCCATAGGGGATTTTTTTTTTACTGGAGGGATCTGGGCACAGAGACCCTGATCTGCAGCACATCACAGAAGGAGAAGGAGGGAAAGCAGTGGAGGGATCTGGCCGCAGGGGTCCGGGACGCAAGTTATCTTAATCATGAATGCTGACAGGAGGAGGACGGAGATAACCGGTGGGGGGAAGACGCCGGGCACCAGGATCCAGTCCACAAGTTAATGGCTGACACGAGGAGGACGGAGGTAACTGGCGCGGGAGGGGGGTCGGGGGGGAAGTTAAGAGACTGGGCGCTGGGATCCGGCCCACAAGTTAATTAATGACAGGAGGAGGAGGACAGAGGTAACCGGCAGGTGGGGATCCGGGAGCAAGCGCTGATATTTAAATGAGAGGAGGACACAGGGAAGCGGCAGGTGGGTGGGGGGCGATCTGGAAGCAAGCGCACACTGGCAGGCTGCAGACTGACTCGAGTATAAGCCGAGGGGGACTTTTTCAGCCAAGAAAAAGGGCAGAAAAAGTCGGCTTATACTCGAGTATATACGGTAGTAGATAATAATAATTTCAAATCCTGATCCGGTTTTGAGCTTTTAAAAAGCTCAAAACTGGAGCAGGAAACTCTCCTCATAGGAGCCCATTATAAAGCAAGCAATCCGGTTACCGGCTCCCGCTCAGCAGTCTGCGTGAAAAATCATGCAGGCTGCAGTTTTCGGAGCGGTTCTAGCCTCCGCAATGCGGTAACCGCATTGCTCAGGATGTGTAATGTGTTACATGTCAGGTGAGCATGTTATGGGTTAATATCTTATGTAGAGTAAGCCGACTCCTGTCAGCTCTGTACAATTTTCTGAATGAAGCCGCGGGCTTCACTGAAGTTGCGCACATACTATTCATGATGTACGTATAGTATCTGCCACTGTCTGAGGTACTGTAGGCATTTACAGTAGATCTATGGCGCTGCGCACCGCCATAGATCTACTGTGAAAGCCTTCAGGACCTCAGACAGCGCACATACTATACATACATTACGTATAGTATGTGCACCGCTGTCAGTGGAGCCGCGGCTTCATTGATAAAATTGTACAGAGCTGATAGGAGCCGGCTTACTCTACATAAGATATTAACCCATAACATCTCCACCTGAGCAGGTAGCATGTCTCTAGGGGGGGTGGGCACCCCCTAGAGACATGATGGGCACAGTTATTATTATTACAGTCATGTGAAAAAGTTTGACTATAATTTAAAGGACTGGCATCACCTTAATGTGCAGGTGCAGGCAAAGAAATATGTATGCAATAAAGGGAGTAAGTTTGCCGCAACACTGAACACAAAATGCTAGGGAAAGAGCTAAATGGCTGATACATGAAATGCAGGACTGTCTGTGCAGCTAAGAAATGCATGTGTGAAAAATTAACTCAATAAATACTGTACTGGAATAAATGAATTGAGAGACTTAGCTTCATCACTGACGTCACTGCGAAGTGCCCGGTAACTACGCCAAAGTGCTCTCAAACTTACTGGGTCCTACTCTAACACTGTATGTGGAATATACTGCTGGGATGAGGTTTCGTTTCGCACTTCGCCTATTGAGAACTGAGGAACATAGGCATCCAAATGACTGCTAATATCGTTCACTTGTCGCAGAGTCGTTGCTGCGTCGTTCATAATATCTGTATATGTGACACCTCACTAGCGATCAATAAACGATGTTCCAACGATCTCAGCCAGGTCGGATCGATCAGACATTGAAGCATGTAACGGGGCCTTTAGAGAAAGACTGGGTTTACTTAATAGTTTATCGATTGTCTTCCAGGTTGCCTTGTCTTGTTTCCCCAGATTAAATTCTTTCAGGGTCTGAAAACATTTTAAGGAATTATTGATAAGAATATCAGAGATGGCAGCATATTCATAATCCTGTCATTGATTGATGTCAGAAGGATGTTGTTAAGTGGAGCCCCAATTGTTGTAAGAGATGCCTTCGTTCCGCATGGGTTTTCTCCACTAGTCTGGATGGTCTGCTGGGGTACCTGAAAGACTTTGGAGATGTGTTCTCAGAAAGAGAGGCATCATCATTACCATCCCATTGTCCTTATGACTTAAAGCTAGCCTGTATAATTTATCAGGTCCTGAATGTGACACCGTGAAAGAATATCTTAATGAAAGTTTACGGAAGAGTCACTGGGATTTTCTTCGTTAAAAAGAAAGATGGTAGCCTCTGTCCTTGCCTCGATATCCGTGAATTAAATAAGATTAAGGTTCAGAATATATACCCATTTCCACTTATTCCTGATCTATTTTATCATTTTACTGGGGATAAATGGTTTTCTAAACTTGATCATAGAGCGGTTTATAATTTGATACTCATCCGGAAAGGTGATGAGTGGATAACAGTAATTTTAACGTCTAAGGGTCTATTTGAGAACCTTGTTATGTCTCTTGGATTCATTAACCAATGCACCAGCAGTATTTCAAAACTTTATTAATTATATATTTTCAGATTATATTGGAATAGTTATAGTTATTTTAGCATATCTTGACGTTATTCTAATTTTCTTGCCTGATCTGGATTCACGTTATGAACATGTCCGTTTTCTTTTACAAAAGCTTAGAGACAATATGTTTGCTGAATTGGAGAAATGTCCTTTTTCTGGGGTTCATTGTATCGGCTGACAACTTCAGATGGATTCTGGGAAGGTGCAGGCCATAAAAGATTGGGTTCAACCTTGTGAACTTAAAGCATTGCAATGGTTTCTAGGATTCACCAATTATTACAGAAAATGTATTAATTTTCTCAGATCGTCAAACCTCTTACTGATCTCAAATGTAAAGGGGCGGATCTTATGATTTGGTCAACGGATGCAGTTTGGGCCTTTAATAAATTGAAATAGTGTTTATGAAGAAAGCTATTGCTAGACTCTTTTGGTGGCTATCCATGCTTGATGATATTAAAGGATTTATAACCGCTTGTGAAAATGTCATAACCAGCTGACCTTGGAATTGCCTCCATTGCCAATTCCAGAGAGTCTGTGGACTCATTTGTCCATGGATTTCATCTCAGTTTTGCCTTTGGTTGGAAATCTATGATTTCTGTCGTAGACACTTTTAATGTTGTTTATTAATCATGCTGTGAGATTTCATAGAATTCCTCTGAATAATATATCTGAGTATCTGATAGGGGGGTACAATGTGGGTGTACAAATTCTGAAGAGAGCTTTGTAGGACATTGGGGATGAGTTGGTGTTTTTCTCTGCCTACCGTCCTGAAACCAACAGTCAGACAGAAAGGAACAATCAATCATTGGAACAAAATTTAAGGTGCTTCATTGCTGCTCTGTAAGTGAACTGGTCCTCATATTTACACTACCGTTCAAGTTGGGGTCACCAGACAATTTTGTGTTTTCCATGAAAACGCATACTTTTATTTATGAAATGAGTTGCAAAATGAATAGAAAATATAGTCCAGACATTGACAAGGTTAGAAATAATGATTTTTATTTGAAATAATAATTTTCTCCTTCAAACCTTGCTTTCATCAAAGAATTCTCCCTTTGCAGATATTGCAGCATTGCAGACCTTTGGCGGGTACTATATAATAAAGCTGCCAGATGAGTAGCTGTCAGGCGTCGATTTCTCAAACTAGAGATTCTAATGTACTTGTCTTGTTGCTCAGTTGTGCAGCGGGGCCTCCCACTTTGCTTTCTACTCTGGTTAGAGCCTGTTTGTGCTCTCCTCTGAAGAGAGTTGTACACACCATTGTAGGAAATCTTCAGTTTCTTTGCAACATCTTGCATGGAATAGCCTTCATTTCTAAGAACAAGAATAGACTGTCAAGTTTCACATGAAATTCTCTTTTTCTGGCCATTTTGAGAGTTTCATAGAACAAACAGATGTAATGCTCCAGATTCTCAACTACTGTAGTTCAAAGGAAGGTCAATTTTATAGCTTCTCTAATCAGCCAAACCGTTTTCAGCTGTGCTAACACATACTTGTGCAAGGGTTTTCTAGGGTTTTAACTTTTGAACGGTAGTGTTCACCTTTAACAGTCAGGTCAAGTCAGTCCAATCTCGCCTTTTTTGGAATTATGGTTTTCATCCCCATTTTGATGAATTCTCTAGGATGAGTTCTGAGTGTCCTCAAGTACAGGTTGCCATTCAGAAACATAGGGATATCTGGAGGGAGATTCGGAGGAATATTAGAATAGTTCAGTGTTGACAAAAAAAAAAGGCTGGGCAGAGCGCGGCGCAGTGACATGGATGTGTGTCCTCAGGCCCCTGTACCCCCGGGCCCCTTTACCTCCGGGCCTGGTCGCAATTGCTACCTCTGAGACCGCGGTTGTTACAACTGCTGAGTGCCTATTGTTCCTGTGCTCAGTCTGATCTATTATGTGGCCAACCTTGGACCTTGCTTCTGACGATCAATTTGCCTTATTCTCTTTGTCTTGATCCATTACCTTCCTGGAATTTTAACCTCAGACCTTGACCTGACAATGCCTTTGTCTCCATTTTGTTTATTACTAGCCCTCCTGGTATCTGACCCCAGACCTCTTGACTACCAAGCCCCTTGGGTAGCCTGTTAATAGTGACCAGCATCACAGAGTCTTATTTAAGGAATATATCAAGAATCTTTCATACTTGCATTTTGGAAAATCCTCTTCTAAATCCTTGTAAAAAGAACAGTTTGAATGTATCTTAATGAGGAAGAGGTCATGAATGCACATGGCTCTCTAATATAAGTTACTAGTAAAAAGGCCCGATGCAATCGCATCGGGAGTGCGGTGAAATGAATATTGGGTAAGTTTAGAGCTGGAAACCGGAGCAGTAGAGATGTCTGACACTCTTTGTGGTTAGGAAAAAAACTGTTTTATGTGATAGTTTTGTATTTGAAAAAAACAGTAAAGAAGTAAAAGAATACTTTTTATTAAGATGTTCAAAATAATGGCAAAGCATCATAGTTAAGGACTGGTTGAGTGCGTGACTTAGAGAGTGTTTGACAGGTAAAATAAGCTGGCAGCAGTCACTTATGAGGCAGAGACAGTTAATGGCAGAGCCCAAGTCAACTTAGACAGTTTGTGACAGTTTCTGTGCACAACTTAGAGACTGGTGAAATAAGCTGGCAGCACTCACTCAGTGAGGCAGAGAGAGTTAATGGCAGAGCCCAGGGGGACTTAGACAGTATTACAGTCATTCACTGGGCGACTTAGTGAGTTGTTGACTGAGTTACTGCAGTTCCCTAGGAGAAGTAGTTAGCTGGAGACAGCTGGGCGTCTTTCTGAGACTGTGGGCGGGAAACTGAGGAAGTTGGGGTGGGCCGTAGTTGTTGTGAGGCAGCTGAAATAAGGAGAAAACATAGACATTAGCATAGGGGCGGAGTGTAGGCGGCGAGAGGGTGGAGAGGCCAACGTAATATACATACACGTCACCGGAGGGGCGGTGTGTAGGCGGCGACAGGCTGCAGAGAAGAACGTCACCAGCGGGGCGAGTGGTGAGTAGCGTGAGGTAAAATGCGTATCGCGATGGCGCATGCGCGGCATCGCTCGCGCGGTGTGGTAGGCACGGCGCATGCTCTGCGGTTGCTACGCCGCCGCCAGTGAGAGGCAAGCAGCGGCTCGTGATTGTGCATGCGCGCCATCGCTCGCAACGCCGCAAAAGATTCTGGAATAGCGGCACAGTGGCTGGAAACGCAAAACTGGTGATTATGTAAGTAGATAAGTTTGGTGCTTACTGCTAAAGCTTTTATAACTATAATAAACTACAGTGGAAGAAGACCGCATGTCTAATTCACATTCTTGTTTCTGATGTATGAGGCATCTGGACAGATGCTTGCCAGTACTCTTCTTTTTGTTTGTGTGACTGGTCATACATAGTTAACCTGTCAGACAAGTAGTTTTGTGTCTATTTGGTTGGCTGCCATTCAGAATGGCATTGTGGGCCGCATACGGCCCCTCGTGCCTCAGGTTGTGAACCCCTGGGCTCGACTGAGTACAACAGTAGCAAACGTTTAGATGAGAGAAGTATTAAAGGGTCTCTGTTAGCACAAAAAAACTGTTCAAAAGAAGTACAGGCGCTCGGTGCACCATGGCGGGGCCAAACCTTTACATGCACCGTCCCGGATGTTTGTGTTCCACCTAGCTCCACCCCACTCATCCCCTTTTCTTTGATTGACAGCTCTGGCTTTATAAAGCCAGAAAAGGGTGGAGAGAGATGGAAAACAAGGATATGGGAAGATGCACTTAAATATTTGGGGCACTGAGCATCTGGACTTTGCTAGAACGGTTGTTCTGTGATGACAGAGTCGCTCTACATCTGTAAATGACTCCACCTCTGGGCAGTGTTCCCATTCATAGCCGGCAAGCAGAGGTTTTGAAAATGGTGATGCATCGAAAGCAAAGGACATTCTAAAATTGCAGAATTGTTCATGATATTGATGATTAAGCTTTTTTGTGCAGAGAGCAGACAACCTTCCTTAAGATTAGGCACCTTCTACTATTCCTATCCTCTGTCTCCAGGCGCAGTATTCTCCTTATCTACAGTAACAAGCCCCCATCTTTCCCTATCTGCCTGACATACACAGGGAGGAGGCGTCCTACATCCTGAACCTACTGTTGCTCCAGCCAAAAAAATGAAAACCCGTTATTAAGAGACAGAGCTAGTAATAAGGAGGCCCTGTAGCCAGACCTGGAGGTGGCCCCTAATTTACTCACTGATAGTGGCAAGTACAGTTTAGGGTTAACCCTATACATGCTGCACATGTGCACAGCAGGGCTTGTGTGCCTTCAAGGGATTGTGCCATCTGCTCCATGACCCAAGTCCTCGGTGACTCTAAGCTGAGCAGGAAATGAACAGCACAGTCAGGCCTCGGGGTATCGGGCTGAGAATGTCCCGGAACACGTTCTTCATTCCAATCTAATACGACAGAGGCCCAAGATGGCAGCTGCTGAGCGCTGACAACGCCTCTCACTCACAGACCTAGTAACCCACTGGATCCATTGGTTAGAGCCAATGACATTCTTCTTGATACTCTCCAGATGTTGTAAAACCGCCAGCATGGATTCATTAAGCTAAACACCAATCAGGTCACATCCAGAGCTGCATTCAAAAAGCTTCAAAGGGTTTTCTTTCTTTAGTAGCTTTGAGGACACAGAATTTCACATTTCCTTATAATGTATTTAGATTAAGTGTTTTGTGCTGCTATTGACTTACATAAACTCTTATTCTCCAATCACATCCAGAGCTGCATTCATAATTCTGCTAGATTACAGTTGTCTCTCAGGATGCAAAATCTCTCATCCTATTCCTACTTCTGTGTATTGAATGACAAACACTGTGCTTAAACATTACTCCATGATTCTCCCAAGTTTGGCAGGCTATTTGGATATAGGATAAAAATGACACAAAATAATAAGACAAAATACTGCCCTGATAATTGCCCATGCTCCAGTGCTCCACAGTGGTCTGGACTGACAGTGCTCCACAGTGGTCTGGACTGACAGTGCTCCACAGTGATCTGGACTGACAGTGCTCCACAGTGATCTGGACTGACAGTGCTCCACAGTGATCTGGACTGACAGTGCTCCACAGTGGTCTGGACTGACAGCGCTCCACAGTGGTCTGGACTGACAGTGCTCCACAGTGATCTGGACTGACAGTGCTCCACAGTGATCTGGACTGACAGTGCTCCACAGTGGTCTGGACTGACAGTGCTCCACAGTGATCTGGACTGACAGTGCTCCACAGTGATCTGGACTGACAGTGCTCCACAGTGGTCTGGACTGACAGTGCTCCACAGTGATCTGGACTGACAGTGCTCCACAGTGATCTGGACTGACAGTGCTCCACAGTGGTCTTTACTGACAGCGCTCCACAGTGGTCTGGACTGACAGTGCTCCACAGTGGTCTGGACTGACAGCGCTCCACAGTGGTCTGGACTGACAGTGCTCCACAGTGGTCTGGACTGACAGTGCTCCACAGTGATCTGGACTGACAGTGCTCCACAGTGATCTGGACTGACAGTGCTCCACAGTGATCTGGACTGACAGTGCTCCACAGTGATCTGGACTGACAGTGCTCCACAGTGGTCTTTACTGACAGCGCTCCACAGTGGTCTGGACTGACAGTGCTCCACAGTGGTCTGGACTGACAGTGCTCCACAGTGGTCTGGACTGACAGTGCTCCACAGTGGTCTGGACTGACAGTGCTCCACAGTGGTCTGGACTGACAGTGCTCCACAGTGATCTGGACTGACAGTGCTCCACAGTGATCTGGACTGACAGTGCTCCACAGTGGTCTGGACTGACAGTGCTCCACAGTGATCTGGACTGACCGTGCTCCACAGTGGTCTGGACTGACAGTGCTCCACAGTGGTCTGGACTGACAGTGCTCCACAGTGGTCTGGACTGACAGTGCTCCCCAGTGATCTGGACTGACAGTGCTCCACAGTGATCTGGACTGACAGTGCTCCACAGTGGTCTGGACTGACAGCGCTCCACAGTGATCTGGACTGACAGTGCTCCACAGTGGTCTGGACTGACAGCGCTCCACAGTGGTCTGGACTGACAGTGCTCCACAGTGATCTGGACTGACAGTGCTCCACAGTGGTCTGGACTGACAGTGCTCCACAGTGGTCTGGACTGACAGCGCTCCACAGTGATCTGGACTGACAGTGCTCCACAGTGGTCTGGACTGACAGCGCTCCACAGTGGTCTGGACTGACAGTGCTCCACAGTGATCTGGACTGACAGCGCTCCACAGTGGTCTGGACTGACAGTGCTCCGCCATCATGTTTCTGCCGTCAATCACTGGCCCCAATGGAACAATTTGGTATCTGGGTAACCTGCTGTCTCTCCAGGCACATGGATGCGGAAATAATTCTGACTGCAGCTCTGGATGTGAATAAGGAACAAGACAGAAGATTTGCTGTTGCAGCTATTTTACTATTTTAATAAATAATGGGTTTCTGGGGAGACATAAGTCTACTTTAGTTCAGGAAATTAAATCTATTGTCTGCTCTGCCATAGTTTCTTTAGGGAAAAAATGTGAATTTTTTAAGGCAGCATAATGCCTTTTAGGGTGTGTGCCCACATAGTGGTTTTACATCGGTTTAGCAGCGAAAACCGCCGGCGGTTTAGCATAGGTTTTATTTAAATTTATGTAAATCCTAAGCAGCGTTAGGACTTACAAGTAACCCTATGTAATTTAGAAACCGCTGTGCACACATAGTGGGTTTATGTGAGCGGATCTGCCCGCGGTTGAGCGGTTTCCCAGCGGTTTAGCAGCATACAACATGTCAATTCTTCTCAGCGGTTTTTGATCGGTTCCATGAACAAAATCCTCCATAGAAAACCGCCGGAAAAAAAGCTGGAAAAACCGACTGAAAAACGCTGTGCACACGCTGAAAAAAAACGCCGGAAAACCGCCGGTGACTTCTGAGCTCAGGAGTCCTTGAATTTTCCAGTGGTTTACTGACGGTTTGAACGTCACTAAACCACTATGTGGGCACACAGCCTTACTGTAATATTACATCTCTGCACCACAAGAGGGAGCTACAATACTGATTATAATAATTACATTTTATATATATATATATATATATATATATATATATATATATATATATATATATATACATATATATATATATATGTGTTTAAAAAAGAGAAAACACATATATATATATATATATATATATATGTGTGTTTTTATATATATATATATATATATATATATATAAACATGATGGCTCCAGTTATCATCTAGCAGTATTATTTTTTGTCTCGTGGTATGCAAAGTAAAAATAATAATTCTTTGTATTCTGGCCCTGGATTTATCATGTGTGGGGGGTTTACCACTTTTTCTTTTTTGTCTTATGGCACTCGCTGACGTTTTTTGCTCCAAATTCATCAAAATGGTGAACATGACTACACTGTGTGCAGAATTATTAAGCAAATGAGTATTTTGATCACATGATACTTTTTATACATGTTGTCCTTCTCCAAGCTGTATAGGCTTGAGAGCCAACTATCAATTAAGTAAATCAGGTGATGTGCAACTCTGTAATGAGGAGGGGTGTGGTGTAATGACATCAACACCCTATATAAGGTGTGCTTAATTATTAGGCAAATGCCTTTCCTTTGGAAAAATGGGTCAGAAGAGAGATTTGATGGGCTCTGAAAAGTCCAAAATTGGGAGATGTCTTGCAGAGGGATGCAGCAGTCTTGAAATTACCAAAAGTTTGAAGCGTGATCACCGAACAATCAAGCGTTTCATGGCAAATAGCCAACAGGGTCGCAAGAAGTGTGTTGGGCAAAAAAGGCACAAAATAACTGCCCTGAATTGAGGAAAATCAAGCGTGAAGCTGCCAAGATGCCATTTGCCACCAGTTTTGCAATATTTCAGAGCTGCAACGTTACTGGAGTATCAAAAAGCACAAGGTGTGCTATAGTCAGGGACATGGCCAAGGTAAGGAAGGCTGAAAAACGACCACCTCTGAACAAGAAACATAAGATAAAATGTCAAGACTGGGCCAAGAAATATCTTAAGACTGATTTTTCAAAGGTTTTATGGACTGATGAAATGAGAGTGACTCTTGATGGGCCAGATGGATGGGCCAGAGGCTGGACCAGTAAAGGACAGAGAGCTCCACTCTGACTCAGATGCCAGCAAGGTGGAGGTGGGGTACTGGTATGGGCTGGTATCATGAAAGATGAACTTGTGGGACCTTTTCAGGTTGAGAATGGAGTGAAGCTCAACTCCCGGACCTACTGCCAGTTTCTGGAAGACAACTTCTTCAAGCAGTGGTACAGGAAGAAGTCGGTATCGTTCAAGAAAAACATGATTTTCATGCAGGACAATGCTCCATCACATGCATCCAACTACTCCACAGCGTGGCTGGCCAGTAAAGGTCTAAAAGAAGAACAAATAACGACATGGCCCCCTTGTTCACCTGATCTGAACCCCATAGAGAACCTGTGGTCCCTCATAAAATGTGAGATGTACAGGGAGGGAAAACAGTACACCTCTGGGAACAGTGTCTGGGAGGCTGTGGTGGCTGCTGCACGCAATGTTGATCGTAAACAGATCAAGCAACTGACAGATTCTATGGTTGGAAGGCTGTTGAGTGTCATCATAAAGAAAGGTGGCTATATTAGTCACAAATTTTTGGGGGGTTTTGTTTTTGCATGTCAGAAATGTTTATTTTTTAATTTTGTGCAGTTATATTTGTTTACCTGGTGAAAATACACAAGTAAGATGGGAATATATTTGGTTTTTATTAAGTTGCCTAATAATTCTGCACAGTAATAGTTACCTGCACAAACAGATATCCTCCTGAGATAGCCAAATCTAAAAAAAAAACACTCCAACTTCCAAAAATATTAAGCTTTGATATTTGAGTCTTTTGCGTTGATTGAGAACATAGTTGTTGATCAATAATAAAAATAATCCTCTGTAATACAACTTGCCTAATAATTCTGCACACAGTGTATTTCACAAACTTGAAAGTGGTCTATTTTCCTGTCTTGAACCATTTATACAAGCAATCCATTAAGGTACCGTCACACGCCGCCATATCGCCGGCAACATGGCTGGCAATTCCCGAATTCGGTGATGTGAAAACCACATCGCATGTGCATAGTAGCTGAGAGATTCTACAGCGAGAAATCGCTGGTGGAGCGCTGCCTGATTGCTCTGCACTGCAGGGAAATCAGGCAATATCCACCAGGCGATTTCAGCGGCTTGTGCCATTTGACAGGGCGATAGTGACGTACACAGCGATCCTGAAATCAATCCCGTATGCGTGCTTGGATGGTGTGTTTTTGCGCCGCATCTGCGGTGATTGGTGGGTCATACTGCGTTTGATGCGTCATATACTGCGTATTTGATGACATGTGCGTTCACGCAAGGCTGACCAATGGGAACGCAGTTCTGTCCACCAATCGCAGTGATAGGGGCGCCGTGAAACACACTCTAGCACGCCCCTATCAAAACAGTATGGCCACATCGCTGCTACGATTGTGGCGTGTGACGTGGCGATGTGTGAAAGGAAGATCGCTTTCGGTCTTCTGCAGCCGATTTCTGGGACGCAGGATCGCTGAAGATCGCACACTAGATCGCTACGTGTGACAGCTCCACAGCGATTAGAAAAAAGTGCCCGAAACGTGCGCGCTCACGTCAAAACGCGATATGGAAGCCATATGGCGGCGTGTGACGGTACCTTTACACTCATTAATTGAATCCCTTTAGAATGGTGATTGAGTGTGAAACTACCATAAGAGAAAAACTGCATCATCCATAAGCAAAAGATGGTAACACTAGAAGAAACACGAGGATTTTAGTAATGTGATTACTTTTATTAAGGTGTATACATGTATATTGTTAGATACTTCATGAAAAAGTCGGCAGACCCGCGAAACAACGTTGGGTACATTCACCTCTGTGCCCCCCACCCACGCATTACCTTAAGTCTAACCTATATTAGCAATATTGTCCCTTTATGTTTTATGTTACACCACTTTTACTGCTCATTTGTGAACGGCTATTCCCATCACCAGGATGGTGTCCCTAATATTACCATTCTGGGCCCATATCTATTAGCAGTTATAAGTAGGTGTTGGACTATGTTTATCAGTAATCTTTTTAATTTGAGGATGCACTTTATTCTGAGTATGGTGTCATTATGTCACTATGAAATGTATACAGCATGCTCTTACTTACTTTAGACTTTAGTCTGATCCATGTATCTTTCAAACTAAATCTTTCAAAGTACATTTTCTAAGTACAATACTTAGAAATAGACTAGAAATGGACTGGAAAAGACTGGCAGGTAAAGAAATATAAATCCCCCACAATGTTTCCATTCTAATCTCTACCACCCTTACTACTTCATCTCATATTAACTCCTGCAATCCCTTCCACAAGTAAGGAACTAGTCATCAGTCCACCCTTCCTCCCCAGCCATCTGACCTCCTCTTGACTACTATTTCTCCCCATACTGGCTGTATCACCTTGTCCTCAGCTCCACCATCCTGTCCAGGACTGCTAGATCTCATCCCCATCCACATCTCCCCTGGACTGTAGCTCATACCTTGGTGGCATCCCACCCCGGACTGACCCCTGGATGCCTCACCTGTCCCACGGCTGCTCCATCAGCCAACCCAGCTATCGCCTCTGTCAACCCCGACCGCCTCGACTGATCCCCCAACTTCCCCATCTGACCCATCCATCCGACCCCCCACCTTACATCTCATGCCCTGGTCATCACCTCATCCCGTGACCGCTCCCCACTGATGACCATTCACCCACTACCACAACTTTCCCCACTTTGCTTCTGACCCCTGCTGCCACACTCACTCCCTGTTCTCCGTATGCAATGTTCCCGCTACTCCTCACTCTCACTCCCATCCTTCTCCACTTCCTACTACCCCCACTTATCCCCCCTCCCAGCAACAAAATACTGCTCTCACCCTCCATCCTGCCGAACCACCTCACCCACTTCACCGACCTTTTCATTCACTTTCAATCCTCAATCACCAAACAAGCACGCCCGCCTCGCAAGCTCTCATGCTCCCACCTGCTAACCCTCGGCCTACTCCTCCTCCCTGCCGGTGACATCTCCCCCAATCCTGGCCCCCCCTGCAACATCCCCACAACAACCTTCATCCCGCGACCCACCGCCAACCCTCGCAACCTCACCACCACTTGCTCTCGCAACCCCACCAACATCAGACCAATTCCCCCAACCCATGCCCCACCTACCACTCTACCCGGCGCACTCTGGAATGCCCGCTCAGTGTGCAACAAACTCCCCGACATCCATGATCTCTTTATCTCCAGGAAACTGTCATTCCTTGGCCTCACCGAGACCTGGCTCACCCCCTCCGACACGGCCTCCCCTGCTGCACTATCCTACGGCGGCCTCAGCCTGTCCCACACCCCCCGTCCCTCTGGCAAACACGGCGGTGGAGTCGGCATACTGCTGTCCAACTCCTGCACCTTCAGCCCCATCCCCCAGCCCCCATCCGTCACTGTCCCCTCCTTCGAAGCCCACTCAGTCCGAATCTTCTCCCCCTGCAACCTCCAAATAGCCATCATCTACCGCCCCCCCGGACCCACCGCCTCCTTCCTTGACCACTTCACCACCTGGCTACTTCACTTCCTCTCCACTGACATCCCCTCCATCATCATGGGCGACTTCAATATCCCCATTGACACTCCCCGCCCAGCCGCCTCCAACCTTCTTTCCTTGACCACTTCCCTAGGGCTCTCCCAATGGTCCTCCTCTCCCACCCACGAACAAGGCCACACGCTTGACCTCATCTTTACCCACCTTTGCTCCCTCTCTAACCTCACAACCTCGGTACTCATACTGTCCGACCACCATCTCTTGACCTTCTCCGCCCTCTCCTCCCCTGCCACACTACCCCCTCTCCGCAAACTTGATCACCCTCGCCGAAACCTAAAAGATCTTGATCTTCCTTTATTCTCTGAATCACTCCTCCCTCTCACCGACCTACCCTGCGCTGACGACATTGACACCACCCTATACAACACCACCAGAACGAACGCTCTCGACCTAGCCGCCCCCCTCACTTTCCATGCTCCACGCATTAACAGGCAACCCTGGCACACCACCCTCACTAAAAACCTGAGATGGGCGTCCAGAGTCACCGAGAGGAGATGGAAAAAGTCTCACACCCCCGAGCACTTTGCTCTGTTCAAGCAATCCATCACTGACTTCAAGACGGCACTCGCTACTGCCAAGCAAGTGTTCTTCTCATCCCTTATAACCTCTCTGTCCCGCAACCCCAAACAGCTCTTCAAAACTTTCAACTCCTTACTTCGCCCACCTGCTCCTCCCCCTTCTCCCCTCATCTCTGCTGAAGACTTTGCAACCTTCTTCAAGGAGAAGATCGACAAGATCAGAATCAGCTTCGGTCCACTATCCCCACACCTCCCCTTCCCACCTACACTGCCCTCCTCCTCCATCAGCCACTTCCCCCCCATAACTGAAGACCAACTCTCCTCCCTCCTGTCAAAATCACACCTCACCACCAGCGCCCATGACCCGCTCCCATCCCACCTCATTCCCAACCACACCTCCATTTTCATCCCAGCCCTCACCCACCTCTTTAACCTTTCACTTAGCACTGGTACCTTCCCCTCGGCCTTCAAACACGCCCTAATCACGCCCATCCTAAAAAAAACCTCACTTGACCCTACCTCTGTCTCTAACTATCGCCCCATATCTCTTCTCCCATTTGCCTCTACGCTACTTGAACAACACGTCCACTCCGAACTGTCCTCTTACCTCTCCTCATGCTCCCACTTCGACCGCCTACAGTCCGGCTTCCGACCCCTCCATTCCACCGAAACAGCCCTGACCAAAGTCACCAACGACCTACTGACCGCCAAGAACAAACACCACTACTCCATCCTGCTACTCCTTGACCTGTCTGCCGCCTTCGACACGGTTGACCACTTCCTTCTTCTCCGGATCCTGGAATCCCTTGGCATCACCCACCTTGCCCTCTCCTGGATCTCCTCATACCTAGCGGACCGGATATTCAGCGCCTCCCACTCCCACACCTCCTCCTCACCCTACCCCCTTTCTGTCGCAGTCCCCCAAGGTTCAGTCCTGGGACCCCTACTTTTCTCCATTTACACTCTCGGCCTAGGACAACTCATCGAGTCCCATGGCCTCCAGTACCACCTCTACGCCGACGACACCCAAATCTACCTGTCCAGCCCTGACATCACCTCCCTACTCTCGAAAATCCCTCAATGCCTTTCCGCCATCTCATCCTTCTTCTCTGCTCGCTTCCTTAAACTCAACATGGACAAAACTGAATTCATAGTCTTCCCCCCAAGAAATTCCACCCCACCTCCCAACCTATCCATCTGCGTCAACGACTGCGCCCTCTCCCCAGTCCCCCAAGCCAAGTGCCTCGGGGTAATCCTTGACTCCTCCCTATCCTTCAAACCCCACATCGAGGCCCTCACCACATCCCTCCGGCTCCAGCTCAAGAACATCTCACGGATCCGCTCCTTCCTCACCCACGACACTGCTAAAACACTCATCCATGCTCTTATCATCTCCCGCCTTGACTACTGCAACCTCCTTCTCAATGGCCTCCCGGCTAACTCCCTCACACCTCTCCAGTCTATCCTCAACTCCGCTGCCCGACTCATCTATATGTCCTCCCGCTACTCCCCTGTCTCCCCCCTCTGCCAAGCCCTTCACTGGCTCCCCGTCTCCAAGAGATCCCAATTCAAAACACTAACCATGGCGTACAAAGCCATACACAACCTGGCTCCACCATACATCTCCGACCTGGTCTCCCGATACCTACCCTCACGCAACCTCCGCTCCTCCCAAGAACTCCTCCTCTGCTCCCCCCTCATCACCTCTTCGCACAACCGAGTCCAGGACTTCTCCCGGGCATCTGCCTTACTCTGGAACTCCCTACCCGAACACGTCAGACACTCTCCTACCCTGAATAGCTTCAAGTGTCACCTGAAGACTCACTTGTTCCGTCAAGCCTACAACCTGCCATGAGACCCAGGCGAACGTCCCATACCTGACATTCCCCCATCCTACTGTATCCTAACCCACCCCTCATAGACTGTGAGCCCTCGTGGACAGGGTCCCTGCCCCTCCTGTACCTGTACGTCCTGATCGCCTAGATTTAGTGTACTTGTTCTTGTCTCCCTCATCCTCATGTAAAGCGCCATGGAACCCAATGGCGCTATATAAATAAATAATAATAATAATTACTGAATGTCTTAGCTAGCATGTATATTAAGGCAAGAGGTAGAGCAAAACTCAATTATCCTTTTGTACCTGTGACTGTTCTTTTTATATGTATACACTTTAATAAAAGTAATCTCATCACTAAAATCCTAGTGTTTCTATTCCAATAATTTTTATTAAGATTTTTGGAGAATATTACAAGAAAAGGAGAAAAATAAATTAACACAGCATGTCTCTAGCCCCCTGTACGCTTTAAAAAAAGACTTTAGAAACCTTACAGTTAAGAGGTCCCCTGAGTGGGATCTAAGAGGTCCTGGCTGCTGGCACAGCCCTCCCTGCCTTCTCCTTGTGTATTTTGGCCCTTCTATGTTTCTGTGCCGCCTCCTGTTCTGCTGGCTCTGCCCTCCTCCTCTCCTGCTCTCTGAATAAAGCATAAACAGGGTGGACTCTGCTGCTGTCGTCAGGCCAAATGCTTTGCAGCCTCTATGACCAAGCTCTGTGTAGCAGATTGGGTGACAGAGCAGAAGAGGAGGAGGGCAGAGCCAGCAGAATAGGAGGCGGCGCAGAGACATAGAGGAGGCGGAATACACAAGGAGGAGGCTGGAGGGCTGTGCCAGCAGCCAGGACCTCTTAATAAGATCCCACCCGTTAGATTACTTAACTGTAAGTTTTCTAATGTCTTTTTTAAATGCTAACAGGGGGCTAGAGACATGGGGGACCCCTTCCCTGAATGAGGCAGACATGCTGCATTCAGTGCTGCATTTAGTTTGCCATTCACCAGGGGGAGACAGGTTCTCTTTAAATGTATTTTTGAAAGGATTTTATGTGATATATCAACACTAAGTAGCAAGTATTTGTGAAGTGTAAAGGAAATTATACATGGTTTTCTAAATATTTTAACAATATAAATCTGAGAATTAAGCCCTCGGCAGGTAGGGTCCTCTCTCATCTCCTACTGTATCCTCACCCATCCCATGTAGATTGTGAGCCCTCACGGCAGGGTCCTCTCTCATCTCCTACTGTATCCTCACCCATCCCATGTAGACTGTGAGCACTCAAGGGCAGGGTCTTCTCTCCTCACCTACTTTATCCTCACCCATCCCTTGTAGACTGTGAGCCCTCGCAGGTAGGGTCCTCTCTCATCTCCTACTGTATCCTCACCCATCCCATGTAGATTGTGAGCCCTCACAGGCAGGTTCCTCTCTCCTCACCTATTGTATCCTCACCCATTCTTTGTAAATTGTGAGCCTCATGGGGAGGGTCCTCTTTCCTCAACTACTATATCTTCATCCATCTCTTGTAGACTGTGAACTCTCATGGGCAAGGTCCTCTCTCCTCACCTACTGTATCATCACCCATCCTTTGTATACTATGAGCCCTTGCAAATAGGGTCCTCTCTCCTCACCTACTGTATCCTCATTCATCCATCCCTTGTAGACTGTGAGCCCTCACAGGCAGGGTCCTCTCTCCTCACCTACTGTATCCTCAGCCATCCCTTGTAGATTGTGAGCCCTTGCGGGCATGCTCCTCTCTCCTCTCCTACTGTATCCTCATCCATCCTTTGTAGACAGTGAACCCTCATGGGCAAGGTCCTCTCTTCTCACCTACTGTATCCTCACCCATCCCTTGTATACTGTGAGCCCTTGAAGGCAGGGTCCTCTTTCTTCTCCCAGTGTATCCTCACCCATCCCTTGTAGATTGTAAACCCTTGCAGGCAGGGTCCTCTCTCCTGACCTACTGTATCCATCCATCCCTTGTAGGCTGTGAGCCCTCACGAGCAGGGCCCTTGTTCCTTGACTACTGTATCCTCATCCACACCTTGTAGACTGTGAGACCTCGTGGACAGGATCCTCTCTCTTCTCCTAGTGTATCCTTACCCATCCCTTGTAGACTGTGAGTCCTCATTGGCAGGGTCCTCTCTCTTCTCCTAGTGTTTTCAGTGTAAGGTGCAGGGTTAGTTTACTGCCACAGTGTTTTATATTTAGCCCAAAATGTTCTACTTTGGTGTCATCTGACCACATCTGTGTCCCCCATGTTTTTTTTTTTGCAAATGCAAAAGGGACTTCTTATGGCTTTCAATAATGTTTTTCTTCTTGGCACTCCTCCATAAAGGCCAGATTTGTGTAGTATATGGTCGTCCCAGGGCCGTGGGGTACTCGGAACCGGGCTGTTAAACAATCTGGGGAGTCACAGGGATGAAGACCCGTCTTCCATGACCCTGAGTTCAGTTGTTAAGGGAGTTCTTAGCTTGATAGGGAAGGGTGTGATGATTGGGAAGGTTAGTCATGACGCCACCCATGGTTTATGGCTATTAGTGACCACCGCTGCTGCAGAACCTCTGGGGATGATGAATTGGTAGCTGGGATAGAGCGGCTCCCCATGATCATCGCATATCCCCAGGGCAGTGGATGTAGTACAGGTGTAGGGTGCAGGATTGCGGGCGCAAAGCATCTTGCTACTGGTGCAACTGGAATACTGACAGGCGATGGTGTACGGAGCCCTTGCACCTGAGAGCAATTCGGGATTCTCCTCTCAACAGGTTCTGAGGCCTCCTTGCTGCGCCTTGTTGGTAGGTCCCTGCTGCTGCATAAGTTGAGCTGCTGGCCCTCTCTCTCTCCTGCTTGGTGCCGCTCCAGTCCTTCTCTAGTCCCAAGTCTCAGGCTGCTGTTCCTGGGCTCTTTACGCTGCTTTGCCTCCGGGCACAGTGTGGCTGGGGAACTTGTAATTCCCCACCTTCCGGTATTGGCTGCTGGGTTATTAGACCCTACACAGCTTTGGACTCGGTGTCCGTTTTGTAGCGCTTCTCCTCTGGGATGAGCGCGACACCGCTCTGCTCCCCAGGCTTTCCTCTCCTTTCTCAGAAACCCTACTTGGGTCCCACAAGCTAGACTACGCTGTCCTGGGACGAGCTTAGCACTGCTCCTAGTCCACGGGATGTCTTCCTCAGTCTTCCTAGGAACTGAACTGACTAACTCTGCCCCAGACCAGAACTTATAGGGGAGCTCACCCTGAATTTGGGTCTTGGTCTCCCCCTTCAGGCCCGGAGGCAGAAAGGTGTTGTGTACAGTTTCTGTCTGGAGTGGATACCCTCTGTTGCTCTCAAGTGTGACACTACCACCTGGGGGCAATAATGACACTGTGGCACTTGGACCCTGGGGTGCCACATATATTACTAATAGTTACCCTGTGGACAGATTCTCCCACTTGAGCTGTGGATCTCTGCAGCTCCTCCAAAGAGACCATGGGCCTCTTGGCTGCTTCTCTCATTAGTGCTCTCCTCCTTGTGATGTCCATGTCCTGGTAGGTTTGAAGTTGCATACAAATGAAAGTAAAACAATTGCAGAGTAATATTGTTAAAATATTTAGACAACCATGTATCATTTCCTTTAAACTTCACAACTACTTGCTACTTGTTAGTATATCACATAAAATCCCCAAATAATAGCTTTAAGGAGGTTATCCACTGTTAACATTGATGGTCTATCTTTAGGTTAGGCCATCAATGTCTGATAAGTGGAGGTTCGACACCCATCACTCCTGACGATCAGCTCTTCCCAGTGTTGTTCGGTTATGGAGCTGCACAGCGCCGCTCTGTCACTGCCACAGTGGCCGCATCCGGATACTAAACTATAGATTGAAAAAGGGGGCAGATGAGCAGTATCTGGCCACGGCCACTATAGAGTTGACTGAGCTGTGCAGCTCCATAACCAGACAGCCCTGTCCACTGCCGACACAGCTGATCGGCAGGGCGTTCCACATCTCGTATTCCCACTTATCAGACATTGATGACGTACCCTAAAGATAGGCTATCAATGTTAAAGTGGACAACCTCTTTAATTTTTTAGGTGTCACATGAAAAAAATGGGGAAGGGTTCACCGGGTATGAATACTTTTTGAATGCACTGTGTGTGTGTTTGCTTGCTTTTTCTCATGTTCTCCAATGTGGGTGGAGTTTGGGATTTCCAGATGACTTTGTCTAATTCATTATTTGTGACTTTAAAAAAAAAAGATCTAATCTGTCTCAATGTTTTTTATGCATTTTTGTGAAATGTGACTTTTAATGCCAAAAAAATCACAAAAACTATTACCACTACTCGGACAAACCCTTCTGAATCAGTATGTTTTCCCCTTGCAAAATAATAACTCAGTCACCTCCATTCCAGCAGTGTCAGCACCAGCTCTCCCTTGGCTTGAGTGACAGTCTCCCCGACAAATCCGACATGTGGCGGAGTGAGAGAGCAGCCACAGCTCCTTCTCCCTCCAGAGGACAATGACATTCAAATGAGGGAAGAGCGAAGCACTTCAATGTCACATTAGCTCTGGAAAGCCAGCGCCGACACTGCTGGAATGGTGCCTGCTCCTGAGGTGAGTATAGGTGTTATTAATTTACAAGGGAGAACATACAGTGATTGAGAAGGGTAGTCTGAGTAGTGGACAAACCCTTTAAAAGACAGAAAATATTATAATTGATGTTGTACAAAATTCATGAATTGTGTACGTCATCTTAAAATATTTGTCTCAAAAAAACACAAAATACTATAAGACAAAAAAAGAGATGATGAATCGGGCCAGACTCTGTATTTGGACATAACTATAACACCAGCTTATTGCTTGTCTTCTTGTTACTGCAGTGCAGCAGAGAAAGGTGAAGAAAAGTGCCAGGATCTAATTCAAGCCTATAAAGAATGTATGAAATCTCTGGGACTGCAAATATAACGTCTGAGAAGGTGAGCGCATCATACAAAGCGACGTGGAGGACGGGGAGGTGGAAGTCACTGCCATTAGGGATGGTATTGCCATAAAACACTACCTGTGGTCCACAGTGGGGGGTTATGGTTTATCAGAGCAGCCAATCTTCATCCATTGCTCCTTAGTGTTCTGATTCTCATGTGCCCATTGTAAGGGCTTTTGGCAGAGGACAGGGGAATTAGCGTGGGCATCTGACCAGTTGTAGCCCCACATGTGGCCAGTTGTGATCAATGAATGTTTTATCATAGCCAGGACTAATATTCTGAAGCTATTTGAGCTTCATTAGCTTTTCTGTGAGCTTAGCCTTCCCTTCCCACCTGGATAAATAAGGCTTAGACTCCAATGACTCTGTTATGGGTACATTTTTTGTGTGTGGCACAGTGGCTCAGTAGTTAGCTCTGCAGCCTTGTAGCGCTGGGGTCCTGGATTCAAATCCCACCAAGGACATCATCTCTAAGGAGTTTGTATGTTCTCCCTGTTTGTGTGGGTTTACTCTAGGTTCTCTGGCTTCCTCCCCCACTCCAAAGACATACTAATAGGATGTTTAGATTGTGAGCCCCAATGGGGACAGGGATGATAGTCTTTAAAAAGCTATGGAATATGATGGTTACTGTGTAAGAAATGCATAATAAATAGGTAGCAATCAAAGAACATCACACAGGGCCTTCTTTTTGGTGTTGTTAAAGTATCAAAATGTGGTCCTTGTCAAAGTCACTTGGATCCGCTAAATGCCCATTCTCTAGTTTTAAACATATCAACTTTAAGAACGGTTCACTCGTTTAATATATATGAGATTGTCCCTAGAAGCCATCAATCAGCAGATTTGTGAATGCAGCTCTGGGAAGCTGAATAATAATAATAAAAAGTAACTGTCCATTGTCACAAGATAATGCATAAGCAAATTGTCACTTCAGTGAGGAAGTGGACAAACTCTAATGCCACCTAATAAAGGTAGCAATCCTAGAAGTCATAATTGACACTTTAACAAGCCTTTTAATATGACTCAGGATTTGTGCCAGATCAGAACCATTAGAGTTTGTCTACTTCCTCACTGAAGTGACAATTTGCATATGCAATTTCCCAGAGGAGCATTGATGCTATAAGTCTCCTCACTGCCGGCTGGCAGAATAATCTCCACAAGGAGAATAGCGGTTCCCCCAGACGTCGTCTTAGCCTCTCATACAGCCAGATCAGAACTCCCACACACTGCACTGATGAGGGGCAGTCACCCCGAAACACAGCATCTGCAGTTAGGATTTGTGCCAGATCAGAACCCCAAAGTCATATTATTAGGCTTGTTAAAGAGTCAATTATGACCTTTTAGGATTGCTACCTTTATTAGGTGGCACTAGAGATCGTCCACTTCCTCACTGAAGTGACAAGTCGCATATACAATTAAGCCGCTCTGCTTTGTGTTTACCCCGCAATGCTGTCCCCATCTGTGACCACTGGGGGTAAACAGCAGGGACTGCTGCCGGGCACTACAGGCAGGTGTAGGTGTAGCTACCTGCCTGTTTTGCTTGGGCACATTTTTTTATATATATCCTGGATAACCCTTTTAATGAATAAAAAAAGGCTGGAAAATGCCAGTAAAGCGACACCACATTGAATGCTGAAAAAATTGAAAATAAAATGTGTTGATGAATCAAACAAAAAACACTAAAAAAAAGTCTCTTCAGATCTAAAAAAAACTACAGGGAAAAGTTGCAATTCTCATCTTCTGCTTGAAAAACACAGTTTAACAATGGGACAAGATGCAGTGTGAACGTACTCTGAGGGTTCCCTACAGAAGCTCCTGTCAGGTTTTTGAGACCTCAGACAAATCTGGGTGACGTAAAATAGTATTTAATTTAGATTTTTTGTTGTGGACACAAATGCAGTTCAAGGGTGTCACGATTCCTCCACTGTGTGTGCCTTTGATGCATTGAATGATAGTTTACTGCACCATGATGAATCAGGCCTGTGCTGAAATGTCAGTTTAGTGAGTGACAGCTCAGTCATTAATCTAGTACAGGAGCATACTGGATGTCAGTGTGTTGATTGACAGCTCAGCCACCCAATCTGAGACTGGGAGGTGCTTGGCTTCATCAGGAGTTCCCTGTTCTGAGTGATTGCCCAGCTACTTAGCTGAGCAGTCAGTCCCAGATCTCTGCCAGTTGTAACGTGTAGAATTTTTCTCATTAGTGCTTGTTGGCTCCATTCATCTGTGTTCTGTGTTTTGATCTATTGCTGCCATACCTTGGCTCTTCTTTGACCATCCATTTGCCTTGTCCATTTTCTTAATCCACTATCCTCTTATATTCTGATCTTGGACTCTGACCTGACTACGCCTTTGTCAATTCCCTTAGTCCACGATATGGTCTCTTGGGGTGTGACCCCAGAACATTTGACCATCCTACCTCTTGGCTTGTCCAGTAGTGACCAGCATCGCAAAAAGCACACGTTCATTAGGGTAAGAAGTACCAGTTTAGATATAGACTTCATCTGCAGAAAATAGTCATTGCACATACACTACATTACATGCTGTGTTATACTACAGAGCTTTATGCTGCTGGTGCAGTCGCTATCTACAAATATTACTTATTCTGTACAGATCCAATGTTGCAGGATATATTTTATTCCAGAGCTGCACTCCCTGCTTTGCATGTGGAGTTACTATTGTGCATTACTTATTCTACATTCTGTATTACAATGTGTGCACAATTATTAGGCAAGTGAGTATTTTGAGCATATCATCATATTTACCACCTCCAAGCTGTATAAACTTGAATACCTATTTGTGTTAAGCAGAGCAGGTGATGTGTATATGTGTAATGAGGAGGGTGAGGCCTAATAATTGTTACAAGTCTAATGGTGGGTTTACACGCCGCAATATCGGCGTCCAACTCCGACCCAACTCCGACAAAAAGTCACGTGGGTCGCGAGTTGGAGCCGATATCGGGCGCGCGTTGTACTGTTTCAGTGTACAACGCGATCCTGGAACGATGCCAAAACGATATCGGAGTTGAATAGCAGAGCTATTCAACTCTCCGATATCGCAAGGCCGTTGTAGCAGGATCGCTGCGTGTGACAGCCCAACTCCGATGCGTACTCGCACCTCACCCATTAACTCCCATGTTAAATGGTCGTTACTGGGTTGGTGGGCGTACACATCGGAGGGACGTTGTTTCCCGATATCGCAGCGTGTAAACCGCCGATGCGATATCGGGAAAAGCGCTCAAAAAATGCGCGCTCCCGCGGCGTTGCCTCCGATATCGCGGTGATATCGGGACGTGTAACCCCACCATCATGGCCACTTTACACACACCAACTTATCTGTCCAACTTCTGACCAACTTGCTGGTTGCAGTGAAATCATGGACACATTGTAACATTTTGTGGCTGTGTACAATGGAGCAATGTGTCCATGATTTCACTGCAACCAGTAAGTTGGTCAGAAGTTGGACAGATAAGTTGGTGTGTGTAAAATGGCCTTTAGGGCTGCTTTACACACACCAACTTCTGTGACCAACTTCTGAACAGATCTCTGGTTGCAGTGAAATCATGGACACATTGTTACAATTGTACACAGCCACAAAATGGAACAATGTGTCCATGATTTCACTGCAACCAGAGATCTGTTCAGAAGTTGGTCACAGATATCTGTGTGTGTAAAGCGGCCCTTAAGGCCACGTTACACAAACAGATATCTGTTCAGATATTGTTGGCAGATCTCTGGTTGCAGTGAAATCATGGACACATTGCTCCATTTTGTGGCTGTGTACAAATGTAACAATGTGTCCATGATTTCACTGCAACCAGAGATCTGTGACCAATATCTGAACAGATATCTGTGTGTGTAACGTGGCCTTTAGGCTGGCTTCACACCATGGCAAGGTCCGGTCCCGGACTGTCAGGCATGAACCTGATAGCCCCGGACCAGATCAGCACACAGAACCGGAGGGCCAAATGTGCCCTCCGGTCCTGTGTGCAGCCGGATGGCTGTAATTGCAGCCGCAGCTGCTGATTTTTCAAGATTGCGGCTAGCAGGGAGCAATCCGGCCCCATAAGCTCCCATGTTAGGGAGAATCTGGGACAATCCGGCCAAATCCAGGAACATTGCAAGCAACATTTTTGTGTCCGGGGAGAATAATCCGAATTCTCCCGGATTCATCTGGAGAGATGAAACTGGATGGCAGAGAGCTGCCATCCGGTCCTATAGGCTACTATGGGGCCAAAAAACGGTTTGGGGCTGTCTGGTTTACGGAGAGCCCCGGCCCGGACCTTGCTGTGGTGTGAAGCCAGCCTTAGGCTGGCTTCACACTGCAGTTTTTTCACTGATCAGTGTCCATCCAGTTTGTGTGCCAAAACCAGGAGAGGAACTTAGGGTACCGTCACACGGGGCGACGGTTGCGGCGATGTTGCCGGCGATGCCGGCTAGTTGCCGCGGCTATCGCTCGCTGGGTTGCTGGGCAGTAACTTGCAATGTTGGAGATAGGCGGTGTCGCCCGCAACATTGCAGGTTGCCGCGTTACGCAGGGCGATCAGGCATGATCGCCTCAGCAACATCGCCAGGTTTCCCAACATTGTTGGGAAACCTGGCGATGTTGCTCAGGCGATTCATCGCCTGATTATCGTCCTGTCACACGCGGCAATTCGCCGGCGATGTCGCCACAATTAGGCCATTGCCCCTGTGTTCCCGGCGACATCGCCGGCGATATCTCCCCGTGTGACGGTACCCTTACAGAGAAAAAGTATAACTGAAAGATTGACACCTGTTCTGAGTTTTGGAGACAGTCCTGGTTTTGGCACACAAACCTGATGGAACCTGATCAGTGAAAAAAATGTAGTGTGAAGCCAGCCTTAGGCCCCCTTCACGCTGCATGATTTCAACGATTAGTGTCCATCAGGTTTGTGTGCCAAAACCAGGAGTGTCTCCAAAACTCAGAACAGCTGTCAATCTTTCAATTGTAGTTTTTCTCTGCAAGCTTCACTCCTGGTTTTGGCACACAAATCCTAATGGACACTGATCAGTGAAATCATGCAGTTACAGAGGGATGCAGTACTAGAAATTGATAAGATAATGAGATGCGATTACAGAACCACCACAAGTTTTGATGCAAAAAATATGTTGGAAAAAAAAGATGCATATTAACTCCTAAGGTTTGAGAAGAATCAGCTGTGAAGCCACCAGCAAGCCATTATCCTCCGGTGATGTCATATTCCAGAACTGCAACCTCCCTCGATACCAGGTATTCAGTACTCAGAGACACGGCCAAGGTAAGGGAGGCTGACACAGACCACCACTGATCAAGACACAGAAGGGGGAACATCAAGACGGGGCCAAGAAAGATCTGAAGACAAATTGTTCAAAGGTTTTATGGACTAATGAGATGAGAATGATTCCTGATGGACCAGATGGATGGGCCATGGTTGGATCAATAACAGACATAGACCTTAGGCGGCCGTCACACGGTTCAATTTTGCGAACGATATCGTTTAAGCAATCTCCTTTTTGATCGCTTAAGCGATATCGTTTGTGCGTCGCTGCGTGCGATCAAGCGATTTTACAATGTAAAATCGCTTGATCGTGACATCGCAGATATGGGAGCCGTAGCTCATATCAAGCGATCATCGCTTGTTGAATCTGCTTCATCGTGGTGTCTGACACCACAATGAACGATCTCCTAGCGGCAGAGCCTATGCTGGGAGATGGTATCTGTGGTAAACGTCGGGTTAATAAGCGCTGCGCGGCGCCTAGTAACCCGATGTGTACCATAGTTACCAGCGATCTCGCTGGCCCACATCGCTGGTGAGTCTGCCTGTGTGACATCTCACCAACGATGTGAGCGATATTGTTAGCGATCGCGCGTGCACGTTATCGCTTACAATATCGCTCACGATATTGTAGCGTGTGACTGCCACCTTACTTCAATTCAGATGCCGGCAAGGTGGAGATTGGTACAGCTATGGGCTGGTGTTATTATAGATGAGCTCTTTGAACATTTTCAGGTTGAAGATGGACTCAAAATCAAATCCCTAATCTACTCCTACTTTTTAGATGACACTTTCTTTAAGCAGTAGTACAAGAAAAAGTCTGCATCTTTCAAGAAACCATAATGTTATGCAGGACAATTCTCAATTACATACATCGAAGCCTTCACTGCTTAGTTTCCAGTAAGTAAGAAAGAATAATGACACGGCCCTTCCTCAGCGGACCTGAACCTTATTGAGAACTTGTGGACCCTTCTTAAACCGGAGATTTATGGTGACAGGACACAGTCACCTCTCTGATCAGTGTCTGGGAGTCTGTGGTTGTTGCTGCCAAAAAAGATGATCAGCAGCAGATTAAGAAACAGACAGACTATATGGATGGAAGATTTATAACTTAATAAAATGAAGAATGGGTATATCGGTAACTGAGATATTGTTTGAAATGTTAGAAATGTGTTTTGTACATTTTGAGTTGATTATCACTTTAACAGATGAAAATAAATTGCGTTTGGAAAATGTATGGTTTTCATTTGGTTGCATAATAATACTACACACTAATAGTTGCCCAATAATTCTGCACACATAGATATTCATAATCAAAGATCTCATCAACTTAGATGTCACAAAGGACAACATCAAAGCTAAATACCCCCTAAATGTAAGGAATAACCTCACTAGGGGGATAAAGTGATGATGAAACGTGCAATTTTGATAGTTCATAGAATGGTGGAGTTAGAAGGGACCTCCTGTATAATCTGGTCTGACCTCCTGCTCCAAGCAGGATTGATTCAACAAATCATGCAGACAGATGTCTGTCCAGCCTCTGTGTGAAGACTTCAATTGAAGGAGAACTCACCATTTCTCACGGTCACATGATCTGATGCCCGGAAAACAGGAAGACGGTGATGCTGCAGGCAGGGAATTAGGTAGGGTGAGTTAAAAGCGTTTATTATGTTTGTGTTTGCACCAGCAGTGGGCATATACAGTAATGGGGAACCATATCCATCATGGTGGCCCTACACAGGATGAGGGTGCCATATCCAGCATGAGGGCCATATACAGGATATGTGGTCATATCCAGCATGGGGGCCCTACACAGGATGAGGGGGCCATATCCAGCATGGGGGTCATATACAGGATGAGGGGGCCATATCCAGGATAGGGGGCTCTATCCAGGATGAGTGAGGCCATATTCAGGATGGGAGGCCATATACAGGATGGGGAACCAAATCCAGGATGAGGGATCATAGATTACCTGGAAGGGGCCCGGGAAAAAGGAAGACGGCGATGCTGCAGGCAGGGAGCTATGACAGGGAGAGTTATTATTATTATTATTATTATTATTTATTTATATAGCGCCATTGGTTCCATGGCGCTTTACATAAGCAGTGGGGGTAACAAGGACAGGTACAGTACATATAAGCAGACAATGCTTGCTGATACACGACGGGAGAGGTTCCTGTCCACGAGGGCTCACAGTCTAGGGGTTAACAGCGTTTATTATTTTTGTGTATGCACCAGCAGAGGGGCATATACTGCGACAGGGGGCCATATCCAGCATGGGGGCCATATACAGGATAAGGGGGCCATATCCAGCATGGGGGCCATATACAGGATGAGGGGACTATATCCAGCATGGGGGCCATACACAGGATGGGGGGGCTATATTCAGGATAGGTGGGGCCATATCCAGGATGGAGGGGCATATCCAAGATGAGGGATAATATATAACCTGGAAGGGGTCCAGGATTGGGACATTACCCCCATATGTGTCAGCAGCAGATCCCCCGCCAATAACAGTGCAGTATAACCACATTGTTTGATACATTTTTGTTTACCCTACTTTTCCCCTCTAAAATCTGGATGCGTCTTATGGTCTGGTCTGTCTTATAGTAAAAAAAATATGTTGTATACCTTTTCTGCTATTTTGTGAAGCATCCATGAAATATATTTCTTTCATGTTGAAGTTGTCTCTTTATTCCCTTAATAAGATTATTCCTTTCATTTAGGGGGTATTTAGATTTGACCCATATATTCTCCTAAGAAAGACAGAACCTCACTGATAGTTTATTAAATATGCAGGTTTATTACCTTTTTATTTACTGATAGCACTGCAGTTATTCAATAATGAAATTAATTTTCAAAAAAACTACCGTAATTGCCCATTGCAGTGAAACCTTGCATTACAAGTAACTTGGCTTGAGAGCATTTTGCAAAACGAGCGAACATTTTAAACTTCGTATAAGAGCAAGATTTGAAATAAGAGCAAAATGTGAGCCCCCCCCACCAATCTATAGTACTGTCCCTCCCTCCCTGCACAGATACAGTACAGTACTAGTAATACTCACAGCTTCTAGCATATGCGCATAAGCCATCAATCGTGGTCATTTCCTGATTCATGGGTTCTGGCCTTTGCGTCTTTACCGCACTCTGAACATGGAGCCTTCGATACGTGATACTGGACATGTGTGATGCTGGCACTAAACCAACTTTAAATACTGTAACTGATTATCTTCCTGTACCTATGTATACTGTATATACCGTAGAATTGCAATTAATTGCAAAACTGTAATAATTTTATATGAATACAGTGTACAATACAAAATAATATTGTGGTACCATGTTAGTCAGAAAAATCGATGTACATACCGTATTTTTCGCTTTTTAAGACACACTTTTGTTTCCCCCAAACTGGGGGGGAAACAGGAGAGCGTCTTAAAAAGAGAATGTTAAAAAAAATAATTAAAAATGACATATTACTGGGGCAGAGGGTGCAGCTACCGAGCGGGCGTGCCGGAGGCTGGTACCGGAGGGTGAGGGGCACGGGTGTAGGACCGTGGATCCGGGGGAGTACCGGCAGCAGCGAGCGTTGGGCACTGCCATGTTTTTTGTGGGCGGCTGCATTCAGTATGTGCAGCCGGCCAGTAGAGGTAGAGACTTCAAATTGGCCGTGGGTCTCCTTCATGCCCGGGGCCATTTTGTTGAAGTCTCTACTGACTGGCTGCACATAGTGAATGCAGCCAGCCACAAAAATATGGCGGCACCCAGTGCTCGCTGCCGCTGGTACATCTCCACTGCTCCAGTCCTGCACCCGTGCCTCTCACCCTCCGGAACCTGCCACCGACAACCCCGCTCAGAAGCCGCAATTCCCCATCGGTAAGACCACATATAGGGGATGGGGGCACATAAGCAGGATAAGGGCATATAAACAGGATGGAGGCATATAAACAGGATGAGGGCATATAAACAGGATGGGGATGGGGGCATATACACAGGATGGGGGACATATTTTCAGGATGGGGCATATATACAGTATGAGGAACATATAGATAAGATGGGGGAATGTATATGCCAGGATGGGGGTATATATACAGGATGGGGGCCATATTTACAGGATGGGGACATGTATGCCATAATCATGTATATATACCAGGATGGGGGGGCATATGTACCAGGATGGGGACATATATACAGAATGAGGACATATATACAGGATGGGGACATATATACCAGGATGAGGGACATGTATACCAGGATGAGTGATATATATACCAGGATGGGGGCATATATACAGGATGGGGACATATATACCAGGATGAGCGGTATAAATACCAGGATGGGGACACGTATGCCAGGATGAGGGACACATATACCAGAATGGGGAGGACATATATAACGGATACCAGGATGTGGGACATATATACTGACTAGTAAAAAGGCCCGATGCAATCACATCGGGAGTGCGGTGAAATGAATATTGGGTAAGTTTAGAGCTGGAAACCGGAGCAATAAAGATGACTGACACTCTGGCACAGGCCACATCAACGTAGATAGTTTGTGACAGTTTCTGTGCGCAACTTAGAGAGTGTTAGGGTGCTTTCACATCAGCGTTTTTTCCAAATCGCGGCAGATGCGGTGAAAAAAACGCATCTACCGTGATTACCGCATACCGGCTGACCGCGTTTTTTTTCGCGGCCGCAACTGCCAAAACCGCACTTGCCGCACCTGCCGCAAGTCTGCCTATATCTTGTATGGCGTTTACCGCAACCGCGCCGCAACCGTGCCGCAAGTGCAGCCGGTATGCAGTAATCACCGCATCTGCCGCGATTTGAAAAAAACGCTGATGTGAAAGGGCCCTAAGACTGGTGAACTAAGCTGGCAGCAGTCACTTATGAGGCCGAGACAGTTAATGGCAGAGACCACGTGAATGTAGACAGTTTATGACAGTTTGTGTGTGCAACTTAGAGAGTGTTAGACTCTTGCAATAAGCTGGCAACAGTCACTTATGAGGCAGAGACAGTTAATGGCATAGGCCAAGTCAACTTAGACAGTTTGTGACTGTTACAGTGCGCAACGTAGAGAGTGTTATACTGAAGAAATAAGCTGGCAGCAGTCACTTATGAGGAAGAGACAGTTAATGGCAGAGCCCAAGTCAACTGAGAGAGTTAGTGACTGTTTCTGTGTGGGCAACTTAGAGACTGTTAGACTGCTGAAATAAGCTGGCAGCAGTCACTTATGAGGCAGAGCCCAGGGGGACATAGACAGTATTACAGTCGTTCACTGGGCGACTTAGTGAGTTGTTGACTGAGTTACTGCAGTCCCCTAGGAGAAGTAGTTAGCTGGAGACAGCTGAGCGTCTTTCTGAGACTGGGGGCGGGAAACTGAGGTAGTTGGGGCAGGGCCGTAGTTGTTGTGAGGCAGCTGAAATAAGGAGAAAATATAGACGTTAGCACAGGGGCGGAGTGTAGGTGGCGAGAGGGTGGAGATGGGAACGTAATATACATACACGTCACCGGAGGGGCAGTGTATAGGCGGCCACAGGCTGCAAAGAACGTTACCAGTGGGGCGGTCCGTAGGCGGGTACAGGCTGGGCAGCTGTGGTGAGGCGAGTGGCGTGAGGTAAAATGCGTATCTCGATGGCGCATGCGCGGCGGCAACGGCACATGCGCTGCGGTTGCAACGACGCCGCAAGTGAGAGGCTTGCGAAGGCTCGCAATGGCGCATGTGCGCCATCGCTCACGCTACGATGGCAACGCCGCAAGTGAGAGGCAAACAACGGCTCGCAATGGCGGCACAGTGACCGGAAGCACAAAACTGGTGATTATGTATATAGATTATAAGATGGACCCCATTTAACATTCAAAAGATTTTTTTCTCTTTTCCTTCACCAAATTTGGGTGTGTGTCTTATAATCAGGTGCGTCTTATAAAGCAAAAAATGTGGTACTTATACATAGACATACAATAAAAATTGAGCTAGACATGCCTGTAGGAATACACTTCTTTAGACCTAGACACAGTTTGGCAGACCTAAAAGTCTTAATATTGAAAGGTCACTTTAGAAATTATAGACAATGTAAAATCTGTGAATTCAAGTTAATAAGGATGTTTCAGTCTCTAACAAAAGGTCTCAATTTGACACCTGGATTCATGACTCATTACATGGACACAGTTCACACTTCCACAAGGTCTTCAGATCTCTAATAGAACACTTCCACCTCATCTGCATCTATAACAAAAACCCTCATTTAATTTCCTAGGCCCATCTCTAGCAAGCATCACCTCATGTCCTGCTGTATTATATATTTAAATGTTTCAGTAATTCATTTGTCTTATGAAGGAGCCTTTTGAGCTCTGAAAGCTTACAAATACCTTTATTGGCTAACCAGAGAAATTATATCACTCCCTTTTTTTATAGAACATAACTATTTACTATGAATACAATAAATATTTTTGGGATAGGGAATGAATCATATGCATTTCAAATATTTCTTATGGGAAAATTTGCTTTGATATACAAGTGATTTGGATTACAAGCGCATTCACAGAACTAATTACGCTCGTAATCTAAGGCTCCACTGTAATTGTGCACAGTGTATTATACTCCAGAGCTGCACTCACTATTCTGTTGCTGGAGTTCCTGCACATTATTTATCCTGTAATATGCTCCTGAGATGCATTCGTTATTCTGTAGCCTTCCGGAATGAAATCTCCCATCATTCCTCACTTGATTAGTGACATAGGTTTTCCTACATCAAACTGCACTAACTTCTCCAGCATAACATGGGTTGAGTAAATGAGTTTAGTGTGAGTTAGACAAAAAGCTTGACTACATTTTTTTAACATTAAGCCAAACTGTGAATGCAGCTCCGCAAAGTCAAATATAACAATAACATTTTTCAACATGTACTTGGCAACATCAGCAACATGTTTAATGTTTTTTAACATGACTGTTTTTTTCCTATGTTCTCTTCAGGTTGTGTTATTCCTGAGCGGGTCTGTGTGTGCCGAGTCCTCTACTTCCCATCATCCACCTGTCCTCCTCAAATCCGACCATTGTCTTTGGACAGACAGATGGGAGAGCCTTGCTCCATGTGATGACGAGCCGTGTGTGTCCTAGCTGCTGGTCACCTTCTTTAATCAACCTTGTACAATTCCTCCTATCAATGGGCTACAAGCAGACTCAGAACCGCGATGACCATGAGAAAACTGTATACGTCTAGAGTTTATCTTATTTCTTATGTATGATTGTTTCAGGTGCATTAGAAGAATCCGTCAAAAAAGTTCAACAGGGAAAATTCTATCTGAACAGGATTGAAAACCGGTCGGACATTAAAAAAATAAATAAAAATGAACCCCCACTTTATGGGATTTCCAGTATTGTCCATCAATACTTGAGTGTATACTTACAGAAAAAGAAACTCAGGCAGAATGGACATTTTGGCCTGTGCCTCTACAGCCCCAAGACCTTGTAAAAACATAACCATTTGCTAAAATTGGGAAGATCAATAAAAGGAACAATTTACCTGTTGAATGGAAAATTGTCAATTGTAATCTGTGTTATCAATATTTACAAATTTGCTTCTAAAATCTCCTAGCAGACCCCAACCCAGGCTGTTGTGTCCCACAGACAGTAGTGGATGGGGCAGAGAGCAGTGTAACACCTGATGCAGGATCAGACTACACAGCGTTTGTAGTCTGTTACCGTGGAGACACATAGCTCTGCATAGCAACTGTATCCACAAAATAGATTTCTCTAGACTGATTCCATTTTTTCTTTAATCTTGACTACAAAATTGGTTGCAAAAGAGCACATTACTGTTGAAGAGCTGTAAACTGTTCAGTTTAGCTGTACGTTTTCCTTTTTGCACACTCACTACCAGGGCCGGCGTCAGCACCCGGCGTACCCGGGCAAGTGCCGGGGCCCGACTGCTTGGAGGGGGCCCACCGGGCCCCTGAGGGCTAGGGTCACACTTGTGTTGTGACCCTAGCCTGACGCAAGTATTGTCTGCTGCAGCGCAGAGCGTTTAACGCTATGCGCTGCCAGCAACTGAGCCCATAGAAACCCGATGTTTACATTGACAACCAGTGGTTGTCAAGGTAAACGTCGGGTTTCTATGGGCTGCCTCCAGCGCATAGCATTAAACGCTATGCGCTGCAACATACAATACTTGCATAAGGCTAGGGTCACAATGCAAGTGTGACCCTAGCCTCAGGGGCCCCTGAGCACTGCCCCCACAGCCAAAGCAATATCCAGGGGGCAGCTGGGGGGTCATTTTCAGGCTCCTGCAGCATCGGAGGTCTCCCTCCTCCCCCCTCCACCCACGGGAGCCGACAGAGCTGCACACTCTGGGCTCAGGCTGACAGGACCTGTGATGATGTCAATGGATGGGGAGGAGTCAGGGGTCTCATGATCAGCTCCTCAGTGTATCCAGGACTGTGCTGGCCACCATGAATGATGCTCAAATAAGGTGAAGTTTGTGTGTGGTCAGGAGGCATTTACAATGTGAATGTAGCAGAGGTGAGTGTGTACTAGGTCTATGGCAATTAGGTGAAGTTTGTGTGGGGTCAGGAGGGATTTACAGGGTGAGTGTGTACTAGGTGTATGGCAATTAGGTGAAGTTTGTGTGGGGTCAGGAGGCATTTACAGTGTGAATGTAGCAGAGGCGAGTGTGTACTAGGTGCATGGAGCGGAGCCGTGTGTGTACGAGGTGTATGGAGCAGAGCCGCGTGCGTACGAGGTGTATGGAGCGGAGCCGCGTGTGTACGAGGTGTGCGGAGCAGAGCCGCATGTGTACGAGGTGTACGGAGCAGAGCCGCGTGTGTACGAGATGTACGGAGCAGAGCCGCGTGTGTACGAGGTGTACGGAGCAGAGCCGCGTGGGTACGAGGTGTATGGAGCAGAGCCACGTGTGTACGAAGTGTACAGAGCGGAGCCACGTGCGTACGAGGTGTATGGAGCGGAGCCGCGTGCGTACGAGGTGTATGGAGCAGAGCCGCGTGCGTACGAGGTGTACGGAGCAGAGCCGCGTGCGTACGAGGTGTACGGAGCAGAGCCGCGTGGGTATGAGGTGTACGAAGCAGAGCCGCGTGTGTACGAAGTATGTGTACCAGTGGTAGCCCCCGCGGATTCCGCTCCTATAGTCCCAGCCGCCTTTGCCAGCAGCATTCTTCTCCAGAGTCTCTTCTGCCGCTGTCTGCATTCTGCAGCTCAGCATGGAGGGGCACGATGTCATCACTGTGCTGATATGTGCAGAGCGACCGGAGGAGACCGGAGCGGCAAGAAGAAAGGTGAGGAGAAAGAGAGATCTGGATGGCCAGACACTCCGCTTGGCTGCGGTGCCACCATATGGCAGTGCAGCTCCATTGAGCTGCTTGCATTACTTGTGTGCTTGAGGATGCTTGTGTATATACCAAGCATCCTCAGACGCACAAAAAACTGAATTAGTCCTTACCGGTAATTCCTTTTCTTGGAGCCTTCCACGACAGCATTGGAGGATGTCGTCCACGCCCTATTGGGGGACAGGAACACAGAGAGGTTAAAAGCCCCTCCCCTTCCTCAGTACTCCAGTGTATTACCAAGATCACCCTTAGCCATGGATTATCTGATACAAACCGGAATCAAACACCAACAAGGGGGGGAACTGATGCTGTCGTGGAAGGCTCCAAGAAAAGGAATTACCGGTAAGGACTAATTCAGTTTTCTCCATTCGCCTTCCACGACAGCATTGGAGGAATACCACCGATACTCCTCAGGGTGGGACTATTGCCTGTAGGACTTTCCTACCAAAGGACAGATCCCGACTGAAGGACAGATCTAACCTATAGAGGCGAGAAAAAGAGAGGAGAGACTACCACGTAGCCGCTCTGCAAATCAGCTCCGATGAAGCTCCAGCCTGCTCTGTCCAGGACGTAGCAGCAGTCCGAGTTGAAGGAGCCTTCAACCCCACCGGAGGAGCAAGGACCGGAGTGACGTAGGCCTCACAGATCACCTTCGTGATCCAGGAAGTGATGGTAGCCTGGGAAGTCTTCTTCCCTGTATTATTCCCAAAAGCCGAACAAACAGGTTCTGATCTAACCTCCAGGAAGCAGACTCTCGGAGATAGAGGAGGACAGTCCGACAAACATCCAAGGAGTGAAACACGGCCTCAGCCGCATTATCAGGAGATTGACAAAACGAAGGCAGAACCACTTCCTTGGGACCGATGGAAATCCGACAACTTTCGAACGAAAAGATGAATGCAACCGAAGCGTAATGCAAACAACGGACACCATGAGGCACGGAGCCCGGACAGAGAGTGCGGACACCACGAGGCACGGAGCCCGGACAGAGAGCGCCTGCAGTTCTCCAACTCTGGGAGCAGAAGTGATGGCCACCAAAAACGCCACCTTGTGAGAGAGACATAAGGGATGCAGCAGACAAGGGTGCAAAGGGACTTCGAGCAAGCCCTTGGAGAACAAGCATCAAGTCCCAGGGAGGGACAGAAGGCCGAATCCGGGGACGCCACCCCCAAGCAGAAGTAAAAAAACTGCTTGAGCCATGGATGGGAAGCAAGATCCTGGGCAAAAACCGCCCCAAGTGCCGACCTCTGGACTTAAAGAGTGCTCGGCCGAAGCCCCAAATCCAAGCTACGCTGCAAAAATCCAAGAGTTGGGCCACATTAGGATGATGCATGGTCGGATGGAAGGAGCACACCAGGACAGGAAACGATGCCAGCCCTCCCGTAAATAGCATTTGTCACAAGCTTCCTGCTCTGCTGAAGCGTGTGGATCACTGCCTGGGAGAGACCCTTGATCCTCAGGATCCTGGTCGCAACAGCCAGGCCGCCCGAATGAGCCACTGAGGGCCCGGGTGAAACAGAGGACCCTGGGACAGTAGGTTGAGACTGTGGGCTAACATAATCGGTCCCTCCAGGCCCAGGTCTCGGATGGCGTCGTACCACGCCAGTTTGGGCCCCAGGGGAGCCACCAGGATAGTGTCACCCCCTCCGCCCGAATCCGTTGCAACGTTTTTGGGAAGTAGTGGGATTGGAGGAAATGCATACACCAACCGGAAGTCCCAGGGATGGGCAAAAGCGTCCAGCCCCCGAGGATGGTCCGACCGCGTCAGGGAGAAAAAGGTTGGCACCTTTGTATTCGAGCCCGAAGCGAACAGGTCGATCGAAAGGACACCCCACCTGTCCGTAAGAGAGCGAAATACTTCCGGATGGAGGCACCATTCTCCTGGGTGGACCTCCGTGCGGCTCAAGAATCTGCCTGTACATTGACCATTCCCTTCAGATGTACTGCCGAGGAGGAGAGAAGATGGCGTACTGCCCACAAAAGGAACAGTCTTGCCAGCCCCTGCAAGTGTAAGCCACGAGTACCGCCTTGGTACCGCAAGAAAGCAACCGTAGTCACGTTGTCTTGACAGGACCTTGACATGATGACCCCGGAGAACGTGAGCTGCAGCAAGAAGCGCTTCCTCCACTGCCAGAAGTTTGAAGACTGGCGACTGACCGAGCGACTCCAAATCCCCTGGAAGGGTGTGCGAACTACCATCGTACCCCAACCGGAACCGCTGGCATCAGTGGGAACGGAGGTCACAGGAAGGTGTCTGGGATTCATCCCCAGGAAAGCGAGGTTACCACCCGCCCCGGGGTCCGGACCCGCGAGTTTAAGGAATCCTGACGTCTGTCCCAAGAACTCAGTATGTGTTCCTGGAGCAGTCGGGAAGGAGCCTGAGCCCATGTTACTGACTGAATGCAGGCCGACATGGCCCCTAACAGGGACATTGCTTCCCGCAAGGAGGTCGACCCCCTTGCCCAGAAGCGGGTCAGATTCACGCGGCGCAAAAGCTGATATGCCGCAGGAAGAAACGAGGTCTGTCTGGAGGAGGCCAGCAAGACCCCCAAAATTTGACGTCGAGTTGCAGGCACCCGTTCCGATTTTTGAAGATTGGGTACCCATCCCAGGGACTGAAGAATCTCCAATGTGTTGGAGACCTTTGTGCGCAGAAGCACTGCCGAAGGAGCTACCACCAACATGTCGTCTAAATAGGGAAGCACACATATCCCCTGGGTCTGGATGAATGTGATCGCTTCCCCCATGAGTTTGGTAACCTCTGGGGCCGACGAAATCCCAAAGGGCAGCACATTAAGCCAAGAATGGACCGTCCCGCCTGCCCCGGAGATCGTGAATCGCAGAAAGCGCTTGTGGGACGGGTGAATGGGGACATGAGAATACACGTTCTGGAGGTCCACAATAACCTGGAGTAGCGCCCCTGGCCCTCCTCTCCAGGAGGAACTGGGGACCCCACACCCGAATCAAACAGGTGTCGCAGACCCGACAGGAAATACTGTGTGAGAGTCTCCCTGAGGAAGGGAGAGGACTCGAAGACATGGAGGAGCTGGCTCTCGAATTCCAAGCGTAGACCCTCCCAAATGGTCGAGAGGATCCAAGGGCACAAGGAGATTGCTTGCCACTGTGGCAGAAACCGCAGGAGCCGCCCCGCAATGGGGAAGGCGGCCTTGTTTAGGGGCGGCTGGTGATGCCGCTGCTGGGGGAGCAAGATATTACGGGTCTTGTCCCCGTACTGGAATGCCCAGCGACCAGACTTACCCTTCCCTTTAGACTGGGAGGGTTGGCTGCGCTCAGGCCAAAAGGACTGCCTCCGAAAGGGCTCCTGTTCCGGGAGACACATTTTCCGGTCTGACACCTTTTCCAGGATGTCATCCAATGCCCTTTGCAAGGGGAGGCCACACAGCTGGAGCTTTGACGTGACCTCCCCATTCCACATCGTAAGCCACACTGCCCTGCGAGCTGTGTTAGCCAACACTGCGCACCTGGCGCCAACGCGGAACGACTCAGCAGAGGCATCAGCCCGTAGCACGTCTCAGAAGTGGAATGGAGTCCAAAGCTCCTCCCTGGGAGTACCCTGCAGGAGGAATTCTCCCAGCTCGGTGAGCCACTTAAAGACAGACCTGCTCACATGTAGAGGAAATGTTCACATTTAAAGACATAGCTGCCGCCTCCCAGGATTTATTGAGGACACTCTCCATTTTACAAACGAGGGGGTCCTTCAACCGGGAGGAATCTTCAAAAGGCAACGCGGTCTTATATGCCAAGCTTCCCAAATGGAATACTGCCATAGACCTTCATGTTAGAAGTCAAATTGACTTTATAGAGACTTCCATAGAGATTTCCATTGGGTCTCTCATTTAACAGTGTCAAGGGCATGCACAATGGGTTTACAATGGCAGCTGATTGCTACCCTGGCCACCTGGATGTCCACCTTCGGGACCTCCCAGACAAAGTCATCACCCTCCAATCTACTCGGATGGGGTGAGCCGCTTAGCCTTCAGGCCTCTGAACATTCAGTCCTGCACAGAAGAAGGGGTTTCCACCACCTCTACTCCCATGGTACAATGGACAGTGTCCACCAATGCACCCATGGACTCCGTGGAAAAATAGTAGTGTCCAGATTCTCGTGTCTGGACAGAGGCAACAGCGGCAATATCCTTGCCGTCCTCTAAAGCTGAGCTCTGGCCAGCCTCCATGAGATCCACAGAGTCACAATCCTGGAGCTTCCTCTCTTACGGAGGGGAAGGCCCGGAAGCTGCAGCAAAACCCCGCAGTGCCGAGATACAAGCCTGCACCTCTTCCCTAATGGATTGGAGCTCCTCCAGCAGGGATGGGGAGTCCATCCTGACAACCCTGTCAGTCATGGCCGACACCTTGTTGTAGAAAGAGGGAATTTTTTGCCGCAGCCCCATTATTGCTCCTTTCCACAGAGGGCCCTTGTCTCCCTATAGACAAAAAGGGAAGAGAAGGGGTCCCAGTGTGAGTGCAGGGCCTAAATAACTCGACCCCTTGTGACCACCCCCAGAAACACTTACATGAGCTGGGGGAACGCTGGGCTCTGCAGAAGCAGAGGTGGAAGCCTATCACCCTCCATGTTTCAGGGATCAGCCTTACCTGGGTGTAGCTTCCGGCGGGTACTTATCCAGAAGTACCGTGCCCCCAACGAGGAACTCCTGTTCCCTCCCTCCTCCTGGTCACCGGCCGCGGGCAGTAGCGCGCGAAAGTCCTGCTGGGTTCCCTGGAGCCGCGCCCAGCCTGCCACAGCCCTTACAGGAGCCGTCGCCCGAAACCGGAAGTGCCATCCCGGAACCGGAAGTGCCACACCCGAAACCGGAAGTGCCTCCGCGGCACCTCTGATGCATGCCCCAGGGACCGCAGCTGGAGGAGGGAGACGCCGGAGAGCTGAACAGGCCTCCGGCGTTGCAATACACGGCCTGCTTTGCCCCGTAGGACGCAGGAAGGCCGGATGGTCCCACCACGGGAGCCCCGAGAAGGAGGAGGAGGCCGCCCCCGACGTCCATCCCTGGCCCGGCTGTAAGTACACCCCAATGCTGCCTCTGCCGGCCTGACAGCACTGGAACCTCTCCATGCCCCAAGGGGGACAGGAAGACACTGGAGTACTGAGGAAGGGGAGGGGCTTTTAACCTCTCTGTGTTCCTGTCCCCCAATAGGGCGTGGACGACATCCTCCAATGCTGTCGTGGAAGGCGAATGGAGAAATGCAACATTTTGCATTTGAAGGGTATTTTTAAAATCGCAATCGCAATTTTAGCCCGCTCCTAACAATGTGTAATATACTCACTGTCGGAAACAGCTCTTGCTGGTTTCAGCAGTCACTGTTCCTGTAAGGCTGCCTTCACATAGGAGTTTTTTTTAAAATGTGGCAGTTGCGGTAAAAAAACACCCGCATCTGCCGCATTTTCCGTCTAGCGGCTGCACTTGCTGCACGTTTGCGGCAAGCCCCATGCATTGTCTATGGGGCTTGCGGTAAGTGTGCGGCAATATATATATATATATATATATATATATATATAGTCCGCGATATGTACTTAAAGGGGGCCCACTGAGACCTTTTCACCCGGGGCCCACAGAAACCTAGAGCCGGCCCTGCTCACTACTCACGAAACATTCAAGATATTTGGCTTTTGGGTGAAATTTCAGGATGAACCTAAAATGTTTTCTAACCTTTTCAGGTGAACTTAATGTGACCTTCTCTACACTTGTGAATGCAAATGTCCAGCTGTTCAATATATCATTACATTTTGCACAACTCGCTGTTCTCTAATGGTGGGTTTACACACAAAAAAAATCACCGAATTGGTACATAATGCAAAGGTATTTGTAAGAGGCCTTTTTTTTCTCTGGGTTTACACACACCAATTTATCTGTTCAATATCTGAACAGAGCTCTGGTTGCAGTGAAATCATGGACACATTGTATCATTTGTACACAGCCACAAAATGGAACTATGTGTCCATGATTTCACTGCAACCAGAGATCTGTTCAGATATTGAACAGATAAATTGGTGTGTGTAAACCCACCATAAGAAGAAGCTTAATGGCAAAATTCACAACAGATGTTTAGTCCATGAATCGCCCAATACATTTTTTGGTTTAATTAGAATTGTTTTTTATCAGTCCTCCTCATCCTGCTGTTCACATTTTGAGGACATGAGCTCAAGAAGACACCTAATAATTGATCAACAGCACCGCGCCATTGTAAGGCTTCAAGCAGGAGGTTCTTGGACAGAAGAGGCCACTGAGCTCAGAGAGTCACAGAGATTCAGAGAGACGGGCAGAGAAGTGGACGTCCTCTAGCACATCCCACACTGATGACCGCTTCATTGTGAACAATACCCTGTGGAACCGGATAATGAATGTCACACTACATCAGGAGCATTTAAAGGATGTGAGAGGCACACAAGTGTCACGTCAGACCATGCAGGACTGTTCACATTAGCGTGCTCTGCATGCTACGTGACCTGACCACACCACCAGGCACATGGAGCATCTACGCAGGACAAGGCACCATGGGCCTCAGTGCTGCTCTCTGATGAAAGTTGATTTATGCTGGTCTCCAACAATATTGGAGACGTCAAGGTGAGCACTATAAATCAGTAAGTGTTGTCACCAGATGATTCTTTGGTGGTGGCGATAGTGTGGGCAGGTGGGTGTAGTTAGTATAGAACTGCCCTACACTTTGTGAATGGTATTGTGACAAGCCCCTACTACTGGATTAACATCAATAATCCAGTTATTGTGCCTCTGTATGAACAATACAGTCCTAATGGTCCAGCTCAATCATAAGGGAATGGCTGCTGGAGACTAAGGTACCTCAAATGGAGCGGCCTGTTATTTCTCCAAACCAGAATACCAAAGAAAACCAATAGGAGTAGCTGAGTTGCCATGTAGAGGCTCGTAACTTTGTATCCCAGGACCTCAATGACCTTCACTTCAAGAAGAGTGGGATGCCACCTCCGCAGGCAATAACACGCTTTGTGATCAGCGTTTTTAAGCTGTAATTTATGCTTAAGGCAACAAGATATTGAGACTATTTTGCAGGTGTATACCCACCAATGTTATTGGCCTTTGTTTTAATAAATTGAGAAGAGATCAGCATTGCATACTTCTACTTAAATGCCCTAATTCCCTGTTAACATCACTGCAGTGTGAACTTTTTAGGTTTCCGATAAATTTCAACCCAAAGCCAAATACTCCTAACTTTTTGTGAGTAGTGTTATTTTAGCCTGAGTAATATATCTAATTAAAGACAGACTGGGCATCAGAGCAGCTTATACTCCAGAACTGCACTCCCTATCTGCTGGTGGAGTAAATGACTGCCATCTTAGGGCTCATCCAGACGTCTGTAAAAACTGGGCACAGACTGCAATGCACAGACAGGTCTCAGGTCTTGTGACCCAAACTCAGCAGCCTCATAGGGAGGACTGTGCGGTCGGAGTCCATTTTGATGGAGTTGAAATCGGATTCAGGGAAATTGAGTAGTGGAGTTGGAATTAGAGGTTTGGCTTACCAACTTGCATACCCAGGGCTGTGGGAGTCGGAGTTGGATTCATGGAAATTAAGGAGTCCGAGTCTGAAATTTGGCTTATCGACTCCACAGCCATGCTCATAGGCATATATGAAGCTGCTAAGTTCAGGTCAAGAAACCTGAGGCCAATAAGAGCATGGACTAATTTTCATGGTTGTCGGAATGAGCAACTTGGTGGATAATCCATTAATGACATCTCAATCAGATATACAATCCTACAACATATTCCCATATCAATGCTATGTTTTAAAATATTGCTTCAATTCTTAACATACCTAAATGCATTTAATAAATCACAAGAGCCCTTACCCACAAATTACCGCAGTCCGTGTGCAAGGACAGCTGAAAACAGCTGGATTCGCTCACTAATAGATCTCTTGCAGCTCGTTGACCTTACCAGGGATAACCATAACTCTAATGGCAGATATTCCTCTCTGTACAAAGACCTTGTAATTGTATGTTTTATCCAATTAGAACATTTAACGATAGAGCACTAGGGGAGTATTTTTCTGTATTTATCTGAAAAATAATGAGCATATTATCAGTGCTTTGTGCCATAGAGGGTGTGGGATGAGTGCAAACAGCAGCGCAGAGGACAAGGCTGCTGAGAAATGTAAGTTCCCTGTATAACATAATAGCTAAAAGCTGGAACATGCAGGACCACTGACTTCAGACAGAGCAGTTATATGAGAAAGACGAATCACAGTGAGCTCATCTATGCTTGCTACAATATGTGTTAGATGGGGCTGTAAATGACAAGCCATCAGGGCACAGATCCCAGTGCTGCCTAATTGATCTGTCATCTAGACACCTCATATAATCCCCAGTATAGTTCTACAGGGGCTCCATTACATTAATAAGAGGTCTGGATACTGATTGAAGCCTTCCTGTCACTTATCAGTCCACACCTTCAGTGTCTCATTACCTCTAGACACGTGACCTGTGTAATTGTGTTGCCTGGTCTGTACTTCCCAGGTGACGTAACCACTGAACACCTCACAGGAGTCATATGAGCTAGTGAGTCACAATGGAAGCAGCTTAAGATCACAATACTGCTTTTATATCCACACACAAGGTACAGACACAAAGCCCTGCCCATACTGCAGAAAGCCTTCATAATACCAGATCAGACTTGGTAGAGAAACCTGTAGCCAGGACAGGCATCTCAAAAAGGAATCTGTCACCAGATGTAGGGGCAGAGACCCTGATTCCAGAGATGTGTCACTCACTAGGCTGCTGACATTTGGATACAGTCTGTTTTCGCTGTTGCAGATCTCTGTCTATCCCAGTCCACACCACTGATTGGCTGCTGTCTCTGTACAGAAAGCTAAAAATCAGTGATGGGGCAGAGTTATAGAGAGATCGTGAATATGGAGGACTGCTGGGCAACAGGTTTAGCCCTCTAGTCCTCTTTATCAGCTGTAGAGCCGTGTCTCACATTAGGTTACAAGACCTGGTGATAGACTCCATTTATATCAATTTACACAACATCCTAGGAAGTGGTAAATACATACATGACCAACAAGGCTGGAATTGTCAATTAGAAAGTAAGGAAAATGTCCTGATACCGCTCATCATCGAGGGCTCCTGACCAATTACCTGAGCAAAAAATGGTCCATGTTCTGAAACCACTACTCCCACAATACCATGGCTACTGAGACACTGTGGGAGGGGGGAGAGGGGGTTGTGATCATTAGCTTGTGCATGGGATCGCATCAGCTTTATTACTTTAATTTGGACCACATTCTCACTTTGCATGAGGAGTAACCCTCTGATTATTCTAATTCTTTTCAGTAGTGCACCGCTCTTCAGCCTCCCATCTTCCAGATAGCAGCATGGTTGCCGCTATGGCTTCATTGGCAGTGTAGACCAGCAGCAGCATCATTCTGCCACTCACCCCATCTGTCAGCTCTCAATGCTGCAGCTTTAGAAATAAAGTTGAGCTGAAGCTGGCCGAGAATAAGAGCTAAGAGCGCCCCCCCAGCCACACCAAGGCCCAGGACTGTGCACTCACCATTAAAGAGCTTGGAAGCACTGCATTGTGGCTATGTGAAGTAAAAATTAAGGAAGTCGTAATAAGTAATTTTGACAGTTTTTATAAGCACTTTAAATATAAAAGCTTATTAACATTGTGTAAGATGGATAAAATTGCAAAATAATAAGCCTTTAAATTTACACGGCTGATTTGTTGCAGAAATTTCTGTTATGTTCATCTAATGAGGCAAACAATATCCATGTGCAGCCTCCAACCCTCCCCAAACACATTATCAGTCGCAGAAATTTCTGCACTGAACTTGCCGCATGTGACTGTCCGTCACGTTCTAGGGTTGGAGGTCTTATGGGACTACAGACATCATTGACAGAAGATTCTGGAGTAAGAGGAGAAACTTACCGTGATGGGAGCTGGCCCCCCACAATGTGTAGACCCAGGGGCTTTTATTGCCTACCTTTTGCTTTTAACACTTTTCAATAAATGTGAACATGGAGCTACACTGTTAGCGGCCGCTGGATCCCTTTCAACACATTAAGTCTCTGAAGCCTCGGCTGATTATATACAGTCTCAACATTCCAAATTTACCCATCAGCCCCAATAATTAACTTTTATTAGACAATGCAAACAGATAAGCATTAAAGTAACAAGAATTACAATTTGTATAAGAACCTGTAGACTGATAAATACCAGGGTGAGCAAAATGATCAAGAGATTCAGGTGCCTGCATCATGTGCGAGAGATCAGAAGACATACTGCAGAGAAATCATCTATACTTCTATTCAGCCTCGTGACAATGAGACTCCTGGGCGCCTTCCTTTCCTGTGACCCCATCTTATATATCATTTACACACATACCAGTGCACAAAATGGAGTTTACACTCCCGAGACAATCAAACTTTTACATTTAGGACATTGCAAAATGGGCCAAATTTATAAGAGACGTGCACCTAATCAACATGGCACAATTCATCCCAAATAAGTTTTCCTTTTTTACATAGACATTTAATATGTCAATGCATAATAAATGTTTACCTTATTGTATGTTGGAACAATTGGATCTCACAAAGCAGAACACCAGCAACAAAAGCACACATCAAGAAATGAATCGGCACAGAATTAGACCTCTAGGGATTCTGAACCCAAGGCAGAGTAAATTGCTTAAATCAGTTATATTGGGGCTATCACAATCATACCAACAGTATATTGCATCTTATAGGCTGAGAAAATGACTTTAGTTCATAAGCAAAAGAGGCTTCTGTGCATCCGTGGTGTAGACAATGGATCATTGCACCAGGGCATCCATTCAGTTTGCATACAGCATCTGCTACCTCATTCACATTGACAGTGATCACAAAGTGAGCGCTGCCCGAGTGCAATCCACAGAAGGAGCCCTGGGGCGCTCATACAAGGTCAGGTGCAGGCGAGCTCTCATCCCCAGCCATCGCTGACTATATTTATACATTAAGTGCACAAGGACCTGCAGACAGGAGCCTGGAGTAAGAACACACATGCATCAGACGCCATGTACACAACGCTGGGCTCCTTCCCAGTCTGTACACTGCAGATTGAGTTCATAGAAAGCTTGCTGTGTGGGTGGAAACTGCATATTGAGTACATTAGCAGGTCCAGATTCACAGAGTGAGGGGTATAAAGGTGCACTGAGCCCTGGGCCACGTCAAGGGTGCAACAAAGCATCATATATGAACATGGAATAAGGTGTTCCCTCTGCCACTAATACCAGCAATTTTGTGTAGGAGAGAAGTTGTCTGTAGCACTATTTATGTGAGGTGAAAGGCTCTCTTTATACATGAAGAAATGGTGATTAACTTTAATCAACACAAAAGAAACATGTATTATGGAGGACAGAACACTATCCAGAGCAATCACAATTCAGTTCCAAACTACCATGAAAAATCAGCTCTTTGATTGGACGCTAACGTCTCTCAAGACCGTTTTGATACAATGACCAACATGTGTATAATCGGATTTATATATGCAAGGACGGTATTTCACCATTCTGCACTGTAGGGACACGGAGGGAGTGGGATAAAAGATTTTGGTTCTCCAGATAGGTTTATTTACAGAAAACGACAACTTTTGCCCTGTATGAAAGCGGAGAAGAAACAGGAACACGAGAATAAGAACTCAGCAACACAAAAGGTAATAATATAAAGTCAGAACAGTCTTCTCTGTCCGGGCTACTACTGCACGGACAGAATCAGGATCAGCTAATGGTCGGAGACTGGAGTTACTCTGCTCATGACACGCTGACTGCAATCCAGCCATACTAATGCTCTCAGTATACAAGGCTCCGAGCCATTAAGCTACATCCCCATGTAGAACGCAGAAAATAAAATACAAGTTAAACCCAGAGTCTGTGTAGTGCAGGGTTGGTCATGTTAATCTCGTCGCAGATTGTTCAGCCGCTCCTCCAGATCTGCATCAGCATCGGCAAGAGCAGCTGTGGGTTCTCCTTTCTTGGCTCCGGCTACGCTGAGGGATCCTCCGGTGGAGGGGAGGTCTACAAAGAGGAAAGAAATGTAAGTTTCTCTAGAAAACAGAATGCACAATTCTACAGGTACAAGGTTGAAAAGTTAAGTCACCAAACAGAAAGCTCCCCAACAAACGTAACAGTGACCTGGGGGTTTGGCTGTTGGAACATCACTAGGGAAGATGTCAACTTTGCAGAAGCCTTCAGGTATTATACGGCAGCTTCCAAATTGAATTCATTGTTGCAGCAAATCTTTGAGAGTAAAAGTTGCCCGTACACCTTAAGGGCCTGTCACACGTGTCAATGTCGCCTGAAATATCGCTCATGCGTCACAAATTATTAATCGCCTGAGCGATGTGGAATTATCGCAGGTAAGATGTCACACACGCGTCAATATGACCCAGCGATGCGGTGATGTCGCCATCTTGCGAGCGATTTTATTTAGTCGCTTGTACGTTGTCAAAATAGAAAATACGTCGCTGAGTTTAGTGTCACACGCAGCGATGCACAAGGTCTACTGAGCGATGAGCGACAGGTTTTACATCTGGCAGTGAAACCTGCGATCGGCGATCAGCGACATGTCGCTGGTTGCATCGCTTGGTCACACGCTTCAATGTCGCTCCTGCGCCACTTTTATGTCGCTCGAGCGACTAAAATCCGTGACGTACGAGCGACATTGACAGCGATATTGACGCGAGTGACATCCCCTTTAGACAGGCCGATCCGGAAGGAACATTCAGCTAACCGCTATCATTCCCTTCTACCCCATATCATGTTCTCTACATGCTCTATTAATTCCATGGAGATTCCAGTTAGTCTATGAATTGCACTGATCCCAGAAGATCAAACGTGCGCAAATCAGGACAATAATTATCTGACCACACTGGCCATAGAGGACCTGGTTCACATCTCTGATGAGCAAGGAAGCATATATTGGTAGCTTTCCTGGAAGGTCAATGTTGTCCTCAACTTGACCATCTTCTGACAGCTCAGAGGTTGACCACCCAGTACTGAACAGCAAGAGGCTTCCAAAGGCTGTCGGAGATATCCTCCTCCTTTCCTGAGGTGACGCCTCCAATAAAATTTATGCTAGGATTAAAAAGGTTTCCTTTACATGGTGCACCATAAACCAGATATCTGCTTTGTCTGCTATGGTACAGAATGGGCTAGACTTCCTACTACAGGGGTTTAAAAGAATCCTTATGGCCACTTTACACACACCAACTTATCTGTCCAATTTCTGAACAACTTACTGGTTGCAGTGAAATCATGGACACATTGTTCCATTTGTACACAGCCACAAAATGGAGCAATGTGTCCATGATTTCACTGCAACCAGTAAGTTGTTCAGAAGTTGGACAGATAAGTTGGTGTGTGTAAAGTGGCCTTAGACCCAGTGGCATCAGGATTTGCATTCTACCGGCAATCCTTGGAAGGAGATTATCCAAGGAGCCACTCAGGCAGTCCAGAAGATTTGACCTACTATTTCAGACCCATTTCTCTACCTGGTCTTAGATTATAGCTCTGCAAAACTCATGTTGAACCTCTAATCAGCAGACATAAAAACACTGTCCTTAAAACCTGCTTTCTGCTGGACAGAAGGGCAAGAAAGATACAAGCCCTAGCTTCCTCCAATCATTACTTATTATTCCTGCAGGATCAGGTCCTTCTTAGGACTTTAACTTTTCTTTAGCCCTAAGGTACTATTCCTTAACAATATAAATAAGCAGATAGAGCTTCCGTATTTTATTCTGACCCCTCTTAGGGTACCTTTACACACTACAACCAGCGGAGACATTTTTGGTGGCAATTTCTCACTGGAATTATCCGCACCAAATTGCCTCCTTATTGTGGCGTGTATTTCGGGAATTTGTCAGCGATAACCAAGCGACATTGGTTTTATCGCCACCAAATTCCCGAAATACACGCCGCAATAAGGAGGCAATTTGGCGGCAATAATTCCAGCGAGAGATATCGCTGCCAAAAAGGTCTCCTCTGGTTGTGGTGTGTAAAGGTACCATAAGGGAAAAGTTGCAATCATGGACACATTGTTCTATTTTGTGGCCGTGTACAAATGGAATAATGTGTCCATGATTTCATTGCAACCAGTGAGTTGCAAGCAATTTATCTCTGTGTGTAAAGGTACCCTTATGGAAGAAGTGAGGCCTCATTCCCTCAATGTTGGAAAAGTTCTAAGATTATTAGTGCATCGCACCAAAGAGTATAGCAAGTTAGAACACCTCTTCAGGAATAAACAGGGGTTAAAATGTATCTAAACAAACAGTTACCTATCCAGCTGGCTTAGGCTGGTTTAATACTGCCATTTTTCAACATCAGTGTGAATCTGTCCTAAACTGGATGCACTCGCATCAGTTTTCGGCCCCATTGACTTCCAATGGGGCTGGAGATACCTGCAGGTGCATCCAGTTGTGTATGGTTTGCCCTGGATCCAGGTGTCCACAGATTTTTCTCGGAGACAAAATCTGCACCTTGTTGCGATTTGGTATGTAAACAGCTGCATCCAACTGGATTCGGGGCACTACGGGGTAAAATCCAAATGGGAGTCTATAAAACACGGATTTATCTGGACTCCGGATCCACATTTCTGGTCCGTGTGCTGTAAACTGCGCATGTGCAGAACCACCCACTGGATCCCTGTCAAACATGCAACTAAATGCTCCTGCATGGGGTGCGGGTGCATAGTTTCATCATTGCGCGGGAATCTGGGGGCATGCAGGCTTTTCCTGCATGCCTTCGGATTCCAAAATACGCTGGTGTGAAACCAGCCTACAAACCCCGTTACATGGTACGTTATAGTGAACGACATCGCTGAAACGTCCCGGGTTTGGAGTAGTTCAAGCGACATCGTTACTACTTTGTTGCGTGTGACACCTAGATTCAATTACGATAAATTGTTGGATCGTTGATCGCAGGTTTGAGAACATGTTCTCAAATCAAACGATCCGCGATCAGCCAGCCTGCAGCATCGTTGTGTGTGACACCGTGATAACGATGTCGTTCATGACTTCACCCATTCACATCAGTGAACAAGGATCATTAGCTGGGTTGTGTGAACGATAGCTGGTCACTACATCGTTGGTGAGTCGTTCACGATATCTACACGTGTGACAGCTCATCAACGATGTCAAAACGATGTCCTAACGACCGCGTGCTCATAAGATAGTTAGTGATATCATTTTCCAACATTGCAGCGTGTAACGGTACCATAAGACAGATCAACTAGCTATTTGTAATGAACAGTAGTTCAGTCCTTACTAGGCCCATTTGACAACCAGCCTAATAAGGGCCCATTTGACCAGGGCTATGTCCACTTGCTGGGCAGAGGGGGACTGTGAAACAATTGAGCATATCCGCAGCCCGGCCTGTTGGAGCTCTGCTTATAGCTTTGTAAAGCATCACAGGGCTGGACATCTGAGCAATCAGGCTTTGGCAGAACAGTCTTCCATTTGTACACGGCAACAAAATAGAACAATGTGTCCATTATTTCCCAGCAACCAGCAAATTGCCAGTGAAACTGCTAGCAATATTGCCGTCTGTGATGGTAACTTTACTCTCTGCGGTTCAAAGTACCCATCCAAAGCAGCAGCATGGACTTTCATCCCATTAAATAAAATAAAATAAAACCGGTGCCTTCAGCAGACAGGGTGTGGAGATTCATAATTAAACAGGATAAAAACTCAAATGGTCAGAGATAGAGATACTGGAACTGCTATAAAGCCTGACAACCGAAACTGATTGCCATCACCTCTCCTTTACTCTTCATTGGTGCTGCTGTTTAGGACTAGAGGAGAGACTATAGTAAAAAGAATATACACATTAATTAACCAAAAGTAAAAGGACAACAGGTGAATAATACTCACGGGACAGCTCATCTGTCAGTGTCAGGCCAAGTTCATCCAGTACTTGTGAGACCACCGCATCACTGCAGAGGGAAGAGCAGAGTCATTACACAGCGCTGATCAATGTACTTTAATATGTGATATAACCCACCCCAAATAACCCCTAACCCATTATTCTGTACAGATGTCAATGTTATCAAGGACAACCATACAAAAATAAATGAGTGGAGGTTTGAGCTCAGACATGGTAATGGGAACGCAAACCATAAATGACTTTTCGATATGTGGTAGAGATACCTAGCTGGGACCACCAACTATAGAAGCCTCTTAGGCAACTTTAGTTACTGTTCGTCCATGACAGCATTGTAATAAAGCTCTGTGACCCTAATAACGTACATGTTTGTGCTGTGCTGAAGGGCTCAATATACAAATCAGCAGAGGCCGAATATCATAGACCTCTCTGATGTGATCTTCTGAGAGGCCTATAGGAAAGCAGGGGATCACGGGACCTCTCCTTTGAACAAAATATTTGCTATGTCTACAGGATTAGTTGATGTTCCATACACAAAAGGACACCATATTGTAAGACAGGTCTACGTACGTCTCCTCTTCATCATCTTCATCGCCCATGGCATCGTCAATGGCGTCATTCATCATTTCCTCCTTCATGTCCATGATTTCTGACTGTTTCTCGAATTCCATCATTATCTTCTGGATCTGAGGAAGCTTCAACTACAAGAAAAGGCGTAACACAGACATGAATTCAGAGAAGTAGGAGGAACTCTCCCCTACTTAGCCACAGCAGCATTAGAAATATACTTTGGCTTTAGGAGCCACCCAGACTATTAAGAGTTGAGAGGGTAAGAAGGCACATAGGCAAAGAGTGGAGAAGGGTCTGAGCCACTGACATTTCTTATCACATTCATTCCAACCTACCATCATGCAAAACAAAAACACATAAAGGTAACTGTAGATTAGCCAGTATTTTCCTTCTCTTAGTTTACACTCTGAGGAAGATGAGATATAGGAGCTGTTTGATGAAATTACGTAGAGCAGTTTCTGTTATCCCTGTAATTTGGAGTCCTTCACTAGCAGCCCTGCGAGTCAATGACTCGAAAAACCCGTATATGATCATATAGAAGTGCTTTGTTTGTTTGTTTTTTTTACAACATAAGACATCAGCAGTCTGTGCCACCATTGCAGCACCAATGGTTTCCAACCTGTGGTTCACCTGCTTTTCCAGAACTACATCTCCCAGCATGACCTGGCAGCAGAGAGGCACTGGATGAGACACATTCTAGTACTCTATACATTTGGAGCTATGTGCTGCTCAGTAGTGACTCCCAATAATACCCCCCAGCACAGCAGAGTCAGGCTGTACCTGTCTATTCATGGTGGCCATGGCCTTAGTCACGCCTTTCATAGCCTGAGCCATAGAGTTGTTGGACTTCAGCGTCTGGATCTTTAAGGACACGGCCTGGATGTTTGCCCGCATCAGTATGAACTTCTTCACGTATCGCCGCGTGCGAACTAAATCTTTGGCCATAATTTTTACAGCATCCTGAAAAACATACAAATAGCATGATGTACAGTTTGGCAATATTCTGTTAAAAATACAAAACCTAGGGGAGCCGCGATGTAAGAGGTGGGCCGATATCATGCACATAAAATACAAACAGGAGCAATACTGAAAGACCCACCCCATATAACTGATATACTGCTCAGGTACAGGTGTATAATGTATCCCCGCAGGGCACAACCGCCACTCACCACCCCCCCCCCCCCCCCCCCCACAGGACGCGCCCGCCACTCACCACCTGCCCCCCCCACAGGACGCGCCCGCCACTCACCACCTGCCCCCCCCCACAGGATGCGCCCGCCACTCACCACCTGCCCCCCTCCCCCCCCACAGGACGAGCCCGCCACTCACCACCTGCCCCCCCCCCCCCACAGGACACGACCGCCGCTCACCACCTGCCCCCCCGCAGGACGCGACCGCCGCTCACCACCTGCCCCTCCCCCCCCCCCCACAGGACGCGACCGCCGCTCGCCATCTGTTCCCCCGCAGGACGCGACCGCCGCTCGCCATCTGTTCCCCCGCAGGACGCAACCGCCGCTCGTCATCTGTTCCCCCGCAGGACGCGACCGCCGCTCGTCATCTGTTCCCCCGCAGGACGCGACCGCCGCTCGCCATCTGTTCCCCGCAGGACGCGACCGCCATCTGTTCCCCCGCATGACGCAACCGCCGCTCGCCATCTGTTCCCCCGCAGGACGCGACCGCCGCTCGCCATCTGTTCCCCCGCAGGACGCGACCGCCGCTCGCCGTCTGTTCCCCCGCATGACGCGACCGCCGCTCGCCATCTGTTCCCCGCATGACGCGACCGCCGCTCGCCATCTGTTCCCCCGCGTGACGCGACCGCCGCTCGCCATCTGTTCCCCCGCAGGACGCAACCGCCGCTCGTCATCTGTTCCCCCGCAGGACGCGACCGCCGCTCGCCATCTGTTCCCCCGCAGGACGCGACCGCCATCTGTTCCCCCGCATGACGCGACCGCCGCTCGCCATCTGTTCCCCCGCAGGACGCGACCGCCGCTCGCCGTCTGTTCCCCCGCAGGACGCGACCGCCGCTCGCCGTCTGTTCCCCCGCATGACGCGACCGCCGCTCGCCTTCTGTTCCCCCGCATGACGCGACCGCCGCTCGCCATCTGTTCCCCCGCATGACGCGACCGCCGCTCGCCATCTGTTCCCCCGCATGACGCGACCGCCGCTCGCCATCTGTTCCCCCGCATGACGCGACCGCCGCTCGTCATCTGTTCCCCCCGCAGGACGCGCACCGCCGCTCGCCATCTGTTCCCCCGCAGGACGCGACCGCCGCTCGCCATCTGTTCCCCCGCAGGACGCGACCGCCATCTGTTCCCCCGCATGACACGACCGCCGCTCGCCATCTGTTCCCCCGCAGGACGCGACCGCCGCTCGCCGTCTGTTCCCCCGCAGGACGCGACCGCCGCTCGCCGTCTGTTCCCCCGCAGGACGCGACCGCCGCTCGCCGTCTGTTCCCCCGCAGGACGCGACCGCCGCTCGCCATCTGTTCCCCCGCATGACGCGACCGCCGCTCGCCATCTGTTCCCCCGCATGACCGCGACCGCCGCTCGCCATCTGTTCCCCCGCAGGACATGACCGCCACTCACCATCTGTTCCCCCGCAGGACATGACCGCCACTCACCATCTGTTCCCCCGCAGGACATGACCGCCACTCACCATCTGTTCCCCCGCAGGACATGACCGCCACTCACCATCTGTTCCCCCGCAGGACATGACCACCACTCACCATCTGTTCCCCCGCAGGACATGACCACCACTCACCATCTGTTCCCCCGCAGGACATGACCACCACTCACCATCTGTTCCCCCGCAGGACGCGCCCGCCACTCACCACCTGCCCCCCCCCTCGCAGGACACGGCCACCACTCACCATCTGCCCCTGCTTGGCCATCTTTTTGATGTCGGCTATGATTTTCTTCTCTTGTTGCTCCAGTTTCTGCCTCTCTCGGTCGAGCTCTCTCATGGCGCGGGTCAGCGCCCTCTGATTCTGCCTCAGCATCTCCTCTGGGGTTTTTCGACGGCCAAATAAAAAATCCATCTTTGCTTCTTAGATCTGATGGGAATAACCATTAATGTGTTACATATTACAGATAGAGAAAGCTGAATAAGGGGGTCCTCTGGGCACATAACACTGAGCACTTAGCTGTGGGGTAGGACATGAGCTGACCTCCAGACCCGGCCACAGCTAATACCAGCTGGTCAGTAAGGAGCCGCTGTGGCCAGGTGACACCAGCCTGTGTATGTGGCTCCAGACAGCACTTTCTCCACAGAGGAGCCATTACTACAGGCAGGGAGTTACCATAGGCTCCCCGGCCCCCCAGGACCGCAGACAGGGGGCGATGTAGGAGAACATGGTCACTCATCATCGCTCAAGGCTGTACCGGGCAGGGTGGGCACAAGCCCCAGCATCACCCGGGCAGGGAGCGTACTACAGGGAGTGCTGGGACTGGCTAAGCCCCTGTCAGCGGCTGCTATATCTCCAGAGGGCCCGAGTGCCCAGTGCGGGGCTGGAGCCGCCACTCACCGCCGTCCGGTCACTCGGTTGCTCGGTCTCCTCTAGCCTCACTCTCTTCCTGTTTGTCCGGTCCGTGACGTCACCGGTCACAAGGCTATTCTTACGTGGGAGCGCCGGTTCATCACTGGTCACGTGAGCGCCTTGCACAATATCAGCGTTGTACGAGGTGTCCTCACTGCACGGGCGTGTGACGTCTCTCCCGGCCGTATGCTTCAGCAGAGAGATGGTCTCCGAGAACATGGCGGCCGCCTGAGCAGGGAGTCTGTGAGCGGTTGAGTCTCGGGTCCTCTAGTGTGTGGAATGCAGTGATGAGTCCCAGCAGTTTCATACGTCACACATAACGATATCCTTGGCGATATCGTTCAAAAGTTACGTGTTCTGTGACGCTTGAACGACGTTGCGTGTGACACTACAAACGATGAACGATCAGTCGGCTGATCGTTCATCGTTTGATTTGAGGACAGGACCTGAAGGGGGCCGGACCTGAAGGGGACAGGACCTGAAAGGGACAGGACCTGAAGGGACAGGACAGGACCTGAAGAGGACAGGACCTGAAGGGGACAGGACCTGAAAGGGGACAGGACCTGAAAGGGACAGGACCTGAAGGGGACAGGACAGGACCTGAAGAGGACAGGACCTGAAGGGGACAGGACCTGAAAGGGGACAGGACCTGAAAGGGACAGGACCTGAAGGGGACAGGACAGGACCTGAAGAGGACAGGACCTGAAGGGGACAGGACCTCAAGGGGACAGGACCTGAAGGGGACAGGACAGGACCTGAAGGGGACAGGACCTCAAGGGGACAGGACCTGAAGGGGACAGGACAGGACCTGAAGAGGACAGGACCTGAAGGGGACAGGACAGGACCTGAAGGGGACAGGACCTGAAGAGGACAGAACCTCAAGGGGACAGGACTTCAAGGGGACAGGACCTCAAGGGGACAGGACCTCAAATCTATTGTTGGTCGCCCGGTGGACACGCAGCATCGCTGCGTGTGACACCGGGAGACGACCGATAAGCCAGCTCCCAGCGCCCCTGTGCAAGCGCTTACCAGCCTCCTCCGCTCCCCGGCTGGTATCTAGGGACCCTAGCCGTAGTTTGTGAAGGAGTTGACTGTGCTATATGGAGGCCGGGGGACCAATCACAGCACAGCTTGTTACACACACAGTTTATCTATTGAAGAGTTGAGTGGTTGCCATGGTGATAGTGCTGATTTGTGCTGTACATGTCCTCCCTCTATCTGAAACACATCCGGTGCTTCCTCCCTCTGACCGCCCTGGACACGATATTGCTGTGGTTCTGCCGTATGTCCTGAGCCGTGCTGGGGTCATAATGACAGAAGGTTCCTGGGGGCTCACAGAACAGACATCCCCTCATGTCAGAGACTCGGACACTATCTGCTAATGACACTCGGCTCAGGCCCTGCTGCAAGTGCGACCGAGGGTCCATTATTCTGTGATCAGAGGGTCATCGTACTGTGATCAGAGGGTCATCACACTGATCAGAGGGTCCATTACACTGATCAGAGGGTCATCATACTGATTAGAGGGTCATCACACTGTGATCAGAGGGTCATCATACTGATTAGAGGGTCATCACACTGTGATCAGAGGGTCATCACACTGATTAGAGGGTCCATTACACTGTGATCAAAGCGTCATCACACTGTGATCAGAGGGTCATTGTACTGTGATCAGAGGGTCATCACACTGATTAGAGGGTCCATTACACTGTGATCAAAGCGTCATCACACTGATCAGAGGGTCATCACACTGATTAGAGGGTCCATTACACTGTGATCAAAGCGTCATCACACTGATCAGAGGGTCATCACACTGATTAGAGGGTCCATTACACTGTGATCAAAGCGTCATCACACGGTGATCAGAGGGTCATCACACTGATTAGAGGGTCCATTACACTGTGATCAAAGCGTCATCACACTGTGATCAGAGGGTCATTGTACTGTGATCAGAGGGTCATCACACTGATTAGAGGGTCCATTACACTGTGATCAAAGCGTCATCACACTGATCAGAGGGTCATCACACTGATTAGAGGGTCCATTACACTGTGATCAAAGCGTCATCACACTGTGATCAGAGGGTCATCACACTGATTAGAGGGTCCATTACACTGTGATCAAAGGTCATCACACTGTGATCAGAGGGTCATTGTACTGTGATCAGAGGGTCATCACACTGATTAGAGGGTCCATTACACTGTGATCAAAGCGTCATCACACTGATCAGAGGGTCATCACACTGATTAGAGGGTCCATTACACTGTGATCAAAGCGTCATCACACTGTGATCAGAGGGTCATTGTACTGTGATCAGAGGGTCATCACACTGATCAGAGGGTCCATTACACTGTGATCAAAGCGTCATCACACTGATCAGAGGGTCATTGTACTGTGATCAGAGGGTCATCACACTGATCAGAGGGTCCATTACACTGTGATCAAAGCGTCATCACACTGATCAGAGGGTCATCACACTGATCAGAGGGTCATCACACTGATCAGAGGGTCATCACACTGATCAGAGGGTCATCGTACTGTGATCAGAGGGTCATCACACTGATCAGAGGGTCATCACACTGATCAGAGGGTCATCGTACTGTGATCAGAGGGTCATCACACTGATCAGAGGGTCATCACACCTGATCAGAGGGTCATCACACTGATCAGAGGGTCATTGTACTGTGATCAGAGGGTCATCACACTGATCAGAGGGTCATCACACTGTGATCAGAGGGTCATCACACTGATCAGAGGGTCATCATACTGATCAGAGGTCATCACACTGATCAGAGGGTCATCATACTGATCAGAGGGTCATCACACTGATCAGAGGGTCATCGTACTGTGATCAGAGGGTCATCACACTGATCAGAGGGTCATCACACTGTGATCAGAGGGTCATCACACTGATCAGAGGGTCATCATACTGATCAGAGGGTCATCACACTGATCAGAGGGTCATCGTACTGTGATCAGAGGGTCATCACACTGATCAGAGGGTCATCACACTGATCAGAGGGTCATCGTACTGTGATCAGAGGGTCATCACACTGATCAAGGGTCATCATACTGATTAGAGGGTCATCACACTGATCAGAGGGTCATCACACTGATCAGAGGGTCATCACACCGATCAGAGGGTCATTGTACTGTGATCAGAGGGTCATCACACTGATCAGAGGGTCATCACACTGATCAGAGGGTCATCACACCGATCAGAGGGTCATTGTACTGTGATCAGAGGGTCATCGTACTGTGATCAGAGGGTCATCACACTGATTAGAGGGTCCATTACACTGTGATCAAAGCGTCATCACACTGTGATCAGAGGGTCATTGTACTGTGATCAGAGGGTCATCACACTGATCAGAGGGTCCATTACACTGTGATCAAAGCGTCATCACACTGATCAGAGGGTCATTGTACTGTGATCAGAGGGTCATCACACTGATCAGAGGGTCCATTACACTGTGATCAAAGCGTCATCACACTGATCAGAGGGTCATCACACTGATCAGAGGGTCATCACACTGATCAGAGGGTCATCACACTGATCAGAGGGTCATCGTACTGTGATCAGAGGGTCATCACATGATCAGAGGGTCATCACACTGATCAGAGGGTCATCGTACTGTGATCAGAGGGTCATCACACTGATCAGAGGGTCATCACACTGATCAGAGGGTCATCACACTGATCAGAGGGTCATTGTACTGTGATCAGAGGGTCATCACACTGATCAGAGGGTCATCACACTGTGATCAGAGGGTCATCACACTGATCAGAGGGTCATCATACTGATCAGAGGGTCATCACACTGATCAGAGGGTCATCATACTGATCAGAGGGTCATCACACTGATCAGAGGGTCATCGTACTGTGATCAGAGGGTCATCACACTGATCAGAGGGTCATCACACTGTGATCAGAGGGTCATCACACTGATCAGAGGGTCATCATACTGATCAGAGGGTCATCACACTGATCAGAGGGTCATCGTACTGTGATCAGAGGGTCATCACACTGATCAGAGGGTCATCACACTGATCAGAGGGTCATCGTACTGTGATCAGAGGGTCATCACACTGATCAGAGGGTCATCATACTGATTAGAGGGTCATCACACTGATCAGAGGGTCATCACACTGATCAGAGGGTCATCACACCGATCAGAGGGTCATTGTACTGTGATCAGAGGGTCATCACACTGATCAGAGGGTCATCACACTGATCAGAGGGTCATCACACCGATCAGAGGGTCATTGTACTGTGATCAGAGGGTCATCGTACTGTGATCAGAGGGTCATCACACTGATTAGAGGGTCCATTACACTGTGATCAAAGCGTCATCACACTGTGATCAGAGGGTCATTGTACTGTGATCAGAGGGTCATCACACTGATCAGAGGGTCCATTACACTGTGATCAAAGCGTCATCACACTGATCAGAGGGTCATTGTACTGTGATCAGAGGGTCATCACACTGATCAGAGGGTCCATTACACTGTGATCAAAGCGTCATCACACTGATCAGAGGGTCATCACACTGATCAGAGGGTCATCACACTGATCAGAGGGTCATCACACTGATCAGAGGGTCATCGTACTGTGATCAGAGGGTCATCACACTGATCAGAGGGTCATCACACTGATCAGAGGGTCATCGTACTGTGATCAGAGGGTCATCACACTGATCAGAGGGTCATCACACTGATCAGAGGGTCATCACACTGATCAGAGGGTCATTGTACTGTGATCAGAGGGTCATCACACTGATCAGAGGGTCATCACACTGTGATCAGAGGGTCATCACACTGATCAGAGGGTCATCATACTGATCAGAGGGTCATCACACTGATCAGAGGGTCATCATACTGATCAGAGGGTCATCACACTGATCAGAGGGTCATCGTACTGTGATCAGAGGGTCATCACACTGATCAGAGGGTCATCACACTGTGATCAGAGGGTCATCACACTGATCAGAGGGTCATCATACTGATCAGAGGGTCATCACACTGATCAGAGGGTCATCGTACTGTGATCAGAGGGTCATCACACTGATCAGAGGGTCATCACACTGATCAGAGGGTCATCGTACTGTGATCAGAGGGTCATCACACTGATCAGAGGGTCATCATACTGATTAGAGGGTCATCACACTGATCAGAGGGTCATCACACTGATCAGAGGGTCATTGTACTGTGATCAGAGGGTCATCACACTGATCAGAGGGTCATCACACTGATCAGAGGGTCATCACACTGATCAGAGGGTCATTGTACTGTGATCAGAGGGTCATCACACTGATCAGAGGGTCATCACACTGATCAGAGGGTCATCACACCGATCAGAGGGTCATTGTACTGTGATCAGAGGGTCATCGTACTGTGATCAGAGGGTCATCACACTGATCAGAGGGTCATCACACTGATCAGAGGGTCATTGTACTGTGATCAGAGGGTCATCACACTGATCAGAGGGTCATCACACTGATCAGAGGGTCATCACACTGATCAGAGGGTCATTGTACTGTGATCAGAGGGTCATCACACTGATCAGAGGGTCATCACACTGATCAGAGGGTCATCACACCGATCAGAGGGTCATTGTACTGTGATCAGAGGGTCATCGTACTGTGATCAGAGGGTCATCACACTGATCAGAGGGTCATCACACTGATCAGAGGGTCATCACACCGATCAGAGGGTCATTGTACTGTGATCAGAGGGTCATCACACTGATCAGAGGGTCATCACACTGATCAGAGGGTCATCACACTGATCAGAGGGTCATTGTACTGTGATCAGAGGGTCATCACACTGATCAGAGGGTCATCACACTGATCAGAGGGTCATCGTACTGTGATCAGAGGGTCATCACACTGATCAGAGGGTCATCACACTGATCAGAGGGTCATCATACTGTGATCAGAGGGTCATCACACTGTGATCAGATGGTCATTGTAACTGTTATCAGAGGGTCATCACACTGATCAGAGGGTCCATTACACTGTGATCAGAGGGTCATCACACTGTGATCAGAGGGTCATCACACTGTGATGACTGTGTTTAGAGGGTCATCGTTCCGTGATCAGAGGGTCATCATGCTGTGATCAGAGTCCTTACACTGTGATCAGAGCGTCATAAAGATTATTATCTATTCCACACTTCCTCAAAATGGCTTGACCATGATTGTAAATAAGCTCCTGTACTTTGTGTCACCCCCCACCTTATTGGAGGTTGTAAGCTCTTGCGAGCAGGGTCTTCATTATTTTTTGTTTTTTAATCAATGTGTTTTCCAAAACTGTTTATTATGACTGTTTAAAACAAAGAGAAAAGGGAGCGCACATAGGATCTTATCTATGATAATAATTCAATGCCCCCCCCCCCCCCCCCCCCCCCGATTAGTGTGACTCGCCTTTTTGGGCTGTGTGAGTCACAACAAACTGCGAGAGCCTTGTTATCCTGGTCACTGCAGACACCTGGTGAGGGAGAAATCCATTTGTGTAGAAAAAAAGCCCAGATTTAGATTCCACACTGACCACAAAGCGGGAAGGGTATGTCTGATGTCCATTTATTGAGCCAACGCATTTCACAGCAGGACCTGCTGCTTCCTCAGGGCAAAAAACACCCCCACCTTATTGTAGATTGTAAGCTCTTGCGAGCAAGGTCTTCATTATTTTTTGCTTTTTTATCATTGTGTTTTCCAAAACTGCTTATTACTGTTTGTACAGTACAAAGTTTGGACACACCTTCTCATTCAAAGAGTTTTCTTTATTTTCATGACTATGAAAATTGTAGATTCACACTGAAGGCATCAAAACTATAAATTAACACATATGGAATTGTATACTAAATTAAATTACTATATTAAAAGGGTGTGAAACAACTGAAAATATGTCTTATATTCTAGGTTCTTCCAAGTAGCCACCTTTTGCTTTGATTGCGGCTTTGCACACTCTTGGCATTCTCTTGATGAGCTTCTAGAAGTAGGCACTGGAAATGGTCTTCCAACAGCCTTGAAGGCGTTCCCAGAGATGCTTAGCACTTGTTGGCCCTTTGCCTTCTCTATGCGGTCCAGATCACCCCAAACCATCTCGATTGGGTTCAGGTCTGGTGATTGTGGAAGCCAGGTCATCGGGTGTAGCACCCCATCACTCTCCTTCTTGGTCAAATAGCCCTTAAGGTACCGTCACACGGGGACATATCGTCGGTGATGTTGCCGGCAACTGAGGGGCGTGGCCAGGTTGCGGCGACATCGCCAGAGAGTTGCCGCGTGTGACAGGGCGATAATCAGGCGATGAATCGCCTGAGTCACATCGCCAGGTTTCCCAACAATGTTGGGAAACCTGGCGATGTTGCTCAGGCGATCCTGCCTGATCGCCCTGTGTAACGCGGCAACCTGCAATGTTGCGGGCGATTCCGCCTATATCCAACATTGCGAGTTATCGCTCGCTGGGTTGCTGGGCAACCCAGCGAGCGATAGCCGCGGCAACTAGCCGGCAAGTTGCTCAGTCTGACATCTCGCCGGCGAGGTTGTCAGGGATGCGCGCTCCCGCGATCCCCGGCAACATCGCCGGCGATATGTCCCTGTGTGACGGTACCTTTAAGGTACCTTCACACACGGCAATTTGCTGGTTGCAGTGAAATCATGGACACATTGTTCCATTTGTACACAACAACAAAATAGAACAATGTGTCCATGATTTCACTGCAACCAGCAAATTGCCTGTGAAATTGCCTAGCAATATTGCCGTGTGTGAAGGTACCTTTACACAGTCTGGAGGTGTGTTTGGGGTCATTGTCCTGTTGAAAAATAAATGATGGTCCAACTAAATGCAAACCGGATGGAATAGCATGCCGCTGCAAGATGGTGTGGTAGCCATGCTGGATCAGTATGCCTTCAATTTTGAAAAATATATTTTTCTATCTGAGAGTCCTCAGTGGTTGATGCCTTTTAATGGGTAACTGAAAAGATGGTAAACATGGCAAGCTTTCGGGACGCTGAGTTCCCTTCTTCAGGCTATAATGATACAAATTCTGAAGACACATACATTTATACAAATATATAAATGTATGTATGTGTCTTCAGAATTTGTGTCATTACCAGCCTGAAGAAGGGAACTCAGCGTCCCCAAAGCTTGCTATGTTTACCATCTTTTCAGTTACCCATTAAAAGGCATCAACCACTGAGGACTCTCAGATAGAAAAATATATTGCAATCTACTGGCTAACACGGTATAAATATTCTTTACCTTTTCAATTTTGAATAAATGCCCAACAGTGTCACCAGCAAAGCACCCCCACACCATCACACCTCCTCCTCCAGGCTTCACGGTGGGAACCAGGCATGTAGAGTCCATTCGTTCACCTTTTCTGCTTTGCACAAAGACACGATGGTTGTAACCAAAGATCTCAAATTTGGACTCATCAGACCAAAGCACAGATTTCCACTGGTCTAATGTCCATTCCTTGTGTTCTGTAGCCCAAACAAGCCTTTTCTGCTTGTTGCCTGTCCTTAGCAGTGGTTTCCTAGCATCTATTTTACCATGAAGGCCTGCTGCACAAAGTCTCCTCTTAACAGTTGTTGTAGAGATGTGTCTGCTGCTAGAACTCTGTGTGGCATTGACCTGGTCTCAAATCTGAGCTGCTGTTAACCTGCGATTTCTGAGGCTGGTGACTCGGATGAACTTATCCTCCACAGCAGAGGTGACTCTTGGATGGAGCCGGCGGGGGGGGAAAGGCAGGATGGAGGCGCAAATCCTGCCCTTCCTGCTCCTCCACGGTGGTAATAAAAATAAAAAAAATCCTCAGTGAGGATACTCACCCGTCCGCAGGCTCGCTCCACCTCCGTCTGATAGCTTCTACAGGGCTTGAGGACCTGTCGTTGCCTGGGAAACCAGACGGAGGTGGAGCGAGCCGGCGGACGGGTGAGCATCCTCACTGAGGATTTTTTTATTATCACCGTGGAGCAGCGAGGGGGGGCCGCAGGGAGCGGTGGGGGCAGGAAGACCTGGGGTGCCACAGGGAGCGCGGGCAGGAGGAACAGGGGGCTGTGAGGAGAGCCGCTGCTGGGGCCACCGTCTGCCGGACCGTGTATCCCGGCAACAGCGGCGCTCCTGCGCAGCTGTAGCTGGCTGCAAATTGGCGCAAAATTCAAACTTTGAATTCTCGCGCCTATTTGCATAGACTGCGCTCCGGCGGGCACCAATGAGCGGCCTCTGTCTGGCGCACGATTTCTGTGACTGACAGACACCTTAGACAATTATATAGTAGATTATTATACTGTGATCTGAACCGCTCATGTGAGAAGCAGCACAGGTGAGGAGAAGATGGAGAGGTTCATTTCTCCATTTTCTGTCTCAACATTTATCTGTCATCTGACTGCTGTCCTGTGTTTCCCACATAGCCATAGACTTGCATAAGTGCATGATCCAATATACGCTGCCTATCATAACATGCTTGTGATTCTTTTCTCATGCCACATTGGAATGATAAAAAAAAAACACAACACTTCCCCCTTAGGGTCCCATCACACTTGGCTACGTTCCAGTGATCCTGACAACGATATGACCTGATAAGGATCGCTGGAACATCGCTGCGTGGTCGCTGGTGAGATGTCAGTCAGATCTACTAAATGATGCAGCAACAATACGGCGACCTGTATGACAACCTCGGCGGTTGTTGGGACCCTGTCACACAGCAGCTAGTCTGACGACTCAGACCTACGTGGATGAGTTCTGAGTCGCCAACGAGGTCTATGTTAAGGCGTCAAACACACCGATGCATGCTGCCCAGAGGGAGCCCGACGATCAAAAAAATGGCCCAGGCCATTTCGACACGATCAGCGATGTCACAACTTTTTTTCTCACTAAATTGCAAAAACTCTGCCTGTCACTACTACGCATTCTCATCTAGACAAGTACTATGCTCTAATGGTTGAGCTCCCTCTAACCAAACTTTCTCCTCACTAATCCTTAATGTGGGAGCCAGGGTTGTGTTTCTGTCCAGCTGCTACACTAATGCCTCCACATTCTGTCAGTCATTGCATTGGTTGCCCAACCATTACAGAATACAATCCAAACATCTCTCACCCACAAAGCCCTCCATAGTTACACACTGTTAGAAACCAATAGATCAACATATCCTTTCATTGACATGACTTTGTCAAGAACTGCACCAAGTAGTGTGCAGGGAAAAAGGGCCTATCGCTATAATTAATAGTTCCACACTGCCCTAGATCTCCTATTATACTTTTCCTCTCATTGTTCCCCTCCTGGTTTTGTCTTACAAATACTGAGGTAGAAAAGTCACCAGATACTCAAAGTGTGCACGTGGCCTTAGACTAACATCCTCCATAATTCAAACCTCCATCTTATTTCCAAGACTTCTCTTGTGCTGTGACAGATTTCTGTAATGGACTATCCTGGACAATCTAACACGTAGCACCCCCACATTTTAAGCATGCTTTATAAACATCTCTTTAGACAAGCCTATCACCTCACTAACCTTTTACGGACTTGGTGGGCTGTTACCTTTCCTTTGGGACTCTGTTGGACTGCATTGTGACTGATCGGAGTTGAGCACCTGATTTCCACCAAAACATGAAGTTCCTGGTGGATCCGAGACTATAACTGCAAAGTATATGTGGTGCCAAATTATTTCCTTGACTATTATTCCTAGTGAACTTTGGTCATATGATAGATGTCACAACCAACATTTCCTGTGTGCAGACTAGAGAAGCTTCTCCCCAGATCATTTGATTGGGACTGTATTGCAAATATTGGCAAAGCCAATAAGTGCAGAGCGCAGCTCCAGGGTGCCACAGCCACTGCTGACTACTGCAGAGCAACTATTCCTTTGCTGAATTAGCAGAAGCAAAATTCATCTTAGGGAGAGGAGCAGGGAGTCAGACCTCACCAACCTGCTATTGATGAACTGTCAGGTTTACATGGAAAAAGAAAAAAATCCTCCATACACTATTCTCTTTTGCGCATCAGATGAGATACATCCGTTCAAGTCTATGACTGCAAATAAAAAGAAAATAATAGAATCTGCTCCCATACTGAAAAGCGTAAAAAGAATTGACTTGTCAATTCTTTACGCAGCTGCTCCTGCGTTTTCTCCCTCTGACGTCACAGAGGGGAGGAAGAATCCGGCTTCCTCCTCCCCTCTGTGACAGCTGTGACCGCCCATTAGATTTCGCACTGTATTAATATACACTGCCAAATCTAAATTAAACAAAGCCAAATGTATGAAAAATAAAAAAGAATGAAATTCCTCTCCGACGCCTTTTCCTGGTGTCCGATGGTGAGGTTAGGCGATGTGTATCCTGCAAGAGCCTGCCGTGATGTCAGAAGGGTGTTCCCGGCTCCGATTGGCCGCTTGCAGCCAATCAGCGCCGGGAACGCCCCTCTGACATCACGGCAGGTCCTGGCAGAATACACATCTCCTGGCCTCACCATCAGACAACGGGAAAAGGCGTCGGAGAGGAATTTCATTCTTTTTTATTTTTCATACATTTGGCTTTGTTTAATTTAGATTTTGCAGTGTATATTAATACAGTGCGAAATCTAATGGGCGGTCACAGCTGTCACAGAGGGAGGAGGAAGCCGGATTCTTCCTCCCCTCTGTGACGTCAGAGGAGAGAAAACGCAGGAGCTCCAGCGTACAGAATTGACAAGTTTACATTCACTTTGCTGTCAGACAATACGCACCTGCACATTTTTGAAAGCACTCGTAAAAAAGCACTCAAAAATGCGCAGTGTGTGAATGCAGCCTTAACCTGCAAAAATTAGTAAAAACGTTTCCACAGCTATAAGTTGAGCAAATAAATATTTAAAACGTTTATGCCAAAAGCTGAACAGGATCTTTGACTTGAACTCTTTTACTGTATAGCTGAACTCATAACATGCTTTTCTTACTTTATCAGGATTATACAGTCATCGTGACTTGGATTTTCAAAGTGAATACACCAGACTCATCAGTTTAAAAGCCAAGAAATGATACTAGATGGGGCCCCGATTTTATTGCTTCGGGTGATTCTACAACCCCTGGCAAAAATTATGCAATCACCGGGCTCGGAGAATGTTCATTCAGTTGATTAATGTTGTTGAAAAAAATCAGATCACAGACATGGCCCAAAACTAAAGTCATTTCAAATGGCAATTTTATGGCTTGAAGAAAAACTAAAAGAAATAAAGATAACAAATGTGCTAGTCACTAAGGGTAATTTTTTTCAGACCAAGCAGAGGGAAAAAATATGGAATCACTCAGTTCTGAGGAAAAAATTATGGAATCATGAAAAACAAACAAAAGACTCCAATACATCACTAGTATTTTGTTGCACCACCTCTGGCTTTTATAACAGCTTGCAGTCTCTGAGGCATGGAGTTAATGAGTGACAAACAGTACTCATCATCAATCTGGCTCCAACTTTCTTTGATTGCTGTTGCCAGATCAGCTTTGCAGGTTGGAGCCTTGTCATGGACCATTTTCTTCAACTTCCACCAAAGATTTTCAATTGGATTGAGATCCGGACTATTTGCAGGCCATGACATTGACCTTGTGTCTTCAATTCAAATAATGATTTCACAGTTTTTGCTCTATGGCAGGATGCATTATCATCTTGATAAATGATTTCATTCTCCCCAAATATCCTTTCAATTGAAGGGATAAGAAAACTGTCCAAAATATCAATGTGAACTCAGGCATTTATTGAAGATGTAATGACAGCTATCTCCCCAGTGCCTTTACCTGACATGCAGCCCCATATCATCAATGACTGTGGAAATGTGCATGTTCTCTTCATGCAGTCATCTTTATAAATCTCAATGGAACAACACCAAACAAAAGTTCCAGCATCATCACCTTGCCCAATGCAGATTCGCAATTCATCACTGAATATGACTTTCATCCAGTCATCCACAGTCCGCGATTGCTTTTCCTTAGCCCATTGTAACCTTGTTTTTTTTGTTTAGGTGTTAATGATGGCTTATGCTTCGCTTATCTGTATTAAATCACATTTCTTTTAGGCAGTTTCTTGCAGTTCAGTCACAGACATTGACTCCAGTTTCCTCCCATTCGTTCCTCATTTGTTTTGTTGTGCATTTTCTGTTTTGGAGACATATTGCTTTAAGTTTCCAGTCTTGACGCTTTGATGTCTTCTTTTGTCTACCAGTATGTTTCCCTTTGACAACCTACTTATGTTGTTTGTATTTGGTCCAGATTTTAGACACAGCTGACTGAACAACCAACATCTTTTGCAACATTACGTGTGATTTACCACTTTTAAGAGTTTGATAATCCTTCCTTTGTTTCAATTGACATCTCTCGTGTTGGAGCCATGATTCATGTCAGTCCATTTGGTGCAACAGCTCTCCAAGGTGTGATCACTCCTTTTAGATGCAGACTAACGAGCAGATCTTATTTGATGCAGGTGTTAGTTTTGGGAATGAAAATGTACAGGGTGATTCCATTATTTTTTTCCTCAGAATTGAGTGATTCCATATTTTTTTTCCCTGTGCTTGGTCTGAAATAAATTACCCTTACTGACTACCACATTTTGTATCTTGATTTCTTTTATTGTTTCTTAAACCATAAAGTTGCCATTTGAAATGACTTTAGTTTTGTGCCATGTCTGTGATCTGCTTTTTTTCTACAACATTAAACAACTGAATGAACATCTTTCGAGCCAGGTGATTCCATAATTTTTGCCAGGGTTTGTAGAGCGTGTGTAATTATATTTAGTCCAACTACTACTGCCATTAATCACAGGGCCACCAAGGAGGGCGGGGGAGCCCACTGCTGCACGGGTGGCCATGGCTTGGCAAGTGCTGCTGCTCAACCCTCACCCTCTGCGTTCTCTCTTCTATTGTGCTCTCTCTTCCCTTGTGGTTTTTCTCCCTGTACATGCTCTACTCTAGTGAACTTCCCCCGTGCACTCTCTTCCCCGTGTACTCTTTTCTCTTGTGCTGTCTCACTCACCTCTGTGTAACGTCTCTTTCCCCCTGTATCCTGAGAAGCCATGATGCCAGCCTGCATTCCAGAGTAGAACGCAAATGGGAGGAAGGGCAGCAGCAGGATAGGTCCACGCCAAGGGTATAATAGAGCGGACCCCAGGCAATATTGAATGCCTACGCTGTGGCAAGTGTCCTAGAGGGCGTGTGGGTCCCCCCATCACAGATGTCCTATAGGTGGTGCTGTTTTCTTTGATCAATTAAACTATGGGCTTCTCCACATTGTAGTTTAACTGTAATATTCCAGTTTAAATAATTGACACGGACCTATAGGTGGCACGTTTTCATGACAAACTTACATAGACACACACAGACTAGAAAGGGCTTTTATATAATAGATATGCAGTTTGTGTTGTGAAATCTGGTGACAAATCCAGTTTAATTCCACTGGAATCAATGGAGTTGCATCTCCTATAGATGGACCACTAGTCTAGAGGCTGACCATGCCAATAAGGGGTCCTGACCATTTTTCAGGGAATTAGAGGGGTGCTACCACCTTCATCTGTGTCATTCTAAAATGGGAAATCACAATGATGAATCTTCCAAGACAATCCCACTTCCCCCCCCTCTTCCCCAAAATAAGCAGAAGCAGCAACCAGCCCCTCACCATTAAATATGCTCCTTTGGTTCCTCTCGGGCACCTGATGCTCACATCACACACTGAACGCCAATCAGATCAGGTTTACATTTTATTTATTTTTTGTCTTTTTGTTTTATTATTTAAAACCATACACATCAATAAGTGGACTCCAAGAGCCCCTTCATCAAAACCTGACGTACCCATTACTGTACAGTAATCCAAGTTTTGAGAATGAGACTCAACTGAAGAAGGGCACCCTCTGCCCCCCGGGCACGCTGACGTACAGATCAGGGCGCAGGCATGGCTGTCACAAAGAAGGTGGGAGAGGGGCACCATTATGTTGGCCTTAAAACCTGTTTAAACTGATAGGGTCCTTATTTAACCCTGATGAGTACAGAGCCCATCGCCACCCAAGGACCACCAAAAAACTTCCTCACATGGAAGGTGGAAATGCCAGTCAGGTTTTTAGATCCGGTCCAGAATGAAGCGTTTTGTATACCCCCCGCTCGTCTATTCAACCCATCTGAAGCCATTCGTTAATAAATACGTGCACTTAAAAAGCCTTGATCCCGCACGGAGGAAAGGAGGGGGTGGGGCAGTCGAGGGCTGTTATATGGACTAAAACAAAATGGAGGATGGCCGGAGGACAGCGTCTTGTGCTCACCGGTCCCGACCATCCCATTAACAAAGACGATACAGCTGAGCTCGTGGAACTACAAGAAGTTTGACCCCAGAAATGAAAAAAAGGCCTTGAGGAAAGTGTTGGGGTCCATATGTCACTTGTTGTAAGTAATCCCCCCCAGACAACGGAGAAGAACTTCAGTGCCTCTCCAATTAGCAAAAGTCAGCACCTCGAATTAGGAGGTTGTCTATAAGTAAAATAAAAATCGTCTTGGGTTCAACTCCATCATTTTTTTCCCCCTCTTAAGAAATTAATGTCAGAAATCAGGTAATGAAACAAATAAAAATTGTAAGGCCACCAAAAAATGATGAAATGACTCGTGGTGGGTCAAACTAGGAAATAGGGGGTAAGAGATCTCCATGAAACAAACTCAGCAAAATCACAATTCTGTTTGATGGGAAAACAAAGGGCAGGAACAATAACCTAAGGAAATAACAGCCACTCCATTATAAGGACGTAAGAGCACGGTGAGGTATCGCAGAGCCAGGTGGCGGCACAATAAGTAGTACGTTATGTGTGCACACGAGTGCTCCCTCCCAGAGGCAAAAGGGACAGCAGCAGGGCCGGGAGACGCAGGACCTTGCATAGCTCTTTCCACATTAGGAGCTCAGCTTGGATCATTTTTTTATTTTGTGGTGGTGGAAGAGGGGTGCCGAATGTAAATGGGGTGACTCTTGAATAAATGAGCGATGAGAGAAAACATGGCAAAGGATGAGGGGGTAGAAACAGGTGGGTCAGATGGATGGCGGGTATCGCACTCAAAAGCTGCGTAGTTCTATTTCAGGCAGCGTTCAAAGTAGGTGGATCCTATGTAGCCCCCCCGCATGGACCGCTGCACGTTCTGTTCAAACAGCCGTCTGTTATTCTGGAGAACTTCAGCAGCTTCTTTATTTAATGGGTCTTCAGGGTTTGGCTCCTACAAGGGAAAAGCAGAATGAATGCTGGAAATGACAGCAGTGACACCTACAGGCAGAAAGCTGCATTACACAATCCTCGCCACAAAAATACAACAGAATTATGTTAAATAAACATTGTGTTGAAGTATTAATGCTGCACTCACCAAGAAAAGATACTGCAGGCCATATATTATAGAGTTTATTGTGAGTACAGGCTTCCAGTCCTCCCTGTGTGAACAGAAAGAAGCACAATTAAAAGGTTAAAAGTTCAAAATTGTTAATTAAAGTGAAGCTGTCCGCAGTTTGTTCACATATAAGCTGCAGTCACTACCAGTAAGGCTTACATATAGCATTCTAGAGTATACTGTATATAAAATCCCATTAATACTCACATGCAGGGCTGTCCAATACAATGGGTGTTGGTGGTCTCTGTCCGATGCCTCCTTTCTTCTGGCAATCACAGTCCTTCTTTGCTTCATGTGGGTGACGCAACCTACGTCACCTGCAGTGTCTCCTTCATACACTCCTGCACACTTCGCTCTGCCCTGCTGAGTTGAGGACAAAGTACTGTACTGCACAGGCAAGGGGAAAGTCAAAGAAAGCCCGAGCTTGTACACTATGAGGGCGTTCTTAGACCTTTCTCAGCTTGTGCACTATGAGGGCGTTCTTAGACCTTTCTTCACGCTTGTGCACTATGAGGGCGTTCTTAGACCTTTCTTCACCTTGTACACTATGAGGGCGTTCTAGACCTTTCTTCACGCTTGTGCACTATGAGGGCGTTCTAGACCTTTCAAGCTTGTGCACTATGAGGGCGTTCTTAGACCTTTCTTCACGCTTGTGCACTATGAGGGCTTTCCTAGACCTTTCTTCACCTTGTGCACTATGAGGGCTTTCTAAGACCTTTCTTCACGCTTGTGCACTATGAGGGCTTTCCAAGACCTTTCTTCACGCTTGTGCACTATGAGGGCTTCTCAAGACCTTTCTTCACACTTGTGCACTATGAGGGCTTTCTAAGACCTTTCTTCACGCTTGTGCACTATGAGGGCATTCTAGACCTTTCTTCACCCTTTTGCACTATGAGGGTTTCAAGACCTTTCTTCACGCTTGTGCACTATGAGGGCTTTCTAAGACCTTTCTTCACACTTGTGCACTATGAGGGCTTTCTAAGACCTTTCTTCACACTTGTGCACTATGAGGGCTTTCTAGACCTTTCTTCACACTTGTGCACTATGAGGGCTTTCAAGACCTTTCTTCACACTTGTGCACTATGAGGGCTTTCTAAGACCTTTCTTCACGCTTGTGCACTATGAGGGCTTTCCAAGACCTTTCTTCACGCTTGTGCACTATGAGGGCTTTCTAAGACCTTTCTTCACGCTTGTGCACTATGAGGGCATTTCTAGACCTTTCTTCACGCTTGTGCACTATGAGGCTTTCAAGACCTTTCTTCACGCTTGTGCACTATGAGGGCTTTCTAAGACCTTTCTTCACACTTGTGCACTATGAGGGCTTTCTAAGACCTTTCTTCACACTTGTGCACTATGAGGGCGTTCTTAGACCTTTCTTCACACTTGTGCACTATGAGGGCTTTCTAAGACCCTTCTTCACCCTTGTGCACTATGAGGGCTTTCTAAGACCTTTCTTCACACTTGTGCACTATGAGGGCATTCTTAGACCTTTCTTCACACTTGTGCACTATGAGGGCATTCTAAGGCCTTTCTTCATACTTGTGCACTATGAGGGTGTTCTTTGACCTTTCTTCACACTTGTGCACTATGAGGGCATTCTAAGACCTTTCTTCACATTTGTGCACTATGAGGGCTTTCTAAGACCTTTCTTCACACTTGTGCACTATGAGGGCGTTCTTGGACCTTTCTTCACACTTGTGCACTATGAGGGCTTTCCAAGACATTTCTTCACACTTGTGCACTATGAGGGCATTCTAAGGCCTTTCTTCATACTTGTGCACTATGAGGGTGTTCTTTGACCTTTCCCCGCGCAGAACAGTATTTTTCTCAGCCCTCATCAAAGCAGAAACTAAGTGCGTGTGCGCAGGAGCATAATGGAGGAGACTGTGTGCAGGTGACATAGGACGCGTCATCCACATGAATCAGAGGACTGATCGCAATAAGAAAGGAGATGCTAGGCAGAATTGAGACACCCATCAGACCACACCACCCCAGGTGAGAATAGTAAGGTATTTTTGATGTTGTATAGATTGGCCTTGTGACTTGTAAACAGTATTCTACATTGCTGTATATATATATGGCCTTACTGGTGGTGACCACAGCTTAGATGTGAAAAAAACAGCTGACCGCTTCACTTTAAATGCACAGTGCTTGTAAACGTTGTCATTTATTTGAAATTAAAAATGGTCTTTGCGGGTAAGTTACATTTTGTGTATTGCTCATTACCTAGATTACTGGCCACCTCTGCCGTTCATCATAGATAGACGGACTTGTATAATAGGGGCAAGCACTGCTGTGCTGCTGGCCAGCGTCTGTTCCCTGCACACCTCCAATGCTGCAGAAACAAAGCTGCCATCGAATGTAGTATGGAAGGGTGAATAGTTTGGTGCAGTGGCATACTGCTGGTCTGAGCTGTCAATATTTATTGAGAATGACTTTTAGAGGGAATCTGTCACTAAGTTTGTGATGCCCATCTGAGAATAGCTTGCGGTAGAGACCCTGATTCCAGTAATGTACCAAATAATGGCCAGCTTGCTGCAGTTTTGATATAATTATTTCTTTCTCTGCTGAAGATCTATCAGTTCTCTGAATGCTGAGCTCTGTATAAGCCCACCCACACCACTGATTGGCAGACGTCTGTGTACACTGTGCGTAGGCATAAAGCTGCCAGTGGTGAAGGAGGGGCTATACAAAGCTGATGAATATGGCGGACGTCATGGCAGCAGCTTTACTTCTGCTTTTATCACAACTTTATCAAGAAGCCCAGTAAGTGACATTACTAAAATCAGTCTCTGCCCCTTTATCATGCTGCTCTCCGATTAAGTAGTAAACACCTGCTAACAGATTGCCCTTAAAGAGAACCTGACACTTGATTGATGTTGCCCTAACCATGAGCAGTAGGAACTGCAGCCAGGTCTATCAATCTGTGAATTGCTCCGGCATTTCAGGGAAAATATAATTTATAGATCTGCTTGTGATCCATACCTTAGAATATTTAGGCAGACATTACCCTCTAGGTCTATATTTGGATGATATACCATTGTCTCACACTTCACTTTTGGCGGATCATGAGGGTAGCCCTGTCCAACCTGCAGAAGAACAAGCACCGCAAGAGTTAAACATAAAAATGTTAATGCAACGACTTAACCAAAGCAGCATCAACCCCACCTATAACCCCATGATCTGTCACCAAATATAATCACAGATCACAGACAAAAACCTGCTCTAACATCCTGCTTCACATCACATAGCATTTGCAACATGACAGGTTCACATTAATATCAGTGGGAGATCCAAGATGTGAACAGGGAATCTAAAAGAAAATCAGGTATCATGAGCCCATGTAATCAAAGCAGATATACAGACATGATCCATAAACCCAAGGAAAAGGGAAGTGTCTGACCACACAGCCAGCAGACACCTTAAAGCCCCGGTCTCACATAACGATGTGTCAGCGATGCCGACAACGATCAGCATCGTTGATGCATCGTTGACACATCGTTATCAGGTCGCTGGTGAGCTGTCACACTGACAGACTTCACCAGCGACCTCTGGGCAGCCAGATCGTTGGTACCCAGCGTCCGCTCGTTCCCTGCATCCTGGGAGCGGACGGACGCTGGTAACCATGGTAACAGCGGGTCTCTCCTGCACTTAGAGACCCGCTTGTTTACCATGGTTACCGGCACCCGCCCGCTTCCGAGTTGCGGGGAGCGAGCGGGTGCCGACCTCTCCTATCCTGTCCCTCACTATTCTCATCTCTCCCTGCTATTTCCCTGTTCCCTACTCTATCCCCTATCCTAAACCCTAATCCTATCCCTCTCCTTGTTCTAAATAAAGAAATCCCCCCCCCCCCCCGAGGCTCACCGGCATCAGAGGCTCCCATACCGGCATCTCTGTAATGGAGATCTCAGGGGTAAAGGACCTGTGATGAGGTCACAGTCATGTGACCGCGACCAGCCTATACTGTACAGTATAGGCTGGTCACATGACTGTGACCTCATCACAGGTCCTTTACCCCTGAGATCTCCATTACAGAGATGCCGGTATGGGAGCCTCTGATGCCGGTGAGCCTCGGGGGGGGATTTCTTTATTTAGAACAAGGAGAGGGATAGGATTAGGGTTTAGGATAGGGGATAGAGTAGGGAACAGGGAAATAGCAGGGAGAGATGAGAATAGTGAGGGACAGGATAGGAGAGGTCGGCACCCGCTCGCTCCCCGCAACTCGGAAGCGGGCGGGTGCCGGTAACCATGGTAAACAAGCGGGTCTCTAAGCCCGCTTGTCACCCTGGATGTCATGTTACAGCGCTGCTGTGCGGCGCTGTGACATGGCGGGGGATCCTGACAGGTCGCTGATCGCTGCCCCCGCCGGTCACACACACCGATGTGTGGTGACCAGCGGGGGGGGCCAACGACCAAAAAATGGTCAGGAGCCCTGTGCAACGATCAGCGACCTCACAGCAGGGGCCTGATCGCTGCTATCAGTCACACGCAACGATATCGGTAAGGATATCGTTCCTACGTCACAAATAGGATGATATCGTTACCAATATCGTTATGTGAGACCTAGCCTTAAGTCTATTAAACAGTGTGTGGTTTGTAGGGATAAAAGTCAATTGTCTTAGTAATGAAAATACAAAAAAAAAAAAAAAAAAAAAAAGTCTACAGTAGCACCTCGATGTAAGCGTGCACCAACATACACATTGTAAAGATAAGAGCCATCACTCCTTATCTTTTTAGCTTCATGGTGCAAGCACAAATGGGAGTCATGAGCAGCGGCAGTGTGATCACGTGCTCCTACTCATTAAATAACTGAATATTCCCTGCACCCCTACAGTATTCCAGGCATGTAACTAGCGAGTGGAAGCGCAGCGCTCTGACGCACTGATCAGCTGTCCACATCACTCTGCACACTTTAAAAAACAAAACTTATATTCATCCTCCCACCGATCCCCCGCAGCGCGGCATACACATAATGCAGGCAGTTGACTTGTGAGAGAACGGGAGAACGAGTGCTGCGCTCTCAGACATCATCAGCCGCCTGCAGTATGAGAATGCCGCGCTGCGGGGACGGGAGGGAGGTTGAGTATAAGTTTTTTGTTTTTAAAGTGGCATGATGGGAGCCATGTGCCAGGATGGGGGGGCATCATGTACCAGGATGGAGATCATATATACAGTACCAGATTGGGGTATGATATATACTGTACCGAGATGGGGGTCATATACCAGAATGGTGGGGCCATAAGTAGGGTCTGGAACAGATTAATAGCATTTCAATTAATTTTCACGGGGAAATTTAATTTGACATAAGAGCAAATTGAGTTAAGTGCTCAGTCACGGAAAAATTAAACTCTTAAGTCAAGGTATTACTGTAAGAAAAGTTGAGGATCTTGAAGTAGGAGAATAGCAGTAGAATGTCTGGGCGCACCAACAGCCCATCATATCATTACTGGCTGCAGGTGGTAGATCGCACCGGCCACAAGCTTCCATGCGTATATACTGTATTTCTGTGTCAAGCCAGGTATATTTTGCATTTTCTGGTAACTATTTGTGGTCTTACAGACATTTTTCCCTAAGCTAAAGACTAGGTTCAGAAAACCATATTTTCAATCCAAGCGCTGTCCATGACAGAGACAGCAGCCGGACCAATGTCATTCAGTTAGGCTGTTTAGAGGAGTTGTGTTCTCAATGACCAATTCTGAATGTGAAAAAAAATAGTTTCTGCCGTATGTCGAGTCGGACTCTTCCATTCAAGTATATGGATGTGAAGATAAAAAAAGGAATCCCATACACCACTTTTTACAGATACATTGCATTTTTTTAATATAGGAAAATGTAAATGGTCTTGTAAATTATTAATAACTGCTGATGTATAAAAACAGATTGCACAGAGATGACATGTGAGAATTGGCTGAGTTTCCAGGATGGGAATACGCTCGTGTGGACCCCGGCAGGATCCTGGGTCACTTTGGTGTGACTGTATGAGGATGTGAGACACCTGATTTTCTTTTGGAATGGCTGTTCCATTACTTACATGTCATATGTCACTGGTTTAAAATATCTGGTGTCTGCAACTACCTCTGCAATTCAGCACGGTCTGCAGTAAGGTTATTGTCAGTGCATATGGTCATAACTCAGGACAAGCTGGACCAGAGAACTCAAGAGGCACATATGGCGGGAGATTGGGGACCTCTGCCAGAGACAATGTCAGCCCATACTGTTACATCACACTATGGTGACACATATATAATGTATGTGCCTGTTCTAGAAAGAAGATATGGACGTCTCCAGATAACTTACCTTAAAACTGAACACAAATTTTCCACCTTTGTAAAAGCCCTAAAGTAAAAAATGGAGCAATGAGTTAGTTGCAGAATACTGATCAGATTTACAACAAATGTATATAACAAGATAAGGCTCTCCAGGAGAATGGATTTAAGGGATCAAATTCTTATAAATGTAGGGCCTCGTTACACGATCCGACCTGGCTGGGATTGCTGGTGCGTCGCTATGTGGTCGCTGGTGAGATGTCACACAGTCAGATCTCACCAGCGACGCAACAACGATACGACAGTCGTTGGGACCCTGTCACTCTCGGGCGTAGTATTGAGATCGTTGGTCGTTGTCCCTGTCAAACACAGCGATGCACGCTGCTCAGCGGGAGCCCGACAACCACAAAATGATCCAGAACGGTTTGTAGTGATCTCACAGCAGGGGCCTGGTCGCTGCTACGTGTGAGACGTAGCGAGATCGCTGGCGTGGTTGCGGTTAAGTCACAAAACCTGTGACGTAGCAGCGATCTCATTAGCAATATCGTTGTGTGTGAAGTACCCCTTAGCTTCATTTCTCACTAAACTGTATGTCAACGTTACCAACTCTTTTCCGGAGCAGTCTGGCATTGGCCTAAACCAACCTAACCTGGTGCTGTGCAGGTAATTAGCTTATGTGGAACCAGGCCAAAATATTAATAGCATGTAGTAAGATGCATTCATAAGGCTGGGAGTCCAGTTTCATCAGCATGTATTCTGTATTCTCAGCTCTGTGTGGCTTTTTAACAGTGTGTAAACTGACTTGTGGCGTAGATTCCCGAGCCGCACCACGTCAATTTATTCTTGCGGAGACGTGGCTGTTCTCAGCGGGAGAACACAGTGAAAATATGCTACACTCCGAATCCTGATCGTGAGTACAGGCACTGCACAGGACACTAAAGTCTCCAGAAGAGAAGACACACTGCGTCCAGAATGATGGCGCCCCCTACTGATTTAAAGGGAATAAAGTTGCTGCAACTCTGAATACATAATGATAGGGAACAGCTAAATGGCTACTATATGAAATGCAAGATTGTCTGTGCAGCTAAGAAATGCATATGTGACAAGTGAACTCAGTAAATACTATACTGGAATAAAAGAATTGAGAGACTTAGCTTCATCACTGACGTCACTGCGAAGAGCCCGGTAACTGCGCCAAAGTGCTCTCAAACTTACCGGGTCCTACTCTGATCCTACTCTGACACTATGTGTGGTATACATTGCTGGGATATGGTTTAAGTGTCTGTGTTCTGCAATTAAAACCAGCTGGAGGTGGTCTGTTTCAGGACCGGGGCTACAGCAAGATGGATGTATGGGTGAAGCTACAGGGCGGGGGAAGGGAGCACTGTCAAAAAAAGTCAAATTACTTTATAAGGACTGGCATCAACTTAATGTGCAGGTGCAAGCACCCTCCTGATTGTGGGCACGTTCCCTAATTTGTAACCATTTCAATTATATGTGTATTTATGTGGATGATATAAGCAATATATGGAGAAAAGTATCAGCCCCACATCTTAATTGAATTCAGGTTTATTACACAGTCCTTTTGCTGCTGAAATATCACACGTCCCCTCTCGTTGTATAACTTCCGAACGCTGCAATGCCGTCTGCTTATATTAACATGTGACTGTATGGCTGGTAGTAAAGATCTCACTGATACCAGCACAGTCCTGTTATAGGAAACACCAATGTAACAAGTTTGTTAAGGACATCTTTTCCTCCTGAATCCACCCCATCACCTGTGAGTGATATTATTGAGAAGTGGAAGGAACCGCAGCAACTCCACCACGAAGCAGAGATCCCATGATATTACGGGGGGTAGGGGGGGGGGGGTTTGGAGTGAGTGCTGAGGACAGAAAAGTCCCCACTGCTCTGCTGACCCCAAAACTGCAGAGCCCAGATCTCCTCTGGTGTTCCCATCTTAACTATAACTGTACCAGGAGCTTAATGTCATGGGTTTCCACTGCCAAGCAATCGTATATCACCAAGCACAATGTAAAGTGTCAGATAATAAGCCCCCACCACAGGGCTCTGGAGGAAATATGTTCTGTGCAGTCACAGATCACACTTCTCTATCTGGTATCTGATGGATGTGTCTGGAGTTGGTGATGTCAGGAGAACGTTACCCACCTGATTGCATTGTGCCCACTGTAGCTTGGTGGAGGAGGATAATGCTATAGGGAAGGTTTTTCATGGGTCAGCCTCAGCCCATTACTTACAGTGAAGAGAAATCTTAAAGGGATCCCGTCACCTCCAAAACACCTCCTAAGCTAGCAAAACACGTCCCTGCAGCATCCCATCACTAATCTCACACTCCTTTTGTCTCCTAAAAGCATCCTGTGAAGGTGCATAAAAACGTTTTAATACTCACTCATTGGTGATTATAATTAGCAGGGGCTATATTCTTTAGTCACCAAGGCGGGCTGTTTTGCAGGCTCCAGGACCCACCCTCTGTCTGTGTGCTTTACTTGTGCAGGCATTTCCCTCCCCCCTCTCTATCACTCACAGAATGCAAATCATTAGTCCTGCCTTCAGTTTCAGTTTCACAGCAGCACAGACAGAGAGAGGGAGGATCCTCGAGCTGCAAAATAACATGCCCTGGTGACTAAAGAATATAGCCCCTGCTAATTATAATCACCAATGAGTGAGTATTAAAACGTTTTTATGCACTTTCACAGGATGCTTTTAGGAGACAAAAAGGAGTGTGAGATTAGTGATGGGATGCTGCAGGGACATGTTTTGATAGCTTAGGAGGCGTTTTGGAGGTAACAGGATCCCTTTAATGTCTCATCAGACGAGAAATTTTGGATCACTTTTTGCTCCCAACTTTGTGGGAGCCGTTTGGGGAAGACAGTTTTCTATTCCTTATGGCTGTGCCCAATGCACAAGATCCATGAAGACATGGGTTGGGCGAGTTTGGTGGAAGAACATGACCAGCCCAATAGAGCCTGGACCTCAACACCAACACCTTTGGGATGAACTAGAATGGAGATTGTGAGCCTAGTCTCTCCCCAACATCAGTTCAAGGGAAGGGAGGAGGAATGTATCTCCACCACTGACTCAAGTCACCCCAACATCAGTGTCTGACCTCACAAATGCTCTTCTGGATAACGGGTCAAAAATTCCCACAACCACTAACATTTCATAGAAAACCTTCCCAAAAGATTGGGAGCTGTTATAGCTGCAAAGGGGAGGAACAAGGAGGCGGGATCTATAATAATGTCTAGGGATGTAGAATGTGATGTAATGAAAGCTGCAGATGGTGTACTGTGTAGGGGCACAACTTTAGATGCTGATAAACCGGCACCATTATGGTCACTCTACCATTGAAAATGAGGAAAAAAGAAACCTTTCCATTGCTGCTTACTGAAGAGTGTCTCCTGAAACTCAATATTCACGTCTGGTGTCCAAGATAAGACACTGTGAAAAGTTGCTTGGACGCTTTTTATTAATGCAGGTATTCATCCTTTTCCCTCCAGTTAACAGATTGCTGATCCAGAAAATTAAAAAGAAAAAAACATTGTATATATTCCAGAGTAGCAGCCGACCTCCTTATCACCAGTGCAGGCTGCTCTACAACACAAGCACCTATAATGAGAGTGCTGAGGAGGCGCCGTGCTTCACATGGGAGCGCAGATTGAGCTGGGCTGTATGGGGCCTCTCTGAATATATAGTACTCAGGCCGTATTCACACAGTCGTGTCACCGTCTGATAGGATATATGAAGATGTTAGGTTCTGGGAGATCTGCCGCCAGACAGGCATTGTGGTGTGAGCTCAGACCACAACATTGGATGTGCGATACCGGGCACTGGGTCCATTCCCTGTAGTCTCTAACCAGTTTCATGAATCAGTGATTTAAAAGCCCGATTTACCCTCTAGAGCAGGGATCCTCATCTCTAGTCCTTGAGGGCCGCCAACGGGTCATGTTTTCAGAATTTCCTTATTGTTGCACAGGTGATAATTTAATTACCTGCATAGTGATGATGCCAAACCCTGTGCAATACTAAGGAAATCCTGAAAACATGACCTGTTGTCAGCCCTCGAGGACTTGAGTGGGGACTCCTGCTCTAGAGACTGGGAATCCCTCTCACTCCTCACTAGGGTCAAAATATTTTCTATTTAGTGTAGCTATACTGAGATCTGGTGTCACCCTTCTGTTGCATATACAATATTGTTGTAAGTAAGATTTTTATTTTTCCAAAAATGAGACAAAAAAAAAAAGCTGCATGGTTGAGAGTGTAGGAATTCATGAATATTTCAGAGTGGATGAGCAAAGCAATATATAATATTGATATGAATTTGGTGGATTGCAGAGAGGACATGAAATTTCATTAAACGAAGGGGTACGGCACAGTACAGGGACTTAATGAATTGGGGAACAGAAACAGTGGCTAATTAAAGGGAACCTGTAGGTGGTTTATGCCCCCCCTAGCTATCACGGTCTGCACCTGCAGCTTTATAATACTATTCTGATCATCCCTGTGTGAGCGATAGTGTAATGTGAAAGGTGAAAAAAGCATTTATACAATGACATTGACTTATGTAACTAAGGCAGTGTGTAATCACCTTGGGGATGCAGTCTTTCTGGCAGGTTACTAGTTAACATTTCTGCTGAATCTTAGAAGATGTTGGGGACCTGTGTTATGTCACGATCATGTGACTATAATAGGCAGAGCTAAGTCTACATAGACAATCATGATTTTGCTTGCTTAGCTCCACCCACAATGGTCACATGATTATGACATCACACAGGTCCTTTATGCAGACATTTTCAGTGTTAACTATTAACCTGCCAGAGTGATTAGGTCCTCCAAGGTGTAGTCTGACTGCCTCATTGAAATAAGAAAATGTAAGTGTATAAATGCTTTTTTTTTTACCTTTCACATTACATATGAGCTCAGACAGGGATGATTAGAATTGGACTATGATGCTGCAGGGACAGACAGTGATAGCTGGGGGAAAATAAATGAGCTGACAGGTTCCCTTTAAGTCATATTTTATAGGCTGGTGGAAAAGTGGCTAATCATAGCTAAAAGGAGTTATCCAGAGCTTATATATTTTCTTGTTAGGGGACAAGAACTAACAGGCAGGTAGATGTTAACTACCAGCCTGTTCTGCACAGGGACCATCTGTCAGCTCAGCCAGTGAATCCCCTGCTCCATTCCACCTCTCATCAACAGAGCAGCTCTTTCTTTTCTGCTTTCCTGTAATAAGGGGGATGCTGATGCTGATTGACAATCAGATACCTGCAGTTAGGCAGCGGGGAGCCGGCTTTCAACCTGCATGGCATCATCGGGATGACCCTTTATGGGGCACAGTGCTGCTTATTTAATTTATACTTCTGAATGATAGGTTGCACAGTGAATAGTTATAAATTAGTGATGGGGTGCATATGGGTACTTTGTCTTTGTCGCAGCCAAAGTTGCCATACACTCCCAGTCTAAACTTAACATCGCAGTAGATGCCCTGACGGGATTATTCCAAGTGGCCCCAGATCCCATTTTAGTTTGAGCCATCTTCTATAACAGTGAGCATGAGCAAATGTTAAGTCTGCATGGACTAATTGCTGCAGAACAGTTTTATCACCCAGTGGAATTATTTAAACCACAACTCCAGTGTTGGTTTTTTTTTTATTGCACCATTGCTTTTATATTTTAACTGTAAATCCCCTGCTGCTATTGTTATACTCACCTTTCCCAGCTTCATCCTTTTCCAGCATCGCTTCTGTCGGTCTGCAGCGAAAAGTGACCAGCCGGCAGCTCCAGTGTATCATGGAGCGAACTGGTGGTCACAGCTCAATACAAGTCAAAAAGAACCTCATCCTGGCTCTCATAGAGATGCATTGAAAGCTTGTGAAGGAACTTCTGACTTCTAGCCAATCAGAAGTTATGGGCACATGATGGCACCATGGGACCAGAGTGGCCTCTGTAGGAGGTGAAGATGCCAGAAGGCGAGTAGAAGACCGGGGGCTTACATTTAAAGCGCCACTCCAGTGCTGAAAAAAAAAAACCCTAAACAGTGGAGTGGTGGTTTAATGATTTGCTAGCTATGAAAACAAAAGAAGGTGTAACATTCTACTCGATGGGTTTGTCCAATAAAGTGGCCGTTCAATTTATGTACATTACTGTGTCCTGGTAGTAGACGGGCTACAGCCTAGGCACACCTACAGTAAGTATAGGCTAACAGACTATGGTTCAGCAATCCTCAGGCTCCTCGCACCACACCAAGACACACTTACCTCATCAGGGCAGATGACTAGCTTGAAATTAAGAAGGTCGTCGTGGTCGGAGAATTCTATTTCACATGTCTTCGGCAAATTAAGTTCATTAATATCTGAAATACAAACATCAGCCTTGTGAATGAAAGAACAACATATCGCTTTACAGAAGAAGCGACAGGAGGACCGACATTGGTCTGGATAATTATCAGCATTCCACAAGTTTTTTACACTTTTATTAACAAATACATCAGGTTTCTGCAAATCTCAGTAATGTTTCCAGTGTTGTCCTTTATTTTACAAGATTCTGCCCTTCCCTTGGCAGCTGGATATGGGCCAAATCCTGACGATGGCCCATTCTGGTCTAATGGCCATTTGTTTGTGCTCAGACTTTGAGGGTTGACCTGAAAGGGACAGAGGATCTGGGAAGGTTCCTGGCCATGGACACAGTATTTCTGCACCGAGTTCATACCCTGCGTGCGCCATTTTGAACGAGATGATGCACAAATCTTCAGAAAATAATATACCCCAAAACGAAAAGGGACATTAATAAAAGGCAAGTGATGAATCAGGCCCTCTGTGCTTCGCTTACTCTCTGCCCTGACTTGCTTCATGTTTTTTCTTCCAAAACCAATAACTTTTTTAGTTCTCCGTCCACATGGCTGCATTTGAGTTTGGTTTTTTTTGCAGGATGAGTTTTATTTTTGAACAACAACTTGATTTATCATATAATGTTCTGAAAAATGTGAATAAAAGCTCAGCACAGTGAAGTGGTAAAGAAAGCATTCCACCATTGTCATTTGGGTTTTCTTTCCACGTCGTCCATTGTGTGGTAACAGTGGCTTGATGATCAGATTATTAATGCAGAGACCGTTACATCGATATCAAACTCATCATTTTTTTTTTTTTTAATTCAGTGGTTAAAAATATTTAGAAACAGACGAGATAAATTACGTTTGACCTATAATATTGTCCGTCAATGTCACTGTGTGAAGGCTTGCTTTTTGCATGCCGAGCTGTGTTTTTTATGGATACCATTTTCGGGTACATATGACATTTTGATCACTCTTTATTGTATTTTTTTCAGTGTGGCAAAAAGAAAAACAGCAATTTGAAGGGGGACTTTCCATGCTAAAGATATAGTTCAAATAATTTTACATTGATTCTGGAGGAAAGTGTGGGGTGCGTCTTAGGGTACCGTTACACGTCGCAATATCGTTCCGATATCGCATACAATTTCACGGGAGCGCGCACGATTTTGGCACTTGTCCAAGATCGCATAGTAGATGTCACACAGGGAGATATCGGCAGGCAACGCAACTAGTCTGTTGTACGCAATGTTTGTGCGCTGGGCATGAGCAACCCATGGACTGAGCATTAACAATGTAGTGAATAGGGGAAGTTGCGGTCCACATCGTAGTTGCAGCCGGATCCAGCAGAGCTGGGATGCTGTAGAGGTGACAGCATTCCTCTGGAGCACAGCGTGTGCTCACATTGACTGCTGCTGTCCGTGTGATTGTCATCCTGCAGCCACAATACAGCATTTGCCTCTTAGCAGGACCTGTGATGAGGTAATTAAGGGGGCGGGCTGGAGCATCACATGACAGCCCAGAGCCCTCCCCTCTTCATTACAAGTAATGCTCCAGCCCACCCTCTTCATTACTTCATCACAGGTCCTGCAATAGAGAAATGCTATACCGTGAGTGCAGGAAGATGGATGACAGTGACAGCAGCAGTTAATGTGAGTGTGAAAGATTAGAATTCTTAGTGTCAATAAAGTACTGTACATACAAGATTTCTACCACTCCTGTGGTGAACTATAACTCCCAGCATGGCAATGGATCTGCAGGTCATGCTGGGAGTTATAGTTCTCCTTGATATGAATTGCACCTATGAGATCTTAAAGCAGCCTTCAGTGTCTTCAGCACTGGAGTGGCACTTTACATGTAAGCCCTCTCCTCTGGTTCTTATACTTACATATAAAGCACCACTCCGGTGCTGAAGAGAAAATATTGGAGTGCTGCTTTAAGATCTCATAGCTGCAATTCACATCAAAGGAGAACTATAACTCCCAGCATGTCCTGCAGATCCTTTGTCATGCTGGGAGTTCTAGTTCTCCCTTGATGAATTGCCCCTATGAGCTCTTAAAGCAGCACTCCAGTGTTTTCTCTTCAGCACTGGAGTGGCGCTTTATATTTAAGGCCCCTCCCCTGGTGGCGCTTTCATACGGTACTTTACAGACACCACTCAGGTCCCATGGCGCCATCTTCCCCTCAGAGCTTTTACCACATTTTTTGCTCAAAGTCTTTTTTTTCCCCTATTTTCCCCCTCTGAAACCTGGGCGCGTCTTATAGTCCGTAAAATACGGTATTGAGATATATTATTTTTACACTAGCTAGCAAGTGAAAGACAAAATACAGGTTTTAAAAAAGATGCAATATTAAAGGGTCACTCCCATCTTCATAGATCAGTATTGTTAGAGATTACTTACAAGAATAGAAATTGGATTACATTTTGTGTTGTGCTTGCTCGTTGCCTAGAAGGCTGACCACTGAACCCATTAAGGACAAAAACAGGACGTTAGCGTTCAGGTACAATATCATCAGATCACTCCTCTTGCACTAACATGGAGAAGAGTGGGGAGATAAGTTCATCAAGGACTTGGATATTTTTCCCTTGGACAGTATTACACCATCATTAAAGATCATTAATCATTCTCAACCCCTTCACCACCCGGTAATTTTTCATTTTTTGCTCCCCTGCTTCCAAGAGCCATATTTTTATTTTTTCATCAATATAGACATAGGACGGCTTGTTTTTTGCGGGACGAGTTGTACTTTCAGATACAATCATTTATTTTACCATACAGTGTACAGGAACATGGGAAAAAATTCCAAGTGCAGTCAAATTGCAGAAAAAAGTGCAATCAAACGTTTGTTTTTTGGGTATTTTAGTTACCATGGTCACTATATGGTAAAACCGATGTGACTCTGATGCCTTGGGTTGGTATGAGTTCACAGATACCAAACATGTATACCTTTACTGGATCTAAGTGGTGAGAAAAAAATTCAGAAGTTTGAAAAGAAAAAAAAAAAAAAGAACCTCACTTTTTGCGCCCTGTAGTGTCCTTATTTTTCGGGATCTGGGCCTGTGTGACGGCTTATTTTTTGCGGCTTGAGCTGGAGTTTCTAATACCATTTTCGGGTGTATGTGATGTTTTGATCGCCCATTATTGCATTTTATAGCAACCTTGCGGCGACCAAAAAAATGTCATTTTAAAGGCGCCTGAACCTTTTCTTCCGTTACGCAGTTTTCGGCTCTCATTAACTGATTTTACATATTGATGAGGCATTTCTGAACGCGGCGATACCAAATATGTGTGTTTTATTTAAAATACTTTTATTTTTAATAGGGCAAAAGGGGGAGATTTAAACTTGTGTTTTTTTTTAGATTTTTTAAAACTATTTTTTTAATTCATTCTTGATTTTACACTGCCCCATAGGACACCACACTACTGCAGGGTCTGATCCCTTGTGCCATTTCCCGATGAGCTGCAGCACATCGGGAAATGGCACTTGGTTTCACTTTCAGTGGTTGGCAGCGCCTGCCAACCACTGACAGGAAGCAGTCCCTGATCGCTTCCGGGTTCACACCAGGACCCAGAGCTATCACGTGAGCACCGGAGATCCCGCGATCTTATAGCGAAATACGATGCAATTCCCTCCGCGGCAGTTTTGGATCCCGCCGTCAGTGAATGACAGCGGGATCCAACGGGTTAACAGATCTAATCGGTGCTGGAAGCCCGACATTTCAGCTGATGAGATTTGTTTGATGTGAGCACCGCACCGGAACTCACATCAAACACCTAGACCCGACCCATGACGTACCATTACATCAAGGTTTGGGAAGGGGTTAAGTGTTTTCCACTTTAACGAAAATAGATTCCAAACACCGATATATCCAACATATACAAGTACTCACTCTCCATGGACCACCGCCGGCTCCCTCAAAATTGCACCAGCCTCATTGATACTGACAAAACGTATCACTGCTGCAGGCAATCACTGAGCTTAGCAGCGATGACTAGGAAGCCGTTCAGCTGAAAGATTGCCTGCAGCCAAAACACAGACCGGAGCAGGCGCTGAACCCAGGGAGGGTGAGGACCTGCTTTGTTATAAAAGTGCTTGTGGTCCGCTTCTTACAGTGGAAACCCCCTTTAAGTGGGCATTATTTCTTTTTAGGGGGCTCTACTGCTTTACTAGAAGGACTCACAGCACTACTAGTTAAAAAAGGTACACTCGGCATCACTATAGTTAAGTGCATTATTTCAGGTAAAGCACAACAGGGGCAATAACAAGCACATAATTGGGGGGGGGGGGGTCAGCAGGATAGACCGTTTGTGTGTAGCAGAGGAGATTTAGATGGAGTTGGATATGTGAAGTCAATGTGTGAGTTGCAAACTTGGAAGACATTGAAGAACATGTCAAAACAGTAAGGGCCAGATGGAAAACACCAAATGGTCACCGAGTAGACAACATTGGCCTTCCTAAAGAGATTTTTATTTTCAATGGAAGCATTATAGTCCAATGAGATGCTACTTTAACTGGGGTGCATATTCATTGTAAATATACATTACTTAGTTTGGGGGCTGACTGTTTAGTTTTTCTCCCGTCACCTGTACTGAACCCCAAGCACAACAGGCGATCCCTTTCAATTGGCTGGGCAGGCACTGTGTCAGAGTGACTCACATAAGGAGCGCCAATGCTGCCCGATAGCAGACTGATCCCAGGGCTCCCATCCATTGGCAACTAAACGTCCCCAAATCAATGTGTGCAGACTCTACAGCCTTTGAAGTTAATAGTGGTGTTTGAACACTATCACTGTTGCGCTTCATACACTCCAGTCCTCTGGTCTGGTGGGGGTCCCATTGGTTTGACCCCCAACAATGATACATCAATTAAAGTGCAGGTAGGTGATAAATGTATCTGCTGGAAGCCCCATTTAAAATCCTTGTTATGCTATCCAACCATTTTCACCAGCAGCTGCATCACGGGGTAGGGCCGCTGCAACATGTACGTTGCAAGTGTCAACTTCACGCAGACTTCAGCTTGTAATCCTTGTGAACGGCAGTCAGCTCCAGGATTCCTGTGTTTACTGGATCCTACAGAACAATCATTCCTAAATCCGTCCCGCTGACAATGGCCATTTGTAGCAGGCAGGTGGGGAGCACGGACAACCAAGTATGAGTAGGAAAGTCTGGGAACAAGAAGAAAAATGGCTGCTCTGCTCCAGAAACAGCCCCACTCGTACCCATAATAGGTGTGTACTAGTGTATAGCTGCACCCAGTAATATAGATGAAGTCATAGCTAGTCAGGTGAGGAGTGCTCACATCACTGGTGGAGCCCCCAGACCTCCGGCACAGAATACTACAAGTAAAAAGCCCCCCAGACACGGACTAGAATTGACTGAAGGTCAATAATAAGTCTTAAGGTACCGTCACATACGGCAATATCGCATGCTATATCACTGGCAATTTGCTGGTTGTAGTGAAATCATGGACACATTGTTCTATTTTGTTGCCGTGTACAAATAGAACAACGTGTCCATGATTTCACTACAACCAGCAAATTGCCAGTGAAATTGCAAGCAATATTGCCGCGTGTGACGGTACCGTAAGTCTTTATATAGTGATTTGTCAGTAAATGCTGTGAGTTTACAGAGAATGTGTGTGGACACGGTTTATGCTGAGGAATGTGAGGGGCCGGCAGCACGGGGCGTCTGTAGGGGCCAAAATCAACAGGTCAATTGTGAACAACCCATCTGGGAATGACAAGGCAAGTTCTTGTGCTGGCCGATGTGCTGCAGATCACAGTGGTCAGTCCTGATGGCTCATCTCCCCACATGTCACGTCTGTCAGAAGAACCCAACATTGTGGGCGGGATGTGGGTACAAGAACAGGGGTCTGGATGGATTGGGATGAGAGGATCAGCTTTGTCCAATGTTATTTTAGAGATCTAACAGAAGTTTATTTTTTAGGTGGGGCACGATGGATCAGTTGCAATACATAGTGTGATCTGCCAACACTTTTCTAGTGTTTCTATGGCACTAATCAGTTGAATGTATTGTTTTCTGTTATCCGCTGCTTGTAGGCGATCCCCATGATCTGCTACCAAAGGAAACAGAAGTTATCTATTATAGCAAATCAAACATAGGATCAAAGGCAGAAAACATGCTCAGGTTATATGAGATCTCAGTGGCTGCACTCTCGACTAAAAAATAGGACCCCCCTTCCAACACCATCCTTGGTGAGACAACCCCTTTAAGAGGCCAATTTTAATCATATAGTAAAACTAGATGGGCACCCGATGCTATCGCATCTGTAGGGTGGAGACGTCACACTGGGAGCAGCACCTGTCCTCCCTGTGCTTTCAATTCTGACCTGTTCCCCCATGTGTGTGATGCCTCTCCCCATGTGCTGTCTTCTCCCTTCTGTGCTTTCTTTTATGAGCCATCTCCCCTGTGAACTGATTCCCCATGAACTGTATCTTGCCCCATGCGCTGTGAGCGGTCTTCTCTCCTAGTGTGCGCTTTCCTTCGAGCCCAGGTGTCCAAAGATGAACCAGCTTGCACATGCGCATTCACGCCACCATCTTTGTATACCCAGGTGTTCAAAGATGACCCAGCCTGCACATGCGCATTCACGCCACCATCTTTGTATACCCAGGTGTTCAAGGATGACCCAGCCCACACATGAACACTCACGCCACCGTCTTTGTATACCCAGGTGTTCAAAGATGACCCAGCCCACACATGGGCACTTACGCCACCATCTTTGTATACCCAGGTGTTCAAAGATGACCCAGCCCACACATGGGCACTTACGCCACCATCTTTGTATACCCAGGTGTTCAAAGATGACCCAGCCCACACATGCGCACTTACGCCACCATCTTTGTATACCCAGGTGTTCAAAGATGACCCAGCCCACACATGCGCACTCACGCCACCATCTTTGTATACCCAGGTGTTCAAAATGACAGTCGCCTGGGTAAGGATGGATGTGTACTATGTATACACATGAGCATGGTTATATAAGTAAGTTCAACCATTAGTCCAGAGAGCCACAAACAACCCCGACAACCTGATGACAACCAATACCTCAAAATACCCCAATTGGACTTCATATACTGCAGCCACACAGCGAAGGTGCAGCCACATCCGCACAGAACATATTCTCTATAACTGCACAGGAAATGTAGAGGATGGAGATCCACAGCCCCAGTGGCACAGAGAGTGGACCCCACAACTAGGTTTACAAATCAGAGAATGCACCTCCTTATACATGTATGCTTTAGGAAGCCCCAGAGGCTGGGGACGTGGACCTAGAGCCCCTCCCACAGAGGCTGGGTATGTGGAGGAACAACACCCCCTCACCCAGAGCACCGGAGATATGGAGCAAGTGCCCCCCACCCCCCCAGAGGCTGGGTACATGGAGGAAGAACCCCTCGCCCAGAAGCCAAAGGGGTGCATTATACAGTATGGAGTTATGAAACTGTGTATGTGAGGCTGCACTACTGTATATGGAGGGAGGAGGCTGCATTATACGAGGTTGCACTGTATGGAGAGATATGAGGGTGCACTATACTATATGGAGGGCTTTGGGACTGCTTTATGCTATACGGAGGACAGAGTCGGCATTATACCGTTATGAGGCTGCATTGTATGAGGCTGCATTATACTATATAGGAGGAGCATTATAATAATTGGATGACAATGGGAGCTACCTTGTTTATGGAGACAATGGGATGCATTATAATACATAGAGGACTATGGGCTTACACAGGGGCTGGCTGGAGCCTCTAACCCGGGTGGCACATTTCTACAGCCAGCCCTGCCTTGAGAAGCGGGGGGGTGCTGTCGGGCTGCCTTGAGAAGCGGCGGGGGGGGGGGTGCTGTCGGGCTGCCTTGAGAAGCGGGGGGGGGGGGGTTGGGGGGGGGCTGTCGGGCTGTCAGCACTGACCTTGCCTCATGCTGCCTCAGGCGGCGCGCCGGCCGCAAAGCGACACCCGCGGCCGGCCCGTTTCTGCAGGGGGCGGCCCTAATGGTGGACTATACCACCAGCCCAGGGGGCACCTGCCCCCTGCCACCTGGGCCAGCCCGCCCCTGGGCTTACATTGTAATATGGGATGCATTATAATAAGTGGAGGGCTATGGTGGCCGGAGGAGAAAGACAATATATATACCAGGATGGGGACACACATACCACGATAAGGGCCATATTCCAGGATGAGGGACATTCATACATAATGAAGGGGAGAGGTCAATTCATGAGTCTTTATAGGATTTATAACGTTTATCAGGGCACAAACAACTGACCAATGTGGGTGGGGGGATGGAGAAGGGGGTGGGTCGGTCTACAGTTTGCATTGGGGTTCATCGGACTCTAGTTACACCACTGCGGGCGCCCCCCGGTGGCCGGGCGGTGGAGCAGCGCAACCCCCGGTGGTGGAGCAGCGCAACCCCCGGTGGTGGAGCAGCGCAACCCCCGGTGGTGGAGCAGCGCAACCCCCGGTGGTGGAGCAGCGAAACCCCCCGGTGGTGGAGCAGCGCAACCCCCGGTGGTGGAGCAGCGCAACCCCCGGTGGCCGGGGGGTGGTGGTGGTGAAGCAGCGCAACCCCCGGTGGCCGGGGGGTGGTGGTGGTGAAGCAGCGCAACCCCCGGTGGCCGGGGGGTGGTGGTGGTGAAGCAGCGCAACCCCCGGTGGCCGGGGGGTGGTGGTGGTGAAGCAGCGCAACCCCGGTGGCCGGGGGGTGGTGGTGGTGAAGCAGCGCAACCCCGGTGGCCGGGGGGTGGTGGTGGTGAAGCAGCAGCACCCCCGGTGGCCGGGGGGTGGAGGAGCAGCAGCGCCCCCCGGTGGCCGGGGGGGGGAGGAGCAGCAGCGCCCCCCGGTGGCCGGGGGGTGGAGGAGCAGCAGCGCCCCCCGGTGGCCGGGGGGTGGAGGAGCAGCAGCGCCCCCCGGTGGCCGGGGGGTGGTGGAGCAGCAGCGCCCCCGGTGGCCGGGTGGTGGAGCAGCAGCGCCCCCCGGTGGCCGGGTGGTGGAGCAGCAGCGCCCCCCGGTCGCCGGGTGGTGGTGGTGGAGGAGCAGCGCCCCCCGGTGACCGGGGGGTGGTGGAGCAGCGCCCCCCGGTGGCCGGGTGGTGGAGCAGCGCCCCCCGGTGGCCGGGTGGTGGTGGTGGTGGAGCAGCGCCCCCCGGTGGCCGGGTATGTTACCCCCGCTCCTCCGGCCCTCACCTTTCTGGATGCGGAGCTGAGCCGCGGACGCCTTCTTGCTGCTGCCCTTGGTGCCGCCGGCGGATTCCTCCTCCTTCTTCTGCTGCTTCAGGGAGAAGAGTTTGATCATGGTGCTGGATCCCCCGCGGGCCTCCCTCGGTCTTTCGCCCGGTACCTCCGGCTCTCCCTGTGTCCCGCACCGGGGGATGCTCCCGGCCTCCCTCCGTCCTCTCCTCCCTCCGCCTCACGTACAAGCCAGGCCTCAGCCGGGGACGTGTCCGCCGCTGTCAGCTACGTAGGAGGGCGCTGGTCCGGAGTGAACACTAGGCCGGCTCTACCCCGAGCCCGGCAACGGAAACACTGAGCTCTGCGGGCGCTCCACTGCCGCTCTACTGCGCAGCTTCGGAAACACTGCTCCCGGCACTCGGCAACTTCCGGAAACTCAAGGCCTGGCGTTCGGGAACTGTCGGACCTGCCCTCGGCAATCTCCGGAAACGTTCGGAAGAAGTCGGTGAATCGGAACAGCCATAAAAGCGCAGGAGGCGCAGAAATGACGCAGCGTCTGATTGTATTGTGTAGACAGTGCTCAGTTCACCCCCCTGATATTTCACTGTGGATTCATCCAATAGATTTCAGGGGGCGCCTGACACCGATGGAGACCAGCTAATCTATTATATCTACTATATAATTGTCTAATGTTGTCTGTCTGTCACGGAAATCACGCACCAGACAGAGGCCGCCAATGAGCTCAGACTATGCAAATAGGGCGCGAATTCAAAGTTCGAATGTCGCGCCAATTTGCAGCCCGGCGACAGCAGTGCGTTATCAGAGGAGCGGCGCGCGGTTTGAATGCCGCTCCTCTGATTGGTCGCCGAGTTCAGCGCTGACGAATCAGGATAGCGGCGCGCGCCATATTTCAAATACACGGGGACGTGTGCCACGCACAGGGGATGTGTGCCCTGCATAGGGGACGTGTGCCACGCACAGGGGACATATGCTACACATAGGGGACATGTGCCACGCTGACAGCAGCCCCCCCCTACCCGTGGCCGCCGATAGCACCCCCCACCCCGGTCCTCACCTAGGCTCAGGCGGCAGAGACCCTTGCTGCACCCCTGTGGCATAGGGGAAATTAATCAGAAATGCGTACCGGCAAATATTTTTTTACAATAAACGCACTGGCAACATATCAGCTTTGCGGGATTGCCGTGACAGAGACGACAGTGCTACACTCACATAGTGGAAGGGATAGCTGACTTCACTGTCGGCTTTCCCATCCCGCTATTTGAAATAAACAGCGATGGGAAAACGACGCACCAGCGATCACGGCCAGGTCATATCGTTATCAGTATCACTGGTGCGTCATTATGTATGACGGGGGCTCTATACTTACAGGACCTCTGATGTCACAATCATGGCTGGAGCAAGGTCAAATGACTGTGACTTCACCAGAGGTCCTTAAGTTAAACGCACACAGCACCAGGAGCCAGGTACTGCAGACCACTTACACCCACACACCCACCACTCACACTTAGGCTGCGTTCACACAGTGCGTATTTTGACGCGTATTTTTACGCGCATATTTTCTCCAGAAGAATGTGCATCTGTATTCCCAGCAAAGTCAATGGACATTCACTTTTGCCATTCACACACGTCGCGTATTTTTACGCAGCGTAAAATACGCGCGTAAAAAAAATGAACATGTCAATTCTTTCCAGTTTTTTACGCGCGTATTTTCCATAGGCCCATTATAAGCACGGGAAATACGCGCGTAAAAAACGCAGTCGCGTATTTTTACGCGCGTAAGGCTACGTTCACACATTGCGTATTTTTACGCACGCGTATTTTTACGCGCGTAAAAATACGCGACTGCGTTTTTTTACGCGTGTATTTCCAGTGCTTATAATGGGGCCTATAGAAAATACGCGCGTAAAAAACTGCAAAGAATTGACATGTTCATTCTTTTTACGCGCGTATTTTTACGCTGCGTAAAAATACGCGACGTGTGAATGGCAAAAGTGAATGCCATTGACTTTGCTGGGAAATACAGATGCACATTCTTCTGGAGAAAATACGCGCGTAAAAATACGCGTCAAAATACGCGATGTGTGAACGCAGCCTAAAAATACGCGTGCGTAAAAATACGCGCGCATAAAATACGCACTGTGTGAACGCAGCCTTACCTGCACTCACGTCAAACTCTGTCCTGCACTCATGTCACCTCACCTTGCACTCACGTCACACTCACCTTGCACTCACGTCACACTGTCTCTCTAACACAAAACCCGCGTCGCTGATTGGTTGCGCCCAGCCAGCGCAAACAATCAGCGACGCGGGATTTCCGTCAAAGCGAAGCAGGCACAGTCCGTCTGGTCTCCCGGCCCCCCTCCGCTCGGTCTCCTGCCCGCTGCTCACCCGCTCCATACTCCCTCCCAGACGCCGCTCCATGCTCCATCTGCCCGCCGCTCACCCCGCCATTCTTCTTCTTCTTTTCGTGGCATAGTCTCCAGAAATTCAAAGGCCACGGGGAGCGGGGGGGTGGAGCTACCAAAGGGGGCATTGTAATGGTCATGAACAAGGGCAAGCCCACCACTTCAGGGCTATGCACGTGGATACGCCTACTATGATGCCCACTGTTAACCCCGCCCCCGAGGCCTTGGAATCACTGACGTCTATGCTGGAGGAAGAAGAAGACATGCTAGGGTGAGAGGCGGCTGGAGAGCAGCCTGTAGCGGGTGAGAACTGAGGGGGGCCACCGCCGCACACCTGCACCACCTCACACTCCCACCGCCGTACATCCGCACCGCCGCACACCCACATATTCTAGAATACCCGATGCGTTACAATCGGGCCACCATCTAGTGCTTACATAGTGGCGTCTGTCTCCAACTTCAGTCAGGATGTGACAGTATCCCAGAAGGCACAACGGAAGCCATTTTGGGACACCCAAGTCATAGCCACCCAAGTGATGGGTGTCCCAATATAGCACCCGCTGGTGGTAGCATCAGCAGGACCCGATGTTTCAAACCCTGACATCCTCGCCGCACCACTGCACACACCACCGCTAGGAAACTCTGCAGCCTGTGCGTGCGGGAGGGGTGCGGGCGCCCTGTGGTGGCTACAGAGGGTGCCACACCCATTCAGCTTCTGCCCAGGCCGCAGACAGAGTCTTGAAGTTTCCTAGCGGCAGTGGGTGCGGAGACACACACACATACACACACATACATACACATACATTCACATACACACACATACACACTCACACATACAAACACATGCGTCCACCATCTTTGGACACTCATCTATACAAAGATGGTGCTGGTGTGACACATCACAACGCCCCACCACAATATTACAGTAATTACAGGATTACATCAGAGGGGAACTTGGTGAGAGCTAATGAAGTGGATAATGAGGTGTCTCTATTTTGTATGCAATAAAGGATTTCTCTCTGTGTTGTGTTTTTTCTTCTTTACTGAAAGTATTGCTAATGGCCGGCTGTCATACTGACTGCTGACATTAGCAATAGGTCTTGAAGTTAGCTGCCAAAAAAAATGACATCAACCCCTTTATTACTCAGTATGCCACCGCTACACAGCAGCTGGAAGAGCAGGGTAACTGCCAGTTTTTCTCTCATGGAGATGACAATTCTGGGGTCGCTGCTGGCTGCAATTTTCAGAGTGGGGGGCCTAAAATGCTTGGGCCTTACAACACTGAGAATTACATCCCCCAGCTGCCTGGATTAACTTGGCTGGCAATAGAAAATATGACAAAGCAGGAACCAAATTTTTTTTTTAGTTATTTATTCAAACAACTAAAAAAAAAATAGGGCTTCCCTGTATTTTTCATTGCCAGCAAAGGTAACACCAGGCAGTGAGGGTTGGCAGCCATTAGTTGCTTGGTTTACCTGGCTGGCAAGAGAAAATACAGCAAAACCCTACACATTTTTTTTACCAGGAAAGTGACCCGCACCAGGGTCGTGGGGTACTCGGTTCCAGGCATTGTTTCACGGGGGATGTCATTGGAGCCTGTGCCTGATCCCGTGGCCCTGGTGGTCACTTAAAAAAGTAAAAATAATAAAAATAAAGAGATTCGTGACTTCACCTACGGTTTCGATATGGTTACCGATGCTGTGGGTCAGACCTCCGGGGTGATGGTAGGGCAGCCAGATGGTTACGCTCCCCGTAGGTCGAGCGGGATCCCTGGGGCAGTTAAAGTAGTTGTTTTTACATAGGGAGGCAGCTTACCACACGGCACAGTCACTTGTCCTTTCAATACAGCAAGTATGCAGCTCTTCAGGTAAGGGAAATAAAGTACCTCACACAGTCTTTAAAGGTACCGTCACACGCAGCGATATCGCCGGCCATTTCGTTAGCAATTCCAGAATTCGGCGATGTGGAAACCACATCGCCTGTGTGCAGTGGCGTGAGACATGGCGATTTTATGGTGAGAAATCGCCGGTGGAGCGTCGCCTGATCGCCCTGCACTGCAGTGAAATCAGGCAATAACCACCAGACGATTCCTGCGCATCATGGCATGTGACAGGGCGATAGCGATGTAGAAAGCGAGCTCAGACCATCTGGAAGCAATTCCAGAGGTGTGCCTGAGCGTTGTGTTTGGCGCGCCCCATTTTCCGCGATTGGTGGCCGCTCCTGCATTCCCATTGGCTGGCCATGGATAAGGCGCCATATTTGATGAAGTCTGCGTTCTTTACCAGACTCATCTTCTTCTTCCCAAGTGTGTTGAAAGGTAAAGTACGAGCGTCATGGAGTACTATATCAGAGTGATACTGCGTGTATGATGTTTGGACGTCCTGAAGAAATGTTAAAAGGTGGAAAATGTAAATTGGTGTCTGCAAACATAGCCTGAAATATATGTGTACTAAGCCAAGTGCTATTGCTGTTGGCAGAAATGTGAGAAGCAACATGTTCACCATACACAAATCACAAAGCATATGTTACCAGAAATGAAATAGTAATGCATATATGTCCTCCAGTTGGAACGCACATCCATCACCCTGCGGTTCTGTGGCGCCCCACATGGTCAGGCGTCACAGTGGGGTATTGCACCCGTAAAAGTGGTGTAATCTTCCCCACTTGCAAGTGGATACTAGGCTGGTGGGTGGGACCCATTCCTGCACTCCCACATTAGAATAGGAGTGGGAGGTTACCCGGGAGGGAGATATATTCACCTCTAGGGGGAACAAAGAGGAGTTAGGAGATGGAGTTGGAGTGTGGAGCGAGGAGGAAGGTTAACCTGGACAGCTCTATGCTGATCCGGAGGGAAGATGAGAGATGATCCTGAGGGTGCCTGATGCGGGAGTGTGGAGCCCCAAGGGACGTGGGGTACTCGGTACCGGACCGATCTGCTGCTGGGGATGTCACTGGTGGCCTGGTCCGGACCGTGTCCCTGGCTCAGCACAATAAAAGGGGAATATTTACAAGGGATATTGTCACGGGTGACGCCACCCACTTGGTGCGGCCAGTAATGGGGCCGCGGCTGCTGCAGAACCTCCGGGGGTGATGGAATGGCAGCCGGGATGGTATAGTTCTAGTGGGGAGAACTGTATCCCCCGGGGCAGTAAGGAGTTAAAGTCTATGGTGTGTGTGTGTTGCTGGAGCACACTTACTTTGCAGCTGCAAGGATCTCTCCTCCTGTGCTGGTGCTGACAGGCTGTAGCTCTGCAGGTTGAGATCTTCCTGGTGCAAGCCTGTATGGGAGAAAGGGTCTGCAGATGGAAGCAGGCAGGAGACAATGCAGGGTTTCCAAAGCTTTACTTAGTTCCTTCAGTCAGCTTACAAGTTAGTTGTTACACAGTTCTTAACATTCAGTTGCATTCTCCCTTTCCGGGTTCCCTTTCCTCCTGCAGCCAGGCTCCTCTCTCCTTGTGACCCTCACACAGTCTCTTAGTGTGCCTTTCCGGGCTATTACTCTCTCTCTCCGTCTTACACGGGTGGTTGCGGACGTTGGACAGTATGGCGGTGACTCGGGCTTCTGTAAGTCCTATGCGTCACTTAGCTGCCTGTCCTTTGGGTTAGGAACTCCAGCTTGAAACTGAAGCTCCCCGTCAGTGAATCTGGGGATACCGGGTGGATCGTCGGTCCCCTTCAGAGCTGACACTCTGCTTCTAGCCCAGCCTGCAGTAGTCCACAGCATTAACCTACCAGGCTCCTTCCTCTGCGTTCCTTCCAGTATATATGAGGGCTACCCGCCTGCAGTTGGTTGCTTGAGCTGTAATTCTAGGGCCCCGGGTTACACCGTCCCTCTCGGCTCTCTCACACTCCTGGTGGTTTCAGCATCTTGGATGGGCTTTTCCCCCCCATCTGGCTCGCATTGGCTCAGTACGGGTCAGCGCTCCTCAGCTTAGGCACTTCCAGGCAGCATGGCTCTCTCCTGCTCAGCTTCAGCTCAACCTCCTGCTGTTCTGTAGCCTTTCTATCTCAGCTCACTTTGCTCTTGGTCTTTGCTGCTCAGCTCACATGGCTTACTCCTAGGTCTTTGCATCTCAGCTACTTCAGCCTACTAACTTCCTTCACTCCTCCCCCTCTCTATATACTGTCAGTCACCTGACCTTCTGGTGTGCCCAACCCACTCATCATCCACCACTCCTCTGGTCTCATATAGTCTCCGACCTCAGAGCTGGATGTGAACCCTCTCTATGCGTGGGGATGTGGGCTGTGAGTGTGTAGTGTTTACTATGTCCTAACTGCCTGGCTGCAGTACCCTTTGTGGCCACCTGTACACAGGGGCGCCACATTCTCCCGGAGTTAAACAGCGCGTCCGCGCGCGACTCGACATTGGTTACCCTGAAAACATTTTTATATTATTTATAACAATAAACATTATGAATTCTTGGTTTCTTCCCTTCCGGGAGGCACGATTCTTGGAACGTTGCATTAACTATAAACATGTGCATGGGTATCTATGCTCATCATTACCCTCTTCGCTGTAAAAGACATTATAAGACATTACTTTGTATAAAAGTATAAAATCTTTTTCTAAGAGTGCAAAAATGCTCAAAAAGCAGCTTCAAAGTTCTGGATTCAAAACAGTCACTTGCACAATCTCGCGTGCAGCTGGTCTTAAAACCAAAGGGGAGCACACAAGTGTGCTCAACTATATACAAAGGGAGTTCTTATCATGTCATTGTCTATGATATTAATGTTCAGTTCAACATATAAGACAGACAGGGGAATGCTAGCATTCACTCAGGTAAGGTTGGGGGAGCAATAAGGAACAATGTACATTCACACTTACAGTATCTTCATCTGTTCTTCTTCTGGTTTCGCTCCTACCAGCAACGGAGTTGCTCTCCTCTTGCCTCGGTCATCTCAGGCGCTGGTATCAGGGGCTCCGGCAGCTTCAGAAATCCTTCTGGCAAAGCTCCGAGTGGGTCAACTTCTCGCCATGTCTGGTTCACTATAGCTGGCGGGGTACTCACATCGACGAGTATCGCGGTCTGGCCTTCAGCGTCGCTCGCGGCACGTCCGTGCTCCTCGACCCGGCCGGGTCGCTGCAGCTGGACTTCATAGTTCGGGCTGCGGTCGATGTCTATCTGGATCCGGGTTCTATTAGCTTCCTGAACCCGTGTCATCCTCGGGGGCAGCAACCGCAATACACCCCTCCGGGTGTCTAGGATGCGGGGACGCTCTTCTCCACCTTCCGCCATCTCTAAGCGATCACACGGGGTCTCTCCTCGGCCGGGTTCCTCCACTGGTTCAATCTGTGGGCCCTCCGGGATCACTCGTGGTCTCTCGCACAGAGCGCTGGTTGCTGCGTCCTCCGCTTCCGTCCTCGTGTCTCTGAATGGCGATTCCTTCTTTTCCGATTGCCTGCTCCGCCCCCTCCTGATGACGATTTCCTTCTTAGTTCGCGCCAGCTTTTTGGTAGGAGGGTCTAGGGGCGGCGGCTCTTCTTTGAGAGTGACAGCTGGCTCTCCCGGAGTTAAGGAGAGCCAGGGCGGGACCTTCTTTTCGCGCCTTGGACCGGACCGGCCCACGATGGGAGGCTTAGGAACGCCTCCCCTGCACATGGCGCTAGTCCCCTGTGGCCGCCATTAGGGTCAGATTTTGGCGGGAAAAGTCCAGAAACAGTTCTTTTGGCGCACAAGGTCCAATTCTTTTGGACCGGGTAGATCCTGTTCGTGACGCCAGGTTGTGGAGCCCCAAGGGACGTGGGGTACTCGGTACCGGACCGATCTGCTGCTGGGGATGTCACTGGTGGCCTGGTCCGGACCGTGTCCCTGGCTCAGCACAATAAAAGGGGAATATTTACAAGGGATATTGTCACGGGTGACGCCACCCACTTGGTGCGGCCAGTAATGGGGCCGCGGCTGCTGCAGAACCTCCGGGGGTGATGGAATGGCAGCCGGGATGGTATAGTTCTAGTGGGGAGAACTGTATCCCCCGGGGCAGTAAGGAGTTAAAGTCTATGGTGTGTGTGTGTTGCTGGAGCACACTTACTTTGCAGCTGCAAGGATCTCTCCTCCTGTGCTGGTGCTGACAGGCTGTAGCTCTGCAGGTTGAGATCTTCCTGGTGCAAGCCTGTATGGGAGAAAGGGTCTGCAGATGGAAGCAGGCAGGAGACAATGCAGGGTTTCCAAAGCTTTACTTAGTTCCTTCAGTCAGCTTACAAGTTAGTTGTTACACAGTTCTTAACATTCAGTTGCATTCTCCCTTTCCGGGTTCCCTTTCCTCCTGCAGCCAGGCTCCTCTCTCCTTGTGACCCCTCACACAGTCTCTTAGTGTGCCTTTCCGGGCTATTACTCTCTCTCTCCGTCTTACACGGGTGGTTGCGGACGTTGGACAGTATGGCGGTGACTCGGGCTTCTGTAAGTCCTATGCGTCACTTAGCTGCCTGTCCTTTGGGTTAGGAACTCCAGCTTGAAACTGAAGCTCCCCGTCAGTGAATCTGGGGATACCGGGTGGATCGTCGGTCCCCTTCAGAGCTGACACTCTGCTTCTAGCCCAGCCTGCAGTAGTCCACAGCATTAACCTACCAGGCTCCTTCCTCTGCGTTCCTTCCAGTATATATGAGGGCTACCCCGCCTGCAGTTGGTTGCTTGAGCTGTAATTCTAGGGCCCCGGGTTACACCGTCCCTCTCGGCTCTCTCACACTCCTGGTGGTTTCAGCATCTTGGATGGGCTTTTCCCCCCCATCTGGCTCGCATTGGCTCAGTACGGGTCAGCGCTCCTCAGCTTAGGCACTTCCAGGCAGCATGGCTCTCTCCTGCTCAGCTTCAGCTCAACCTCCTGCTGTTCTGTAGCCTTTCTATCTCAGCTCACTTTGCTCTTGGTCTTTGCTGCTCAGCTCACATGGCTTACTCCTAGGTCTTTGCATCTCAGCTACTTCAGCCTACTAACTTCCTTCACTCCTCCCCCTCTCTATATACTGTCAGTCACCTGACCTTCTGGTGTGCCCAACCCACTCATCATCCACCACTCCTCTGGTCTCATATAGTCTCCGACCTCAGAGCTGGATGTGAACCCTCTCTATGCGTGGGGATGTGGGCTGTGAGTGTGTAGTGTTTACTATGTCCTAACTGCCTGGCTGCAGTACCCTTTGTGGCCACCTGTACACAGGGGCGCCACAGGAGTCTGGCCCTAGAGAGAAAGGGGAAACCCAGCATGGAGCAACCATACTCCAGGGAATTTCCCAGTCCACCACGGGAACGCCTGACCCGAGGAAACGGCCAGAGTCCACTTCTGAAGTTGTCAACCAGCTGCTGCAGTCTGTTCACCGGCTGCGGCACCCTGCCAGATGGAGAAGTCTGCCTACTTCCTCACCATGAGGGAGGGGAGCCCCAAGTCTAAATTTAAGGAGCCATTGGGTATAGACTCATCCTAGGCGGGGAAGAAAGGACACGTGTTCGGCAACTAAGGTACACCACGGGTTCCACCATACCACCTGGCATCCACTCACAGCCACCCGTAGATCTACCTGTTTGTTGAACATCTTACTGAACTGTGGACTTGCACAAAAAAGAAAAATTTCCAGCTCACCTGTACCAGTCCGCCCCGGGGCATCCACCTTCCAAGGAGATCGGTGCTCGGATTTCAAAAGCTCCCCATCCTGGAGAGGTGTATCATGAAGTATAAAGGGTTTCCGGCATCACAATATTTTCATTAAAACAAGCCTTTGCCGGAAACCCTCTTTACTTCATGAACTGTGGACTTGTATGCTGATGACTGTTTACAGTAAAGTACCGGGGAGAGTGACTTTGCCTCCGTGTCTTTGTGCTGCAGAATTCAACCTGTTTGCTTGCAGGAATGCTGCCCCGGAGGACCAGCTCCTCCTGTAGGGAGCTTTGCCATCCCTGCCGCAATAGCATCGCCCTCTGGAGGACTGTGGCGGTGCTGGTGACTCATCACCAGGTACTACAGGTGGCGTCACGTGACAACAACAAAGTCTTATCCTCTGTACATAACCCCTTATTGATGTGTCACCCAGGCCACGGGCTCAGGCACTGCCACCTGTGACATCCCCGTGAAAGCACCCACCGAGCCTGATACCCGAGTACCCCAGGGCCTGGGGCTCGACAGTTTCTTCTTCATGTATTGAGGTGATGTTACGGCGTCCCATAAAAGCATACAACTCTGTTGCGCCTTAAGTTGTGCAGTCCCTCAAGTCTCCTCAGTGTAACCAGCATGCGCAATGACGTCACGTCGTGTCATGTTGGGCCCTGCGTTCCAGGTGCTTTCCCTTCCCTGCAGAGCTAGCGATGGCGTCAGGACAGAGATCTGCAGCATGGGGCGAGCCAGAGCTGCTAATTCTGTTCAATATCCTGGACAGCTGGGATTATTGGTGCCACTTGCACCAACAGCACCCACGTCTCCACAAGCAGGCCATCCTGCGTAAAGTGAAGAGGTCACTTCTGAGAGACTGGGTGTGGAGTGCACCACCCAGCAGATACAGAAGAAGGTGGCGGATCTTAAATACAAGTGTCCAGGGCGCATTGACACCATCCGGGTACGGATTAGGAGGCTGCATGGTGAGTACTTGTGATACATACCTCATCCAAACAACAAACAAGTCTTTAGCAACACATGGAAGTGTAGCCTGATGTTGAGGCTTCAACTCTCTGCATCTGCAGGGTCTGCAATATGCAACATGAAAGTGCACACTACACTACTATGTGTTGCCATTGTTGATGTCAACATTGCCGGCATATCAGTATATCAACACACATAGCTGGATAATAAGGCTGAAGTTAACATGTACGTGATGTCTTGCCCACCATGACACATACAGTCAGTATCAGCATGGTGTGTGACATAAACGCTGTCACACAATGTTGTTGGGAAGTCCAAGATATCCATTACCCCGATCCTAAATGTATATTAACACATGACCATTACACCACCTTAGCCCTGTGTGGTCATGTGAATCTGTACATTACTATGTATGGATATGAATGTGTCAGTATAGTTGGTAACATCTGTCACACCGTGTTGTGATGGGCAAAATTCCATCATGTAGCCCCTTCATCCGCAGCATAGGTCTGCACACACAACATTAATGGGCCAATTGTATGGGACAAAGTCTTTGTCATGGGCAACACTATATTGGTGTGTGTACTGCATGCCCACAAAACAGTGTGTTTAGCCATGCCCGTGTCGAGATGTGCACAGTCACCTCACAGCACATCACTATGGGCCAAGCAACAAGCATTTACATGTTGACTGCAGTCATTACTGACACCCATACAAATTACATGTCTGTTGGCATAGGTGTTGTGGATGGTGTACATGTGTTCATAATTGCTATGTTCAATCTTACAGAGGATGCTGACAGCTCTGAAGAGCAGCTATCACCACCGGCAAGTCCACCACCTGGCAGACGTCCATCCCCCCAACAACACCATCTGGCAGCCCGCCGCCACCTTCTCCTGGAAGGGCTGTGTCGACACCTGCAGCCAGCTCTGCCTCTGGGACACCTCCGTGCCCACCCTCTGCACCTGGCAGTCCAGCCTCAGGGACGCACAGCCCAACCGCCACCCCACCTGGAAGGGCAACAAGAGGGCCAACGCCTGACCCAGGACCCACACACGGCCTGCTGCAGACACCTTCACCTCCTGCCACCCCTCCACCCAACGTAGGCAGCCAAGTTGCCAGCCCTGTTGGGGAATGGTCCCCACAGGGTGAATGTGAGCCTGTTGGAGGTGTCCCTGATGGTACGTGTTGACCATATGAAACAAGCTTTTTTGACAAAAGTTTCCCTGTCTGACCCGGTGTTAATGCCTTCCTGTTTTTGTTCTATCTCTTTGGTTAATGCAGATGGCACATCAGCTGTGGCCATGTTGCCAGGGCCGTCATCAACACCAGCAGAAAGGGAAGTTGCGGATGCTGTCCTGAATCATAAGTTTGGTAACACAGTGACCTAACATTGCTGAACACAGAATTACATTATACTAATGTTATTATATATTTACCCAACAGGCCAACAAACCATCGAGGAGTTGGTTGCTGTACACCTTGAGGCGCAGGCCAATCTCAACAGAATGTGGGCCATCATCCAGCGTCTCACTGGTGGCTAGGCTGGGGAGCATCCTGGGGTTGTGCCAGAGGCCTAATCTTTTAAATTTTGTAATTCCCTGTTCACATCCCCCTTGTGTGTTTAGGGTGTGGCATGTTGTCATGATTTTTTAAAATTTTTGTGTTTTGTTTACATTTTAAATTTGTTAACACCTTAGTGACGGCCCACTGTATATATACGTCGGCAAAACAGGGTCCTTATTCTGTTTGGACGTGAAAATAAGTCAGAACAGAAAAGGCCCTGTAGTGCCCCCCAGTGGCCGAAAATCTCCAGGGTTTCAGCTACCGGGGGTAGCTGAGACCCTGCAGATTATGAATCAGGCCGGTTTTTACCAGTACCCGCCATGTGATCACGGTTATATACCATTTACTGGTGTATAACCGTGATCACATAAATATAGTCAATCGCCGGTGAAAACAATGATTTCTCTGTCATGCCACAGGATCACACCTGTCCTCCGGTACCGGTACACAGCCCCGATACCGGTACTTGGCCCCCACCCCCTCCCCGCCTCCTAAAATGCAGCCCCAGCACTTCAGAAGCAGTGCTGGCAGCCGCCTGCAGCCCCTGCTGCCGTCATCATCATCTCCCTCCCATCTGAGCTTTCAGATGGGAGGGAGATGATCGATCCCCCGGTCACCCCCCAGTCACCCGCGTCACCCTCGGTCATCCCCACATACTTACCGGCCGGGATCTTCTTTGATCCTGCCCCCTGCGCCTCTTCTTCCTGGTCTGTCAGCTGCTCTGTCTGCCAGGGGACTGACAGCTCATGACCTCAGTGAGGTCATGGCAGGTCAGGATCCTTGGTTCACACAGGAGTTAATTGTGATCCCATCATGGGATCACAATTGACCCTTTGTGAACCAAGGATCCTGACTTAACATAACCTCACTGAGATCATGAGCTGTCAGTCTATGCAGAGACTGCTCTGTCTGCCCATAGACTGACAGCTCATGATCGCAGTGAGGCCATGTCAGGTCAGGATCCTTGGTTCACACAGGAGTTAATTGTGATCCCATCATGGGATCACAATTGACCCTTTGTGAAACAAAGATCCTGAACTGACCTCATTGAGATCATGAGCTGTCAGTCTAATCGCAGACAGTGCAGTCTCTGCATAGACTGACAGCTCATGATCGCAGTGAGGTCATGTCAGGTCAGGATCCTTGGTTCACAAAGGGTCAATTGTGATCCCATCATGGGATCACAATTGACCACTGTGTGAACCAAAGATCCTGACCTGCCATGAGCTCACTGAGGTCATGAACTGTCAGTCTGTTAGCAGACAGAGCAGTCTCTGCATAGACTGACAGCTCATGATCTCAGTGAGGTCATGTCAGGTCAGGATCATTGGTTCACAAAGGGTCAATTGTGATCCCATGATGGGATCACAATTGACGCTTTGTGAACCAAGGATCCTGACCTGACATCACCCTACTGAGGTCATGACCTGTCATTCTCCTGGAAGAATGCCAGCTTTTATAGCATATGGGGGACGCCCCCATATGCTGTAAAAGACTGGAAATCATCGAGGGACCTCCCACTGGACTACGTTGGACCTTCCTGCTGGACTACGTCGGACCTTCCTACTGGACTATGTCGGATGCCAAATAATAATAAAGATGGGGTCTAAATAGTGTCTGTTTTTTTTCTAATAAAAATATTTTTTTCTGTCTTGTGTCTTCTTTACAATTTACTATATAAATTAAAAGAGAAAGGAAGCGCACATAGAGTAGTACCACTATTATACAGGTCCCTCAGACCCCAAATGGTTAAACTCACCTGATGTAGTTGTGAGTGTCACAACTACAATAAAAGCACACAGGAGGTCGCTGCAGGCTCCCAGCTGAGAACTGAAGAATCCAGATAAGAGTAAAAAGAGCTGGGATCAAATGCCGTGCTGACCACAATGATAAACACAGAGTTAATCACACACTCTGTTTATTTTGCCTACACGTGTTTCATGGCTCATAGGCCACTTCCTCAGGGCATCATGCCCTGAGGAAGTGGCCTATGAGCCATGAAATACGTGTAGGCAAAATAAACAGAGTGTGTGATTAACTCTGTGTTTATCATTGTGGTCAGCACGGCATTTGATCCCAGCTCTTTTTACTCTTATCTGGATTTTACAATTTACTAGGGATTCTTAATGGCCCAGTATAATATTGGCCAGACATTAAGAATCTCGGGCTTAGTGCCAGCTGCAAAAAAGCTGCCATTAACCCCTTATTACCTAGTCTGCCAACGCTACACGGCAGCTGGAAGAGCTGGATACGGCACCAGAAAATGGCGCTTCTATGAATGCACCATTTTCTGGGGCAGCTGCGGACTGCAATTAGCAGCAGGGGGGGGGGGGCCCAGAAAGCTTGGAGGATTCCAGCCCCCAGCTGCTTAGTTGAATCTGGCTGGCCCAAAAACATGGCGAAGCCCACGCCGTTTTTTTTTTTTTTTATTTCATGAAATAATTTTTAAAAAAGAGGGCTTCCCTATATTTTTGGTTTCCAGCCAGGTAAAACTAGGCAGAAGGGGTTGGTGACAGCCTGTAGCTGCCTGCTGTACCTGGCTGGACCAAAAATATGGCAAAGCTCCACGTCATTTTTTTTAAAAAAATGTAATAAAGAAATACTAAAAAAAATGCAGGAGAGGAGACAACCAGGACACGGTGTCTCCATATCTTGTGCACATACTCTAAAAGTGAGAAATTGTGTGAAAAAAAGAAAATGTTCAATGTGACGTTATCAAATTCTGTGAAGTAGCTGTAGGTTCTAAATGCTCACTATACCCCTAGATATAATCCTTGAGGCGTCTAGTTTCCAAAATGGGGTCACTTGTGCGGGAGCTCCAATGTTTAGGCACACAGGGGCTCTCCATACGCGACATGGTGTCCGCTAACTATTGGAGTTAATTTTCCATTCAAATTGTTAGCGGACACCATGTCGCATATGGAGAGCCCCTATGTGCCTATACATTGGAGCTCCCCCACAAGTGACCCCATTTTGGAAACTAGACCCCAAGGAACACATCTAGATGCATAATGAGTACTTTCAACCCCTAGGTGCTTCACAAATTAGTCCATAAAAAGGAAAAAAAGAAGATTTTTGTGAAAAAAATGTACTTTTTCATTTCTACGGATCAGTTTGTGAAGCACCTGGGGGTTCAAAGTGCTCACTATGCATCTAGATAAGTTCCTTGGGGCGTATAGTTTACAAAATGGGGTCACTTGTGGGGGAGCCCCAATGTTTAGACACATAGGGGCTCTCCATACATGACATGGTGTCCACTAACAATTGGAATTGTAAGTTGATACCATGTCGTGTATGGCGATCCCCTGTGTGCCTAAACATTGGAGCTCCCCTCAAGTGACCCCATTTTGGAAACTAGACACCCGAAGGAACTTATTTAGGTGCATAGTGAGCACTTTGAAACCCCAGGTGCTTCATAAATTGATCCATAAAAATGAAAGACATGATTACTTACCGATAGTACTTTTTTTTCACAAAAATCTTCTTGTTTTACTTTTATAGACTAATTTGTGAAGCACCTGGGGGATGAAAGTGCTCACTATGCATCTAGATATGTTCCTTGCGGGGGTCTAGTTTCCAAAATGGGGTCACTTGTGGGGGAGCTCCAATGTTTGGGTACAGAGGGGCTCTCCATATGCGACATGGTGTCCGCTAACAATTTGAATGGAAAATTAGCTCCAATAGTTAGCGGACACCATGTCGCGTATGGAGAGCCCCTGTGTGCCTAAACATTGGAGCTCCCGCACAAGTGACCCCATTTTGGAAACTAGACACCCCAAGGAATTTATTTAGATGCATAGTGAGCACTTTGAACCCCCAGGTGCTTCATAAATTGGTCCATAAAAATGAAAGACATGATTACTTACCGATAATTGTGTTTTATGGAGTCCACAACAGCACCCACATGAAAGAGGGGATCCGCCCACCAGGACAGGAAACCTACAGATAAAAAGGGGCGGTCCCCCTCGCTCCCTCAGTTTGTGTTACAGAGCATGAGAGGAACCGCATAGTTAAGAGAAACATAATAAACCCCACAATACATAAAACAATGACCAAAACCAACAACCCCAGTACGAGGCAAGTGGAGCAAATCACACAAAAAACGTGACAAGGGAGGGAAGTGAGTGGGTGCTGTCGTGGACTCCATAAAACACAATTACCGGTAAGTAATCATGTCTTTTCTTCTTGCCACGACAGCACCCAGAGAGAATTGCAGAGAGCAAGACTAGGGTGGGACAACAGTGCTAAGGACAGATCTCCCGAAAGCCAAGTCAGAGTCAGAAGACAAATTCAAGCGATAGTGGTTATAAAAGGTAGACAGGGACAACCAAGTCGCAGCCTTACATATAGAGTCAATGGAAACGTTGGCGCGTTCAGCCCGTGAGGAAGCCATGGCTCTAGCTGAATGCGCCCGTACACACTCTGGAGGACTGCGTCCCATCACCGAGTAGGCCAGGCAGATGGCATCCCGGATTCATCTAGACAATGTGCTCTTAGAAACAGCAAACCCCCTCCTGGGACCCTGAAAGGACACAAACAGAGCCCTACTCTGCCGAGAGCGCTGGTCCTGTCAAGGTAGTGCAACACTAATCTCCTGACATCTAGCATATGGAATCTCTGCTCCTCCGGAGAAGTAGGATGAGGAAAAAAGGAAGGAAGGAAAATCTCCTGACTCCTATGAAAACTGGAAGCGACCATAGGGAGGTAGGAGGGATCCGGTTTCAAGACAAGCCTATCAGGAAAGACAGACAGGAAAGGAGGATCTATAGACAAAGCCTGTAGATCACCTACCCGCCTAGCAGAAGTGAGGGCCACTAGCAGTGCAGTCTTGAGAAACAGGGACCTAAGGGAGGCTGCCTCAAGGGGTTCAAAGGGGCCCATCATCAGTGCGTCCAGGACCAGAATTAAGTCCCACGGGGCCACCCGAGCAATATGAACTGGGGTGCTACGCTCACAAGCTGCAATAAATCATGAGACCCACCTGTCCCCCGCAACGTCTGAACCATATAAAGCCCCTAAGGCAGAAATGTGGACATTAAGGGTACTCACAGAAAGACCCAACTCCCACCTTTGTGAAGGAACTCCAGGATAGAAGGGATAGGCACAATCGGTGACAAGGGAGTCGTATGGAACTCCAGGAACTTCCTCCAGACCCTACCATAAATCCTAGTGGTAAGCACCTTCCTACTTAGAAGGAGAGTGAGATAAGACTGTCCGAAAAGCCACGCAACTTCAATAGGCTCCTTTCAAGTTCCACGCTGTCAAGTGGAGGCCCTTCACCCGAGGGTGAAGTCATGGACCCTGAGAGAGCAGGTCTGGAACAGAGGGAAGAATCCAGGGATCTGACACAGACATGGCTCTGAGTCAGGAAAACCATGGTCTCCTGGGCCAGAACAGGGCGATGAGGATCACCCTCGCCACCTCGTCCCTGATCTTCCTGATCACCACCGGAAGCAAGTTCATAGGCGGGAATGCATAAGCGAGACGGAAGACCCAACGAAACTGGAGCGAGTCCACCATCTCTGGAGAGTCCCTCACATTCAGAGAGGCAAACCAGGGAACCTGCCTGTTGGCCCGAGTGGCGAACAGATCGATGACTGGAAGCCCCCACAAGGCCACAATCTTCCTGAAAGTCTGGCGACAGAGGACCCATTCGCCCTGGTGGAGGGAATGGTGACTCAGAAAATCCACAGTTGAATTGTCGACTCCCCTGACATGAAGGGCCGAGAGTGACAACAGGTTGGCTTCGGCCAGAGTGAGAATGGCCACCGCAGTAGACAGCAGAGGCCGCGATCGAGTACCGCCTTGTCTGTTGACGTAGGCCACCGACGTTGTGTTGTCCGACAAAATCCGAACATGACTGCCTCGCAACTGTGGGAGAAAATGACGAAGAGCAAGGTAGACGGCTTTCAATTCTCGTAAGTTGGAAGAGTCTGAGGAATCCTCCACGGACCACCATCCCTGAGCTAAGTCGGACCCCAGGTGAGCCCCCCACCCATCAGGGCTAGCGTCAGTCAGAATAATCCGAGAAGGGCGAATCACCCTGGGAACTCCCCTAGAAAGCGTACCAGGGCCCTAACCACCAGGCCAGGGACCCCACTACCTCAGAAGACAAAGTAAGGCGACCCTTGAGCCGACCACCCAAAGAGACCTCCGCCCACAAAACCGCTTGCTGCATCGTATGAAACTGTGCCCATTGAACAGCGTGAATGCAAGACGAGAGAGACCCTAATAGAGACATGGCTTCCCGCAAGGACATGGAAGGATGCACAATAGCCCATCAGACCCTCGCCCTAATATGTGACTGTTTGTCGTCCGGGAGGAGGCACAACTGACTTACAGAGTCCAGGAGGAGACCTAAAAAGGATTGGCGAGTCACTGGAGTCAATCTGGACTTCCTCAGGTTGATGATCCATCCCAAGGCCTGTAACGATTAGATGGCATTAGACAGGCGAGTCCGACATTGTACGGCCGAGTCCCCTACGATCAAACAATCGTCCAAATAAGGCACAATGAGAGTATCCTGCTGACGTAAGTAAGCCATCACCTCGGAGATTAGTTTGGTGAAGACTCGAGGAGCCATCGACAGACCAAGAGGCATTGCAGCAAACTGAAAGTGCCGAATCCGTCCTTCCTAGACGACCGCCACCCGAAGAAACTGTTGGGAATCGGCGTGGATGGCCAGATGGTAATAAGCATCCTTTAGATCCAATACTGCCATGAAGCATCTAGGAAACAATAATTTAATCGTGGAATGAATAGATTCCATTTTGAAGGACCTGAAGACCAGGAAGGAATTTAACTTCTTTAAATTAATAATCGTACGATAAGACCCATCGGCTTAGAAACTAGGAACAAGGGGGAATAAAACCCCTTTCCTTCCTGGCCGACCGGCACCTCAACAAGAACATTTTGGACAATAAGGACTGAATCTCCAACTTCAGGACAAGGGAGTGAAGAGATGGAGGAGTAGTTAGCACAAAGGAATCTGGAGGAGTACGGAGAAAGTCCAGAGGGAGACCGGAAGAGATCAACCGTAAAATCCAGGGATTGGAGGTGACAACTGTCCAGCGGTGAGAGAACTGTGACAATCTACCCCCCACTGGGAGCTCCGAACTACTGGAATTCTCTACCGGGCTTAAAGGAGGACACCCCAAACAGGGCACCCCGTTGTTTACCCTCCTTGGGTTCCCAACGGTCCCGGGCTTCCTGGTAAGACCTCTTCTGTCCGAACGGACGTCTCTTGAAGGCTCTCCTATAGGATGGAACAGTCGGATTAGGGAACCCCTTCTTACGGTCAGCTACCTTGGCCAGAATATCATCCAGTTCGGTACCGAAGAGGTACTCACCTCGGAAAGGGAGGCACACAATTTGGATTTAGATTGAGCATCTCCTTTTCATCCCTTAACCACAGGGCTCGACGCGCAGAGTTGGTCAATCCTGCAGATCTAGCCGCCAGGCGCAAGGAGTCCGCAGACACATCCGCCAGATAAGCCGAGGCACCCCTAATCAAAGGCAGTGAAGACAACAACTGTTCCCGGGGAACCCCAGACTTAATCTGATCCTCCAATTGATTCACCCAGACCAACATAGATCTGGCTGTACAGGTAGCGGAATTAGCCGGCTTAAAGGCCCCAGTACAGGATTCCCAAGACCTTTTGAGCAGCATCTTGGCCTTGCGGTCCAGCGGGTCTGCTAACAAGCCTGCATCTTCCACAGGTAGCGTGGAACGCCTGGATGTGGAGGCGACCGCCGCATCCACCTTAGGAACCTTTGACCATGCAGTCAAATCCTCGTCATCGAATGGATACCGACTTTGGAAGAAGAAGGGAGGGAACCACGTCTATCCTGCTTATCCCATTCACGACGAACCAGATCCTTGAGGGCCTCTACTACGAGAATAGATCGTCTCCGTTTTTCTGAGAGACCAGTGAACATAATCTCCTGGGCAGAGCGAGATTCCTTACAGTCTGGAACCCCCATAGTGTGACGAATGGACTTGACCAGATTTTCCATACTTTCAAGGGGAAAACAGGACTTCCCTTCATCATCAGAGGAGGAAGATGAGGACCCTGGAGAAGCTGACAGAGACCTGGACACCCCACGAGATCGACTGCCATCGGGAGAAGACAAACAAGGGGACATAGGCTTCCTAGACCTGGAGGAAGGAGCCCGAGGGTTAGCCACCTCTCTTAGGGAAAGCAGTTCTTCCCGGATCATAGATCTGATATCAGCAGTTTTATCCGAGGACTCCTCATGTAATGTCTGCACTATACAAGCCTGACATAGCCTCTTAACATATGACTCAGGAAGGGGCTGTAGACAAAGAGCACATTCCTTATATTTCAATTTTTTTGCTTTTTTAGCCTAAGAAGAGACAGAAACAAAAAATACAGGGAAAATGGGGGGAATCAGCATGATAGGAGAGAAGCACACTCACTCAGTGAAGCTGTGTAACTACTGACGGGTTCAAGAGGTGGAGGCCCAGCCTGAGATGATTGCAGCCCAGTCTTACTGCGTTCACTACGTTCAGCAGATTCTGCATCCTTGCTGCGGCCACTGGTGGAGCATGTTTTGCTGGCTGGCTGCACTTCCCCATCAGGTGGATGCAGCCCCCCTGCCCCAGGCGAAGACATCATGGACGGCACCATGCTGATCAGCACTGCCCCTCAAATAACCTCTGATACGATGCCTTGCGATGGGGCCACCTCCCCGGCCGCCCGGAAGTACTCTCCAAGACTTCCGGGTCAGGAGCGATTACCCTCAGTGCGCAGGCGGCGGTGCGACCCGGAAGCCGGCGCAGAAGGCACTAGGCAGCCGACTGCCGCGGCCGCAGCAACACCCTCGCACCCCACCGAGTCTAGAGCCCCGCCGCCACGCCCCACCGCCGGAAGCACAGGCCCGCCCGCCACCGGACGCCGCCCATACTCACCGCGAAATGGCGGCGAAACGCCGCCACTACAGAGCCCCAGCCCCCAGGAGTCACAGGGGCCTCCACCCGCAGCAGCCGGCGACACCAGCCCCAGCCTACCTTACCTAGCCCAGGCTGCGTGGTCTCTGGTATTGATGAGTGCAGACTGCTCCAACTGCACCACGCTCCCATGAGTCAGGGTGAACGTTGCACGCTGACCTCATGACATCCATTATCAGACGAGGGGAGAGCCTGAAGCAGGACTTCCCGACGCTGCATCTGGAGTTCCAGGCCCTGCCGTTCCCACAGAAACCGACACAAAGGCTGATTGAACCCAGTTAAGCCTTTGCTGTAGGTTCCCATCAGGACAGGAAACCAAACTGAGGGAGCAAGGGGGACCGCCCCTTTTTATCTGTAGGTTTCCTGTCCTGGTGGACGGATCCCCTCTCTCATGTGGGTGCTGTTGTGGCGATAAAGAAAAAAGTACTTTCTTTTCCACAAAAATGTTCTTTTTTCATTTTTATGGATTCATTTGTGAAGCACCTGGGGGTTCAAAGTGCTCACCACCCATCTAGATAGCTTCCTTGGGGGATCTAGTTTCCAAAATGGGGTCACTTGTGGGAGAGCTCCAATGTTTAGGCACACAGGGGCTCTCCATACGTGACATGGTGTCCGCTAACAATTGGAGCTAATTTTCCATTCAAATTGTTAGTGGACACCATGTCGCATATGGAGAGCCCCTGTGTGCCTAAACATTGGAGCTCCCCCACAAGTGACCCCATTTTGGAAACTATGAATATGCAAATAGAGTCTGTGGAGCCTCGGTTAGGAGTCTCAAACACAGGACTAGCCATATATCCCTCCAGGGGAGGACCCAGCCAAGGGGTGGCTCCTTGCGGAGAACACCATAACCACCATATGAAGTGGCCCTTTAAGTCAATATCCAACTCTTTTACCAGTTTACAGATATGACAAGGGAATACCAAGGCCAGGTATCCATCCACATACAGCTGTTTTGGGTGTTGCCCCTCATCAGTGTGGAGTAGGATTCTGGCTAGGTGGGAGCAAGGCCTAGTAGACCAAGATTGCAAAGTATTCACTGATCTCAGGGAGACCAGTCCAAGAAAACACTGCGGGCAGCTGGCTAAAGCGCTCAAACACAGTGAATTCTAGGCACATTGCCCCCTGGGAAATATGAATATGCAAATAGAGTCTGTGGAGCCTCGGTTAGGAGTCTCAAACACAGGACTAGCCATATATCCCTCCAGGGGAGGACCCAGCCAAGGGGTGGCTCCTTGCGGAGAACACGACAGTGCCTAGGAATTCACTGTGTTTGAGCGCTTTAGCCAGCCGCCCGCAGTGTTTTCTTGGACTGGTCTCCCTGAGATCAGTGAATACTTTGCAATCTTGGTCTACTAGGCCTTGCTCCCACCTAGCCAGAATCCTACTCCACACTAATGAGGGGCAACACCCCGAAACAGCTGTATGTGGATGGATACCTGGCCTTGGTATTCCCTTGTCATATCTGTAAACTTGTAAAAGAGTTGGATATTGACTTAAAGGGCCACTTCATATGGTGGTTATGGTGTCCTACGCAAGGAGCCACCCCTTGGCTGGGTCCTCCCCTGGAGGGATATATGGCTAGTCCTGTGTTTGAGACTCCTAACCGAGGCTCCACAGACTCTATTTGCATATTCATATTTCCCAGGGGGCAATGTGCCTAGGAATTCACTGTGTTTGAGCGCTTTAGCCAGCTGCCCGCAGTGTTTTCTTGGACTGGTCTCCCTGAGATCAGTGAATACTTTGCAATCTTGGTCTACTAGGCCTTGCTCCCACCTAGCCAGAATCCTACTCCACACTGATGAGGGGCAACACCCCAAAACAGCTGTATGTGGATGGATACCTGGCCTTGGTATTCCCTTGTCATATCTGTAAACTTGTAAAAGAGTTGGATATTGACTTAAAGGGCCACTTCATATGGTGGTTATGGTGTTCTCCGCAAGGAGCCACCCCTTGGCTGGGTCCTCCCCTGGAGGGATATATGGCTAGTCCTGTGTTTGAGACTCCTAACCGAGGCTCCACAGACTCTATTTGCATATTCATATTTCCCAGGGGGCAATGTGCCTAGGAATTCACTGTGTTTGAGTGCTTTAGCCAGCTGCCCGCAGTGTTTTCTTGGACTGGTCTCCCTGAGATCAGTGAATACTTTGCATTTTGGAAACTAGATCCCCCAAGGAACTTATCTAGATGCATAGTGAGCACTTTAAACCCTCTGGTGCTTCACAAATTGATCCGTTCAAATGAAAAAGTACTTTTTTTCACAAAAAATTTCTTTTGTCCTCAATTTTTTCATTTTCACATGAGCAACAGGATAAAATGCATCCTAAAATTTGTTGGGCAATTTCTCCTGAGTACACTGATACCTCATATGTGGTCATAAACCACTGTTTGGGAGCATGGCAGGGCTCGAAAGGGAAGGAGCGCCATTTCACTTTTTGAATGGAAAATTAGCTCCAAAAGTCAAATTGCGCTCCCTCCCTTCTGAGCCCTGCCGTGCGCCCAAACAGTGGTTTATGACCACATATGAGGTATCGGTGTACTCAGGAGAAATTGGCCAACAAATTTTAGGATGCATTTTATCCTGTTGCCCATGTGAAAATGAAAAAATTGAGGCTAAAAGAACATTTTTGTTGGAAAAATAAAAAATAGCCATTTTTTGTTTACACTTTGCTTTAGTTCCTGTAAAGCACCTGAAGGGTTAATAATCTTCTTGAATGTAGTTTTGAGTAGCTTGAGGGGTGCAGTTTTTGGAATGGTGTCATTTTTGGGTGTTTCCTGTCATGTTTGCCCCTCAAAGGGACTTGTGATGTGGTCACTAAAAAAATGGTTTTGTAAATTTTGCTGGAAAAATGAGAAATTGCTGATGAACTTTGAACCCTTAAAAAAAATTTTTTTCCAAAATTGTGCTGATGTAAAGTAGACATGTGGGAAATGTTGTTTATTAACTATTTTGTGCCACATAACTCTCTGGTTAAACAGAATAAAAATACAAAATTTGAAAATTGTGAAATTTTCAAAATTTGTGCCAATTTTTTTATATTTTCACAAATAAATGCAAAAATTATCGACCTAAATTTACCACTAACATGAAGCCTAATATGTCATGAAAAAACAATCTCAGAATCACTAGGATCCGCTGAAGCGTTCCAGAGTTATTACCTAATAAAGGGACACTGGTCAGAATTACAAAAAACAGTCTAGTCATTAAGGTGGAAATTGGCTCCGTCACTAAGGGGTTAAACATGGCTGTGACTCAACGGTCACCAGGGCAAATATGTAGTCTATTTGGAGTTTGTCAAAAACCAAAAAAAAAAAAAATTGTTTTAAAAGAGACAAAAAAAAAGGGTGTTGATTCACCTTGCCCAACCTTAAAAATAAAGGGCAATAACAACAACCCACAACCCGTTAAAATTATTGTGCAAATCCCACTACTGTCTTTGGCCTCATGACTATATACACAGAGGTGCTGGAGTATGGAGTTGACACCTCTTTGCTAAGGCTACATCTTGATGGCACAAACAAATTTGTGAGGGGTGACATTATCATAGACGCTGCAAATATTATTTCCAATATACAGATGTGCTACATGGATGTACACCATCAATGTTTGTACCACTACACTACCTTACTGACCCAATTTAAGCCACATCCCAAAAAAACAAAAAAAGGCTAAACACTACTCATCAGCATTGTATGGCAAACAACACAAGCATTTTAGGGGTGACGTGTACACAATTTTTGAGCAATGTAGGTGATCACCCTTTACAACAAATGCATTGTGACACATAGGGGACAAAGGGATGTAGCATATGTCGTAATATCTATGTTACCATGTTATCTTGGTTATGTGGCCTATACAAGTAACACACAGCCTTGGTGTGTCATACTACATCACAATACATATCTACACATACATGAGACATAAAGTTCATACATGAAATTGTGCTCCAAAAAGCAATTTATTTCAACAAAACATAAAGGAAAACACACATACCGTATGTATAAATAATATGTTCTAAGGTATGTCCAAACACAAACAAAAATCAGTGGTAGCGTCTCTCCTCATGGGTGTAATCATCTACTGGTTAAGAAGTGGTTTGAGGCCCCAAATCCCCATATCCCCAACCACTAGCCCAACTTGGGGGGTGGGTTTGTCTGGGGCCCCTGGACAATTCCGGATTTTTTCTGGGCCCAGCCAAAGGCGGCTGAGGACCATGTGACATTGACGCCTGGCCACTGGGGATGACAAGATAGGCCAGTGGCATCAGTGCCTCATCCACGCCCGCCTCCAGGACCCGAATGATGATCCGCTCAGCAATCTTGCACTGAAGTGCTGTCATCATGGACAACCGCTCATTCACTAGGTGCCCAATCCCAGAATTTGGCTGGTTTTCCATGTGAATCAGCACCCATTTCGCCCACGCTCCTAGCTCAGTATTGGGCGGTGTCATAGCCCGTCTTCTAGAGACTCCTGAGCTGGGACCAGGGTGCTGGTCCGCCAAACTGGGACCAGGCACAACCTCCCCCGCAGATGTTGTAGGAGGAGGATCATGAGCGGGTGACCCCTCCAGCATAGATGCTGCTGTTCCGGCGAATCCTGTAAAGAATGGAAAAACAAAAACAAATTACTTGTCATGTCCCACAAAAAATCTATTATCCATTGCATATTTACTGCACCAGCAGCACTACCACACCATTGTATTTGAACCACACAAACATTGAACATAAAACAACAACAAGAAGAAACAGTGAAAAATGTCCACTGTACTTACCTGAGGGGACAACATAGTAAGTGATGTGTGTCAACAACCAACAAGAAAAAAACAGAGGAGCCAAGTGTGTGACCCATCAGCAAAACAGAGTATTTGAAAAACACCCACAGGATTTTGCTGGAAGGGACTTGCCAAACAAACACGTGACTACTACCACCAAGGGATTACCATACACAAGAAGCTTAATTAAACGTACCTCCTGTGACAGAGCAGTGGCTTCGGATGTAGCCGTGGTGGTGTGATCAAACTCCCTGGTGCACCGTAATCTACGAGGAGCCTCCTGATCCAGAGTGAAAGTGAGGAGGTCATAGTACCACAGTTGTGGCACACGTACCTCCTCACTTCCCATCCCAGAATGCTGGGACCTCTAGACCAGGTTGTGCTCATTTTTGAACACGATGCGCAGGTGTTTGATCTTGGCCTTAACCTTCGCCTTATCCCACCTCGCCCCAGGGTGGTGGTCTAGGGCGAGGACAACAAGGTGGCCATAGGCCACATCCTTCACCTCATTGTTTTTGTAATCAGGTGAACGCAGCTGCCATAGGCATTCATGGTTCTGGTACATGGCCAACAAGGCCCGAACAAAATCCTGATTGTCCCCAATCTGTAAAATAACCAGAATGCACATCAAAACCACACATAGATGTATGTATGTTCACATAATGTCTCATGAATAATGGGCACATAACCACAACAGGTTATCATTGTGGCATAATTTGGGAAGATCATTCCAATGAAGCCTGACATTGTTTAATGTGAAGACATATAATAAACCACCACAAAACTCCAAACACATGTATTTTTTGGAAAGGCTTGAAGATGCACTATTGTACATACAGTCGTGTAGGTATACATGTTTCACCAAAGCCACTATGTAGCAACAGCAATACAGTTGTATGCCAGTTTTGTATGCTGTATGTCTACATTACAGGTTTGGGAGGTGTTTGGCGCATTATGCAGACAATGCGGACCACACTACATTAGGCAGATGTACTGTGTAGCCCCACATTATATGGGACACATTACATTTACGTCAGGAACATAGTTACATAAACCTCACAAACACCATCCATGTAAGGCTACATAGGCAACATGATTGTATACAACATGACATACGGGGCAGCAGGTCGGGGTAGGAGCCAAAACCACAGTCATGTACAGATGATCAAGGCATGCACATCGCTATACCTACCGTCTGACCAGCAGAGTGTGGTTGAAGAGACACTAACACAATGCTGCATATAACTTTGCAACACACAAGTGCTTTCAACACCGCCATTTTTAAGGGTCCGCCAACCTATAAGAACGCACCTGAGTCAGCAAATCACAAGATTCGGGTGTGGCAATGCCGACGCGAGTGCATGTCTCGGGTGACGCAAGCGCGCTGTGATTGGCTGCATAGCATATAAAAAGCAGCTACGCAAGTGCATGGTCAAGCTAGCTGGCCAGAGTCATTGTGTAAGTAGCAGTCTTCTGACGTCCCTTCAACGATGGTTGAGTGTTTCTTGTTGTAAGGCTTTTTAGGTAACATACATGTGTATTTTTTTTTAATCATTTGATTTTTATTAATAAAGAAATTAACAAAAACAGGCAATATAAGTATAAACAACATCATTAAAGCCCAAATAGGGCCATGGGGTTACATCATAATGGGGGGGAATACAAGAGGGGATAGGGGGTGGATTAGGAAGGGGGGGGGAAGATCTAACAGATCAGAACAGTAATTGGGTTGGACAATAAGAAGGAAACAGGAATAATTCACAAAGGTTGAACCTACGAGATGGACAATAGAAAACTCATGTATTACAAATCAGCATCAGGAATTTTAAGGTGGCAGTGAGACCGTGTTGTGTGAGGATGATATCCAGAGATCCCACCAGTTCAAAATACGGTTTCTGCGGGTTTGGTCTTAAGCAAGCATTATCTCGTACGAGAAATGTTGGTTTAAGCGTGCTATGGCTTCAGGTAGTGTGGGAAGGATAGGGGAACGCCAGTGAGAGACAATATAATAAATGGAGAGGAAGCGCACAATAGGGTCTTATCCGATATAATCAGTCAATAATAAGTATGGTCACACTCACCTGGTCGGGTTGTGTGTGACACAACCACTAATAAACCAGACAATTGGATCCTGTCGAACGCAGCAATCAGCCAGGAGAGTTTAAGAATTAAACTCCTGAGGAAGCGTACAGTGGGTACACGAAACGCGTCGAGTCTGGGAGGAATAAAGATCTTTGTCTTAAAGATCCGAGGTCCTTGGAGTCATTTTCTTGGCCAAATTTCGAACAGCGCGATCTACAAGCCGGATTCCTATATCAACGCATAAGAGTGAGAGGCAATAGTAAATCTCGCTGCAATGAGGACATTAGTCATAATAGGTCTCAGGATGGAGGGGAATGAGCTTAGGTCTATTCCCAGCAACGCTAGTGGAGCACCCAAAAGCAGAGGGAGCCCGGTGAGGGACGACAGTAGTGATCCCACCCCCATCCAAAATAGCAACAGGTGTGGACAATTCTACCAGATATGAGTCTCAGAGCCTTGTGAAGAACAGCCTCTCCAGCAAGCAGCCGAAGAAGTGAGGGATCGACCACCAAATTTAGCGAGCTTAGCAGGTGTGAGGTACCAGTCAAGCATGATTTTTTTTCGATTGTTCTAAATGACCAATGCAAGAAGTATAAGAGGCCGCATGTCCCGAGGCGTCATGCCACTGTTCTAGGGGGGCCGTGAAAGCTAGTCTGGATTCCCATCTAAGCATGTATGGTAATTTGACATTAGCTTTAATGGCGAGCAGTTCCTTGTGGATAATCGATACCAACTGGCTTGTGGGAGACATCTGCTTGAACATACCCTGCAGAGGAAGGCTGATTGACGAGTGGTCACAGTCGGGGAAAGACATTGAACGGGTGAAGTGAGAGAGACGTAAGTGGTCAAAATGACAGGAGTCAGGGAGGGAATACTTGGTTTGTAATATAGGGAAAGGCAAAATCCGTTTGTCTCGTAGGATATCACGGAGCATGGAGACACCTCTCCTCCTCCACGGCAAGAGCGAGATCTCCGTCATCAGGATTTCAATCGCCTTAAGAGAGATGTAATGATACAGGAAGGGGAGGTGAGAACGCGCCAGAGTGGTCCAGATAGACAGTATTGCTCGGGAAGAAAGCAAGGGTATCAGAGGTAGAGTGCGGTTTTAGTAGATTCGTCTCCAGGAGGAGTCTGGCAGATCCACAAGGAGCGTGGAAAGATTCCAACTGAAGCCATAGAGATTGAGGAGAAGAATTTGTCCAATAAATTTTGGCTATGTCAAGCGAGACGGCCGTGTAATAGGCCAATAAGTCAGGAACTCCCACTCCCCCTGATTTATATGGGAGGGTGAGTGTCGACATTGCAATTCTATGCAATTTGCCGCTCCAAAAGAATCCAGCCAGAGCCGCCTGGAACAGGTTGAGTGATTTGCGAGGAAACCGAAAGGGGATGCATCTCAACAAGTATAATATTTTAGGTAGGGCCATCATCTTTACCAGTTGAATTTTAGCCGTCCAAGATAGCTGTAGAGTGGAATAATGAGAAAACATGTTTTTAAGATCTGATAATAAGGCTTCAGAGTTAGTTCTGACTAAACGCTTTGAAGGTGTAATATGTATACCTAGGTATTTAAATCCGCTTGGGGACCAGAGAAAAGGGAACTTGTCCCAGAGGGCTTGCTGCAGCGAGGAAGGGACATTAATGGAAAATATTGCCGATTTGGTGAGGTTCAATTTATAATAAGAAGCTTTACCAAAGTCCACCAGAACCGACATGAGCGCTGGGATCGATGTTTCTAAGTGAGTGCAAGAAAGGAGGACATCATCTGCATATAGAGATATCCTGTGGTCTATGGGGCCCACTGTAACGCCCTTAAGGGTAGGATGGGTGCGAATAATAGCTGCTAGCGGTTCCATCACAAGAGCGAACACTAGAGGGGAGAGGGGGCAACCCTGGCGGGTTTCATTAGAGATGTTGAAAGCAGAGGAGGTGAAACCGCCTGCTCTGACAACTGCAGAAGGGGAGGAATATAGAGCCATAATGGCCGATTTAATGTTGCCCAAGATTCCAAATTTCTCCAGGACTGCGGCCAGGAACCCCCAATGCACCCGATCAAAAGCTTTTTCAGCGTCCAAAGAGATGAGTGCACCGGGGGCGCCTCTCCTCTCCATAATCTCCAAAAGATTGGAGACTCTCCTTGTGGCATCTCTCGCTTGTCTACCAGGGATAAAACCTACTTGGTCCAACGCGATCAAGGAGGGTAGTACGGTCTCAAGACGGTCCGCCAGCAGCTTAGAATATATTTTGAGGTCACAGTTTAGAAGGGCAATAGGGGGCTTATCTAGTTTGATGATTGTTGAAATTGAAGCAGCTAATCCCTCGGGTTTAATCGTGCTGTTCTGTTGCCATTGTTGGAATAGTCGAAGGAGATGTGGGGAGAGAAGCGGTGCAAAAGTGTTGTAATAGTGATATGAGAACCCGTCCGGTCCAGGAGCAGAGCGCTTCTTGGAGGAACGAATAACCGATATAATCTCCTCTTGAGAAAAGGGTTTGTTTAAGAAGCTTTGTTGTTGAGGGGAGAGAGCAGGAAGGTCTGCTCGTGAAAGGAATTCTTGAATAATGTCTGGGGAAGGCTGAGAGGTGTTGGGGTCTGACGACAGATTATAAAGCGATTGGTAAAATTGTTTGAACTGGTCTGCGATCTCAATAGGATTGCAAACCATGTCACCACGAGGAGTGATCACATGTGAGATTCTGCTCTTCAGTTCAACTCTGCGAACCCTACGGGCTAAGAGTGCTCCCGCTCTATCACCCATGGCATAATATCTTGATCTAGTCTTCTTGAGAAGGTGCTCTACCTTAGTAAGGAGGAGTGTGCACAATTGATTTCTAGTAGTAAAAAGTTCAGACAGAGTAGCAGGATTGGAGTAAGCGAGAGGAGATTGCTCCAGTGACTTAATTTTGGTAATGAGGGATTGTGTCAAGGCTTCATACATTTTCTTGGAATAAGCTGCTAACTTAATGAGGTGTCCGCGGAAAACCGCTTTATGCACAAACCACAGCGAGTCCGCCGCAATTCCTCCGACATCATTTAATTGGAAGTAGTCGTTTAGGTGAGCCGATATGGCGTCACAGTTAGTCGTGGAGGCCAAGAGGCACTCATTTAGAGTCCATTGAGATAAAGGGAGGGGAGGGGTCGCGTCACGTAGGGTTAGTCGTATAGGGGCGTGGTCTGACCAGGTGATAACTTCAATGTCAGCTGATAAACAGTGGGAGAGTAAGGAGTCACTGACCAAAATAAAATCAATACGACTAAACGTTTTAAATCTGGGTGAAAAAAACGTGTAGTCGCGTTCCTCAGCATGTAAGTATCTCCAAATATCGTGTAAACGGAAAGAGGAGATCATCGAGGCTAAATCTGTCCGGAAGTTAAAGGGAGCAGAGCAGTCGAGTAATTTATTTAAAGGAGCGTTAAAGTCACCTGCTGTAAGGGTATGTCCAACTAGAGCCAGGGTTTGAGATTCTAGCAAAGACCTAACAAAGGAAGCTTGGTGAGAGTTGGGGGTATACACTGACATCATAGAGAATAACACATTATCCAAACGTCAGGTAACCAAAACAAACCTACCCTCAGGGTCAGAGACTGAGTTAACTAATTCAAAATTCAAGCTGGAACGGTAGAAAATTGCAACTCCTGCTTTTTTTGCTTGAGGCATTGGCAAAAAACTGGTTGAGATATAAGGTCGATGCCACTCTATGGTTGTCTCCCCCGAGAAGGTGAGTCTCCTGTAAGAAAACAATGTCAGGACGAGCCCTGTAGAGCTGATTCCGAAGGAGAGCTCGTTTCTGAGGGGAGTTCAACCAATTAACATTCAATGATAAGGTGGTAATTGGCATGGTTAAAGCTTAAACTCAATGCAAGTTTCATATCTCGTATCAGGATCATAAACGGCAAATCAATTATTCTACATATCAACAGCTCAGAAGTAATAATTTAGAAAGGAGGAGGGAGTGGTAAATAGGGAAGGAAAGGCAAAAGGGAGCAACAAGTAAAAAGGAAGCTATCAACTAGCTAATGTAAAGGTGAAAAGGGAATAAAAAAAGGGAAAAAAACAAAAGAAAATGTAAAGGAAAACGGCAGAGAAGGTTACCAAATTTGGTAAGGGTTCTCAATTCAGAAGAAGAGAACCTAGAGCGAGAAAACACGCTCTTGGGGCTAAATTCCCAGAAGAAAGAATAGTACAGAGGTGATGTAGAATTGGGAGCAGAGGAGAAAGATCGCAGATAGGCTGCTGAGATAGGAAAGGAGATAAAGAAAGAACGAAAGGAAGAAAGTACAAGATAAAGAAAGAGAAGGGGTTGGAGAAGGAGGAAGAAACGTAGAGAAAGAAAAGGAATTAGGAGGGGAATAGAGAAGGGGAAGGAGACCAAGTTAGGGTAGAAAGGTAAAAGGTAGGAGTGAGAAAAGAGGAAGAGAGTAAGGAAGAAAAGAATTAAAGTACCGTATATACTCGTGTATAAGCCGACCCTTGTATAAGCCGACCCCCCTACTTTTGCCCCCAAAATCTGGGAAAACCTATTGACTCGTGTATAAGCCGAGGGTGGACCCCAGCACAGGTATACAGCCCCCAGCAGTGTGGTATACAGGCCCCCCAGTGGTATACAGGCCTCCCCAGTGGTAGTATACAGTCCCCAGCAGTGTGGTATACAGCAGCCTCCCCAGTGGTATATACAGGCCCCAGCAGTGTTACAGCAGCCTCCCCAGTGGTATATACAGTGGTATATACAGCAGCAGCCCCAGTGGTAGTATACAGCAGCCCCAGTGGTATTATACAGGTATATACAGCAGCCTCAGTGGTAGTATACAGCAGCCCCAGTGGTAGTATACAGCAGCCCCAGAGATATATACAGCAGCCCCAGTGGTAGTATACAGCAGCCCCAGTGGTAGTATACAGCAGCCCCAGTGGTAGTATACAGCAGCCCCAGCGGTAGTATACAGCAGCCCCAGTGGTAGTATACAGCAGCCCCAGTGGTAGTATACAGCAGCCCCAGTGGTAGTATACAGCAGCCCCAGCAGCCCCAGTGGTAGTATACAGCAGCCCCAGTGGTAGTATACAGCAGCCCCAGCAGCCTCAGTATACAGGCCCCCCCATCAGTATCCAGGGCCCCCCCTCCCTTGCTCCGGAAACCTGTAAAGTAAAATCATTATACTTATCACTGTCCTGTCGCCGCCGTCCCCGCCGCTGCCGACATCGCGCTCACCCGGCTTCATCCGTCTTTTTCCGGCTTCCTCCTCTGGCGCAGACAATGACGTCATTGCCTGCGCCGACCAGAGTAAGCCGGAAGAAGACGAATGAAGCCGGGTGAGCGCGATGTCGGCAGCGGCGGGGACGGCGGCGACAGGACAGTGATAAGTATAATGATTTTACTTTACAGGTTTCCAGAGCAAGGGGGGGGGCCTGGATACTGATGGGGGGGGGTGGGGGCTGTATACTCATGGGGAGGGGCGCCTGTGTACCACTGGGGCGTATGACTCGCGTATAAGCCGAGGGGGGTACTTTTCAGCCCAATTTTTGGGCTGAAAAACTCGGCTTATACGCGAGTATATACGGTAAGAGAAGAGCGTAGTAGAGACGAAAAGTATAGTGAGCAGTAAAGTCTGGGAATAAAGTACAGGCTCAGAAATTAGATCCTAGAGCAAATTATGTCACTTAGGAGATCTTCAGCGGATTCTGACGTTCAGGCGACACCCCATTCTGCGTCTATTTTCTTACGCCGGGGAGCCGCATCATCCGAGCGTCCCAGGTGAGGGTGCGAGTGATCCAGGGAGGTCTCTTCAGGGAGTAAGTCCCAATCAATTAGCAGACGTTTCACATGCGATGGCAGGGGGCAAACGTGAGTACCTTCGTTTCTACGCACAATAAGCTTCGCTGGATGTCCCCACACATATGCGATCTCATTGTCTCACAGGATAGAGGTGAACGGCTTAAATGCGCGTCGTAAAGCCAGAGACCCCGGCGATAGGTCTGGAAACACAGCAATGTTGGAGAAGCAATCCGGGAGAGATGGTATCTTGCGTAGCGCTTGAAGGAAACCTTCTTTGGTCTCATATAAATGAATCCTCGCTAATACATCACGGGGAAGCTCCGCTCGCAAACCCGCTGGTTTTGGGACTCTGTGGATGCGATCAATTTTGATATCCCGTTTATCCACGTCAGGGAGAACTTCCATCATAAAGTCCTGCAACAGGGGTCTGAGGTCAGCGGAAGAGTTCGCTTCTGCAATGCCCTTAAGACGCACGTAATTTTGGCGGTGCCGGTCTTCTAGGTCGCAATTTTTGGCTTGAACCTTAGTCATCGTCTGTTGCAACTGCTCGTGATCGTCTAGGAGAGAGTTATGGGAGTTGATGAGCTCAGCCATTTTATTTTCAAGATGGTCTGTGCGGGAGCCTAAGTCGGAGACTTCACTGCGCAGCTCAGCCACTACTTTTTTAATGTCCTCCTGTAAGGAGGCACGAAGCTCACCAAACATAATCCTCATTTGGGAGTGAGTGATAGGGCTCTCCGTTAGCGGCTGGGAAGCTGAAGGAGCCTGACCATGTGCGTCCCGGCGGGAAGCCCGGGCAGCTCGAGGAGAAGGAGGCGCCATATTGGGTGCAGACGCAGGAGCAGAGGGGCCGGGGACAAAGAAGTCAGAAACCCTTTTAGGTAAAAGGGTCTGAGCGGGTTTTACCTTCCCCATCGATAGTATGAGTTCTTGGCGATAGGAAAGTCCAGACATGGGGGTCAGAATCCGGGTAGATGTTGTATTTGCACTGCTTTGCTCTGGGATTCGGGAGCTCCTGAATCAAGCAGCCTCTGCCATGAGCTGCTCAGCCACGCCCCCAACATACATGTGTATTGTGTTGGTCAGCACAAATACACCTCCAGGTGTGTGCAGGCCAGACTCCAGATGTGTGACCAGATGTTCTTTGGGTGGGTATGTTGGGAAAACAATGTTATTGTATGTTGTGTGAATGGTGGATATTTCAGAGGGGGATATCCACTGCATAAGACCCTTTTTTTCGGTATGTGTATGTGCATGCATGTATGTAGGCAATCAAATACTGTAGGTTTTTCTGAGTTGTGACATGGAATTGATGAGTTACATTTTTTATTTTCCTGTTCCCCAGGGGTTGGTTCATCTGCTCATCATGGATACTGAACAGAGGCTTCTCGTGGCTCTTGCCTTGGTGGATGAGGACTTGTGGCTCGAGGAGAGAGCTGAGAGATTGCGGGCTCGCAGACCGCAGGCCGTGTGTGGTCTCGGGGATGGCTTGTGCAAAGAGACAACCTTAGCCACATGCGCCTGGTCCATCAGCTGGAGGACAGGAGTCTGCATGACTTCTGGATCTATCTCCGTATGTCCAAAGACTCATTCAAGTTCCTATTAGACTGCATTCGGCCATGGATAGTCCGTGAGGATACTGTGATGCGTAGAGCTGTGCCACCTGAGGAGCAGTTGGCTGTAACGTTGAGGTTCCTGGCAACAGGTCGGTTGATGACGGACCTGCAATACTCTGCAGCTGTGTTGCGGCCACTGCTGAGCCGCATCATACCCGAGACATGTGAGGCCATCCTGAGGTGCCTGGTGCCATCCTTTTTGCGGTTCCCAACCACCCCCACAGAATGGATGCACGTTGCCAGTGGTTTTGCAGATCAGTGGCAATTTCCAAACTGCGGTGGGGCATTGGATAGTAAGCACGTGAGGATCACGCAAACCTCAACAGCGGGTCCTTTTTTTTACAACTATAAAGGTACCTTTACACGCGGCAACTTTTCTAGGAACTTCACTGGCAACTTACTGGTTGCAGTGAAATCATGGAGACATTGTTCCATTCCATTTGTACACAGCAACAAGATAGAACAATGTGTCCACGATTTCACTGCAACCAGTAAGTTGCCAGTGAAATTCCTAGAAAAAGTTGCCGCGTGTAAAGGTACCCTAATGGTACCTTTACACACCGCCACAACAGGATGGATACAACCCGCTACAGGCTACAAATGTAGCTTGTAGCGTCAAAATCGCCCGTAGTAGCGGCGTGTGAAGACGGGACGACACAGCCGGCTACAGATACCTCTGTATCCGTGCACTGCCCATAAACAGATGGCTACATCGCCGATTGTAGCGAGCTGTATCGGCGTGTAAAGACGTTACGGAAGGGAACTCTGGACACCCTGCGATGTAGCTGCAATGTAGCTAAGGCGTGACCCTGGCTCCGTGTTACCACGCCCCATGTGCGATCATTGGTGGAAGCTGCTGCTTGCCGATTGGTAGTCGCTGCATAGGGAGGCATATTTAAGGAGCTGACGAGTCACACTACACAATCGCTCGAGCGTGCTGTATTACTCAGCCTCCTGCGTTGCCTGCCCAATCAGGATGTTATTGCTTCGTCCTATCAGCGTACGGACGGCTCGTAATCCACAATTGTAGCACGCCTATGTGCTGTCCCTGCTGCACCAGGTACGCCCATAGTAGCTGGTTATAGCGGTGTGTAATTGAGCTACAGATGGCTACTTGCGACACCCGGCGATGTAGCTAGCTATAGATGTAGCGTGGCGTAGCGCATCTTGTGGCGGCGTGTAAAGAGGGTGCGGTTCCCGTTGGTAACCGTTCGGCCGTGCTCGTGCACGTGAAGTTGCCGTTGGTATCCATCCTGTTGTGGCGGCGTGTAAAGGTACCATAAGGGTTATTTTAGTGTGATCCTCATGAACCTTGTGGATGCTCACTATGATTTCCTCTACGTGGATGTTGGCATGAACGGCCATGTCTCAGATGGGGGTGTGTTTGGACACAGCTCCTTTGGGCAAGACCTGAGGAGAGGTGCTCTCACCTTGCCCTCAAATGATGTCACCACAGGTAATCTTAACTTTGCGTTTGTGGGGGATGAAGCATTTCCACTTCATGCTCACCTACTACGACCATATCCCCAGAGGACTGTTACTTATGAGCAATGCATTTTCAATTACCGGCTATCCCGGGCACATTGTGTAGTTGAAAATGCTTTTGGGATCATGGCCAATAGATTCCGCTTGTTTCATAAGCCTTTGAAAATGAAACTGGAATCTATAGATATAGTAGTGCTGGCATGCTGTGCGTTGTATAACTTCCTGCGTCGTAGGGATACTGCATCATACACGCCGGCAAGTTATGTGGATTCAGTGGACTCCACAACAGGGGAAGTCAGTGCCGGGGCGTGGCGTGCAACCGGCCCATGTCTGGCGCCACTCCAGCCGCTGAGCCAGGGCCGGAGTCCGCAGGATGCCAGGAGCAGCAGGGACAGCTACTGCTCCTACTTCAATGGCCTTGGGGCAGTGGCCTGGCAGCAACAACAGGTTTAGGGTGGCTGGGGTTGTCAGGCACCACCACCAGGAGGAGGGTGTAGTCACCATTGTGCCAGCACCAGGAGGAGCCTTTTTTTTTTTTTGTTTAGGTTGCCCTTTAAATTTTATTCATTTCTTTAATTGACCTTTATTATTTTTCTTATGGCCTTTGTTTGAGCTCACATTTGTATTATTTGTGTGATGTTAACACTCGTGTTTTTGTTCGGTATGTTTTTGCCTGTTTTTTTTGGGTGCACAAATTTTTAAAAAATGATCAGAACTACCTGTGTCAGTCTTTACTTTTAACTACAGGGCAGTTGCACATAGCATTAAGCTGTGCACAAAGGTAAGTGAGACCACAATGGTCGTTATGGGTCCCTGCAGCATTGTCTGCTAATGTCCAGTACACAGGTCCAGGCCTTTGGCCCACACTGTATGCTCAGACTGTGTCTCCATGTCCATATCATATGGATATACACATGGGTATGTCTCCACACACATTAATATTTGTATTGTGTTTGGTGAGGATGGAGGTAGTCATCAGTATCTGCACACAAACATGTCTGCACACACATAGTTCAGCCAGGGCCACACACAATCCAGCCACATCTGTCAAGAGTGTTGTTTTCAGCTTACCTACGTAACCAACAGATGCACACATAGCCTTTCATAGTGTACTCCACAGAGCAACACACGAGCCGTCCTGTGTGGCACTTCGGTGATGTCAAAGTGCCTTTTGGTAATCACATGACACAAGCTTGCTGTAGCGACATAGTAGAAAGGGCAAATGCGTCATGTAGTGGGCAGACGTTCAGACAAGGCTGACCAATGGTAACGCAGTTGTGTTGGCCAATCGAAGTGGTAGGGGCGCGGTGAGAAACACTCTGGCACGCCTGTCTCCTTGGCGTACTCACACTCTCCGGCCACACCGCTGATGAGGTGGAGGCGTGTGACGTGGCGATGTGGGCAAGGAAAATTGCTTCCGATCTGAGCCAGGTGATTCCCAGAATGCAGGATCGCCGAAGATAGCACGCGAAATCGCTACATGTGACAGATCCACGGCGATGTTAAAAAAAGTGCCCGCAATGTGCGCACTCACATCAAATCGCCAGCGATATGGAAGCCATATTGCTGCGTGTGATGGTACCTTTACTCTGAACGGGTTTACTTGCAGTACTTCAAGCAAATTCACAGATGTTACAGCAGTCATTCGGGTCTCTCTTTGGCCTGGGTAGTCACTAGGGAACCGGGATGCCTCACTCAGGACCCTCAGTGGTGTGCCTGCCGTTCCTTTCAGGTACCTCACTGCGCTACTTTCTCTTCACTACCGAGCAGCGCCTCCGCGAGCAGAGCCTCGAACTAGCTCCCAGTTACAAGGGGGGCTTTATTTACGTACTAATAGGTGGCCACTCACCTTATCGGGTTGTGCTGTCCCCGCACAACCCGGTAATACACTTGATAAGGCGCCCTTCACAGGCTCCAGCTCATCCGCACACCGCATGCTCCGGGGGCTCCGAGCATCCGGTTACGTCACCGCAGGTCCTTAAGTTAAAGCTCCTGTTGCCAGGCGACGCCAGGTCCTCACGTTAAGCTGCACTCTGCGCCTAGCTGCTCCCCGCCGCTTTACTCTCAGAGAGGGATTTATATTAGAAGGTAAACAAACTGTAAGCGGTCTAATTGGAGGCGCTCAGGCACAAAGGCAGCAGGCACTGGGATGGTTTTTCAACAGACCTGAGGAAGATAGAGAATCTATTGAAACATGTTATGGAGTAGGAGGGGAGTCTGAATAAAGGTCTGTTGAAAAACCATCCCAGTGCCTGCTGCCTTTGTGCCTGAGCGCCTCCAATTAGACCGCTTACAATTTGTTTACCTTATGGTCCAGATTCAGGCGCACCACAACATCTGGTTCCCCTAGGATCTCCCTCTTTCACGACGACCTTCCTGCGTTGTTCTTCACTCCTCACTCCCCAACTCGACTCTCCTCATTCAACTAACTGCCAACCCACCCATACACTTTTCTACCTGTCTCATTCCTCCTCCCAGGACTGGGTCCTCTCTACAGTGGGTGCACCCACAGTCCCCTAATGTAGAGTGTGTATGAATGTGTGTTATGAGGGTCCCTTATTCACCATCCCAGTTCCCTTGGTCTCAGGAATACCACACACTCTTATTTGGGTGCAGTACCCCTACGTGGCGTCCTGACCAGTGGGGAGCCACACTCCCTCTTGGTTAAGCTCGCTCGTCCGCAAGCGACCCAACCCATCACAGAATTAATATGTGCATTTTTTATTATAACATTAACATCAACATTATGCAGCATTTTCTTCCCTTGTCGGAGGCACTAACATTGAATGTTACCGGGTCAACGGGACTGACCAAATGCAAAAATCAGAAAAACACACAATACCAGCCAAAACGGGGCCAAGTTTCATATGCAGTTCCGGTGGTCATTGTCTTTCACTTTCAACAGTGTCTATCACACCACCGGTCTGTCTTAAAGGCACAATTTCAAAGAGTCCATGCCTTAACGAGTTCACATTCCAAGGCTCGACACAATAAGAATTCACAGATTGTCCAGTAGCACGGCATGTGCATCAACAACACAACTATTTACATGGGTTTACTATTATTCTAGTCCACAGATTTGTATACAATATGTGCGTACCACCCCCTAGACTCCAAGTGCCTTTCATAAGTCACCCGATCCATGCGATACAGGTCTCGGCCAGGGTGTCCTTTAAGGAGGTACACCTCTACATGCCGGCGACTCACAAAAACCTCCTCCTCAAGCCCAGGCTCCCGGATAAACCCCCACCCGTTGTCCAGGTTAAAGGCCACCACGGTACCTGTCTGCCGCTCTTCTTGGGACACCTTTGCTGGACGTTTCCCTGGCTCTCGCTTTAGCCAGGAGGTTCTCTGTTGTGAATTCTGCTTGTGGGCTCCCTTCTGTGGTTGTGGCTGGTAATGCAGTTGATCCTGTTTTGCACTCTTGGTCAGGTGAATTGAATTATTGCAATTCTGACTGGGGTATTTAGGTTTGCAGAATTTCCTCAGTCCTTGCCAGTTGTCAATTGTTCCTGGAGGTGTTTCACCTCTGCCTGGTCTCTTCCTGCCCTGCTGCAAAACTTCCAAGCTAAGTGAATGGTTTTGTTTTCTTGTGGCACACATGCTGTGTGCTTGTTTTGAAATTGTCTATTTTTGCTCAGACTGCATGTCTGTCTTAACCTGCTCTCTGTTAGGAAGTTTTTTTCCTAGGATTTATGTGCTATTCATTTGTTATTGGCTTGTTCAGCTTTTGATTGCGTCAGCATATATTTAGCATAGTTGGATTCACAGGAGTTCCGCAGATTTAGAGGGCGCCGAGTCTAGAGTAGACTCAGGAGTATTTTTGTATTATCTGCTGTGGATGTTTTTGAAAGGATTTTTATACTGACTGCAATAGTATTCTGTCCTGTCTTTATCTATCTAGCTAGAAATGGCCTCATTTGCTGGATTCTGTTTTCTGCCTGAGGTTGTCTTTTCCTCTCTTACTCACAGTCAATATTTGTAGAGAGCTTTCTATCCTTTTTGGGTTCTGCTCTGAGGCAAGATAGAATCCCTGTTTCTATCTTTAGGGGTAGCTAGTTCTCCGGCCGTATTGAGGTGTCTAGGGTATGGTTAGTCACATCCCACGGCTACTTCTAGTTGCGGGGTTAGATCGGGAACTACGGTCAGTATAGGTACCACTTACACCTGTGAAAAATATTCATGCGGCTCCAAGGTCACTGGATCATAAAAGTTCTCCTTCTCTTGGGCCCACCAGTGTTCTACGCGGCGCTGCCTCTCCGCCAGGTCAGCCTGGAACCACTGGAAGGCAAAGTCAGGTTGCTCCGGGCCGGAACACGGTGCCACGCTCCGGCTGTGGCGGCTGCACTGACCCGTCCGACCGGTCGATGCTGATGGTGGTCCTACCACAAATCACGGGGCCCGGATGCCCCGACTTCCTCCGTGCTGTCGGCCTCATGCTCCTCGGGTTCACCCTCCTCCACAGGATCCTGCTGGCTAGTTGGCTCCTTTGTCTCGGCCTCCACCACCATGTCGGGCATCTCCGCGGGAACCTTCAGGACTTCTCCCTCGGGCACATCAGGCTCTTCTGGGTCCTCCGGCTCGGCTGCGGCCATTTCTCTCACTGCAAGAGCTGGCTGCAGGTCTGGCTGCTGATCGTCTCTGGTAACCTTGGGCTCATGCTGTGGTTGGTTGCTTGTTCTCAGCTTCAGGACAGGAGTCTCTGCGAGCCCCGGGTCATCGGGCTCTCGTTGCTCAGTTCGTTGGGCCAAGGCATAATACGTGTCGGCACTCCAGCTCCTAAAGACCCAATCCAGCGTCTCGTTCAGCTGGGTCTTGAGGTCCTTTAGGGCGGCCTCCCAAAACTCTGCATCACCATCTCTGGTCAGGAGCAAAGCGGCACCCTCTCTCTTGGCTTCAGGGCTGCCAGCTTCCCCATCTCACCGACCGGGTAGTGTGGATTTCGGTTTGCCATTGTTGCTGACCCATCAACTGCAATTGTCTTACCTCTGCATCTCTCGCCTCGTCTTTTTTTGGCCTCGCCCTTCCTTCCACCAGTTATAGCTTCTGGCAGGGGCAGTGGTTTATCCCTCACATGGTGGACATCCAAGGTGTACCATCCCCACTCTCCCAGGTGCTGAGTGAAGGTGACTTTGTCGCCAGGCTGCAGATCGCGACCATGGTGACCCTCCAGCAGGTGGTATTCAACATCTCGCCAGGTTACAAAAAGTTCTCGGCCGCTTCTCTGCTCCTTGACAAATCCCCAGCCTTTGTATTGGTGGAACTGGACTATGGAACCCCCGACAGATTGGGCCCCGTTCTGCTGCCTTGGATCGCTGGACCCGCTGCTTTTCTTGCAGGTTCCGCTCCTCCATGGCTAGCCATTTAGCCCACCTTTCCTCCTCTTCAGCCTCCCTCTGGGCCTCTTGCTTAGCCTGCTGCTGGCGGCAGTATTCCGCCCAAGTCAGAGTCTCTACTGTGGGCCTTCCCTCTCTAGTCTCTCCCGGGAAGCCCATTAGTGAGTCCCCCTGGTCGGCCCACTTGATGACCTCCCGCTCTGCGTGTCTCCACTGGGACTGGCTGGGCTCTATGTGGGGCCACCCATCTGTGCTGGACTACAGACTGGTCCCACTGCAGATTTTTACTATTCTGGCCTGGGGCAAGGGGGGACGGAGCATCTAGAGGCCCTACCATGTTGTTGTCAACCGTCCGGCAATAGTCCCACCCTGTGGAGTATCGGTGTATTCCTCCAATGCTGTCATGGAAGGCGAATGGAGAAAAGTGAATTAGTTCTTACCGGTAATTCCTTTTCTTGGAGCCTTCCACGACAGCATCAGTTTTCCCCCTTGTTGGTGTTTGGTTCCAGTTTGTATCAGGTAATCCATGGCTAAGGGTGATTTTGGTAAACATTGGAGTACTGAGGAAGGGGCTTTTAACCTCTCTGTGTTCCTGTCCCCCAATAGGGCGTGGGCGACATACTCCAATGCTGTCGTGGAAGGCTCCAAGAAAAGGAATTACCGGTAAGGACTAATTCAGTTTTCCCCTTTTTGTGACCTAGGCCCCTCCCTCCAGGTCCTCCCATTGACCCAGGGCCTGTTGCTGTGTGTATGTGTGTTTTTTCCAGTACGTCCCCATGACGGCACCACAGGAGGAGTAATCCCATATCCTTCTGTAGGGACAGGAAGCACAAGAGGTTAAAAGCCCTCCCCTAACCCCACCTCCTCAGTGATTTTCCAAGAACCACATTGGCAGGGTACAACACCATAGTATTCTAGTAAAGGCATACATATGTCAAATTCACAAACAGTAGAAAATTAGGGAGGGAAATAAGGGTGCTGTCATGTGGACTCCTGGAAACATCGTTACCGGTAAGACTAACTCCGGTTTTCCAGTACGTCCCCATGACAGCACCACAGGAGTATACCCAAGAACTCATAGCATAGGGTGGGACAATTGCCTGAAGCATCTTCCGACCAAACACAGCTCTCAGTTGTGAGAGAATATACAAGTCGCAGAGACTGCAAGATGTAGGATGGTCTGATTAGGAGGCTGTAGTACATATCTGTGCAATGGTAGCACCAGCTCCAGTAGTCCATGATGTCTAAACTGCTCTGGTAGAATGTGCATTGAAATGTCCAGGGGGACTGCCCCTCTGAAAGAGACATGAAACCTGCATGAAAAGCGTAGAATCCAAACTCCAGTACAGAGTGGCATCCACCGAGGCCAGTAAAGCACTGTGGACATGGAGACTGTGAACGTCCTCTTCCTCCGGAGCCGTAGGGTTGTCGCAAAATGACAGAACCACCACTGTGTGGATTACAGTCAGTGGTGACACCACCGTCGGGGAGAAAACTGGTAACTAGTATAAGAATGATACAATCCTCCCGTATCGGTATATATGGCATGACCACAGAGAGAGCCTGTATCTCACCCTACCAATTAGCCGTGGTGATAGCCACCAGGAAAACTGCCCTCAGAGTAAAGCTCTATATGTCTAATTCCCTAACTGGTCCAAAGGACGGATCACAAAGGACTCTCAGGACAAAAATGCAGATCCCACAGAGGGGAATACATTCTCTGGGCAAGTCCAAGACTCGGGACTGCCGAGACAATTCTGAGCATCCAAGGATGTGAGGACAATGATGTGGCGAAAAAAGCACGTAGAGCCGCCATCTGTACCTTCAAGGTACGTGGACTAAGGCCTGTGTCAAATCCCGCTTGAAGAAATCAAGTATCCCCGGATGTCCAGGTGAGATGTGGCAATCGGTGTGCGAAACGAACAGAAGGTGCTCCAGACCCTGTGATACATTGCCCGACCGACAGGCGTCCCATTAGCCTGCAAAGGCTGGATCACTTTATCGGACAATCCAAGGAACTTTAGGAACTCTTCATCAGAAGCCAGGCCGAAAGCTGGAGGCGTTGAGGATTCTGATGAAATAGCGAACCCTGGGGCAAAAGATCTTCCCTCAACGGTAGGGAAGATTGGGTCCTCCAATGCCAGATAAAGGAGAACCAACTCCACCTTGGCCAGAAAGGTGTTATGACTGACTCCCCATCTTCCCCACGTGCTCGCAGGACCCCCGGAATGAGGGGAGTAGTTGGGAAGGCATATGCTAAGCCGTTTCCCCAATACTGTGAGAGAGCGTCCATTGCCAGAGGAAGATCTCCTGAGACAGAAGAAAGATGAAGTCTCCGTATTCGTCCTGGACGTCAACAGATCTAGGCGAGGCTGACCCCATCTGCGAGTCAGTTGCTGGAACACTTCCGTGTTCAGTTCCCATGGCAGAGCCTTCATCCGATGCCTGCTGAGGTAGTCTGCTTCTCGAATTATTGATCCTCGAAGATGAACCGCAGAGATGGAGCCAGCCATCTTACCCATGTCTAGGAATAATTTATTGGCCAACCACCAGAGCATCGGATGCCTCTGCCCCCCTGATGTCTGAGGAAGGAGACTGCCAATGATGTAGTCTGAGAGGATTTTCACCTGTCTATCCGTCAGCACAGCTCGGCTTCACCTTAGGGCTTCCCAACTTGCCTGGAAATCCCAGAAACGCAACGATCAGGTCTGAACATTGGGGATCAAGTCCCCTGAAGATAACATCCCCCACTCGAGCTCCCCTGCAGCCGTGGCTGGCGTCTGTGGTTACTAGCAGACAAGGCTCCGAGGTCCATTCCACTCCCGTCCGTAGATTTTCCTGGTCAAGCCACCAATGTAGGTAGTCCTGGGAGTCCGCGGACAGAGAATAACTTCATGTCCAGACCAATCTGGTGTTTGTCCTTCACTGCCAGGATGGAGTACTGCAGAGCCCCGGAATGGACTTGACTCCATCTGTGAAGAGTCCCAAAATACTCATCGCTTCTTGGAGTGACGGAAGTACCTTCCTTACCAAGAAACAAAGCCTGTGAGGGATGGAGATCAGCTTGTCTTTTGGAGAGAGGATGTTCCTGTAAAAGAGTCGAGACAAACTCCCAAAGGATCCAGCCCAACTAGGGTAGTATCAAGAAGAGCAATCACAGAGGCCCAGTCATCAACTGAGGGGAATCTGGTACTATCAAGAATTTGTCCAGGCAGACGACGAATTTTATACCTCTGCGCCCTAGATAAGGCACCCTGAGGGACTTAATTTCGAGAGCGGATGAGAGACAGAAAAGGAAGACACCGGAACATGTAGTTGAGAACGAGAGGTCCCGACCTTAAGGAAGACCTCCTATGTCAATGACCGGAGGAAGAATCGACAGATGATAACCAACTTCCATTGGGCCTAGAACAAACTGCCCCGTACAAAGCCCTGTCAGACTTTCGAATTCATGCGGAACAGTTTGTATCTGACCCAACGAGACAGGGGTATGAAAAGCATTATCGCACGAAACCTCCCGGCCAGGGTCAATTTGGAAACCCGGGATGATAATGATCAAAATACGGGTCCAACAGGAGTAAGTACCACCTGAGGCAAAGCTTTTCTACGTCTGCTCCAAGCCGACTGAAAGATGTGTGGACCCTATATCTTCCCGAATGTATGAGGCAGAAATCGGGCCTCCCTGCGATAATCCTGAGTAATAGTGGCCAAAACTAGAGACTCCCTTCTGACCCGTCCTGTTCCTGAGGATAGGAGGGAACAGGGCCGGAATCCCCTCTCCTTGTCCCCTTATTAAAATACAATTGCAGAGCAACCATACAAAAAGGACTGAGGTCTATCAAGAGACGACCCAATAAAAAAAACGGGGCCCATTAGAACCCGATCCGTACACGACCCTAGGGTATGTTGGAGGGGTATCAGATAATGATGAATCCACCCTGCACAGCACGGCCTGACCAAGTACAGTTTAGTACAGCAAGGCATGGCAAAGCACAGAACAGCAAGGCCTAGTATGGCACAGCACCACACAGCACGGCCAGGCCCAGTACAGCAAGGCACAGTACATCACGGCACAGTACTGCAAGGTACAACATAGTACAGCATCGCACCGCATAACCCAGTACAGCCAGGTACAGCACGGCACGGCATAGCACAGTACAGCATATCACAGCCTGGCACAGATGTGGACAGTACGGCACAGCCTAGTACAGCATGGCCCAGCATGGGACAGCACAGCCCAGTATGGCCCAGCCTGGTACAGCATAGTATGATATGGTACGGGACAGCATGGTATTACATTGTACAGTGCGGCATGACCCAGCACGGTACAGCTGGGTACGGCACAGCATGGTACAGCACGACACAGCACATTATGGTACTGCCTGGCATGGCATGGTATAGTACGACATGACCCAGCATGGTACAGCACAGCATGGCTCAGTATGATGGCACAGCACAACACAGTACCGTATGGCACTGCATGGAATTACATGGCACAGTAAGGCATGGCACAGCACAGTACGGCACAGCAAGGCTCGGCATGGTACGGCACAACACAGCACAGTATGGTACAACATAACATTGCATGGTACAGTACAGCATGACACAGCACGGTATAGCACAGCATGGCCCAGCATGGTACAGCATGGCACAGTACGGCATGACACAGCACGTTACAGCATGGTACTGCACAGCATGGTATGGCACGACAGAGCCCAGTAAGGTACAGTATGGCCTTGCATGGCACAGTACGGCATGACACAGCATGTTACGGCACAGCCCAGTATTGGGAAGGCATAGCATGACACAGCATCACAGCTCAGCATGGCACAGCACGGCACAGCCCGGTACAGGATGACACATGACACATCCCAACACGGACCTGTACAGTGTGGCACCGCCAGCTCTTACCCCCAGGCAGGTCAGGTCCCCCTGCCATGTCCTCCTGTTCCTCTGGTGCCCACCACTGGCTGGTAATTTTGAATTTCCCGCTTGAAATCGTGGACCGGAAGTGCGTCATCCCGAACTTCCGGTTTGGCGCTGAGCTGTCCCAGCAGCCGTGAGAAGCCGGGGGCCACTGGAACAGGACGCCAAGATGGAGGAAGCGGCACCCGGAGGCTCCTGCCCCCGCAAAGCTGAGGGACTCCCGGCAGGGAGTGTCGTCCCCGAAACCCGCTTGATGGCGGGAAGGAGAGAGCCGCAGCCCCCCCCGATCCCACCGGGTCCCCTGTAAGTAGATCCAGCGCTAATAGTGCTCCTTCGGCCAGTGTTCCCCGCACCAGCAGTCTCCTGTACTCCCTGTCCTGTGTAGGGACAGGAAAAACACTGAGGAGGTGAGGTTAGGGGAGGGCTTTTAACCTCTTGTGCTTCCTGTCCCTATAGAAGGATATGGGATTACTCCTCCTGTGGTGCTGTCATGGGGACGTACTGGAAAAAACACACATACACACAGCAACAGGCCCTGGGTCAATGGGAGGACCCGGAGGGAGGGGCCTAGGTCACAAAAAGAGGAAAACTGAATTAGTCCTTACCGGTAATTCCTTTTCTTGGAGCCTTCCACGACAGCATTGGAGGATGTCGTCCACCACGCCCTATTGGGGGACAGGAACACAGAGAGGTTAAAAGCCCCTCCCCTTCCTCAGTACTCCAATGTTTACCAAGATCACCCTTAGCCATTAATTACCTGATACAAACTGGAACCAAACACCAACAAGGGGAAAAACTGATGCTGTCGTGGAAGGCTCCAAGAAAAGGAATTACCGGTAAGAACTAATTCAGTTTGCTCCATTCGCCTTCCACGTCAGCATTGGAGGAATACACCGATACCCCAAAGGGTGGGACTATTGCCCGTAGGACATTCTTACCAAAGGACAGATCCCGACTGAAGGACACATCTAACCTATAGTGGCGAGAAAAAGTGAGGAGAGACAACCATGTAGCCGCTCTGCAAATCAGCTCCAATGAAGCTCCAGCCTGCTCCGCCCAGGACGTAGCAGCAGCCCGAGTTGAAGGAGCCTTCAACCCCACCGGAGGAGCAAGGACCAGAGCGACGTAGGCCTCACAGATCACCTTCGTGAACCAGGAAGCGATGGTAGCCTTGGAAGACTTCTTCCCTGTATTTTTCCCAAAATGCTGAACAAAACAGGGTCTGATCTAACCTCCAGGAAGCGGACTCTCGGAGGTAGTGGAGGACAGTCCGACGAACATCGAAGGAGTGAAACAGCCTCAGCCGCATTAGCAGGAGATTGACAAAATGAAGGCAGAACCACAACCTGGGACCGTTGGAAAGCCGACACAACTTTCGGAAGAAAAGATGAATGCAACCGAAGCGTAATGCGAACAGACACCACGAGGCACGGAGCCCGGACAGAGAGTGTTTGCAGTTCTCCAACTCTGGTAGCAGAAGTGATGCCCACCAAAAACACCACCTAGTGAGAGAGATGTAAGGGATGCAGCAGACAAGGGTGCAAAGGGACTTCGAGAAAGCCCTTGGAGAACAATCTTCAAATCCCAGGGAGGGACAGAAGGCCAAATCCAGGGACGCCACCCCCAAGCAGAAGTAAAAAAACCGCTTGATCCATCGATGGGAAGCAAGATCCTGGGCAAAAACCGCCCCAAGTGCCGACACCTGGACTTAAAGAGTGCTCGGCCAAAGCCCCAAATCCAAGCCACGCTACAAAAATCCAAGAGTTGGGCCACATTAGGATGATGCATGACCGGGATGGAAGGAGCACACCAGGACAGGAACCGATTCCAGCCCTCCCGTAAATAGCATGCGTCACAATCTGCCTGCCCTGCCGAAGCGTGGGGATCACTGCCTGGGAGAGACCCTTGGTCCTCAGGATCCCGGCCTCAACAGCCAGGCCGCCAGATTGAGCCACTGAGGGCCCGGGTGAAACAGAGGACCCTGGGACAGTAGGTCGAGACTGTGGGGCAACATAATCGGTCCCTCCAGGCCCAGGTCTCGGATGGCGTCGTACCACGCCCGTTTGGGCCACAGGGGAGCCACCAGGCGTCACCCCCTTCGCCCGAATCTTTTGCAATGTCTTGGGAAGTAGCGGGATTGGAGGAAATGCATATACCAAATGGAAGTCCCAGGAATGGGCAAAGGCGTCCAGCCCCCGAGGATGCTCCGACCGCGTCAGGGAGAAAAAGGTCGACACGATTGTATTCGTGCCCAAAGCGAACAAGTCGATCGAAGGGACACCCCACCTGTTCGTAAGAGAGCGAAATACTTCCGGATGGAGGCACCATTCTCCTAGGTGGACCTCCTGCGGCTCAAGAAATCTGCCTATACATTGGCCATTCCCTTCAGATGTACTGCCGAGGAGGAGAGAGGATGGCGTACTGCCCACGAAAAGATCAGTCTTGCCAGCCACTGCAAGTGTAAGCCTCAAGTACCGCCTTGGTGTCGCAAGAAGGCAACTGTAGTCACGTTGTCTGACAGGACCTTGACATGATGACCCCGGAGAATGTGAGCTGCGCATGAAGCGCTTCCTCCACTGCCAGAAGTTCCCGGAAGTTTGAAGACTGGCGACTGACTGAGCAACTCCAAATCCCCTGGAACGGTGTGTAATCCACCAACCGGAACCGCTGGCATCAGTGGAATCGGAGGTCACAGGAGCCTGAAGCCAGGCCACCCCCGTCCGAAGATGTCTGCGATTCATCCACCAGGAAAGCGAGGTTACCACCCGCTCCGGGGTCCGGACCCGCGAGTTTAAGGAATCCTGACGTCTGTCCCAGGAACTCAGTATGTGTTCCTGGAGCAGTCGGGAAGGAGCCTGAGTCCATGTTATCGACTGAATGCAAGCCGTCATGGCCCCTAACAAGGACATTGCTTCCCGCAAGGAGGGCGATCCCCTTGCCCGGAAGCGGGTCGGATTCACGCGCCGCAGAAGCTGATGTGCAGCAGGAAGGAACGAGGTCTGTCTGGAGGAGGCCAGCAAGACTCCAAAAAATTGACGTCGGGTTGCTGGCATCCGTTCCGATTCCCGAAGATTGGGCACCCAACCCAGGGACTGTAGAATCTCCAACGTTTTGGAGACCTGTGTGCGCAGAACCACTGCCGAAGGAGCCACCACCAACATGTTGTCTAAATAGGGAAACACAAATTTCCTTTGGGTCTGGATGAATATGATCACTTCCCCCATGAGTTTGGTAAACTCTGGGGGCTGACGAAATCCCGAAGGGAAGCACACTAAACCGATAATGGACCGTCCCGTCTGCCCCGGAGATCGCGAATCGCAGAAAGCGCTTGTGGGACGGGTGAATGGGGACATGATAATACGCGTTCTGGAGGTCCACAAACAACCTGGAGTAGCGCCCCTGGCCCTTCTCTCCAGGAGGAATCGGGGACCCCACACCCGAATCCAACAGGTCTCGCAGACCCAACAAGAAGAAATGTGCGAGAGTCCCTAAGAAAGGGAGGGGACTTGAAGACACGGAGGTGCTGGCTCTCGAATTCCAAGCGCAGACCCTCCCAAATGGTCGAGAGGATCCAAGGGCATGAGGAGATTGCTTGCCACTGTGGCAGAAACCGCAGGAGCCGCTCCGCAATGGGGAAGGCGGCATTGTTTAGGGGGCGGCTGGTGATGCCGCTGCTGGGGGAGCAAGTTATTACGGGTCTTGTCCCCTTTCTGGAATGCCCAGCGACCAGACTTACCCTTCCCTTTAGACTGGGAGGGTTGGCTGTGCTCAGGCTGAAAGGTCCGCCTCCGAAAGGGCTTCTGTTCTGGGAGACATATTTTCCGGTCTGACACCTTTTCCAGGATGTCATCCAATGCCGGACCAAAGACTAAAGACCTTTGAAAGGGGAGGTCAGACAGCTGGAGCTTAGATGTGACCTCCCCATTCCATAATGTAAGCTACACTGCCCTGCGAGCTGTGTTAGCCAACACTGCGCACCTGGCGCCAATGCGGATCGACTCAGCAGAGGCATCGGCCAGGAAGCCCATAGCACGTCTCAGAAGTGGAATGGAGTCCAAAGCTCCTCCTTGGGAGTACCCTGCAGGATGAATTCTTCCAGCTGGGTGATCCACTTAAAGAGAAACCTGGCCACACATGTAGAGGAAATGTTCACCTTTAAAGACATGGCTGCCGCCTCCCAGGAGTTTTTTAGGACACCCTCCATCTTACGATCGAGGGGGTCCTTCAACTGGGAGGAATCTTCAAAAGGCAACGTGGTCTTATATGCTACCTTGGCCACCTGGATGTCCACCTTCGGGACCTCCCAGACAAAGTCATCACCCTCCAATCCACTCAGATGGGGTGAGCAGCCGATGTTCTGGAGAGTCCCACTCCCGGCAGATGAGAACCCGGATGACCTCATGGACAGGGAAGCCCAACTGCCACTTAGCCTTCAGGCCTCTGAACATTAAGTCCTGCACGGAAGAAGGGGATTCCACCACCTCTACTCCCATGGTACTATGGACAGTGCCCACCAATTCACCATGGACTCCGTGGAAAAATAGTAGTGTCCAGATTCTCGTGTCTGGACAGAGGCAACAGAGGCAATATCCTCACCATCCTCTGACGCTGAGCTCTGGCCAGCCTCCATGAGATCCACAGAGTCACAATCCTGGAGCTTCCTCTCTTTCGGAGGGGAAGGCCTGGAAGCTGCAGCAAAAACCGACAGTGCCGAGATAGAAGCCTGCACCTCTTCCCTAATGGATTGGAGCTCCTCAAGCAGGGATGCGGAGTCCATCCTGACAACACTGTCAGTCATGGCCGACACCTTTTTGTAGGAAGAGGGAAATTTCATGCCGCAGCCACATTTCCTGGACGGGTATTTTCTCCCTTTCACAGGCGGCCCTTGTATCCCCATAGAAAAAAAGGGAAGAGAAGGGGGTCCCAGTGTGAGTGCAGGGCCTAAATAAAAATGATAAGCCTATCACCCTCCATGTTTCAAGGATCAGCCTTACCTGGGTGTAGCTTCCGGCGGGTACTTATCCAGAAGTACCGTACCCCCCAACGAGGAACACCTGTTCCCTCCCTCCTCCTGGTCACCGGCCGCGGAAAGTAGCGCACGATAGGCCTGCTGGGTTCCCTGGAGCCGCGCCCAGCCTGCCACAGCCCGTACAGGAGAAACCAGAAGTGCCATCCCGAAACCGGAAAGTCGCGTCCGTCGCCGGAAGTGCCATCCCGAAACCGGAGGTGCATGCCCCAGGGACTGCAGCTGGAGGAGGGAGACGCCGGAGAGCTGAACAGGCCTCAGGCGCTGCAATACACGGCCTGATTTGCCCTGTAGGATGCAGGAAGGCTGGATGGTCCCACCACGGGAGCCCCGAGAAGGAGGAGAAGGCCGCCCCCGACGTCCATCCCTGGCCCGGCTGTAAGTACACCCCAATGCTTCCTCTGCCGGCCCGACAGCACTGGAACCTCTCCATGCCCCAAGGGGGACAGGAAGACACTGGAGTACTGAGGAAGGAGAGGGGCTTTTAACCTCTCTGTGTTCCTGTCCCCCCAATAGGGCGTGGACGACATCCTCCAATGCTGTCGTGGAAGGCGAATGGAGAAACAAGTGCTCCACTTATATGTTTAATCACCCACTCCCAGTTTGTGATGAACTTGCGCTTAAAAATATGCAGCAAAAAAAAAGCAGTGTGTGAATGGGGCCTTAGGCTGAATCACACAATCACACTGTCTGTGTGACATGAGAGGCAATCGGACGAATCTTGGATCAGTCACCTGGAACGGCCTCTCACTGTCAGGACGGGAGCGTCAGCTGCTTGTATTTCTAAGCAGCTCCACACTACCTGTCCAGAGATGGGGAGGCTGTTCAGGGTTAATGATCCGACACTCATCCGAGACTCTAATATCACACAGACAGTGTGATTCCAGCCTAAATGTTCGTGGAGCAGTTGGCATCAAACCTGTATGGTGGTCATGAGCGCAAAGAAAAATGCATGGTTTCTACAGTGAAAGATGGTAGAGTCAGTGCCCTTATGTGAGGCTGCATGACTACTGCTGATTTGGGAGCTACATTTCATTGCGCTATATTAGAAGAAGATGCTTTCATCTGAGACCTTGGTGAATGTGAACTTTGTCTCCAAGACAATGATCCAAAACACACATCTAAGGCTGGGTTCACACTTACGGACCCCTCCGCAGCGTTCTGCGGAGGGGATCCGCAAGCTGAGTGCAGCCACCACAAGCCCCTATGTTTATAATGGGGACGCACGGTGCTGCGCTTAATTGCGCAAGACCATGCGCTCCCATTCATTTGCCTGTGTGATTTGTAACGCAGTCCGCACCAGGAATGCAACATGTCGTGTTCCTGGTGCGGACGAGAGTGTGTGATTTGTGCGCAGGCATCCGCCTTCGTACAAATCACACAGGCAAATGAATGGGAGGGCACGGTCATGCGCAGTCAAGCGCAGCACCGTGTGTCCCCATTATAAACATAGGGGCTTGCGGTGGCTGCACTCAGCTTGCGGATCCCCTCCGCAGAACGCTGCGGTGGGGTCCGCATGTGTGACACCAGCCTAAGGCCGCTGTTTTTTTTCCTGAAGTACAAGATAAAAGTGATTCATTGGCCAAGTGCCTTCTGATCTGAGCCAATTCGAGCACCTATGGGGAATTCAGAAGAAACAACTTGTGATTACTTTCCATCCAGAATTCAAGTTTTAAGAGGTTGTACTTGAAGAATGCAAGATGTTGCACCATGCCTAGACTTGATGCGGTCCTTAAAGTGAACCTGTCAGCTAGTTAATGCCCCCCAGCTATCACTATCTGTACCTGTAGCTTTATAATACTATTCTAATCATCCCTGTCTGAGCTCATAGTGTAATGTGAAAGGTGAAAAAAAAGCATTTATACACTTACATTTCCTTATGTAATGAGGCAGTCAGTCCCCAGCTTGAAGGACGGGGACTGTTTGGTAGGTTAATAGTTAACACTTCAGCCTTGTGTTGGAACATGTTGGGAGACCTGATGTGATGTCACAACCATGTGACTACAATAGGCGGAGCTAAGGTCTCATAGAACATAATATGTTTGCTGGCTTAGCTCCGCCCACTATGGTTACATGATTGTTACATCACACAGTTAACCAAGTTAAAAGTGAGTGAACTATTATCCTGCCAGCCAGTCCCCCTCCTCCAAGGTGGGGACTGAAATGTAAGTGTATAAATGCTTTTTTTCACCTTTCCCATTACACTATGAGCTCAGACAGGGATTATTAGACTGGTATTATAAAGCTGCAGCTACAGGTATTGATAGCTGGAGGGGCATAAACTAGCTGACAGGTTCCCTTTAAAAACTCATGAAAAAGTGATTTCCTATGCCCTTATGATTAGTTTCTTGTTTAGATAGTTTTCAAGAAATGGTGAAACCTGATGATATATATTTTTAAACAGAAGGACAGGTTGGGCTGTTGGTTATTATTCTTTGCTTTGTATAGCACCATCATATTCCACAGCTCCTAAAGGGGGTGTCACACGCGTCAATGTCGTCAGCGATCTGATCGCTGACGACATTGACGGCTGATCGCTGGTGAGCTGTCACACAGACAGACTCACCAGCGATCAATTGACCAGTGACATCATGGAAACGATTTAAATATCGTTTCCACGATGTCCTGCTCCCGCTGCCAGCCTGCTGGAAGCGGGAGCAGCCTGGTCTCCAAGGTACACTGCGGGTAACTAGGCAGCGCGCGCTGCCTAGATACCCGACGTGTACCTTAGTTACCAGCCTCCTCCGCTCACCCGGTGAGCGGAGGAGGCTGGTAACTAAGGTACACAGTCGGGTATCTAGGCAGCGCGCGCTGCCTAGTTACCCGCAGTGTACCTTGGAGACCAGCTCCCAGCGCTTGTGACAGGCGCTGGGAGCTGGAATATCGCTAGTCCCGGTGTCACACGCAGCAATGCTGCGTGTCCACCGGGCGACAATCGCCAGGTTTCAGAGCTGGTTCTGAAACCTGGCGATCATCAACCAGCGATTTATCGCTGGTTGATGCAGTATGTCACACGCGTCAATATCGCTGCAACGTCACGTGCAGTCGATATCGTGCAGGCGATATTGACGCGTGTGACACCCCCTTTACAGACATCCCTGTCTCCATTGGGGCAAACAATCTAAATTCCCTATCTAAATATCCCTGTCTTTGAAGTGTGGGCAGAAACCAGAGAAACAGGAGAAAACCCTCAGACACAGGGAGAACATTCAAACTCTTTGCAGATGTTGTCCTTGGTAAGATTATATTGAATTTTAATATAACAAAACAAAATCAATAGAGGTCATACAAAATTCTAGATGTTGGTAGTTTTGACGAGTCTTCATTTTTGCCTTAACTAATTTGATTCATTACATCAACATTCACGTTATGGGTTAAAAAAATTGTAAAACAAGTTGGAAAATTTGGATTATTGTTCTTGGGCTCAGTTAGATATTGATTAAAATATTACTTTTCGAAAGGAGGTGCACTCATTTATGTGGAGCATTGTGATTCTGGAGATACCAGGGTGCTGAGGCAAGAGGCTGCTCTCACTGCTGTCCACCATATCTAATCTGATCTAATACTTGAGATACCAGGGGTGCTGAGGTAATTGTAGTGGTCATGTTGCAGCTTCAAGCTGCAGAAGCATTCTGTAGCAGTAGTCTTGCCAGTCTTCCTGCATAATCCCAAACTCTTGCAGGGAAACCGCTTTCAGCGGAAATAGCTTCCTTGCAAAGTAAGTGATCGTGCGGAGTTAGGCTGAATTCCCACTGTGCGTCATTGCACTGTTACTGTAAAATTCCTTAAGGATCCGCTATTTGCAGTGGAATGCAGTGGACATTGGCATTCAGACACTGAGATTTTACAGATCCGTTCTTGGGCTGAAGAACGAATGCGTAAAAAGAATGAACATGTCAATTATTGGGTGCTTTTTACTCACCTCACCGTGTTCCCCCGTGATCTCCAGTGATGACGCCTCATACTGAGACTGCAGGACCTGCGAGAGGACCTGACACTGCACCATGTGACATTACCCGGTCACGTGCGCAAGCCGCAGGGTCCTAGAGGCAGCAATGCTGCAGCCTCCGGGAATGACAGGACATCGCTGGAGATCACCGGGTGGGGGCGGGAAGCGCGGCGAGGTGAGTAAAGCACAGCAGAATAATGCAACAAATTCACACACAGAAGGCTGTGCTTTGTGGGGATCCGTTCTTGGCGCAGTTTGTGCACTAAAAACGGATCATCACAAAATGCAGCAAAAAAACGCTGTGTGAATGTAGCCTAAGTGTACTGTCACACCTGGACATATTGCCGCCGATTACATTGCCGATGCAGGGGCGTGGCCTATCGACGGCGATGTGTCGCCTAGTGTAAAGAGGCGATGTCTGCGCTAATTATCGCCTCTGAGTGGTCGCCTGAATTCCTAGCACTGCTCTGAAACCAGGCGAGCACTCTGGGGCGATGTGTACTCATCACCCCAAGTAACATGCTGATCGGCGATGTTACAGGCGATGGGAGCCATAGCCTCCCATGTTACAGGATCGCCGCTGAGGTTTGTAGACCCCCCAGTGGCGATGCCACCTGTGACATCGCCAGTGCGTCGCCGGAGTTATCGCCGCATGTGAGCACGCAACGACGACGCTGGCAGGGCGCCAAAAACGTGCGCGCTCCCGTGCATCGCCGGCGATATCTCTGCCGATATGGCCAGATGTGACAGCACCCTTAGAGTAGATAGACTGCCATTGCAGTTTTAGGATGCATTCACACACTGCGTATTTGCTGTGTATTTTTACGCGAGTGCTGTTGCAGTTATTGTAGCCAAAACCAGGAGTGGAACAATCAGAGGAAAAGTATAATAGAAACAAGTGCTCCACTTTTGTATTTAATCGCCCACTGCTGGATTTAATCAGCCACTCCGGGTTTTGGCTACAAAAACTGCAAGAGCACTCGCGTAAAATTACGCAGCAAATACGCAGTGTGTGAACGCACCCTAAGGCTGCTTTCAAACACCATGGTCATGGCTCAGTTTTAGGCTACGTTCACACTGTGCGTATTTACTGCGTTTTTCTGCATTTACACAGCGCTTTATTATGCGCGCGTGAATGCAGTGAAATGTAATTCTGGATACGCAGTCCAGCAAAACCTATGGGTTTTGCTTAAATCCATGCATATGTTATGCTTTTGAGCGTTTTTTTTACGCATGCGCCTTCACTGCAAAAGCGCGTGCATAAAAAGAATAGATGTCAATTCTTTGCGCGTTTTTCTGCACTTTTCCCACTGCCCACATGTTAAAATGGGCTCAGGAAAAGCATGCAGAAAAAAGCGCAATATGTGAATGCAGTTGTACTTTTTTGCCCGTACACGCGCAAAAGAGCGCAACTGCAGAAAAAGAGCAAAAATGACGCACCGTGTGAACGTAGCTTTAATGTACTATAATTACCTCCCCAGATAAAACCTGTGATTTGCTCAGTAAATAGATTTTGGAACTATAATTTATTTCTGGTAACCCTCCCCTCTTGAAAATGTATATTTTTTTGCATAGTTTCGTGAAAGTCTGACTTTTTACAATGTGGTGTCAGAGTTTGGTCAGACACCTTTGGCTTTTAAGGCAGGTTTCACACCACGGTTTTCTGGATCCGGGGCTGTCTGGTATGAACCGGACAGCCCCGGATCCGGTTTCGGCCCCATAGCATTCCTATGGAGCCGGATGGCAGCTATTTGCCATCCGGTTTCCATCTGTCCGAGAGGATCTGGGACAATTCTGATTTTTCTCCCGAACACATCCGGGGAGAAATCGGACTAAATCGGCTCCAGTGCAATCCGGCGCCCCCTACCATGGGGGTCTATGGCATTGGATCGCCCGAGATCCGACATAAAAAGGAGATTTTTGTGTACTCAACATAAAATCCATTTCTCTTAGCCTCTAACTGGGGGACACAGGACTGTGGGTGTAATGCTGCTGTCCTCTATGAGGCAACACTAAGTAATATCTGAAAAAGATAAAGTGGCCTCTGTGTCTGACCTCAGCTACTCAGTTTTGTGCTTAAGCAGTAGGAGCAGGAAGAAACAAAACCTATAACAAAGGCAACCATATATTAGTACAATGAACAACACAGAACATGAACAAGGCCCGCATGGGAAACCAGGAAGGGTGCCGTGTCCCCTAATTAGAGGCTAAGAGAAAAGGATTTTACGGTGAGTACACAAAAACCTCCTTTTCTCCTTCGCCTCATTGGGGGACACAGACTGTGGGACGTCCTAAAGCAGTCCCTGGGTGGGAAAATTATAAAGTGATAAAAATCGTCTGCACTCTACAGGTGAGCTACTGCTGCCTGGAGGATGCGTCTACCGAGACTGGCATCTGCCGAGGATTGCGTATGCAATGCACATTGTAATGTTTTACGAATGTGTGAAGACTGGACCAGGTGGCTGCTTTGCACACCTACTGTGCAGATGCTTGGTGCCTGATGGTCCAAGATGCCCCCACTGCTCGCGTAGAATGCGCTGTAATGCCTGACGGGATCATCAGATTTCTCGGTTGGTAGATCTCTTGAATAGTAGTTCTGATCCACCTGGCCAGAGTGGCCTTGGATGCAGGCATACATTTCTTCTGCCCTTCGGTGAGGACAAATAATGAGTCAGATTCTCAGAAGGGTGTCGTCCTGGACACGTACACTCTGAGAGCACGATTGAGATCCAGGGAGTGCAGAGCTTTCTCGACACGATGCACCGGTGCCAGACAGAAGGATGGCAAAGAAATCTATTTGTTCAGGTGAAAAGAAGAGACCACCTTTGGAAGGAAGGAGGAAAAACCAGGAAGGGTGCCTTACAGGAGAGAGCTGCAAGCTCCTATACCCGACGGATGGAAGTAATCGCCACTATGAACGCGACCTTCTGGGAGAGAAGGCGGAGAGAAACCTCTTTGAGGGGCTCAAAGGGAGCCATTTGCAGCGCGTCCAGGACCATGTTCAGGTCTCATGTGTCCAACGGCCTCTTGTAAGGGGGAACCAAGTGGGCAACCCCCTGGAGAAAAGTGTTTACTTGAGGCTTAGCCACTAGGCGCCGCTGAAACAAGACGGATAGTGCAGATATCTGTTTCTTGATGGAGCCTAGGAAGAGACTGGCATCCAGTCCGGATTGAAGAAAGGCCAAGATGGTTGGCAGTGAAAACTGTAGAGGTGCCCGATTCTGAGACCCTGCATCAGGTCCAGAAAATCTTTCATGTACGATAGTAGATTTTTGCTGAGACTGGCTTTCGTGCCCTGATCATGGTCTTTATTACAGGGGAGAATCCTGCCTGACTCAAAACCCAGGTCTTAAGGGCCATGCCGTCAAATTCAGGGCTCTCGAATTCTGGTGATAACGTGGACCCTGAAGAGAAGGTCCGGGCGGTCTGGAAGGCGCTAGGGAACGTCGGCGGCGAGCTGAACCAGGTTGGCATACCAGGCACGTTGGGGCCAGTCCGGGGCCCCAAGAATGACTGGGAATCCTTCCGAATTGATTTTCCTCACCACTCTGGGTATGAGAGGGAGAGGGGGAAAGATGTAAGGGAGATGAAAGGGCGCCCAAAATTGGACTAGGGCGTCTGCTCCCAGGGATTGTGGGTCGTGTGACCGGGCCATGTAGTTGGGTACTTTGGTGTTGAGCCAAGACGCCATGAAATCCACATCCGGGGTCCTCCACCAGCGGCAAAAGTGCCTATTCCCCTGATGCGATGCCCTGGCTGCTAAGAAAGTCCGCCGCCCAATTGTCGACCCCTGGAATGTGGACTGCTGACAGAACTAACCGATTTGTTTCGGCCCAGAGGAGGATGGGTTCCATCTCGCGCATTGCCAGTCTGCTGCGAGTTCCACCCTGGTGATTTACATATGCCACTGCTGTGGCATTGTCCGACTGTGTGCGGATGTGGCGACCCGCTAGTAAACCGATGGAAGGATTGTAGTGCCAGAAATATGGCTTGTATTTCCAGGACATTGATGGGCAGGGTTGACTCTGAGTCAGACCATCATCTGCCTTGAGCCGTGTGATGACGGTACACTGCTCCCCAGCCTAGTAGGCTTTCATTGGTGTAAGTACCTCCCAATGAGCGGGAAGGAAGGATCTGCCCCGTGACAGGGAAGACTGTCGAAGCCACCAGTGAAGGGAGCGCCTGGTGGACGGCGAGAGAAGGAAAGTCTTGTCCAGCGAGAGGGGGGGCTCTTGTCCCAGGTTGTAAGAATCTCCAGCTAGAGAGGTCTGAGGCGCAGTTGGGGGAAACGGGACTGCTTCCATAGCCGCGACAATGCGACTTAATACTCTCATTGCAAAGTGAAGGGAGTGAGGCGATGGGCGAAGAAGTGTTCGGACTCCTTGCCGTAGGGCTCGGGATCTGTCCTGCGGAAGAAGCACCAACCCTTGGAGGTGTTGAAGAACATTCCTAGGAAGGTTAGCGTCTGGCTCGGGACTGGGAAGGATTTTGGTAAGTTGACTAGCCAGCCTAAGCGAACCAGGGTGTCTACCGTGATATTGACACTCTGCTCGCAGTCCCTGAAGCAAGGGGTTTGATGAGGTTATCCAGATATGGAAGAACGACTATTCCTCGCGTGTGCAGTATGGTCATGACGACCGCCATTACCTTCGTGAAAACCCTTGGCGTTGTGGCGAGGCCGAAGGGTATTGCCACAAATTAATAACTGAATTAGTCCTTACCGGTAATTCCTTTTCTTGGAGCCTTCCACGACAGCATTGGAGGATGTCGTCCACGCCCTATTGGGGGACAGGAACACAGAGAGGTTAAAAGCCCCTCCCCTTCCTCAGTACTCCAGTGTTTACCAAGATCACCCTTAGCCATGGATTACCTGATAGAAACTGGAATCATACACCAACAAGGGGGGGAACTGATGCTGTCGTGGAAGGCTCCAAGAAAAGGAATTACCGGTAAGAACTAATTCAGTTTGCTCCATTCGCCTTCCACGACAGCATTGGAGGATTACACCGATACTCCAAAGGGTGGGACTATTGCCCGTAGGACTTTCCTACCAAAGGACAGATTCCGACTGAAGGACACATCTAACCTGTAGTGGCGAGAAAAAGTGAGGAGAGACTACCATGTAGCCGCTCTGCACATCAGCTCCAATGAAGCTCCAGCCTGCTCCACCCAGGATGTAGAAGCAGCCCGAGTTGAAGGAGCCTTCAACCCCACCGGAGGAGTAAGGACTGGAGCGACGTAGGCCTCACAGATCACCTTCATGATCCAGGAAGCGATGGTAGCTTAGGAATCTTCTTCCCTGTATTTTTCCCAAAATGCTAAACAAAACAGGTTCTGATCTAACCTCCAGGAAGCAGTCTCTTGGAGGTAGTGGAGGACAGTCCGACAAACATCGAAGGAGTGAAACACAGCCTCAGCCGCATTATCAGGAGATTGATCAAATGAAGGTAGAACCACAACCCGGGACCGATGGAAAGCAGACACAACTTTCGGAAGAATAGATGAATGCAACCGAAGCGTAATGCGAACAACGGACACCACGAGGCACGGAGCCCGGACAGAGAGTGCTTGCAGTTCTCCAACTCTGGGAGCAGAAGTGATGGCCACCAAAAACGCCACCTTGTGAGAGAGACGTAAGGGATGCAGCCGACAAGGGTGCAAAGGGACTTTGAGAAAACCAGTGGAGAACAATCTTCAAATCCCAGGGAGTGACAGAAGGCCTAACCGGGGACGCCGCCCCCAAGCAGAAGTAAAAAACGGCTTGAGCCATCAATGGGAAGCAAGATCCTGGGCAAAACTGCCCCAAGTGCCGACACCTGGACTTAAAGAGTGTTCGGCCAAAGCCCCAAATCAAAGCCACGCTGCAAAAACCCAAGAGTTGGGCCACATTAGGATGATTCATGGCTGGGATGGAAGGAGCACACCAGGACAGGAACCGATTCCAGCCCTCCCGGAAATAGCGTGCGACACAGGCTGTCTGCCCTTCCGAAGCGAGCGGATCACTGCATAGGAGAGACCCTTGGTCCTCAGGATCTCGGCCGCAACAGCCAGGCCGCTAGATAGAGCCACTGAAGGCCCGGGTGAAAGAGGACCCTGGGACAGAAGGTCGAGACAGTGGGGCAACCTAATCAGTCCCTCCAGGCCCAGGTCTCGGATGGCGTCATACCCGTTTGGGCCACAGGGGAGCCACCAGGATAATCGACACCCCTCTGCCCGAATCTTTTGCAACGCCTTGGGAAGTAGCGGGATTGGAGGAAATGCATACACCAAACGGAAGGCCCAGGGATGGGCAAAGGCGTCCAGCCCCCGAGGATGGTCTGACCCCGTCAGGGAGAAAAAGGGCGGCACCTTTGTATTCGAGCCCGAAGCGAACAGGTTGATCTAAGGGACACCCCACCTGTCCGTAAGACAGCGAAGTACATCCGGATGGAGGCACCATTCTCCTGGGTGGACCTCCGTGCGGCTCAAGAAATCTGCCTGTACATTGGCTATTCCCTTCAGATGAACTGCCGAGGAGGAGAGAAGATGGTGTACTGCCCACGAAAAGATCAGTCTTGCCAGCCCCTGCAAGTGTAAGCCTCGAGTACCGCTTTGGTGCCGCAAGAAGGCAACCGTAGTCACGTTGTCCGACAGGATCTTGACATGATGACCCCGGAGAACGTGAGCTGCGCATGAAGCGTTTCTTCCACTGCCAGAAGTTCCCGGAAGTTTGAAGACTGGCGACTGACCGTGCGACTCCAAATCCACTGGAACGGTGTGCGATCCACCATCGCGCCCCAACCGGAACTGCTGGCAGCAGTGGGAACGGAGGTCACAGGAGCCTGCAGCCAGGCCACCTCGTCCGAAGGTGTCCGGGATTCATCCAGGAAAGTGAGGTGACCATCCGCCCCGGGTTCCGGACCCGCGAGTTTAAGGAATCCAAGACGTCTGACCGAGAAACTCAGTATGTGTTCCCGGAGCAGACTGGAAGGAGCCTGAGCCCATGCTACCGACTGAATGCAGGCCGTCATGGCCTCTAACAGGGATATTGCTTCCCGCAAAGAGGGCGACCTCTTTGCCCGGAAGCAGGTTCATATGCACGCAGCGCAGAAGCTGATGTGGCGCAGGAAGGAACGAAGCCTGTCTGGAGGAGGCCAGCAAGACTCCCAAAAATTGACGACGGGTTGCCGGCACCCGTTCCGATTCCCAAAGATTGGGCACCCACCCCAGGGACTGAAGAATCTCCAAAGTTTTGGAGACCAGTGTGCGCAGAACCACCAACATGTCGTCTAAATAGGGAAGCACACATATCCCCTGGATCTGGATGAATGCGATCACTTCCCCCATGAGTTTGGTAAACTCTGGGGTCCTACGAAAACCCGAAGGGCAGCACAAACAACCTGGAGTAACGCCCCTGGCCCTCCTCTCCAGGAGGAACCGGGGACCCCACACCCAAATCCAACAGGTCTCGCAGACCCGACAAGAAAAAATGTGCGAGAGTCCCCCTCAGGAAGCGAGGGGAATCTAAGACACGGAGGGGCTGGCTCTCGAATACCAAGTGCAGATCCTCCCAAATAGTCGAGAGGATCCAAGGGCACGAGGAGATTGCTTGCCACTGTGGCAGAAACCGCAGGCGCTGCCCCGCAATGGGGAAGGCGGCATTGTTTAGGGGGCGGCTGGTGATGCCGCTGCTGGGGGAGCAAGATATTACGGGTCTTGGCCCCTTTCTGGAATGCCCAGCGACCAGACTTACCCTTCCCTTTAGACTGGGAGGGTTGGCTGCGCTCAGGCCGAAAGGACTGCCTCCGAAAGGGCTTCTATTCCGTGAGACACATTTTCTGGTCTGACTCCTTTCCCAGGATGTCATCCAATGCCGGACCAAAGACAAAAGACCTTTGAAAGGGGAGGCCACACAGCTGGAGCTTAGACGTGACCTACCCATTCCACAAAGTAAGCCACACTGCCCTGTGAGCTGTGTTAGCCAACACTGTGCACCTGGCGCCAATGCGAACGACTCAGCAGAGGCATTGGTCAGGAAGCCCGTAGCACGTCTCAGAAGTGGAATGGAGTCCAAAGCTCCTCCCTGGGAGTACCCTGCATAAGGCATTATTCCAGCTGGGTGATCCACTTAAAGAGAGACTTGGTTAAAAGCCTCGCCCAACGGTTAGTGGCCCACAGTCGCCAGAGCACGGGGCCTGCCAGGGGGATAGCAGCCATCATGTGTCACCTGTACATAATGCCTTGGATGATGTACAGCTTAGGATGGAACCCACAGCCACGGCTGGGTACATGAGGCATGGTGCAGGTGATTAACTGCTACATGGTTGCTGCCAGAGCAGCTCCACACATGTAGAGGAAATGTTCACCTTTAAAGACATAGCTGCCACCTCCCAGGAGTTTTTGAGGACACTCTCCATCTTACGATCGAGGGGGTCCTTCCACTGGGAGGAATCTTCAAAAGGCAACGTGGTCTTATATGCTACCTTGGCCACCTGGATGTCCACCTTTGGGACCTCCCAGACAAAGTCATCACCCTCCAGTCCACTCGGATGGGGTGAGCAGCCGATGTTTTGAAGACTCCCACTCCCGGTGGATGAGAACCCGGATGACCTCATGGACAGGGAAGCCCAACTGCCGCTTAGCCTTTAGGCCTCTGAACATTTAGTCCTGCACAGAAGAAGGGGGTTCCACCACCTCTACTCCCATGGTACTGTGAACAGTGTCCACCAATTCACCCATGGACTCCGTGGAGAAATAGTAGTGTCCAGATTCTCGTGTCTGGACAGAGGCAACACAGGCAATATCCTCGCCGTCCTCTGATGCTGAGCTCTGGCCAGCTTCCATGAGATCCACAGAGTCACAATTCTGGAGCTTCCTCTCTTTCGGAGGGGAAGGCCTGGAAGCTGCAGCAAAAACCGGCAGTGCCGAGATAGAAGCCTGCACCTCTTCCCTAATGGATTGGAGCTCCTCAAGCAGTGAGGGGGAGTCCAACCTGACAACACTGTCAGTCATGGCCGACACCTTTTTGTAGGAAGAGGGAAGTTCGTGCCGCAGCCACATTTCTTGGACAAGTTTTTGCTCCCTCTCACAGATGGCCCTTGTCTCCCTATAGAAAAAAAGGGAAGAGAAGGGGGTCCCAGTGGGAGTGCAGAGCCTAAATAACTCTACCCCTTGTTACCACCCCCAGAACCACTTACAGAAGCTGGGGGAACGCTGGGCTCTGCAGAAGTAGAGGTGGAAGCCTATCACCCTCCATGTGTCAGGGATCAGCCTTACCTGGGTGTAGCTTCCGGCGGGTACTTGTCCAGAAGTACCGTGCCCCCAACGAGGAACACCTGTTCCCTCCCTCCTCCTGGTCACTGGCCGCGGGCAGTAGCGCGCGATAGGCCTGCTGGGTTCCCTGGAGCCGCGCCCAGTCTGTACAGGAGCCACCGCCCAAAACAGAAGTGCCCCGCCCGAAACAGGAAGTGCCCTGCCCGAAACAGGAAGTGCCATCCAGGAACCTCTGATGCATGCCCCAGGGACTGCAGCTGGAGGAGGGAGACGCCGGAGAGCTGACCAGGCCTCTGGCGCTGCAATACACAGCCTGCTTTGCCCCGTAGGACGCAGGAAGGCCGGATGGTCCCACCACGGGAGCCCCAAGAAGGAGGAGGAGGCCGCCCCCGACGTCCATCCCTGGTCCGGCTGTGAGTACACCCCAATGCTGCCTCTGCCGGCCTGACAGCACTGGAACCTCTCCATGCCCAAAAGGGGACAGGAAGACACTGGAGTACTGAGGAAGGGGAAGGGCTTTTAACCTCTCTGTGTTCCTGTCCCCCAATAGGGTGTGGACGACATCCTCCAATGCTGTCGTGGAAGGCGAATGGAGAAAATGGTCCTCATTGATAGCGAATCTGAGGAACTTTTGATGCGCTCGGGATATCGGGATGAGGAGGTACGCATCTTGAATGTCTATTGAAGTGCGAAACTCCCCTTGTTTCACGGAGGAAATTATGGAGTGGAGGGATTCCATACGGAAGTGGCGCACCCGAACAAATTTGTTTAGGTGTTTCAAGTCCAGGATAGGTCGTACCGACCCCCCTTTTTTGGGGATGACGAATAGGTTTGAGTAAAACCCTTGAAAGTGTACGTCCTGAGAAACGGGGATGATGACTCCGACATGTAGAAGGAAGTCGATGGCGTGGTAAAAGGCTCGAGCCATTGTCGAGGACCTTGGTGGGACGGACGGAAAAAAGCGATTTGGTGGGCGGGATAAAAACTCGATGTTGTAACCGGAAGACACCAATTCCCTGACCCACCTGTCGTCTATAACGGCGAGCCAGGCATGTTGAAAGCAGGTAAGGCGGCCGCCAACTATGGATGTGTCTTCTGGGGGGGAAAAGCCATGAGAAGGCGTCTCTCTTGAATCTAGACTTAGATTGCCAGTTTGAAGTAGACTTCTGTTGGTTCTGGGAGGACCTGTCTCTAAGGGAGGAACGGTTGTTGTTCTGTGCCGGCCGTGAGGTCGACCAGCCAAATGAGTTCTAAAAGGAATGGAAACGTGTTTGCTGGTGGTGAACAAAGGGCGCTTTGGTTTATGTTGAGGGAGGGAGGTGCATTTTACCTCCTGTGGCATCAGAGATCAGTTTATCCAACTTCTCTCCGAAAAGGCGGCCACTAAGGTAGGGAAGGCGAGTTAGGGACTTTATCAGAATGAGTTCTATACAATCTATAATTAGACCACAAGCAACATACAATTGCTTAAGTCTTACAAACTCCAATGAATCAATTTACCAAAAAAGAGGAAACGGAGAGGAGTGCGTTTCTAGAAATCATTTATATCAGGAATATAAAAACCTCACAGTGCCAGTTTTTTTGACAAGGATGGCACACATAGGGCAAGTTACAATCAACACCAGTATATTGCACAAATGTAATATTCATATACATATCCAGACAACAAATTGTACACTTGTTACATGCAATATAAAGAGAAAGTGCATCAGGGCATAAAAAACATTACATGCGTATGTACATATGCAATTCTTGCAGAAACATGCCTATACTGAGCTTCTTATAATTACATATATGACCATAAATAGCCTTGTGTCCAGAATCAATCACTAAGAAGAATCATTGCATCAGCTTCATTAGGGGGGTTTGCGCATGCCCGGGAGCTAAGGAGACGCGTCCCCGCTACCTGGGCATGCGCAGCACGATTGTCGCGCAGACGCCACGTCATTTCGGTGGTGACGGCGGTGACCGGATGTAGGGTAGCGCTGCTGACACACACATGGCGGTGATTATGTGATCACCGCACGATACTTAAGGAGAGTGAGGGGTGCTGGAGAGAGACTCCACACACCCCTGATGAAGCTGATACAATAACTGAGGAAACGTACGTTGGGGACTGAAGCGGGTGACTTTCCACCGAAGGGTAATTTTTACCTCCATCAGCATTTGCACTTTAACATAGGGAGTAATCTCCAATGATTCTTCTTAGTGATTGATTCTGGACACAAGGCTGTTTATGGTCATATGTGCAATTATAAGAGGCTAAGTATAGGCGTGTTTTTGTAAGAATTGCATATGTACATACGCATGTAATGTTTTTTATGCCCTAATGCACTTTCTCTTTACATTGCATGTAACAAGTGTACAATTTGTTGTCTGGATATGTATATGAATATTACATTTGTGCAATATACTGGTGTTGATTGTAACTTGCCCTATGTGTGCCATCCTTGTCAGAAAAACTGGCACTGTGAGGTTTTTATATTCTGATATAAATGATTTCTAGAAATGCACTCCTCTCCGGTTCTTCTTCTTTTTTGGTAAATTAGTTAGGGACTTTATAGAAGCAGAGTCCTTCTTCCATTCACGGAGCCAGAGAGACCGTTTGATTGAAATGGCATTTGCAGCCGCAATGGCTGTGCAATTAGCCGTGACTAGGGACGCGTGTACTAGATATTCCCCCGCCACTGAGATTTGTCCCGCTATAGTCCATCAGGGTCTCTAGTTCGCAAGGCGGCATGGAGATTACCTGCCCAGGTCACAATCGCTTTAGCGACCCATACTGAGGCGAAACAGGGAGACAATGATGAGCCTGCAGGCTCAAAAACTGAGTGAGCCATTTGTTCTACCTGGCGGTCAGTAGCGTCCTTAATGGAGAGCTGTCAGGAATCGATAGAAGGGTCCTTGCTGCCAGGAGGGATACCAGAAGGTTCACCTGTGCGGAGTCTGACCAATCCTGAGTCAATGAAGGCAAAAAAGGGTAGCGAGCTTCCATTGCCTCTCTTTTTCCGAATCTCTTGTCCCGGTGGGACCTATGTTTCTAAATAACTTCCTGAAATTCAGGATGATCTGCGAAATATTTGTGCTGACGTCTTGCCCTTTTAGGTGAAACTGTATGGTCTGAGGTTTCGGTAAGGGGATCAGTTATGTCCAGTGCTTGATTAACGGCCGAGATGAGATCCTCTACCTTGGCCAAAGTATCTGCGGAGTCCAGCTTGAAGGACGCATCAAATTCTGGATCTGAGTCTGGGTCGTAGCACCTATCCGAGGATCAGGACCCCTGATGTCTGTCTCTAATGTTGGAAGCATGGGAGGACTTCGGAGAGGGGCTTCTCTGAACTCTCCTCCGTCCTGCATCGGATACCGATGGCAGGGGCTGGCGGGCTGAACATCTAGGAGGGTTACTGTCATCCGGGTTGTCATCATGCATTGCGGATTGACCCGAGGTACCAGGCGTGGAATGACTCTGCAAGGCCTGGAGCAAAGTGGAGGAAAGCTTCTCCATTGATTCAGTCATGGATTGAGACAGGAGAACTGCCCATTCCGGTGCATATGGGGCACTGGGTTGTGCGACCTCGGTGGCGGCAGGCCCTGGGATAGTAGTAGGGGTACAGTCCTGGCAGTGCGGGGTAGTACTATCACTAGGTAGAGTAGCTCTGTGAAAGTGTTAGTGGATTTTTTGTTCCTTGCCCCTGACATGGTTGCCTGCTAGAGACCCTTAGGATGTGTACCCTGCTCCTGCTCTGTTGGTGAAAAGTGCAGAGGAGAGAGAGAGGGGTAGAGGAAGAGCTGCAGCAGCAAGCACTGCTGAGCGCCTTACCGGTGCCCTGTGTCTGCCAGCAAGCTGAAACACTTTGCTGCACCTCCCGGAGATCCTGTGTTCCTCCGCGGCTGTCCTGGTGCTGCAGCGGTTAATAGTGGCTGCAGAGGCAGTAGTGGTGAAGAAGAGGGACGGGCCTGCTGAAAAATGCACGCAGAGCGATCTCGCGCTAGGCGAGAGAAGCCAGAAGAGGACGCTCCACCCCTCTCGATGATGCAGCGGGGAGGCGGGTTGGAGATGGGCAGTAACTACTGTACTAGGCAGGATCCGAGGCTTAGAGTAGCAAGCAGCCCTGAAAACAGCGGGAGGCCGGCGCAGGGGTCAGAAACCGCTGAAAAAAGTGCAGGGTCCCTATGAAGTGGGAAGGTCCCCGAAGATAAGCAAGCCCTGTCACATAAATGTGCAGGGATACAGAGGCTGCAGGCACCAGTGCTGTGGCAGATGGGCATAGAAGCAAGCAGTCACAAATGACACTCATTATTTTTAGATATTGAATACCCAACAGCTAAGATCTATTGAACAACAGTTCTTATTAGGGGCTATACTGACACTATGGTATACTTAATTCATTGTCTAATATATGCCCTAATATTCCTAACTGTTTGTGGACTAATGTTTTTTTTTTTTTGTGTTTTTTTCCTTATTTCCTAGCGATATTGATGAATTCTGAAATCCCTGGGAGCCCAGCGGTCACCTAGCAACCACAGACCTCTTCCGACATCATGCGCACGCCCGCGCATGCGCAGAACTGCTGCCTGCCTTCCAAGGGCGGACCGCTTCCTGCATTCCAAAGACCGGAAGCAGGAAGCGGCCCGGCCACAATCACAGTCCCTCCACGGTCACAACACCACGGTCCCGCACCTAGATGCAGTTCACCAGCCACAGGTAATATGTGGAGCTCCCAGCACTACTATAAACTTTATACTGATTGCACAGCACTGTTCACCAATGTTTTAAATATTGTTTTACTTCAAAGATTTCCCTAAGTCCAGCAGATAGGTAAATATAGCAGCTTTTTCACAGTGACAGATTCCCACAGCCTGCTCTTAAAGGTTCGGATACTCTTTTAACCCGTTTTTGTCTTTAGTCATCAATATGATTGTACAGATGTGATGTATTAAACACTGTCTTCATATTGTCTATCCACAGTGGGTCCACATATAGGGTGGTACTTTCTACATGTGGCTAAATTACCAAATAAAAATCATCAGGTACGACATATTTTAGATATGCTATGATTGCATCTTGATACTCTTGCAATAATCATTGAGGTTTTCCTAATCTTCACCCTGACGGTGGGCCACTATGTGCTCAGCTTATACTCAAATCACTGGGTATTTGCTTGGGGGGGGAATAGGGGCTGTGACCGGGGGGACTGGAGGAGGCAGGAGGGGGCCGCAGTGACTGCGGACGGTCACGTGGGGCCGCCTATTAGTGTAATGAATATGCACTGCATCCCCCCGTCCATCAGCGGCGGGGGGAGCGGTGCATATTGCACTACACTGGCCCCCATCAGTGATATACAGCCCCCTCCTTAGTATAAAGGCCCCCAGGCTGCTGCACACATTAAAATAACAAACATTTCATACATTACCTTTCCGGCGTCTCCTTGCTGGCACCGCCGCTCCTCCCGGCTTCTTCCTGCTTGTGCCGGTGTCATGTGACCGGCGCAGCAATGACATCATCGCTGTTGCATCAGCCACAGTAATAGAAGCCGGCACAAGCAGGAAGAAGTCTGGAGACCAGAGGAGCGGTGGTGCCAGCAAGGAGTCGTCGGAAAGGTATTGTATGAAATATTTGTTATTTTAATGTGTGCCACAGCCTGGGGGCCTGTATACTAAGGAGGGGGCTGTATATAACTGCTGGGGGCCTGTATACTAAGGAGGGGGCTGTGTATAACTGATGGGGGGCCGGTATACTAAGGAGGGGGCTGTATATAACTGCTGGGGGCCTGTATACTAAGGAGAGGGCTGTATATAACTGCTGGGGGCCTGTATACTAAGGAGGGGGCTGTATATAACTGCTGGGGGCCTGTATACTAAGGAGGGGGCTGTATATAACTGCTGGGGACCTGTATACTAAGGAGGGGGCTGTATATAACTGATGGGGGGCCTGTATACAAAGGAGGGGGCTGTATATAACTGCTGGGGGCCTGTATACTAAGGAGTGGCCTGTATACCACTGCTGGGGGGCCTGTATACCACTGCGGGTGGGCCTGTATACAACTGCTGAGGGGCCTGTATACCACTGCTGAGGGGCCTGTATACAACTGCTGAGGGGCCTGTATATCGGGATGGGGCGCTATATACCAGTGACGGGGGGGCTATATAACAGGATGGGGGTCTGCTGCATTTCTCACCCTAGGTTTATACTCTAGTCAATAAGTTTCCCTAGTTATGGAGGGTAAAATAAGGGCCTCGGCTTATACTTGAGTATATACGGTACCTTTAACTATATGTTAAATCGCTAATACATTCTGGATGATATATGCTATTAATAGTTATGTTTTGAAGTGTCTTCTTTTGGACAATTTGCTGGTATGTCCTATCCTTACTGTTACAGTGATTCCTTACACTGGGGAACAATTTGAAAACAATTTTCTCTTGAGTTAGGTTTTTGAGCTGATTTATACTAAAATTGGCATGCTGATTCCAAAAATGTAGTCAGTTTTTTTCTAGCACGTCAAGTTTTTCCTCCACAACTTACCTGCCAGAGAAGCACAATTGCACTGATATCTGTAATAAGACTTGTTATCTGATTACAATTCGACTCATATAGAGCTACGTGGCAACTTGTAAGAGTAGTCACAACTGAGACAGTGTGGTGAGAGGTGTGTGCAGCTCCCAATACGTCATAATTATCAATATCTTTACACAAAAAATGTATCTTAGTAGGAATAAATAGGATTTGTGATAGCTTTTCTCTTTACATTGGGTGCTTAGTTGTAATTTATACATCTTTTATGATTTTTTTCTTTGTTAGTTTTCAAAGCTTGTAACTTTCCATCTCAGTGTTTTATTTACATATGTACATATTTCCTTTGTTTCAGATCATGTCTGCTCCTTCTTCCTCTTGTCGTAAATGCCTAAACAACCCTGACTCCTTCTGCTATATTTGTGGTGTTTTCACCATTCCAGTTCAAAGGGCAAACATCAGTGCATTTGTCAAACAAGCATATTTTGCATATTTTAAAGTAAAACTCGGTGATCAGGATAAGCCATGGGCCCCTCACATAGTGTGCAAGCAGTGTGTCGAGAGTTTACAGATGTGGACCAAAGGAACATGTGAAAAGTTGGCATTTGGTATCCCCATGGTGTGGAGAGAGCAAAAAAGTCATTCCACAGACTGTTACTTCTGTTTAGTGAAAACATCAGGATTTAACAGGAAAAATAAAAGTAAAATAGAATATCCAAATCTACCATCAGCTATCAGACCAATGCCTCATTCAGCTGAAATTCCAGTGCCAGTTTTCGAACAGCTACCATCTCTAGAAGTTCTGAGTGATGTTGACGAACACAGTGACAGCAATGATGCAGAATTTGAAATTCACAAGGATTCAGTTCGTAAGGGATTTGATCAGCACGAGTTAAATGATTTAGCATGTGAATTGGGCTTATCAAAAAAAGCTTCAGAATTACTAGCATCAAGGCTGAATGAGAAACAGTTACTTGAACAAGGAGAGAAGGTATACTTTCGTACTAGAGAAAGTACATTTTTGCAGTACTTTCAGTGTGACAGCTGTTTTGTGTTTTGCCATAATATTCCTGGCTTACTACAAGAATTAGGGCTTTAAATGTACAATCCAAATGAATGGCGACTGTTTATTGATAGCTCAAAGCGGAGTCTTAAGTGTGTCCTTCTACACAATGGCAATTTATTTGGTGCAGTCCCTATTGGGCATTCTGTCTCTCTTCGTGAAGAACATGGAGATGTAAAGAGAGTTATTGAGTTATTGAAATATGACACACACAATTGGATCATCTGTGTTGACCATAAAATGGTTTGCTTCCTTCTTGGTCAGCAACGTGGGTACACAAAGTATCCCTGCTTTCTCTGTATGTGGGATAGCAGAGCTCGAGAAAAGCATTGGGTTGAGTCGAATTGGCCTCCAAGATCTGGTCTTAAACCTGGAGATCCTAACATTCTACATCAGCCACTTGTTGACAGGAAGAATATACTATTCCCACCTCTGCACATAAAACTAGGTCTCATGAAGCAATTTGTAAAAGCATTGCCAACTGATGGCGACTGTTTTAAGTACATCATGTTGGCACTTCCTGGACTGTCCATTGAAAAAATCAAGGCTGGTGTGTTTGATGGTCCACAAATTCGACAGCTCATCAAAGATGAACATTTCACCGGGACTATGTCAGATCTTGAGAAGAATGCTTGGTTATCATTCAAAGACGTCGTCAAGAACTTTCTTGGAAATACACGTGCAAGTAATTACAAAGAAATTGTTCAGAAACTATTGGAGAGCTACAAAGCGCTTGGTTGCAACATGAGTATTAAACTACATTTTCTGCATTGCCATCTTGCCAACTTTCCGGAAAATCTTGGTGCTGTTAGCGATGAGCAAGGTGAACGATTTCACCAAGATTTGAAGGTTATGGAAGACCGTTACGAGGGTAGATGGGATGTAGATATTATGGCTGACTATTGCTGGAGCATCAAACGTGATTGTCCTCAAGTTAAACACTCCAGAAAAAGCTATAAATGTACATTTTTACCTTAAATACTTGCATATATATATATATATATATATATATATATATATATCCTTTGTAAAAAACATGATAGTGTTAAAAAACATATTTGTCATGTCTATTTCTTATATATTTCATTTTTTGTTCATATTTGCACTATTTAAAAAAACAAAACACTTATTAGGTACAGTAGTTTACATATTTTTGAGAAGACAAAAATCCTATAGTTCAAAAACTTGACGTGATAGAGAAAAACTGAGATCATTTCTGGATTCAGCATCCAAAAATTAATTAAGAACAGTTGTCTGACCTAACTCCTAAAAAATTGTGTTCCCCACCGAACCAGGGGTACACGTTCACCTGGACAATCATGATTTTCATTTTGTAGCACGACCTTACAAAATCATATGGATGGTAAGGGATGTTCTTTATTTTCTTTAAACATTAGAATTTTTTTCCCCTCCTCAATTGCCCTTTTGCACATGGTCCCCTGTAGTCCTCAATCACTTCCCCGATATGACGATATCTTTAATTTCATTAGGTCCGCACTGTTCGTATGTAGACCGTGTGTAGTCTAATTTTCTTTTACTTCAGAATCTTACACAAAGTATGCTTTCTTATGTTGTTCCTGGGAATAAAGGCACTGACGACCTTAGGTAGGATCGTTTACCAGATGTGCCTTCATGTAATCCTTATTACTTGTAGCTCTTGCTTATGTTTTTCTAACAAAAGGTCAATTGTCTGTGATTTGCTTTTCTATGGTATGCTGTATTATATATCATGTTTATTTGTACACACACTTCTGTTTTTTTTTTCTCTGTCAAATTTTCTGTAGTCTGTGAAGAAGGCAGGTAATGCCGAAACATTAAACTTTGATTGTTATACGTGGATTACCTATCAGCTGACTAATAAAAGCTAAACCGCAGAAAACTCTCTTGGATTTTTTTTCCCATTGAGTGCCGAGGTTAAATATTTTTAATTTTGTGTTTAGCCTTGAAGCCATTAGGTCGACGTCGGGGGTTCCCCAGCGCCGACAGATCTGTAGGAAAACTTCTGGATGGAGGGACCAGTCTCCTGAGGCCAGTCCCTGGTGGCTTAGGAAGACTGCCGCCCAGTTGTCCACTCCCAGGATGTGAACTGCTGATATGACTGACCAAGTTGTTTCGGTCCAACGGAGGATATGTTCCACTACGCACATTACAACCTTGCTGCGTGTGCCGCCCTGGTGATTGATGTACGCCACCGCTGTTGCGTTGTCTGATTAAATGCGGATGGGACAACCAGCTATAAGGTGATGAAAGTGTTGGAGCGCTAGGCCCGTACCTCCAAAATGTTGATTGGGAGGTGCAACTCCTGGAGCGTCCAGCCGCCTTGGGCCGTTTGTCGGCGATAGACGGCCCCCCAGCCGAGTAGGCTGGCGTAGGTCACGATGACTAGCAATTGGACTGGGATAAAAAAATTTCCCTTTGTGAGTGATGATGGCCGTGTCCACCAGTTGAATGCCTTTTTGACTTGTGGAGATAGGAGGTGCCTGCGGACGAGGCTGAAGGGATTTTTGTCCCAAGCCGAAAGGAGGGCAAGCTGCAAGAGTCGGAAGTGTAGCTGAGCGAAGGGAAACTCCTTTGCGAATCGCTGTAGCCTTGTGTTAAGGGAGAATGACTAGCCCTCGTGCGGTGTCGAAGGTCATTTCTAGAAACTGTCATTTGGGCCAGCATTAGGGATGATTTGTCTGAGTCTATGAGCCACGCTAGTCGAGAGAGCGTGTCCGATATTATTCGGACGCTGTCGAGGCAAGCCTGAAAGGATGGCCCCTTGATTAGCAGGTCGTCTAGGTAAGGGAAGACCACTGCCCGTGGAATGGATAGTCATGACGGGCGCCATGACTCTCGTGAAGACTGGGTGTGGTTGCGAGGCCGAAGGGCAGCGCAATGAATTGGAAGTGATAGCTTTGAACGGCGAACCACAGATACTTTTGATGCAGGGGAAAAATGGGAATGAGGAGATATGCGTATCGGATGTCGATGGTTGCTAGGAACTTTCCTATTTCCATTTATATGATTATTGAGCGCAGGGATTCCATGATTAATTGATGGACCTTTATATGAATTTGTCGGGTTTGAGGTTTAGGATGGGGCATAGTGTTCCGTCTTTTTTCGGAACGACTAACAGGTTTGAGTAGTATCTTTTCAACCTTTTGTTCTCTGGTACTGGTGCTATGACACCGGTTTTGAGTAGTGCGTTGATGGCTTTGTAGAATGGGTAAGCGAGAAAAAAAGTTGGGGACCAGGATGAGAACTCCATCTTGTATCCTGACGACACCAGGTCTCTGACCCAATTGTCATGTACAACAGCGAGCCATGAATGGCGGATGTGTTGGAGACGCCTGCCTATTCTGTTGGTGTCGAGAGGGTGGGGAGTCATGCGTGAATCTTTGGGGGTCTATTGCCCTTAGAGCGGGCTTTTTTTGGGCGGCTTTCCAGGTGGAATTGGTTTTGAATGAGAACGGGGTATTTGTCCCTGTGGGTAGGCTGCCCTGCGCCTGTGTTAGCCGTTGAGGTAGGCCATCCAGATGTCCCTTGAGTGGTGCGAAACAGTGATTGCTGTGTGCAGTGAAAGGACAGCTTTAGCTTTTGCTGGGGGAGAAACTTGCTTTTTCCTCCCGTGGTTTCGGAGATGAGCTGGCCTAGCTTTTCCCCCAAATAGGCGACCGTCTTGGTAGGGTGATGAGGGATCTTTTAGATGCAGGTCCACGTGCCATCGAGTTGCAGTTGGCCATGGCTAGGGACGCCAGCAAAAAGTACTCCCCGGCCACAGAGATGTGGTCAAATAGGTCCGTTGCCTCGAGGGAGGTCAAGGTCTTGTAGGATTGCAGGGTATTTTTCCAAGATACCATGGCTTTTGCAACCCACACCGTCGTGAAAGAGGGTGAGAGGGCTGCTCCTGAGGCTTCAAAGACCAAGCGTGCTAGGTTATCTATTTGGCGGTCGTTGATAGATGAGCTGGTATTTACCTTCGATAGGTCTGTGACCTGTGAAGCTCTTGTTTGAGCGCTTCCATTTTGTTGTTGGATTATGTCCCTAAAATTGGGGTGATTTCACTTGACGGGAGTGTTTTGCTTTTTTTTAAAGGACAGTGCATGCTCCGGGCCAGTGGTAGGGTCATCACTGACTTTGTGTTTTGTTAACAGCCTCAATGGGGCACAACCAGGCACTGGTTAGGGTAGGATGCTGCAGGGAAAGTGTCTCGTATTGGAGCTTACCCAGATCCTGTGTCCCCTTGTGCTGCAGAGGTGCCAGCCCACTGAATTAGTGTGGGCTCTGTGCAGCACCCCTCACCCCCGTGGGTGGGGGCCAGGTAATGCGCGGTGACACGGGCTCTGTACAGGGCTGCTGCCAATTCCCATGTGTAGCCTGCCTCTTGTATTTCGTACCAGTGCTGGCCATGTGCAGATTGAAGCAGGAGGCGGACTACACCACGCCCCCACTTATGTCGCACGCCAACCATATTGTGGTTAGTAGGCGGAGTGTGTGGGTGATGCAGCCATGATTGGGCGCTCATCAGGGACGGTGGTTTCAGCGGTGACCCGGCAGTTGGAGGCTGGTGATTGGCAGCCGAATCTGCTAAAGTGGGCAGCGCTGGGGATGAAGACCCGAACTGAGGGTTTGGATCGGTGCAGGCCCCGGAATGACTGTGGGGCCCGCAGTGCTTGCGGGCTGCCCAGAGTCCCATACCCCGAACTTAACGGCAGTGCACGTCCCAGCATGGAGCTGCCGCAACCTCGATTTAGGAGCTCTCCAGCCCCCCGCCTGCTATATGTCTCTTCCTGGGCTCGAGCTTACGGAGACTGGGATTAGGGCTCGAGCTTACGGAGACTGGGATTAGTAGCTGGCAGACGGGCACACTACCCCTGCAGTGCGGTCTGGTGTCCTGAAGAAGGCTCTTCCTTGAGCAGTGTGAGTTGGTGTCTGTGGTGCTCTCAATCACCTGCTCCTTGAGTGGAGGTGAGAGTCAGAGTGCACTCCTTGCATCCCCTCTGTTATGCAGGGGGATGCAGTGGGATGTGTGCAGCTGGCGGCTATGTCTGTGGATCCCTTGGGGTTGAGTTCCCGTGGATGCAACAGACTGCCATCCAGCGGGGGAGACCATCGACCACAGGGCTGGTCCTGTGGTCGAGTGGGAAGAATGGAACCCTTAAGGGATCAATCGCCCTAAAAGGGAGATGTGCATTTCCATTGTTACAAGGTGAGCAGCACCCTAATGGGAGCAGTCGCCTGGTGTAACCAGTAAAAAGGTTAAAAGAACAAAAAAAGGGGAAAAAAATATAAAAAATGAAGAATAGAAAATAAGGGTAGATTTAGTCTGAAAACAGATCACATGTGCCTTCCTTGCAACACTAAGCTAAAACTGATTACTACTCCTACTGAAGAGTATACAAACAAAGAAAGGGAGTAATCGCTGAATGTGCAATCAAGTGATTTTATTTAGACCAGTGATGGCGAACTCCAGGCCTCGAGTGCCACCAACAGTGCAGGTTTTCAGGATTTCCTCAGCATTGCACAGAGGTTGGAATCATTACCAGTGCAGGTGATTATATTATCACCTGTGCAATGTAAGGAAATCCTGAAAACCTGCACTGTTGGTGGCACTCGAGGCCTGGAGTTCGCCATCACTGATTTAGACTGACTCGGAGGGCAGGGTGAGGGCAGAGGACAGTGCTCCATCACCAGTATTACATGGTAAATTTAGTCCAAAAATGGACTGCACAAATAGTTTTTTCATCCAACAGTAGAATTTTATAGTGTTACTTAGTACAATACAGATTGTCAAAAAAGGAGAATTTTGTGTGCTCACCGTAAAACCCTTTTCTCTTAGCCTCTAATTGGGGGACACAGACAGTGGGTGTTATGCTGCTGTCCACTAGGAGGCAACACTAGGCATAATCTGCAAAAGATTAACAGGGGCTCCTCTTCTGCAGTATACACCCCTGGAGCAGGCACTGCCTTAACCAGTTTTGTGCTAAAGCAATAGGAGTTAACAGATAAGAACAGTAAAACAGGGCCTGTAACCACGCAGGCAACCTGTGTAAACCGATATATCTAACAAGGTAATAACATGTAAGAAGGTCTAAAACCAAACAGGCACATGTGTAAACAGGTAAGGGTTAGCTGATTAGTTACAGTACAGCAAGGCCTGTAACTAAGCAGGCACGTGTGCAAACAGTGAAGAGTTAACAAAGCAATAATCGTATAACAAGGCCTGTAACTACACAGGCTTACAGTACTACAAGGCCTGTAACCAAACAGGCCCAAGTGTAAACATTCAACTGGTAACAGAGTGATAGTAGACAAACATGTGTAAACATGTTAACCCTGTAACAGCTGAGAAGCTATGTGAGAACTGTAGAAAAAAGCCCACAAGGGCAATAGGGTGGATGCTGTGTCTGCCAATTAGAGGCTAAGAGAAAAATTTTTTACGGTGAGTACACAAATATCTCCTTCGCCTCATTGGGGGACACAGACCGTGGGACGTCCCAAAGCAGTCCCTGGGTGGGAAAAAGCAATGGAACTAGCAACACTGAGCATAGTCAGTGAAGAACTATGCACTAACAAACGGCCTGCTGCCGCCTGGAGGGCACGTCTACCCAGCCCTGCGTTAGCCGAGGACTGAGTGCAAGCACTGTAATGGCTTGAGTATGTGCGTAGGCTGACCGTTTGGCTGCCTATACGCTTGTTGTGCTGACACCTGGTGCCGAACGGCCTAGGAGGCCGTCACAACCGTAGTAGAATGTGACGTGATGCTGCCGGAAGGAATGAGTTTTCGATGGTATAAGCGTCTTGGATGGTTAGACGAATCCACCTATTTAGAGAAAAGCTTAGAGGCTGGCGTGTTGTTCCTGGGGCTGTGGGAGAGGGATACGGTCTTTGAAACCCCTGGTCATGAGCGGATATTATTATGGATGAGATACAACGATGATGTTCTTTTCATCTGGCAGGGCTTTGCGTCACAGCTAGAAACCTTTTTGAACTGTCTAAATTGCAATAATCTTAACATCAAACTGACATGGACATACAGCACCCATCGGATAGACTTTTTAGATTTGGCTATCATCAAGTCATCCAATGGAAGCCTGACGACCGATATCTATCGTAAGGCTACTTCCACAAATGCTCTCCTCCATTACTCCTCAGCACATCCTGCCCCACTTAAGAGATCTATACCCTACGGACAATTTCTTCGGGCCCTTAGGATATGTTCGGATGACTCAGTCTTTCTGCGACAAGCTGAAACCCTTAAGTCTAATTTTAGAAAGAGGGGCTACCCTGAGGATGCCATTCAGTCAGGTTTGAGGCGTGCTTTCCAACAAGAGAGACAGAGTCTTCTGACATACAATGGTGGTAGAAGGCGGGTAGATGACAGTGATGATACTACTGTGAGGTTTATTACCAAGTATAACGCTAAGTGGAAATCTATAAAGGAATCTTGACACTGGGCGGTATTGCTCTCTGATAAAGAGTTGTCAAGGGCACTGCCAGACCACATCTATCACTTGGCGCAGGTCACATAATCTAAAGGACATCCTTACGAGAAGCCATTATGTTGCTCCACGAAGCAAGTTCATTTTTGACAGCAGGGGACCACCTTGGGGTTCCTTTCCGTGTGGTGATTGTTCTGTTTGTGGCTTCATGCCCAAAACAAGGGAATTTTCTGACTCTAGTAAAACCAAGACCTTTAAGGTTGTACATCACTTCACGTGTAACACTGAAGCCATAGTTTACTTGGCTATCTGTCCATGTGACTTGATGTATGTTGGCATGACGACGAGAGCCATCCGTGTTCGGATGCAGGAACATCTGAGGGATATTAGAGGGGCGGTGAAGGCCACTAAACCTGAGGAGATAGAGAAATATACCCAAACATTTTAGAGCTGTACATGCATGTGACCCTAAGGGGCTATCTTTCAGGGGTATTGACAGGGCGTACTTAGGTTCCCGAGGTGGGGACATAATGAAAATTTTGCTTCAAAAGGAGACAAGATGGATCACCTGGTTGGGCACGGTGGTTCCTCTTGGTCTCAATGAGACAATCAGTTTTAGTCCATTTCTATGAAATCTTTGGAGTTTCTTATCCTTTTAGTGGTTTTTGGGTGTATCACATAATTTGAATGTTTTGAGTCTTTTGATTTTAATTGCCCTTTTATTTTTCTAGATATTTTGTCCATATGTGGTGCGACCAGATGATTCTGCCAGATATATCTGCCCTGGAAGCGCTGCGGAATTGTATAAGGAATCTGAGGTGTCCCTATCAAGTTATGTGTAAACATGCAGGAGCAGGACACAGTGTATATGTGCGATCCAGTTTGTCATTTTGTTTGATATTTATAGTTTTGTAATGTGCTGATTATATATAATCTTAGTAATGATGTGGTAGTTGCATATTCATAAGTGACTGTCACTGTGGAGTAAATGAATATATTTTTTCATAAGTGCACTGTCACTGTGGAGTAAATGAATGATATTTTTTTATCTGCCTACAGTTACTAACTGGGCATGTTTATATCTGTGTAATTATACTTCCTCACATTCCTGCTGTCCTGTGTAGCCGTGTATCCGGTTTTTTGTTTGGTTGCCATGGTTTTGGGGTGGGTATTTGAACATCGCACCACCCCTTTAGCAGCTGACGTCGTGCTCACATGCGCTGTAGCTCCCTGGCTCCCGTGGGCGTTGTTTGCGGTTACCGGGGTGACGGTGGGGATGACGGTGTTCCTCCCCGCGTCACTTCCAGTGCGCGATGGTGTCCTGCGGTTGCCGGGCAGCTGCATCATGAAGCGGCGACACGGTACACAGCTGCTTGATATTACAATACTCACTTATGGTTGATATATAAAGGGGAATTTAACACATATTGGCCACGCCTCCTGACGAAGCCGTCATTACGGGGAAACGCGTTGAGGGAGAGGTGGTGCGATAGCTGCTCCCTGTCTGTCAAGTCTGTAAAGATGTCACAAGGTATGGCTGCGGTTTTTTATATACAACCTTCAGGGCTTAATAATTCCTGTTTAAGCGCCCCTGCCTATGATTTGATACTACTGGTCTTATGCTTTATATAGGGGTTTGAGGTGTTTATGACATTATAGTAAGGGGCACTCATAAACTAAGTGAGGGGAGTAGGTGTCTTCTTACATATTTAAATACCTAGTTGGTTTAGGACTATATTGGCACACTTTATATTAAAGTAGCGGATGTTCTTGTGATGTAGGACACATACTGTTGACACTTATTTGTGTGACCCCCTTGAGCTTGCTTTTGGGAGGCAATACAGTGTAAAATCTTTGAATTGCCCTGATCCTATAAACACCTAATATTTTTCAGCTACACAGCACTGTTTGATTTCATACTCCTCTGGTTTTGATGTGCCAATCCTGCTTGTCACTATATGGTGTATATTTATAAATTTTGTCACAATAAAGTATTTGCACACTGCAATAAAAATCTCTGTTTCTTGGATCTTTATCACGGTCTCATTTACCCCCTGATTGGTGGGGTGGTTGGGATTTTGTTGTCTTTAGGTTTATATATTTGGGATCCAATTGGACCTGGAGTCCAGTTTTTTTTTTGTTTTTAATGGCGTGTTTTTACGTCTGCCTTCTGGAAGAAGGAGGAAAGAGAATCCGACATCCTCGAAGGACGCTGTCCTTGATACCGAGATGCGTATAGCCTTAACAAGGTCCTACATATGTAAGTCCTTCACAACCGGATGGACTGAAGTCGGGTGCAGCGATGTCAGAGAGATGTTTTCATTTAGGTGGAAAGAGAATACCGCCTTTAGAAGAAGGATGGTTTACATGAGAGCGCTGCAAGTACTGATTCCTCTGCAGAGAAAAAGTAAGTGCTACCGAAAAATACTGTTTGGATGAGAATGCTAAGGGTAATATCCCCTAGAGACTCAAAAGGTGGTTTTTGTAGGACCGTGAGGACGAGTTCAAATCCCCACATGTAGTCCTGTTGTATGGAGACCTTAAATGGCAGACCGTTCGAAGGAAGATCTTCCTAGAAGTCTGGTGGCAAGACGTGTGGAAGAAGGTGAAACGGCTGAAACCTGATGTGAGAGACCCTAAGGACAGACCTGAGTCTAGGTCTGAGTAGAAGAAATGGAGAGTTCTTGGTATGAGATAGGGCCAAGGGGAATGACCTGTAGAGTTGTCCCGAGCAAAAAACAAAAACAACAAAAAACAAAACGATTACACATGTGTGATGGTATATTGTTGACAAGGCTGATTTCGTTGCTGTGACTATGGTCACTACACTATCCGGGGGGGGAAAAAAAAACCCTGGGTTAAAGTTCCAGGTCTCAAGGTCTACGCCAATAATTTCAGAGTTGAGGAATTCTGAAGGAGAACTGGCCATGAGAGAGCAGGGCTGGACTGTCCATTAGTCGTCCTGGTACTGCTGCTATGAATTGGACGGAAACTGCGTACCAAGCGCATCTGGGCCAGTCTGAGACACAAGTATGATCCGGTGACATTCTTGTTTGATATTCCGCACTATCCTGGTAGTGGGGAAAAAGTGTAGGGGAGACGGATACAGGTCCAGTCTTGGACTAGTGCGTCTGTCCTATTGACTGTGGATCCTGGGACCTGGCCAGGGAGGTTGGAACCTTGGTATTGAAGCGTGACTCCGTCAGGTCCACGTCTGTGGTTTCCAGGCGCTGGCAGCCTTGACGGGGGACATCTGGATGAAGGGACCATTTCCCTGAGTCCATCCCTTGTTGGGTTAGGAAGTCCGTTTCCTAGATGTGTACACCTGGTATGAGAACAGCCGACAGTACTGTGTTGAAGGATTCCATCCGGTGAAGGATGTGGCGAACGTCTCATCACTTGGTGACTGCAGTTCCACCCTGGTGATTGACGTATGCCACGTCTGTGGCATTGTTTGACTGGATGCGGACATGTCCGACTGCCAGAAGGTGACAATGAGTTCAGTACTAAAAATACTACCCGAATCTTCGTAGATTGAAGGCCACGTTACACACACAGATATCTGTGACCAACTTCTGAACAGATCTCTGGTTGCAGTGAAATCATGGACACATTGCTCCATTTTGTACAAAGCCACAAAATGGAACAATGTGTCCATGATTTCACTGCAACCAGAGACCTGTTCAGAAGTTGGTCACAGATATCTGTGTGTGTAACGTGGCCTTGAGAGACATCTTCGAGTCTGGACGAGACTACTGCCAGGTGCATTGTGATGTGGGTACATCAAACCACATACTGTTCTCGTGCCATGCCTGAGCATGGATATTTGAAAAGGCCGAAGATGCAGCAGAGCCAATGGAACTGCGTCGTATGCTGCCACTATCCTGTCTAGCAAAAAGAAAAGGTAAAAAGGGTCCATCTGTAGACACAAAGGGCTATTTGTATAAATAAAAGTGCCATTATTCCTTTGGCGCTCCCCAAGACTGCTGTACTATTGTTTTTATGTGAACTATCCCGTCTAGGACTCTCGTGGCGGTTGTGAAGGATTAAGGAGACCGCTGAAGGAGACTGCGGATTCCCAGACGAAGAAACCGTGCCTTGTCTGGGGAAATTTCACTAGAGCTGTGGATGTGTTGCCGCTAAAGGCCGCCGTTTTCAACCGATGCTGCATGTCCAATATGGTTGACTCCATATGTGATGCTGCAGCATGTGACGATCAGGAGTACGCGGCGAAGCTGGGACTCCTGGAGTATGCTGTGCTGCAGCATATGCCTTGGAAGTGCAATAGACTTGTGGAGGTTGATATGCCAAGAGTCTTTTTAAAGTGCACAGTAAAAGTGTCACTTTGATCGCAGTCCCTGAAAATTATGCATTGATGAATAAGTCGACCAGATATGGGAGACTTCTGAAATGCAGTATATTGCCAACTTCAGGCTGGGAAAAACATATTTATGCGCTTCAGGTCTCACGATATTCTCCGTTTTACTCCTGAGTCGAGAATGGACAGACTGCGTGGAGGAAGGTTCGGGCCACGACCATACGTGGGACCGGAGGGCCCATCCATTGGGTTAATGCAGTCAGGAGTCTGCGAGGCCCTGCTTTGGGGCGGGCTGTGCAGAGTGCTTGCGCGTGTTTTTTCAACCCAAGTACCTAGTATAGGTGCAATGAGGAGATAGGTAGGTGAGCTCGTGGTCCACATCCTGCGACCAAGAGTTTTGTTGTTGTAGTCTGGGGAGGGAGGCCGGGAAAGCCTTGTGCAGTTGCAACTTCAACCCGAGTCCCCAACGGTGGGGAGTCGAGGAAGGAGTATGGCATATAGCCATTTAGGCTACAACCCAGCGTCCCCAACTGTGGGGAGCAGAGGAGGGAGTATGCTATGGGTCGTAGGTTCCAGAGACCCGTAGCTGAATTACCCATGTAGCTGTGGCTCACGGTGTTTTAGCCTGTGTCTTGTGAGACTTGGCTGTCTGCCGAGGAAGGGACCCGTGAGATAACTCGTAGCGAGTCCAACACAACCTAATTGTCCCAGCTGTGTGAGGGCCCCAGAAGGGGTATGTTGGACAAGAATTTGAGATGTTTCTATATAAACTGGGCTCTGCCAACATTGGGGGACTAAAGAAAAACCATGTCGGTGTCTCACGTCAACCTGGCTTCCCCCAGGGTGAAGCCATAAGGTTGGATAGATGTACCAACAGGTACCCGCATCTGACACGGTGTAGGAAAAAAACAATACGTGCGGTGGCCCGTGTTGGACAAAGACTTTTCATGCACTGCTTCGGGAATTAGGTATGTGTTTACTACTGTAGGAAAAGTTGCACTGCTCCTCATAGTATTATATGTATTATACGTAGTATTATATGTATTACATGTAGTAGAGTTGACGGAGGTGGATTTCCAATACACATCTGTATACAAGATGCGATCAGAACCCAGTCATACAGATATCCAAAAATTCAACCTGTCTTGCGTCAGACTTATATGCAAGTCTGACGTTAATATTATTCATAGCGAGCCGGCTTATAAAAGCCTCAAGCTACTCCACAGTGCCCCCCCACAATATCAAAAGGTCATCTATATCTCCACCAGCACTGCACATGGATATTGGCTGGCCCATCCCCCTCGCACAGCAGACCCCTCTCCCAGTGTCCCAGGAAAAGATTTGCATACGAGGGGCAGAGGCCTCGCCCATGGCAGTGCCGCAAGTCTGTAAGTAGTAACGATCTTTAAATACAAAGAAATTGTGGGTCAAGGCAAAATGGAGTAGCTCGAGGACATAGTTCACCATCCAACCCACTGGACCATAAAAAGACTTCCGGGCACATAAGATGTGGCTCACTGACTTGAACAAGGCTTTGGATGAGGCCGGTGGAGGGGCAAGGGAACCAGGCGGCAATGGCTCAACTGAGGAGGCAATCAAGGTCTATAGGGGGCTTCTACGTAAGAGAACCAAGGTTTGGTGGAACAGGGCCTTCGTGGCCAAATACATGGAAAAGGGTCCAATAACTAGGGGCCTGAGGGTGCAGGTCTTCCCCTTCCTTTCAGATAGATGAGTTCTTTAAGAACGAATTGGAGATTTTGGCTAGTGCCTGTTCTAATAGATTCCTTGGTTTATTGAGAAACCTCAACACCGCTTCAATTGAGGAATTGGAGTGAGATGGGAGAGCTGGTTGACCCAAATTAAGAGTAAACTGCAGCCAGATGAACTTTTGAAATTTAAAACCCAGAATGAAAATGATCTAAAAAAAGAGAATTTTGTTTACGTACAGTAAATTCTTTTTTCTTTAATTATCAATGGGAGACCCAGACAATGGGGTTTAGGGCACTGCCCTCCGGAGGTCACACTAGGTACTACAAGTTTGTAGACACCGCCTCCTCCGCTTATAAACCCCTACCGCAGGGAACATCCTCAGTTTGGTCCATAAGCTGCGAGGAGGAAATAAACCACACCCGAAACATCGGGAAGAATGCCGTGCACAGACGGTTCAATAACCCGGCAAACACTGTCCCAACAGGGAACAGATCAACTGCAAAAACATGCAACGGAACAACTGGGTGGGTGCTGGGTCTCCCATTGATGATTAAAGAAAAAAGAATTTACGGTACGTAAACAAAATTCTCTTTTTTCTGGTCATCATAATGGGAGACCCAGACAATGGGGATGTCCTAAAGCAATACCCCAGGGCGGGAAGAGTTCCTCAACAAGACGGATAACACATGGTTCCCTTTAGAGGTGGGCAACCGCCGCCTGGAGAACCCGCCTGCCCAAACTTGCATCCGCAGAGGCATGGGCATGCACCATATAGTGCTTGGAGAAAGTGTGCAGGCTGGACCAAGTGGCCACCTGACACACCTGTAGAGCAGACGCTCGATGTCGCAAGGCCCAGGAGGCACCTACGGCTCTGGTAGAGTGAGCCTTCAATCCCACCGGGAGAGGCAAACCAGAAGACCGGTAAGCCTCTTGAATGGAAGCCTTAATCCATCTGGCCAAGGTTGACTTCGAAGCCGCGGACCCCTTACAGTGACCTGTCGTAAGAACAAATAAGGAATCCGAACTCCTAAAGGAGGCGGTCCTGGACACATAAATGCGTATAGCTCTCACAAGATCCAGAGTATGGAGGTCGCGCTCAACCTGATGAACGGGAGCGGGGCAAAATGATGGGAGAACAATCTCCTGGTTCAGGTGAAAAGTTGAAACCACCTTCGGCAAGAATTCTGCCCGTGGGCGCAACATCACCTTGTCTTGGTGAACCACCAGAAAGGGTGACTTGCACGATAGTGCAGCCAATTCTGAAACCCTCCTCAGAGATGTAATCGCCACCAGAAAGGCCACTTTCTGGGACAGACGAGATAGAGAAACCTCCCTCAGAGGCTCAAACGGCGGTTTCTGCAATGCCGCCAGGACCATGTTAAGGTCCCAAGGGTCCAGAGGTCTCCTGTAGGGCGGAACCATCCGCGACACCCCCTGCAGAAATTGACGGACCTTCGGGAGGAGCGCCAATCGCCTGTCAAACAGCACAGAAAGTGCTGATACTTGACCTTTCAAAGAGCCAAGGGATAATCCCAACTCCAAACCCGACTGTAGGAAGGCCAACAACGTCGGGATGGACAAGGGCCACGGGGACCGTCCACCAGAGGCACACCAGGTAAAAAAGATTTTCCACGTCCTGTGGTACATCTTCCTGGAAACTGGCTTCCTAGCCCGATTCATAGTGGCCACCACTGTAGGGGAGAAACCCCTGGACGTCAGCAGCCAGGCCTCAAGAGCCATGCAGTCAATCTGAGGGCCTTGGAATTGAGGTGGAAGAATGGGCCTTGCGCGAGTAAATCTGCGCGTTCTGGAAGAGCCCACCTGTGTCCGCCTGACAGTTGCCACAGGTCCGGATACCAGGACCTCCTGGGCCAATCCGGAGCCACTAGAATGGCTACTCTGCACTCCGACCTGATTTTCCACAGAACCCTGGGAATCAGAGCCAGAGGCGGGAACACATATGGCAGCTGGAATCTGGACCAACTCAGGATCAGGGCATCCGCCCCCAGAGACTGAGGATCCCACGATCTCGCCACGTACTGGGGCACCTGATGATTCAGCCGTGAGGCCATCAGATCCACGTCCGGAGTGCCCCATCTGCCGCAGATGTCCCGGAAGACGTCTGGATGTAGAGACCACTCTCCGGCGTCCATCCCCTGCCGGCTCAGGTAGTCGGCCGCCCAGTTCTCGACCCCTGGGATGTGAACTGCGGAGATCAGGCAGTCGTTTTCCTCCACCCAAGATAGAATGCGGTGGACTTCGGCGAGGGCCTGAGCACTTCTGGTCCCTCCCTGATGATTTATGTAGGCGACGGCCGTCGCATTGTCGGACTGTACCCGAATGGGTTGTCCTGTCAGAAATTTCTGAAACGCCAGGAGCGCCAGATAGACCGCCTTGATCTCCAGCACGTTGATCTGCAACGCCGACTCCGACTGAGTCCAGAGGCCTTGAGCCCTGTGGTGTAAGAACACCGCCCCCCAGCCCTTCAGACTGGCGTCGGTGGTCACCACTAACCATGACGGTTTGAGGAATGACCGGCCCCGTGACAAGTGACGTGGCTGGAGCCACCACTGCAGGGAGTCCCTGGTCGGTTGTGACAGTGCCACCAACCGATTCAGAGAGATCGCTCGCTTGTCCCATCGGCGAAGAATCTCCAGCTGGAGGGAACGGAGACGAAACTGTGCAAAGGGCACCGCCTCTATCGCCGCTACCATGCGTCCCACCAGTCTCATCAACGCCCGAAGGGATGAGTGAGGTGACAGGAGAACATTCTGTACACCTGAGTGGATCGCCAGTTGCTTGGCTTGAGGTAGAGACACCAGGGCTGAGTCCGTGTGGAAGTCCATGCCCAGATATGTCAATGACTGGGTCGGAACCAGGGTCGACTTCTGAGTATTGAGGAGCCACCCGAACTGTTCCAGAGACCTCATGGTCACCTCCAGGCTCACCCGACAAAGGTCTTCCGAAGGCGCCCTGACCAATAGGTCGTCCAGATAGGGTATGACGGCGTGCCCCTGCACATGCAGGAGAGCCATCATAGAGGCCATCACCTTCGTGAACACCCGTGGTGCCGAGGCCAACCCGAAGGGTAGGGCCACAAATTGGAAGTGTTCGTCCCCCACTGCGAATCGCAACCAGCGCTGATGAGCCGGTGCAATGGGCACGTGAAGGTAAGCGTCCCTGATATCGATGGACGCTAGGAAGTCTCCCTGCGACACAGCCGCGATAACGGAGCGTAGGGATTCCATGCGGAACTTCCGAACCAACACGTGACGGTTGAACAATTTGAGGTCCAGGACCGGTCGAAAGGAACCGTCCTTTTTCGGGACAATAAAGAGGTTGGAGTAAAAACCCCTGAACCTCTCTGCCGTGGGCACTGGGACCACTACTCCGTCTCTGCGGAGTCCCTCCAACACCAGGTGAAAAGCCTGAGCCTTTTCTGGGGATGGAACAGACCGATGGAATCGGGATAACGGTCTTGATGTCAGCTCTATCCTGTAACCTCGCGAGACTACGTCTCGAACCCACTGATCTTGAACGTGAAGGAGCCACGTGTCCTGAAAGCGAGACAGGCGGCCCCCCACCTGTGGGGAGGCAGGATGAGAGAGCGAGTCATGTCGAGGCGGGCTTGGGGGTGGCAGCTGCTGCCCCCGCCGGCTTCTTCTGACGACTCTTGGAGCGCCACTGAGTAGCAGGCTTGCCCCCTCGGTCCGCGCGAGCGGACGTCGTGGATGACTGCGAGCTGGAGCGAAAGGACCACTGTTTTGGGTTCCTTTTAACGGTATACCGTGGCTTGGGCTTATTCTGCGGTATCTTAGACTCAGCAGAATCCTTTATCAGCTTGTCCAGCTCGGTGCCAAAAAGCCTGTCACCGGCGAATGGAAGATTCTGCAAAATCTTCTTAGATGTGGCATCTGAGTCCCAAAGACGTAGCCACAACAACCCGCGGATCGCTATCGCATTGGCCGAAGCCACAGCTGAGAGAGTGGCAGTTTCCAAAGATGCCGTCCTGGCATAGTCCGCATAGGCCCTTGCTCTCTCGGTAAGCGCCAGGACCTCTGGACTGGACCTTGCCAGGTCCGTGATACCATCCAAGCAGGTAGTAATCGCTTGTAAGGTCCAGACCGTGGCAAAATTAGGGGCAAATGAAGACCCCACAGCCTCATAGGAAGACTTGGCGAGTTGCTCGACCTGTCTATCAGTCGCATCCTTCAATGAGGAGCTATCAGAGGCAGAAAACAGGGAGCGTGCAGCAATTCTAGTCATGGAAGCGTCCACCTTTGGAGACTGCAACCATTCCTGAAGCACCTCCTGGGAGAAGGGGAAGCGATTGTCCTTAGGTTTGCGGACATAGCGCCGCCCAGGGTGTAACCTGGGTGCTCTAACCACCCTTCCAAAATTAGTGTGGTCCATGAAAGAGCCACTTGGTCTAGCCTCTGGCCGTAGCCATTGATAGACCTCCTTCGGGTGCACGATAACCTCTTCAGGGGGAGTCACGAGACGTAAGGTCTCATTGATGGAGGACACCAGATCCTCCACCCCATCTGGAGGTTCAGACACAGACCCGAGAGTAGAACCCCCATCATCTTCCTCTCCATCAGAGGAACGCTCCTCCTCAGAGAGAGCCTGGAGCTCGGGTGACTCCTCACGACGAGCTCGCTTAAGGGGTCTCACAGTAGAAGGGAGAGACGCCCGGGGGTAACTGGGAGGAGTAGCTGGGTTTTCCAGTCTCCTATGAAGTGCCTCCAGTGACTGCGACATGGAGGACATCTGGGACAGCAGGGATTCATTGATCCTATTCTGCGTTTCCCATGGTCCTGGGATCACCTGAACCTCAGGGTACAGCACCGGAGCTGCTGCCTCAGCAGTGCCAGTCCGGGCTTCTGGGCGTCCGCAGTTATTGCAGGACCCCTCCACCAGTGTACCATTGCATGTAGCACAGGTAATGGCGGCATCCGCCGCCTTAGCAGCAAGCTTCCTAACTGAGGACATAGCCACAGTAGGGGATGTATAAGCCAAGTCGTACAGACAAACAAACCGGGAGTCCCGGTGGCTTACCGACCGCAGTAAAGCGGTGGGAGGAAGCGGTGTGTGTGTGTGACCTCCGCGAGTTCCGGTCTCCCTCTGAAGTGCAGACACGCGCTGCCGTAGAACCCAGCCAGGAAGTGAGGGAGAAGATGGCCGCCGCCAGTAAAGTCGTGGGCGGCGCCGAGAACACGCGGGAAGCACACACACACGCCCCCCGGTGACGTCACCGCAAGGGCTGCCTTCTCTCCTCCAGGCAGCCCCATAATGGAGGTGCTGGAGCCCGCAGCGCGGGAAATAGTGTAAAACACAGTACACACACACAGACTGCAATTACATCCAAAGATTAGCAGTCTACAGCCTCAGCCCCTGTGACACACAGGGCGGTCAGCCAGGGTGACCCCAGCACAGGGTACACCTCCAGATCCGCGGACCCGAGGGTAACGCGCGTCTGAGTGTCAGGACACCAATAGTGACAGACACTACCCCCAGGCACACAGGAGACACAGAGTGCCTCAGTGCCGGTCCGGTCTGTAAGCACCATTTAGGGAGGCCTCGGACGGGGGTTCAGCCCAGTCCGGAGTGTAAGCACCATTTAGGGAGGCCTCGGACTGGGCTGGCTCCAGTCCGGTCTGTAAGCACCATTTAGGGAGGCCTCGGACGGAGCGGAGCTGTGCAAGGCTCCCATCTCCCACTCTCCAGAGCCCCCCAGAGAGGGATGGAAAGGAGCGCGACAGCGTACCGGGAGAACACAAAGTGTCCAGGCTCTAGGCCCTCCGGTACCTCCACCTGCGTGTGCCACAAGGGTGAGCGGGGAGGCTGTCGCAGGTCCCGACCAGGACCATATTACCTTGTCTTCAGACGCCATCACGTAAGTAGTGAGAATGCAGTGAAGTGCAAGCAAAGCGTGATCCTCCGAGCACACTAAGTTTAAAACTGAGGATGTTCCCTGCGGTAGGGGTTTATAAGCGGAGGAGGCGGTGTCTACAAACTTGTAGTACCTAGTGTGACCTCCGGAGGGCAGTGCCCTAAACCCCATTGTCTGGGTCTCCCATTATGATGACCAGAAAAGGATGGAGAAGGAAATAAAGGGTACAAAAATTAAGAAATTTCAACGGGACCAAACTGACTTTACCTAGAGTTTGCAGGTCTGGCAATCTTAATTACCAGCAGAGAAAAGCTTTACTTGACCTTGAACGTATGACCGATGTAGTGATAAACCCTGCGGACAAAGGGGGAAATCATCATGATTTGGCCAGTGGAGAAATATGAGCGGGAAGTCTTCCGCCAACTCTGTGATAAGGACACCTACTCTAGACTGGCTTGTAGCCATTGCCCCCTTCTCTAGAGATCTCCAGGCCATCCTCTGGTGCGCATGTGATAAAGGTATAATTACAAAACAGGTTGTTGAAAGCCTGATTGTAAGGTATCCGAGAATACCGACCTTATATCTGTTACCTAAGAAAAACAAGGATCCCGTCACTTCTCCCGGACGGCCCATAGTGTCCGGTGTAGGGGAATTATGTAACCCAGTGTGTCAATTTATAGACAACTATTTGAAACCTCTAGTTAAAAACTTACCTTCCTATATTCGTGACACGGGAGACGTCCTTAGGACTGACGGGATCTTTGTGGAATCTAGGACCCTTTTGGCAACTGCCGATGTGGAGTCTCTTTATACCTGCATTCGCCATGAGGATGGTCTGAATGCCGCCCGTTTCTTTTTATTGTCCAGTGGAATGGATGGTGAACTATGTAAACTTGTACTCGAGCTGCTCCATTTTGCCTTGACCCACAATTCTTGTATTTAAAGATAGTTACTACTTACAGACCCGTGGCACTGCCATGGGCACGGCCTATGCCCTCTCGTACGCAAATCTTTTCCTGAGACACTGGTAGAGGAATCTGCTGTGCGAGGGGGACAGGCCAGCCAATGTCCATGTGCAGTGCTGGTGGAGATATAGATGACCTTTTGATATTGTGGGGGGGGGGGGGGCACTGTGGAGCAGCTTGAGGCTTTTATGAGCTGGCCCGCTATGAATAATATTAACGTCAGACTTGCATACAAGTCTGACGCAAGACAGATTGAGTTTTTGGATCTGTATGACTGTGTGTTCTGATTGTATCTTGTATACAGATGTGTATCAGAAATCCACCTCTGCACAGCAGACTGTTTATTTCTACTTTGAGTTGGGAGTCCTTACGTGAGGTGTTGAAGACACTGGCCAATTCGCCAGGCCGATACAATATTAAGGGAGTCCCTACCCGCTAGGCACCTATTGACCGCTCAACGATCACAAAATTTTCCGTGATATTTTGGTCAGGAGTCATTACATCCCTGCTCCACAGAACCCCTTTTGTTCCGCGGGCCTCCGTTGTGGATATTTCCCTTGTGTGTGGCCTGCCCAAACATCCTGCGTATTAATTCCTTCACCTCTGACGGCTCCCGGACATACGTCATTTGTGAATATATATATCATGCAGTTCAAGCAATGTCCTTTACTATGCGACATGTGCTTGTCAGCCAATATATGTAGGCATGACATCTAGGGAGCCAAGGAGGAGAGTGAGGGAACATGTCAAGGATGTTCTGGCGGCACCACAAGTGGAGGACAAGACAACTTTAAAGACATTGCCTCGCCACTTCCTGGACCACCACAACAGTGACCCGGTTTCCCTAATGTTTAGGAGCATTGATGCCATTCATGGTGGTATCCGAGGGGGTGTTACCAGGAAAATTTTGGCCCAACGAGAAGTGTGGTGGTTTGTGTCCCTTGATATGTCACCACTTGGCCACAACGAACACCTGATTTTTGCCTCCTTTCTTTAGCAGTCGGCGCCAGTGGTTTGGATAGGGTAATATTTACCCATGGTGTATTGTTTTATGGTCCTTTTGTACCTGTTTTTTTACATGTTATTGTGGGTATTTGTAGTTAACAGGTTATTCTCTGCCCGGAGGGACCCTTTCGTCGCTGTTTATGCTTTATGTGAAAACAATGAGACTGTAACTCAGGTTTGACTGCAAGCAAGAATATGGGAAGATATAATTTAATGTCATTGGGGTTGCTGCAACACTGTTTGCCTGCAGCCCACCCCATCAGGCACTTAAAATATCCGCTGCTTGTTACCCTGGTGACGCGTCCCAGGATATACTGAGCAGCAGGGTATTGTGCTGGATGGTGGTTGTGGCGTGCGGTTGCTGCAGCAACACAGCCAAGCACAATCACGTTATCCTTGTGACATGTCTGGCCTGCCCCGCGGTGGGGTCCGGTGCGTCACTTCCGATCATGTGACAGTGCATCTCTGTCACTTCCGGTCCGCGATGACGCGAACAGACAGCGTTATAAGAGGGGGGGCTGCATATAACTTAATGATACCTTGATACCTCCCCTGATGAAGTGGCCATTGGGGTTTCCTAGGCCACGAAACATCGTTGGGGCACCACCCTACCTTCCCCTGCCCCAGGTGTCTATCACCGGTTTCTTGGTAAATATATGGATATTCAACCAGCAGTTGTGTATACATATAATTGATATGCGCTACGGTCTTTACTAATGGTAATCATGAGAGATTTTTAAGAGGTCTTTTATGTACTCATACCAATTCATGATATACTTGGAAGGGGGTAAACAACTGTCTAATTGAATATATAGGACTATTGTATTTTACTATTAATTTTTGACCATCTGTATTGTACCAACTACAAAATTCTACTGTTTGCTGAAAAAAAAACACAAACATCTGTACAGTTTGTTTTTGGACTACATTTACCTTGCAATACTGGTGATTGAGCACTATCCTCTGCCCTCACCCGGCAAGTCAGTCTAAATAAAATCACTTGATTGCACAGTGATTACTCCCTTTCTTTGTTTGTATAGTATTTGAGTAGCTGGACATTACACTCATTCCAATGAGTGCTCTGTTGTATATGGATTTGTTTGTATCCTACTGAAGAGTGCATACTGAAGGGAGGAGGACTTAAAACTTAAGGTCACCTCCTAGTGGCAGGAAAGCATACACCCATGGTCCGGTGAGCCCCAATGATGTGAATGAGAAAATGGATGTTTTGCAGCTGAAAAGCAGATCCTCAAAATGCACCACGAGAATGTAGCTCTATACAAATACTATTGCAAATCCCCCACAACAGGTCGTTCTAAATTAGTATATTACTGAACAACTTCTAAAACACAAAATTGTAATATTTAAAATAGCGGAGACATAAAAAAAAAAGGGTCTTTGAAAGTGTTTTTAAGGGATAATAAAAATAATCATGAGTGATTTGGGGAGCCCAAAACTTGCGTTTGGTTCAGATGGGCATATTTTATGGTCCATATACAGATATTTGAGTATATGGGAAAACATGGTGTCAGGTTCCATTCAAGGTCAGTCACAGATATCAGAGGGAATGCCCATTTGGGATTATAGTTTGGTATTTCCACGAAGTCTCAATCTTGAGGGTCATCCCTGTATCTGTGATGGGGGAATAGCTTCCCAATTTCTTTTTTTAACCAGGTAATATTTATTGTTTTATCCACATAAACAAACATTGTGAATAACATGACAATACCAATAAAATAAAACATAACCCTAAACAAAACATACCCCCTCCCCTTCCCACCCCCTCCCAAGACGATCCCATTCTCCCTCCAGCAGTCAGACATCAGAAAATACAGAAACATGAAAATTAACATGTAAGAATCAAGCACAAGTCACCTTTTGAGTAACCACTACAAATCAGGAGAAACCAGTCCTGGGGAATCCAGCCAGCCACTCCAAATATTAGAGAAAACCCTCTCCTTCCCTCGCTTGGAGTAAATGGCTTTCTCCCTGCGAACAGTGAGATTAATCCTGTTTATATATTCCCTGCGGGAGGGGGATCGATCAGATATCCAATACAGAGCGATCAGCTTACGAGCAATAAAGAGCATTCTGGTAATTGCTAGTAAAGAGAAGTCGTCACCATATAGTGGTTCAGTACATCCCAGTACACAGATGAGTGGGTCTGATGGAACACTCTGTCCCATAACTGAGTGAATGATAGTAAACACTTTGTTCCAGAATATTCGAATAATTGGGCATGTCCATAGCATATGGAGAGTATCAGCATCTTCCATCTGGCACTTGGGGCAAGTGGAATCTGGCCGCATCCCCCTATCAAAGAGCCACTTAGGGGTCCGGTAGACCCTATAAATAACGTAAAGCTGCGAGAGACGCGCAGGTTCACTGAGGGATAAATTGGGAACATTCTGCAAAATTGAATCCCACTGATCATCCGTAATAATCCCCAACTGCGACTCCCACTTACTCCTAGAGACCATTGGGTGTTTGGACAATATCACAGTGAGAAGGCATCCGTAGATAAAGGAAATCAGTCCTTTACAGGTCGACAAAGAGCCAAGAATATTAACCACCATGTCCTGTTGTATCACAATACAGGACATACGCTGTTGGGCATTAAAAGCATGTCGTAGCTGTAGGTACTGAAAAAACATCGAGTGTTGTAGTGCGAATTCCCCCCGCAGTTCCTCAAAGGTTTTCAGCACTCCAGCTCTCAACAGCTGTGCCATCCACCAAATGCCAATCCTTCTCCACTGTGCAAAGCCTTTGAGTGACTGCAGCTCCGGGAGTCTATGGTTATCCCATATGGGGGTATATCGTGTGTATGCTGTGACACCTCTAATGCTCTTTACCTTCTCCCAAACCTTTACCATAAGAAGTAGTGTCGGGCTCCTCACCCCAACGGCCCGCAGTCTATCAGCCTCCAGGTGTGAGAGCAGTGATCCTCGGCCCACCAGGAACTCCACAATCCTACCCACCGAGTCCACCGGGCTCATTTCAGCGCCCCGTGCCAAGTGCTGACACTGGGATGCCAGATAATAAACCCAGGGATTCGGCAGTGCCAATCCACCTTCGTCCTAGCTTCCCAATTTCTGGGTTCTCCACTGATCCCAAGAAGTAGATGAATGGATTGGCCTGCCACTATTCAATTTCTACAAGGGTGCCAGAGACTGCCGAGCACTGTGCTCTGCTGGCTTTGGCACACCCATGAAGTGCAAATGGAGTGGCAGAGCCACGGCTCAATAGGTATTTATCTATATCTCATCTCTATACAACGTAGGTCAATATATGCATAACATGTGGTGGTGCTACAGGTGAATTTGACACTTGTTGGGTTATTTTATCAGGACACCCAATCATGTTTGACTCAAAATAATTTTACATTCCCATCCACCCTCTTATGGTATGGACACACAAAGTGGAAAATCGCTCCGATTCACTGATGCGAGAGTCGGTAGAGTGTGATCAGAGTTTTGTTAAGTGTGGCTTCCGAGTGCAATCAGAGTTTATTCCTCAGCAGTTACTGTATAATCATTTACAGGTGCATTTTGTACAGTTGTCTGAGCTACAGAATGGTAATGTAGCAATTAAAACTAGCATCAGACTCGGATGGTGCGAGTGCTTTCCGAGTGCAATCAGTTTGTCGGACCCATAGACTTGCATTAGCGAGTCTCGTCCGTGACAAGCATAGAATCGCAACATGTTGCGATTGATTCGCAATCCAAGAATCAGATGCGAAAAAAAGCGTACGAGTCTCTGAAATGTGCTCTCGGACATTAGTTAACATTGGTCCGAGAGCAATACGATTTTTCCGCACAGTAATCGGACGAGTTTCACTGATGTGTGTCCGAGCCCTTAACATCATCTTCCACTCCTGATCTAGTGAAATGGATATCGCTACTGGGCATACTAAAGAGTCTTCCAGTAATGTAATTTTATTATATATTTGTTTTTAATACTTGGGGCTTTTTTTCTTTAGTTTGTGCCTGACCCCTTTAAGATACTACTTTACACAAAGAACGCATTTTCTAAGGCTAATAACAGGTATAAACCAAAGAGGTCTCATGCTAATTTAGCAAAAGAGAAGCAACAGAACAATCGTTTCCTTAAGGAAATCAATGCACCAAATATTTATTTCACATGAAGCATTCTAAAATATACAGCAATATATATCCAGGTACTGCTAGTAGAATAAACCAGAGAACTAGAATAAATGCCACTTCTGTAAAACAAATACAAGCTTGTAAGTGTTCAGGCTTTATTTGATAAAAAAAAAATGGTGAAGAAAAAAAACAAACAAACACATGAAGACAACTTAAAGGTTTACTGCTTTTACAAAATGATCTCACCAGGCATCTCCATTACCATCAAGGCAAGCAGGACAGCACATCGTCTAATGAGTAGAAGGGTGCTTACAGGATACAACAGTAATAATGGGGAGATGAAAATACAGTAATGATACATATCAGCTCAGATATACTGTCCTCAGTGGCAATTCTATTTAAGTGTCTTGTAATAAGGTGCATTTACACTGCATTACTTGTGATGTTAACTGGCCAACTCAGTTGTATAATAGCCCGCTTAGGCCGGCCAAGAGCACTCCTGATATGCACAGAACGATTGTTCATAAAATATGCAATATGAGCAGCCAAAAGCCATCTCGCCCAACGAGCGTTTTTGCTCATTCACATAGATATTCATCAGGAAACAAGCAGTGTAAATGCACCCAGTGAGAACTTGTTTCTCATGTTGGTGACTGAACCATACAGAATGGCCACCGGGCATCAATGCTACATCTCTGTAAAATCAGTATAAACTCAAATCACAAACCTAACAAGGGCTTTGTAAAACTGAAAAGATAACATCAATTAATGATATTTTACATTCTGATTGCAGTTATTCAAAACTGGTTTTAAAGAAGGTTGGGGTGGGGGAATTCACACAAGTAACCAAATCTCCAGAATTTTCTGCCAAATCTTATAGATGTTAATGCAAAACAAAGCATAAAACAATATGAATTTAATGCAACTTTATTCTACTGTATTTTAATCCAAATGGTCAAGGAAAATATAAAGGCAGGGGAGGGGCAAAAATTCTAGGACATATAGATGGCACCAAGCTCTACAAAGTACAACTTCCAAACTCTGGGGAGTAAACGCAAAGATTTCTTTTTAATGGTAAGCCTGGGCTACAATTTGCACCTACATTTACTTTGTTTGAATGCCTGCTATAAGGATTAGGAGAAAGGTCGCATTTTTTGAAGTTTAATGAAAACCGTGAAGACAGAACAATTGCAAACTTTTTGGCCAACTGGCATTTAAACATTGCAAAACATATCTTGGGGAGCTCAACATGGGAAAGAGGGGGTCAAAGGCAGCAAAGAAACATTTGGTCCTGAAATAGGCTATCATGAAAGATGAAATTGTGGGTTTTGAACGTATAGTAAATGTAGGTCTGCCATAATGCAAAATAGAGCCTGCAAAATTAGTTTAACAGTAACACACCCCACAGGTCTATATGTTATGCTGTAGAGGTGGGTACACCAATCCTGTGTGACAATCAGACTGATATTTACTGTACCATATTATTTTCTTCCTTATTTTGTAACAAAAAATTGTTCAATGCAACAGGAAACAGCAGGACTTCAAGAAAACAATAGGCAGAAGGGGGCAGGCCTTCTAGAAACAATAGGGATAGTGTTATAGATGGGAAATGTTTCTGGGAACAAGAGCAAGGAAAGTATTCTAGAAACAGACAGGGATGCTTCTAGAAACAAACAAGATGGTGTTAGACAGAAAAGAGTTCTAGAAACAACAGACTGGAGGAATTATAGAAGCAATAGACACAATGGACTTAATTTCAGTTGATTAAAGCAGTGTGAATAAAAGATAAGGTCACTATCTCTACATTACAGGTCTCAGTGTCATCCAACATCCATTGTATCTAGGACTCATCTATGGAAATAAAGGAGGGATGGACTATAGTTTGAGTCATTTGCGCATTTGTCATTATCTTTGAAACTAGACATGCGCATTTCACCTTAAATTGGGTTATAAGTGAAGAGCTCCAGACTGACTTTCATTAAATCTGTTCAGCGCCGTTTTTAACAGAAGACACACTGTCGCTGGTTGTGCTCATAGGGGAACTTCTTTGAGTTGCACTTTCACTATTCGGCTCATCATCTTTGCCACCTTCTCCCACAAGACACGGAAATTTGCGATCCCCAAACAGAAGACTGAGCCTTGCTTCAAAGAAAGACTGCAGCTCAATTATTGACTGGACAACTGCTTTATCCTACAGGGTATGAAGAAGAGAAAAAAAGGTAGATTTTTTTTTTTGTGTCCAATGTTTTTCCTTTCAAAATGGTGAACATAATAGAATTCTCACCTCTGCAAACTTGCTGACATTTCTAAACATCATCCACACATCGCAAACAAAATCATCAGGGTTGGGATAGAAAGGAGAGACCTTCTGCTGTAGTTTGGCTCGAATGAGTGTTAAGTCAATCATTGGGTTCCCGTCCTAACACAAGTTTGGAATTAGAAAGCAAAATAAGAAAGTGCCTAAATAAGTCACTTTTAATCTTTTACAATAATTAAGATATGGTAAATGGGACAGGAAATAAGTCCTTTTTTAGTTACAAAAGCAACATGACAAGACTGCAGAGATCGTAAACACAGGCCTAGAATCAATAGACGGGACACTTACAGCACTGGCAGAAAGTCTGTGGAAGGGTCGGCAAGGCTCGTGGCAAAGCAGCTCCAGCAACACACGCTCACATTTCTAGAATCAGGATGAGATGTCAGCAATGCAATTAAATATGAAACAAGAGCACAAGGTCCAGAAAGCATCAGACATTTGCTAAACTTGACATCGTAAAAAGTGAAAGCATGAGTGGCCAAATTATGTTCCTTACCTTTTGATCAATTGCAGAGAGGCTGGTGGCATTAACATCCGTGGGAGCAGCTTCACCTTGGTCACACTTGGGCATCTCCTGGCACAACATGCACTTCCAGTCACCACTTGAAGAGATAGAAAGGGGGGAATAATATTGAAACAATAAGGGCATGCTTACATTTCACTCAAACACACAAAGCACTGATTAAACCGCAAGACAACCTATTATACAGAAAAATGAAGGTCCTTATCAGTGAAAAAAATTACAAATGTCTCAGCTGACTACTGAAAGACATCTCAATGGCATTATTGCAAATGAAGATTAAGGAAAAGAAGTTTTAAACAGTTATAAACTTAAGGCCATGTCATGCTGAAGCATAACCCAGTGAACATTTGTGCATTTAAATACCTTATAGTTTCTGTAGTCGCTGGCAGGTGGCAGTCACGGTGGAAAGTGCTTTTACACTGGTTGCATGTGATTAGAGCTCCCTCCTTCTGGCAAACCTTACAGCGAGAGCCAGGTGCAGCTTCTAAAGGGACAGATGCACTAGATCCCTGGAAGTCAACAGCAGCATCACCAGCTGCACTCGGAGCCAGAGCTGCAGGAGTCACATTTTCTCCTAAACCGTCAGGGCGCATATAAGCTTTATCCTCACCAGATGTGGGAATGCTGATGCCAGTCTCCATTGCTTCTTCCTGTAGTTAAGAGATTTTTTTAAGTGGTAAGAATGAAAACAATATGTATTGTATTGTTTTAAACTAAATTTACAAAAGCATGTTTCTGCCTATCAATATACAATGAATAATTAAGCACAGTAAAATGTTTTAAAGGAAACCAGTTACACCCCAAATGCTTCTAACCTGAACATAAAGTGTTAATCTGCAGGTTAATTGCATTAGTGTGCTGTTCCAGCTGCCATACAAAGGACAGCCACCAAGGGGTGGGAACTACCGTATTTTTCAGACTATAAGATGCACATTTGTTCCCCCAAACTTTGGGTGGATGGGAGGGGGGGGGGGGGGGGGGGGGGGGGAAGTGTCTTCCAGTCTGAATGTAGTAATGTAGGTGCAGGCTGCAGGAGTTCATGTGCTCTCGTTCATTTAATATGCGCTGCTGCTGGTGATTGACTGGGGGAGAGGCACTTGTTACATTGCTTGTGCCCCCGAGTGATGGCACATGCCACCGCCTCCCATGCTGCTGCCCATAATAAAAACAAACATATGGCCCACGTCTCACACAGATATTTGTGCAGATATAGTTCACAGATCTCTGGTTGCACGGAAATCATGGACAAATTGTTCCATTTTTGTGGCTGTATATAAATGGATTGTGTCCATAATGTCACTGCAACCAGAGATCTGAACAATATCTGCACAAATATCTGTGTGTGACGTGGGCCTTGCATACCTTTTCCAGCGGTGTCCTCCTGTCTCCCTGTGCTGCTGCGCTCCTCCACTTCCTGGTTCTTCTCTGTAAAGCTGGTCATGTGATCGGGCACACAGAAGAATCAGGAAGTGGAGCACAGCGGCACAGAGGAAGACAGGACATCGCTGGAAAAAAGATTTGTACTCACCGTGAAATCCTTTTCTCTTAGCCTCCAATTTTGGGACATAGGACCGTTGGTGTTATGCTGCTGTCCACTAGGAGGCAACACTAAGCAAGATCTGCAAAAGATTAAAAGTGGCGGCTCCTCTGCAGTATATACCCCCCAGAGCAGGCACTGTCTCACCAGTTTTGGGCTTAAAGCAGTAGAGGTAAATAAAAGGTTTAGCAAAGCCTGTAAAATAATGCAACCATGGAAGAACTCAAGAGCAATACAACATACTAGAAAGGCCTGAGTTCTGGCAACAGAGTGGGTGCTGTGTACCCCAATTAGAGGCAAAGAAAAGGATTTTACGGCGAGTACACAAATCTCCTTTTCTCCTTCGCCTCATTGGGGGTGGGGAAACACAGGACTGTGGAACATCTGAAAGCAGTCCCTGGGTGGGAAGAACAATCAAACAGAAAAAAAAAAAACAGGCAACTACAGGTAGGTTGGCAATTGCCGCCTGGAGGATGCGTCTGCCCAGACTCAAATCTGCCGCGGACTGGGTATGAACACTATTGTTTCGTAAATGTGTGTAGGCTTGACCAGGTGGGCTGCCTTACACACCTGTTGTGCCGATGCCTGGTGCCAAACAGCCCAGGAAGCCCCTACCACACGAGCAGAGTGCACCTTGATACCAACCGGCAAATTATTCATCCGGTAGGCACCCTGAATAGTGGATTTAATCCATCTAGCCAGGCTTTAGAAGCAGACATGCCCTTGCGGCTGCCTTCCAGTAGGGGGGGGGGGAAAAAAAAAAAAAAATAAATAAATTAAAAAAAAAGACTCAGCCTTCCGGAAGGGCACAATTCTGGACACGTATATACGAAGTGCCCTGACGAGGCCCAGCGTATGCAGAGACTTCTTGACCCGATATACAGTTGTCGTGCAAAAGAGACGGCAAAGAAAATTTCCTGAGGTGGAATGACAACCCTTGGAAGAAAAGACGGGACCGGACGGAGTACTACCTTATCCTGGTGAAACACTAGAAAAGGTATCCTGCAGGAGAGTGCTGCTAGCTCTGAGAATCAGCAGATAGAAGTGATCGCCACCAGAAAGACTGAGTCAGTAGGCTGAGAGGAATCTCCTCAAGGGTATCAAAAAGAGAATTTTGTTTACGTACCGTAAATTCTTTTTTCTTTAATCATCAATGGGAGACCCAGACAATGGGTTTAGGGCACTGCCCTCCGGAGGTCACACTAGGTACTACAAGTTTGTAGACACCGCCTCCTCCGCTTATAAACCCCTACCGCAGGGAACATCCTCAGTTTGGTCTACAAGCTGCGAGGAGGAAATAAACCACACCCGAAACATCGGGAAGAATGCCGTACACAAAACGGTTCAACAACCCGGCAAACACCGTCTCAACAGAGAACAGAGCAAATGCAAAACATGCAAAGGAACAACTGGGTGGGTGCTGGGTCTCCCATTGATGATTAAAGAAAAAAGAATTTACGGTACGTAAACAAAATTCTCTTTTTTCTGGTCATCACAATGGGAGACCCAGACAATGGGGATGTCCTAAAGCAATACCCCAGGGCGGGAAGAGTTCCTCAACAAGACGGAAAACACATGGTTCCCTTTAAAGGTGGGCAACCGCCGCCTGGAGAACCCGCCTGCCCAAACTCGCATCCGCAGAGGCATGGGCATGCACCATATAGTGCTTAGAAAAAGTGTGCAGGCTGGACCAAGTGGCCGCCTGACACACCTGTAGAGCAGACGCTCTATGTCGCAAGGCCCAGGAGGCACCTACAGCTCTAGTAGAGTGTGCCTTCAAACCCACCGGGAGAGGCAAACCAGAAGACCGGTAAGCCTCCTGAATGGGAGCCTTGATCCATCTGGCCAAGGTCGACTTCGAAGCCGCGGACCCCTTACAGCGACCCATCGTGAGGACAAATAAGGAATCCGAACTCCTAAAGGAGGCGGTCCTGGACACAAATGCGTACAGCCCTCACGAGATCCAGAGTATGGAGGTCGCGCTCAACCTGATGAACGGGAGCGGGGCAAAATGATGGGAGAACAATCTCCTGGTTTAGGTGAAATGTTGAAACCACCTTCGGCAAGAATTCTGGCCGTGGGCGCAACACCACCTTGTCTTGGTGAACCACCAGAAAGGGTGACTTGCACGAAAGTGCAGCCAATTCTGAGACCCTTCTCAGGGACGTAATTGCCACCAGAAAAACCACTTTCTGGGACAGACGAGAGAGAGAGATGTCTCTCAGTGGCTCAAACGGCGGTTTCTGCAGAGCCGCCAGGACCATGTTGAGGTCCCAAGGGTCCAGAGGTCGCCTGTAAGGCGGAACCACCCGAGCTACCCCCTGCAGAAATTGGCGGACCTTCGGCAGGAGCGCCAAGCGCCTGTCAAACAGCACTGAAAGTGCTGATACTTGACCTTTCAGAGAGCCAAGGGATAATCCCAACTCCAACCCCGACTGTAGGAAAGCCAACAATGTCGGGATGGACAATGGCCACGGTGAGCGTCCACCAGAGGCACACCAGGAGAAAAAGATTTTCCACGTTCTGTGGTATATCTTCCTGGAGACAGGTTTCCTAGCCCTATTCATAGTGGCAACCACTGTAGGAGAGAATCCTCTGGACGTCAGCAGCCAGGCCTCAAGAGCCATGCAGTCAATCTGAGGGCCCTGGAATTGAGGTGGAAGAATGGGCCTTGCGCGAGTAGATCTGCGCGTTCTGGAAGAGCCCACCGGTGTCCGCCTGACAGTTGCCACAGGTCCGGGTACCAGGACCTCCTGGGCCAATCTGGAGCCACTAGAATGGCTACTCTGCATTCCATCCTGATTTTCCACAGGACCCTGGGAATCAGAGCCAGAGGCGGGAACACATATGGCAGCTGGAAGCTGGACCAACTCAGGATCAGGGCATCCGCCCCCAGAGACTGAGGATCCCACGATCTTGCCATGTATTGGGGCACCTGATGATTCAGCCGTGAGGCCATCAGATCCACGTCCGGAGTGCCCCATCTGCCGCAGATGTCCCGGAAGACGTCTGGATGAAGAGACCACTCTCCGGCGTCCATGCCCTGTCGGCTCAGGTAGTCGGCCTCCCAGTTCTCGACCCCTGGGATGTGAACTGCGGAGATCAGGCAGCCGTTTTCCTCCACCCAGGCTAGAATGCGGTGGACTTCGGCGAGGGCCTGAGCACTTCTGGTCCCTCCCTGATGATTTATGTAGGCGACGGCCGTCGCATTGTCGGACTGCACCCGAATGGGGTGTCCTGACAGGAATTTCTGAAACGCCAGGAGCGCCAGATAGACCGCCTTGATCTCCAGCACGTTGATCTGCAATGCCGACTCCGACTGAGTCCAGAGGCCTTGAGCCCTGTGGTGCAAGAACACCGCACCCCAGCCCTTCAGACTGGCGTCTGTGGTCACCACTAACCATGACGGTTTTAGGAAGGACCGGCCTCGTGACAGGTGACGTGGCTGGAGCCACCACTGTAGGGAGTCCCTGGTCGGTTGTGACAGTGTCACCAGCCGATTCAGCGAGATCGTCCTCTTGTCCCATCTGTGAAGAATCTCCAGCTGGAGAGGACGGAGGCGAAACTGTGCGAACGGCACCGCCTCTATCGCCGCTACCATGCGTCCCACCAGTCTCATCAATACCCGTAGGGATGAGTGTGGTGACAGGAGGACTGCTTGTACTCCTGATTGGATCGCCATCTGTTTGACTCGTGGCAGAGACACCAGGGCTGAGGCTGTGTTGAAGTCCATGCCCAGATATGTCAAAGACTGGGTCGGAACTAGCGTTGACTTCTGAATATTGAGGAGCCAACCGAACTGTTCCAGAGACCGCATGGTCACATCCAGGCTCTCTTGACAGAGGTGTTCTGATGGCGCCCTGACCAGCAGGTCGTCTAAATAGGGAATGACGGCATGTCCCTGCATGTGCAGGAGAGCCATCATGGAAGCCATCACTTTTGTGAACACCCGCGGTGCCGAGGCTAGCCCGAATGGCAGTGCCACAAATTGGAAGTGTTCTTCCCCCACTGCGAATCGCAACCAGCGCTGATGAGCCGGTGCAATGGGTACGTGAAGGTAAGCGTCTCTGATATCTATGGACGCTAGGAAGTCCCCCTGTGACACAGCTGCGATCACGGAGCGCAGTGATTCCATACGGAACTTCCGAACCAACACGTGATGGTTGAACAACTTCAGGTCCAGTACTGGGCGGAAGGATCCGTCCTTCTTCGGGACGATAAAGAGGTTGGAGTAAAAACCCCTGAACCTCTCTCCGGAAGGTACCGGGACCACCACTCCGTCTCTGCGGAGACCCTCCAACACCTGGTAAAAAGCCTGAGCTTTTTCTGTGTGACGGGACCGACCGATGGAATCGGGATATCGGTTTTGACGTCAGCTCTATCCTGTACCCTCGCGAGATCACGTCTCGAACCCACTGATCTTGAACGTGAAGCAGCCACTTGTCCTGAAAGCGAGACAAGCGGCCCCCCACCTGTGGGGAGGCAGGATGAGAGAGCGAGTCATGTAGAGGAGGGTTTGGGGGTGGCAGCTGCCGCCCCCGCCGGCTTCTTTGGACGACTCTTAGAGCGCCACTGGGAAGCGGGCTTTCCCCCTCGGTCCGTGCGAGCGGACGGTGCTGATGACTGCGAGCTGGAACGAAAGGACCACTGTTTTGGGTTCCTTTTAACGGTATACCGTGGCTTAGGCTTATTCTGCGGTATCTTAGACTCAGCAGAATCCTTAATTAGCTTGTCCAGTTCGGTGCCAAAAAGCCTGTCACCAGCAAACGGAAGATTCTGCAAAATCTTCTTGGATGTGGCATCTGAGTCCCAAAGACGCAGCCACAACAACCTGCGGATCGCTATAGCATTGGCCGAAGCCACAGCTGAGCGAGTGGCAGTTTCCAGAGTCGCCGTCCTGGCGTAGTCCGCATAGGCCCTTGCCCTTTCGGTAAGTGCTAGGACCTCTGGACTGGATCTTGCCATGTCAGAGATACCATCCAAGCAGGTAGTAATCGCTTGTAAGGTCCAGACCGTGGCAAAATTAGGGGCAAATGAAGACCCCACAGCCTCATAGGAAGACTTGGCGAGCTGCTCGACCTGTCTATCAGTAGCATCCTTCAGTGAGGAGCTATCAGAGGCAGAGAAAAGGGAGCGTGCAGCAATCCTGGTCATGGAAGCGTCCACCTTCGGGGACTGCGACCACTCCTGAAGCACCTCCTGGGGAAGGGGAAGCGATTGTCCTTGGTTTTACGGACATAACGCCGCCCAGGATGTAACCTGGGAGCTCTAACCACCCTTCCAAAATTAGTGTGGTCCATGAAGGAGCCACTTGGTCTAGCCTCCGGCCGCAGCCATTGATAGACCTCCTTCGGGTGCACCGTCACCTCCTCAGGGGTGTCACGAGACGTAAAGTCTCGTTGATAGAGGACACCAGATCCTCCACCCCGTCTGGTGGTTCAGATACAGACACAGACCCGAAATTTGAACCCCCATCATCTTCCTCACCATCAGAGGAACGCTCCTCCTCAGAGAGAGCCTGGAGCTCGGGTGACTCCTCACGACGAGCTCGCTTAAGGGGTCTCACAGCAGAAGAGGGAGACACCCGGGGGTAACTGGACGGAGTAGCTGGGCTATCCAGTCTCCTATTAAGTGCCTCCAGGGATTGCGACATGGAGGACAGCTGAGACAACAGATTTTCATTGATCTTATTCTGAGTCTCCCATGGCCCTGAGATCACCTGAACCTCAGGGTATAGCACCGGAGCTGCTGACTCAACAGTGCCAGCCCGGGTCTCTGGGCGTCCGCAGTTATTGCAGGACCCCTCCACCAGTGTTCCATTGCATGTAGCACAGGTAATGGTGGTCTCTGCCGCCCTAGCAGCACGCTTCCCGGCTGAGGACATCGCCACAGTAGGGGAAGATAAGCCAAAATGCAGACAACAAAACCGGGAGTCCCGGTGGCTTACCGACCGCAGTAAAGCGGTATGAGGAAGCGGTGCGTGTGTGTGACCTCCGCGACTGTTTCCGGTCTCCCCTCTTGGAGTGCAGGCGCACGCTGTATACAAATCCCAACCGGGCAGTGAGGGTAAAAATGGCCGCCGACAGTGAAACTGTGGGCGGCGCCGAAGACACGCGGGAAACACACACACACGCCCATCGATGACGTCACCGCACGGGCTGCTTCCCATCCTCCAAGCAGCCTCAGCATGAGGGAGCCGGAGCCCGCAGCGCGGGAAAAAAGTGTAATAAGTTATACACAGGCTGCATGTACAAACAAACATTTGCAGCCCACGGCCTCAGCCCCTGTGACACACAGGGCGGTCAGCCAGGGTGACCCCAGCACAGGGTACACCCACAGAACCGCGGACCCGAGGGTAACGCGCGGTCTGAGTGTCATGAAACACATGAAGTGCCAGACACTACCCCCAGGCACACAGGAGACACTGAGTGCCTCAGCGCCGGTCCGGTCTGTAAGCACCATTTAGGGAGGCCTCGGACGGGGGTTCAGCACCAGTCCGGAGTGTAAGCACCATTTAGGGAGGCCTCGGACTGGGCTGGCTCCAGTCCGGTCTGTAAGCACCATTTAGGGAGGCCTCGGACGGAGCGGAGCTGTGCAAGGCTCCCATCTCCCACTCTCCAGAGCCCCCCAGAGAGGGATGGAAAGGAGCGCAACAGCGTACCGGGAGAACACAAAGTGTCCAGGCTCTAGGCCCTCCGGTACCTCCACCAGCGTGTTCCACAAGGGTGAGCGGGGAGGCTGTCGCAGGTCCCGACTGGAACCTTTTTACCTTGTCTTCAGACGCCATCACGTAAGCTGTGAGAATGCAGTGAAGTGCAAGCAAAGCGTGATCCTCCGAGCACACTAAGTTTAAAACTGAGGATGTTCCCTGCGGTAGGGGGTTTATAAGCGGAGGAGGCGGTGTCTACAAACTTGTAGTACCTAGTGTGACCTCCGGAGGGCAGTGCCCTAAACCCATTGTCTGGGTCTCCCATTGTGATTACCAGAAAATGGCAGTTTTTGTAGCATGGTCAGTAGCAGGTTGAGGTCCCATGTATCCAGTGGTCTCTTGTAAGGGGGAACCAATCGGCAGACCCTTTGAATAAATGTCTTAATCTGCAGCTTAGTAGCCAGGCGGCGTTGAAAAAAAGAACAGACAGGGCAGAGACTTGGTCCTTGAGAGAACCTAAGGATAGGCCGGCTTCTAGGCCCGTCTGAAGAAAACCAAGCACGTTGGGTTAGGAATAAGACTGGTGAGTGTTTGAGAGCTGTACCAGGCAAAAAAACACCTTCTAAGTGCGATAGTAAATCAGAGCAGAAGTAGGCTCTCTCACTGTGATCATGGTTGTTAGTACCTCTGGGGAAAATCCAGCTTTGGTCAGAATCCAGGTCACAAGGGCCACGCCATCAAATTGGTGCAGAGAGGAGTGATTGCAGAGCCTGGAGTAAAGTAGAGGATAACTTCTCTATAGATTGAGCCATAGAATGCGACATAATAGCCCATTTGGGCACAGTATTAGATGCACTGGACTGTCCAAGATCTATGGGGGGGCGCGCTCAGGCACATTGGTAGGAGTGCAGTCCTAGCAGTGTGGGGTAGTACATCCACCAGGCAGAGGAGCTTTACAAGCTGTACAAGTAGCATAGAATGAGCTAAAGGCTCTGGTAGTTCTATTGCTTCTTGAGCCTGACATTGATAAAAAAACACAACCTGTGTGCCTGAACAGCTCCTGTGGGACTGTATACAGAAGAAAGCCGGGAGAGAAGAACGCTGCAGCAGTGAGTGTCCCTGCTGGCTTACCACCTATTATGTGTGCCTCTGCCGCAACCCAGTGGTCCTGGTGCCCTCCAGAAATGCTAATTGAGATGCGCTCCTGTAATACTTCCCGCTCTGTGCAGCAATGGTGCCACCGTTGTGAGGATGTAGGGGGCGGAGCCGGTAAAAAGGGCACTATTGGGAACTCGGGAGATGTGCCAGGTTAACACTGTCCCCCGCCCCTTTCATGACGCTAGCCGAACTCTGACATCTACCAGAGGGCGGAGAAAGACAGTGACCTCATCACTAGGCCAGAAGCCAGGGGCTCGCGTGAATAGCGGGGGCAGTAGTCCGGAGGAAACTGGAATGGAGTCGTGCCCTGGCTAAATCCAGAGGCTGGTTCCTAATGGACAAAGCCTCCTGAGCCATATGCTCACATCCAGGTATAAGCTGGGTATCTGCATTCCTTAGGGGGTAGTATGAGAATACTGCAGAGCTGCTGAGACGTGCAGAGCCCTCTAGCACAGAGGTTCCCAACTCCAGTCCTCAAGGCACACCAACAGTGCAGGTTTTCAGGATTTCCTTAGAAATTGGAATCATCCCCAGTGCAGGTGATTCAATTATCACCTGTGCAATACTAAGGAAATCCTGAAAACCTGCACTGTTGGTGTGCCTTGAGGACTGGCGTTGGGAATCACTGCTCTAGCAGACCAGATGGTACCTTGTGGTGCCTCAACCCATTGAGGAGGAATGTCTTAGTCTGATGCTCTTGTGTGGTTCTTAGAATTGGCGATGCTGTCAGAGCTCAAGTTCTACCCAAGTCCCCATCAGTGGGGAGTCTAGGAAGGAATGTGCTGGGAATAGCTCGACTTCAACCCAGCACCCCAGCAGTGGGAAGCAGAGGAAGGAGGACGGACAGCATGTGGTAGGGATATCTCGACTTCAACCCAGCACCCCAACAGTGGGGAGTCGAGGAAGAAGGGGGTCTTCCATGTTCAAGACCCTCGTTGAATCCTCTAAGTGTATAAGTTGGGGGGGGGGGGGGGGGGGGAGGAATTGTGTGTGCAAGAATGGTGAGGCAGTGCCTGCTTCGGGGGTGTATACTAGAGGAACCACTGTTAATCTTTTGCAGATCTTGCTTACTGTCACCTCGTAGTGGACAGCAGCACAACACCAACGGTCCTGTGTCCCCCAATGAGGCGAAGGAGAAGGGTAAGTAACGTGGTTCTATTATGGGTGTCCATATCTTGCATGGGAGGCATGTGCCATCATTAGGGACCATTGTTCAGCATAGGGGGCTGTGTGCCAGCCATTGTAAGACGGACACTGACATTATAAGACTGACCCCACTTAACATTAAAAAGTATCTTCTCTTCACCAATCTTAGTCAAGTGCGTCTTCTAGAGCGAAAATTACAGTATATTCCTTGTGTGTAAAGAATGCCAGAGTAGATACAGCCACTGCACTAAGTGGAGGTTATGAGCCTGCTCTAGAACTGACCACTCGCTCTGCAAAAATGCGCATTTACAGCCGCTGTTCACAGTATAAGCGATGACAAGAGCAGCTGACAGCTATTGGGAAGAACAAACTTTACCCCTGTACCTGAACTTTCAGTATTGCAACCAGACAACATTAGAGCACTACTAGCATACAGATTAGCGCTATATATGCAGGTAAATTGTGTTTGGGACATGTTTTTCATTTAACAAAAGGGTATATATAAAAAATTTTTTTTAAAAATTGCATTTTAACTTACTTTTACAACAGGCTCGCCACCATTATTTCCTCTCTCAATGACAATTAAGTTATAATCTTCATTCGTATTTCCAGGAAAAACCTTAAAGACTGGTGGCTGATTGTCAGGATTAAGATCCACATCCAAACGTTCCAAGCTGACACGAGGAACTTTCTTCATCATTTCACTTACATCTCCACCCTCTGAACCTCGTCCCCTTTAAAAAGGAGAAATTACATTATGTATAATTATATATACACATACATATACTGTACAGACCAAAAGTTTAGACACATCTCAAAGAGATTTCTGTATTTTCATGACTGAAATTTGTAGATTCTCACTGAAGGCATCAAAACTATGAATTCACATGTGGAATTATATAATTAAGGGTGAAACAACAGAAAAAAGAGAATTTTGTTTACGTACCGTAAATTCTTTTTTCTTGAATCATCAATGGGAGACCCAGACAATGGGGTTTAGGGCACTGCCCTCCGGAGGCCACACTAGGTACTACAAGATTTGTAGACACCGCCCCCTCCGCTTATAAACCCCTACCGCAGGGAATATCCTCAGTTTGGTCCATAAGCTGCGAGGAGACAACAGAAAAAACCACACCCGAAAACCTCGGGAAGACACCGTGAACAGACGGTTCAACAACCCGGATAAACTGTCCCAACAGGAGACAGGTCAACCGTAACAAATAACGGAACACTGGGTGGGTGCTGGGTCTCCCATTGATGATTCAAGAAAAAAGAATTTACGGTACGTAAACAAAATTCTCTTTTTTCTGATCATCATAATGGGAGACCCAGACAATGGGGATGTCCTAAAGCAATACCCCAGGGCGGGAAAAAAGTTCCTCAACAGACGTTTGCATACGCGGTCCCCATCAAAGGTGGGCAACCGCCGCCTGGAGGACCCGCCTGCCCAAACTTGCATCCGCAGAGGCATGGGCATGCACCATATAGTGCTTAGAGAAGGTGTGCAGACTGGACCAAGTGGCTGCCTGACACACCTGTAGAGCAGAGGCGCGATGTCGCAAGGCCCAGGAGGCACCGACAGCTCTGGTCGAGTGCGCCTTCAAGCCTACCGGAAGAGGCAAACCAGAAGAACGGTAAGCCTCTTGAATGGGTGCCTTGATCCATCTGGCCAAGGTTGATTTTGACGCCGCTGACCCCTTACAGCGACCCGCCGTCAGTACGAACAAGGAGTCCGAACTCCGGAAGGAGGCAGTTCTGGACACATAAATGCGTACAGCCCTCACTAGATCCAGAGTGTGGAGGTCGCGCTCAACCTGATGAACAGGAGCGGGACAAAACGATGGGAGAACAATCTCCTGGTTCAAATGAAAAGTGGAGACTACTTTTGGTAAGAATTCCGCCCGCGGGCGCAACACCACCTTGTCTTGGTGAACCACCAGGAAGGGTGACTTGCACGATAGTGCCGCCAGTTCAGAGACCCGTCTCAGGGACGTAATAGCCACCAGAAAGACCACTTTCTGTGACAAATAAGAGAGAGAGACTTCTCTCAATGGCTCAAAAGGTGGTTTCTGTAAAGCCGCCAAGACCATGTTGAGATCCCAAGGGTCCAGCGGTCGCCTATACGGCGGAACCACTCGAGACACCCCTTGGAGAAATTGACGAACCTTTGGGAGGAGCGCCAAGCGCCTGTCGAACAATACAGACAGCGCTGATACCTGACCCTTCAGAGAACTGAGGGAAAGGCCCAACTCCAAACCTGACTGCAAAAAAGCCAATAGGGTCGGGATCGACAAAGGCCAAGGTACATGTCCCCCAGAGGAGCACCAGGCGAAAAAGACTTTCCACGTTCTGTGGTAAATCTTCCGTGACGTGGGCCGTCTAGCTCGGTTCATGGTGGAAACCACCGCAGGAGAGAAACCCCTGGATGTTAAGAGCCAGGCCTCAAGAGCCATGCAGTCAATCTGAGGGCCCTGGAATTGGGACGGAAGAAGGGGCCCTGCGCGAGAAGATCTGCGCGGTCTGGAAGAGCCCACCGGTGTCCGCCGGACAGTTGCCACAGATCCGGATACCAGGACCTCCTCGGCCAATCCGGAGCCACTAGAATGGCTGCGTGACATTCCGTCTTGATTTTCCACAGGACCTTGGGCATCAGCGCCAGGGGCGGGAAAACATATGGCAGGTGAAAATCTGACCAACTCAGGACTAGAGCATCTGCCCCAGAGACTGAGGGTCCCACGATCTCGCCATGTATTGTGGCACCTGATGATTCAGCCGGGAGGCCATCAGATCCACATCCGGGGTCCCCCATCTGATGCAGATGTCCCGGAAGACGTCCGGATGAAGAGACCATTCTCCGGCGTCCATCCCCTGTCGGCTCAGGTAATCTGCCTCCCAATTCTCGACACCTGGGATGTAGACTGCGGAAATCAACAGTGTTGGCTTCCACCCATGATAGAATGCGGTGGACTTCCGCTAGAGCCTGTGCACTCCTGGTTCCCCCTTGGTGATTTATATAGGCGACCGTCGTCGCATTGTCGGACTGAACCCGAATCGGTTGTCCGGATAGGAACACCCGAAAGGCCAGGAGTGCCAGATAGACCGCCCTGAGCTCCAGCACGTTGATGTGCAACGTCGCCTCTGACCGTGTCCAGAGACCTTGAGCTCTGTGGTGTAAGAACACCGCGCCCCAGCCCCTCAGGCTGGCGTCGGTGGTCACCACTAACCACGATGGCTTCAGGAAGGACCGTCCCTTCGACAGGTGACTCGGCTGAAGCCACCACTGCAGGGCATCCCTGGTCGGCTGGGAGAGAACCACCAGCTGATTCAGAGAGGACGTCCTCTTGTCCCACCTCTGGAGGATTTCCAGTTGCAGAGGACGGAGGCGAAACTGTGCGAAAGGCACCGCCCTATTGCTGCCACCATGCGTCCCACCAGCTTCATCAATACCCGCAGGGATGAATGAGGTGATCTGAGGAGATCGTGTACTCCTGACTGGATGGCCAGTTGTTTGGCTCGTGGTAGGGACACTAGAGCAGAGTCCGTGTGGAAGTCCATACCCAGATACGTCAATGACTGGGTTGGAACCAGGGTGGATTTCTGGATGTTGAGAAGCCACCCGAACTGCTCCAGAGACTGCATGGTCGCCTGCAGGCTTCGCTGACACAGGTGTTCCGATGGCGCTCTGACCAGCAGGTCGTCTAGATAAGGAATGACGGCGTGTCCCTGCGCATGCAGTAAGGCCATCATCGACGCCATCACCTTCGTGAACACCCGGGGAGCCGAGGCCAACCCGAAAGGCAGCGCCACGAATTGGAAGTGCTCTTCCCCCACTGCGAACCTCAACCAGCGTTGATGAGCCGGTGCAATGGGCACGTGAAGGTAACCGCGGATGTCTATGGACGCTAGGAAGTCGCCCTGCGACACAGCCGCGATCACGGAGCGCAGGGATTCCATGCGGAACTTCCGAACCAACACATGGCGGTTGAACAGCTTGAGGTCCAGAACCGGGCGGAAAGAGTCGTCCTTCTTCGGGACGATAAAGAGGTTGGAGTAAAAACCCCTGAACCTCTCCCCAGTGGGCACTGGGACCACCACTCCGTCTCTGCGGAGTCCCTCCAACACCAGATAAAAAGCCTGAGCCTTTTCTGGAGATGGAACAGACCGATGGAATCGGTGTGTGGGCTGTGAAGACAGTTCTATCCTGTATCCTCTTGAGACTACGTCTCGAACCCACTGATCTTGGATGTGGAGTCGCCATTTGTCTTGAAATTGTGAAAGGCGACCCCCAACCTGTGGGGAGGCAGGAAGAGGGAGCGAGTCATGCGGAAGTGGGTTTGGGAGCGGCAGCTGTTGTACCTGCCGACTTCTGGCGACTCTTGGGACGCCACTGCTGAGAAGTCTTGCCCCCACGGTCCGCGCGAGCGGAAGACGCTGACGGCTGTGAGCTGGGACGAAAGGACACTGTTTAGGGTTCCTCTTCACAGTATACCTAGGCTTAGGTCTGTTCTGTGGAATCTTGGACTCCGTAGAGTCCTTGATCAACTTGTCCAGCTCGGCACCAAACAGCCTGTCACCAGAGAAGGGAAGATTCTGCAGAATCTTTGACGTGGCATCTGAGTCCCATAGACGAAGCCACAACAATCTGCGGATCGCCATCGCATTGGCCGGAGCCACAGCTGAGCGGGTGGCAGTCTCCAGGGACGCCGTCCTGGCATAATCCGCATAGGCTTTTGCCCTCTCGGTAAGTGCCAGGACTTCAGAGTTGAAACCTGCTAGGTCAGCAATACCATCCAGACAGGATGTGATCGCCTGCAGAGTCCAGACCGCAGCAAAACTCGGGGCAAAGGATGCCCCCACAGCCTCATAAGACGACTTGGCGAGTTGTTCGACCTGTCTGTCTGTCGCATCCTTCAGTGAGGAGCTATCAGAGGCAGAGAAAAGGGAGCGTGCAGCAATCCTGGTCATGGAAGCGTCCACTTTCGGGGACTGCGACCACTCCTGAAGCACCTCCTGAGGAAAGGGAAAGCGATTGTCCTTGGATTTGCGGACATAACGCCGTCCAGGGTGTACCCTGGGAGCTCTAACCACCCTTTCAAAGTTAGTGTGGTCCAAAAAGGAACCACATGGTCTAGCTTCAGGTTGTAACCACTGATGGACCTCCTTCGGGTGAACGGCTGTCTCCTGAGGGGGTAACCCGAGACGCAAAGTCTCGTTGATGGAGGACACCAGATCCTCCACCCCTTCAGCTGGTTCAGACACCGACCCGAGAGTTGAACCCCCATCATCCTCGTCACCGTCAGAGTGACGCTCCTCCTCAGAGGATCTGGAGTTCGGGTGAATCCTCACGGCGAGCCCGCTTAAGGGGTCTCACGGTGGAAGATGGAGACACCCGGGGGTAGCTTGAAGGAGTAGCTGGAGCATCCAGTCTCCTTGTTAGTGCCTCCAGGGATTGCGACATGGAGGATAATTGGGACAACATAGAAGCATTAATCTCGCTTTGTTTTTCCCATGGCCCTGGGATCACCTGAATCTCAGGGTATAGCACCGGAGCTGCTGACTCAGCAGAAACAGTCCGGGCGTCTGGACGTCCGCAATTATTGCAGGACCCCTCCACCAGTGTCCCTTTGCATGTAGCACAGACAGGGGTGGTACTGGCCGCCTTAGCAGCGCCTTTCTTCCCTGAGGACATACCCACGGTAGGGGAATATCAAACAGGAGAATATTCACCGGAAACCGGTGGCTTACCGACCGCTGCACAGCGGTGGTGAAGGGAGCGGTGTGTGTGTGGCCTCCGCGAGGTAAGAAGACCTGATCTCCCCTGGAGTGCAGCAGAGCAGTCTCCAACGATCCCAACAGGAAAGTGAGGGGAAAAGATGACCGCCGCTGTAGAAACAGAGGGCGGAGCCGAAACACGCGGGAAGCACACACACACGCCCATCCAGGTCACATGGGCCGCTCCACATCTCTCCCGGCCGCCATTACAATAATGTAAGCGCCGGAGCCCGCAGCGCGGGAGGTATAAACATAAATACCCTGGCTTCAGACAAAGTCTGAAGCCCACAGCCGCAGCCCCTGTGACACACAGGGCGGTCAGCCAGGGTGACCCCAGCACAGGGTCACCGCCAGAACCGCGGACCCGAAGGCAACGCGCGGTCTGAGTGTCATGAACACACTAGTGTCAGACACTACCCCCAGGCACACCGGAGACACCGAAGTATCTCAGTGCCGGTCCGGTCTGTAAGCACCATATCATGGGAGGCCTCGGACGGGGGTTCAGCACCAGTCCGGTCTGTAAGCACCATTTAGGGAGGCCTCGGACTGGGCTGGCTCTAGTCCGGTCTGTAAGCACCATTTAGGGAGGCCATCGGACGGAGCGGAGCTGTGCAAGGCTCCTATCTCCCACTTCCCAGAGCCCCAGGGGGGGATGGGAAGGAGCGCGGCAGCGTACCGGGAGACAGTGTGCCCAGGCACTAGGCCCTCGGTACCTCGACCTGCGTGTTCCCCGAGGGTTAACAGGGAGACTGCCGGAGGTCCCCGACTGGGACCTTCTTTTACCTTGTCTTCATACGCCATCACGTAAGCTGTGAGAATGCAATGAAGTGCAAGCAAAGCGTGTGATACCTCCGAGCACACTAAGTTTAAAACTGAGGATATTCCCTGTGGTAGGGGTTTATAAGCGGAGGGGGCGGTGTCTACAAATCTTGTAGTACCTAGTGTGGCCTCCGGAGGGCAGTGCCCTAAACCCATTGTCTGGGTCTCCCATTATGATGATCAGAAAATAAGTCTAATATTTTAGGTTTCTTCAAAGTAGCCACCTTTTGCTTTGATTGCTGCTTTGCACACTCTTGGCATTCTCTTGATGAGCTTCAAGAGGTAGTCACCGGAAATGGTCTTCCAACAGTCTTGAAGGAGTTCCCAGAGATGCTTAGCACTTGTTGGCCCTTTGCCTTCACTCTGCGGTCCAGATCACCCCAAACCATCTCGACTGGGTTCAGGTCTGGTGACTGGAGGCCAGGTCATCTGGCGTAGCACCCCATCACACCTCCATGCTTCAGTGGGAACCAGGCATGTCAAGTCCATCTGTTCACCTTTTCTGCGTCGCACAAGGAGACGGTGGTTGGAACCAAAGATCACAAATTTGGACTTCATCAGACCAAAACAGATTTCCACTGGTCTAATGTCCATTCCTGTGTTCTTTAGTCCAAACAAGTCTCTTCTGCTGTTGCCTGTCCTTAGCAGTGGTTTCCTAGCAGCTATTTTACCATGAATGCCTACTGCATAAAAGTCTCCTCTTAAAAGTTGTTGCAGAGATATGTCTGCTGCTTGAACTCTGTGGCACTGACCTGGTCTCATCTTAGCTGCTGTTAACCTCGATTTCTGAGGCTGGTGACTCGGATGAACTTATCCTCCGCAGCAGAGGTGACTCTTGGTCTTTTTTTCCTGGGGCGGTCTTCATGTGAGCCAGTTTTTTTGTAGTGCTTGATTGTTTTTGCAACTTCACTTGGGGACACTTTCAAAGCCTTCCCAATTTTTCAGACAGACTGACACCTTCATTTCTTAAAGTAATGATGGCCACTCGATTTTCTTTCTTGCCATAATACAAATTCAGTCTATTCATTAGGACTATCAGCTGTGTATCCACCAGACTTCTACACAACACAACTGATGGTCCCAACCCCATTTATATAGCAAGAAATCCCACTTATAAAACTTAACAGGGCACACCTGTGGAGTGAAATCCATTTCCGGTGACTACCTCTTGAAGCTCATCAAGAGAACAACAGTGTGCAAAGCAGTAATCAAAGCAAAAGTGGCTACTTTGAAGAACCTTGAATATAAGACTTTCAGTTCCACACTTTGTTAAGTATATAATTCCACATGTGGTAATTCAGAGGGGGTCATTTAACATTTTTACCTTTGGAACCCAGAGACGAGTGGAATGACCTGAAGGATTTTAGCCAACATCCTCTAATCACAGTCTTTTGTTCTGTAATTAAGGCCATTACTGTCGCACCACAGCAGGTTTTTTTTCCATTGAGTTTAGCCATTGTATTTATTTTGTATATTGTATTTATTTTTAGTTTTGAGCAAAAAAAAAAAAAAAGCACTCCCCGGAAGGTACTGGGACCACTACCCCATCTCTTCGGAGTCCCTCCAACACCAGATGAAAAGCCTGAGCCTTTTCTGAGGATGGAACAGACCGATGGAATCTGTGTGTCGGTCGCGACGTCAGCTCTATCCTGTAACCGCGCGAGACTACGTCTCGGACCCACTGATCTTGAACATGGAGTAACCATCTGTCCTGAAAACGGGACAGGCGGCCCCCCACCTGTGGGGCGGCAGGACGAGAGAGCGAGTCATGCGGAAGCGGGTTTGGGAGTGGCAGTCGCTGCCCCCGCTGGCTTCTTCTGGCGACCCTTGGGGGCGCCACTGAGTAGAGGGCTTGCCCCCTCTGTCCGTGCGAGCGGACGATGCTGATGACTGCGAGCTGGAACGAAAGGACCACTGTTTAGGGTTCCTTTTGACGGTATACCGTGGTTTAGGTTTATTTTGTGGGATCTTAGACTCCGCAGAATCCTTTATCAGTTTATCCAGCTCAGTTCCAAAAAGCCTGTCACCAGAAAATGGAAGATTCTGCAGAATCTTCTTTGACGTGGCATCTGAGTCCCATAGACGCAGCCACAACAACCTGCGGATCGCTATAGCATTGGCCGAAGCCACAGCCGAGCGGGTGGCAGTCTCTAAGGTCGCCGTCCTGGCGTAATCTGCATAGGCCCTTGCCCTATCAGTAAGCGCCAGAACCTCTGAATTGGACCCTGCTAGGTCAGTGATACCATCCAAGCAGGTGGTGATCGCCTGCAGGGTCCAGACCGTGGCAAAATTAGGGGCAAATGAAGACCCCACAGCCTCATAAGAAGACTTGGCGAGTTGTTCGACCTGTCTGTCCGTCGCGTCCTTCAATGAGGAGCTATCAGAGGCAGAGAAAAGGGAGCGTGCAGCAATCCTGGTCATGGAAGCGTCCACCTTCGGGGACTGCGACCACTCCTGAAGCACCTCCTGGGGGAAGGGGAAGCGAGTGTCCTTAGATTTGCGGACATAACGCCGCCCAGGATGAATCCTGGGTGCTCTAACCACCCTTCCAAAATTAGTGTGGTCCATAAAGGAGCCACATGATCGAGCCACCGGCTGCAACCATTGATAAACCTCCTTCGGGTGGAGTTCCACCTCCTCAGGGGGTGCCACGAGATGTAGAGTCTCGTTGATGGAGGATACCAGATCCTCCACTCCGTCTGGTGGTTCGGACACAGACTCGAGTACTGAACCCCCATCATCCTCGTCACCATCAGAGTGACGCTCCTCCTCAGAGAGGTTCTGGATCTCGGGTGAGTCATCTCGGCGAGCCCGCTTAAGGGGTCTCGCGGCTGAAAAAGGTGACACCCGGGGGTAACTTGCAGGAGCAGCTGGGCTTTCCAGCCTTCTCGTCAGTGCCTCCAGGGATTGCGACATGGAGGACAATTTGGATAACACAGATTCATTAATCTTATTCTGTGTTTCCCATGGCCCTGGGATCACCTGAACCTCAGGGTACAGCACCAGAGCTGCAGATTCTGCAGTATCAGTCCGGGTATCTGGTCGTCCGCAGTTATTGCAGGACCCCCCAACCAGCGTCCCGTTGCATGTAGCACAGGCAGTGGTGGTACTGGCTGCCTTAGCAGCCCCTTTCCTTGCTAAGGACATACCGACAGCAGGGGAATAAGCCAAACTGAAAACCGGAATACCGGTGGCTTACCGACCGCTTCAATGCGGTGGAGGAGAACGATGTGTGTGTGGCCTCCGCGAGGGTTATCACCGGTCTCCCCGGGAGTGCAATAGTGCACTCAAGCAGTCCCAGCAGGGAAGTGAGGGGAAAATGGCCGCCGCCGGACAAGCTGTGGGCGGAGCAGAAACACGCGGGAAGCACGCACACACGCCCAGTGATGACAACATCCCCTGGATTGCTCCTCATCCCTCCAGGCAGCCATCTCAGTAAATCTGGTGCCAGAGCCCGCAGTGCGGGGGGTATCGTGCTAACACCATACCCAGGGCTTTAGACAAAAAAACGCTGTAGCCCCCAGCCGCAGCCCCTGTGACACACAGGGCGGTCAGCTAGGGTGACCCCAGCACAGGGCACACCGCCAGAACCGTGGACCCGAGGGTTGCGCGCGGTCTGAGTGTCAGAACACAAGGTCCAGACACTACCCCCAGGCACACCGGAGACACACGAGGTACCTCAGTGCCGGTCCGGTCTGTAAGCACCATTTAGGGAGGCCTCGGATGGGGGTTCAGCACCAGTCCGGTCTGTAAGCACCATTTAGGGAGGCCTCGGACTGGGCTGGCTCCAGTCCGGTCTGTGAGCACCATTTAGGGAGGCCTCGGACGGAGCGGAGCTGTGCAAGGCTCCTATCTCCCACTTCCCAGAGCCCCCAAGGAAGGATGGGAAGGAGTGCGGCAGCGTACCGGGAGGACACGATGTGTCCAGGCTCTGGGCCCTCCGGTACCTCAACCTGTGTGTTCCCCAAAGGTGAACAGGGAGAGTGCCAGAGGTCCCCGACTGGGACCTACCTTGTCTTCATACGCCATCACGTAAGCTGTGAGAATGCTGTGATGTGCAAGCAAAGCGTGTGATCCTCCGAGCACACTAAGTTTAAAACTGAGGATATCTCCTGCGGTAGGGGTTTATAAGCGGAGGGGGCGGTGTCTACAATCTTGTAGTACCTAGTGTGGCCTCCAGAGGGCAGTGCCCTAAACCCCATTGTCTGGGTCTCCCATTATGATCAGAAAATTGTGGGATCCATGGTTGCGGGTGGAGGATAACGTGTCAGGAGGTGTATGAGCGACGACTGACGAATGTTTTCTTTTATACTGCTGGACCTGTGGCTAAAGAAGATGGAGGATGTATATACGAGGATTCTAGATATAAGTGTTATTGTTTGTATAGAAATGCATACAGGGAATCTGTTCATGAGTATGGAGGGTGGGATCCATAGTTTGGTTTATATCATAAAAAGGTAAAATAATGTGATATCTTTCTGATGTGTGTTGCAATATTATGCTGAGTTTAATACAAAACCATCTGACAAAAAAAAAAAAAAAACACACAGATAATGGACTGTCCCGCCTGCCCCTGAGATCGCGAATCGCACAAAGCACTTCTGGGACGGGTGAATGGGGACATAATACGCGTTCTGGAGGTCCACAAACAACCTGGAGTAGCGCCCCTGGCCCTCCTCTCCAGGAGGAACTGGGGACCCCACACCCGAATCCAACAGGTCTCAGACCCGACAAGAAAAAAAAAAAAAATGTGCGAGAGTCACCCTGATGAAGGGAGGGGACTCGAAGACACGAGGGGGCTGGCTCTTTAATTCCAAGCACAGACCCTCACAAATGGTCGAGGATCCAAGGGCACGAGGAGAGTGCTTGACACTGTGGCAGAAACCGCAGGAGCCGCCCCGCAATCAGGAAGGCAGCCTTGTTTAGGGGGCGGCTAGAGATGCCGCTGCTGGGAAAGCAAGATATATTATGTGTCTTGTCCCCTTTCTGGAATGCCCAGCGACCAGACTTGCCCTTCCCTTTAGACTGAGTGGGTTGGCTGCGCTCAGGCCGAAAGGACTGCCTCCGAAAGGGCTTCTGTTCCGGGAGACATTTTCCGGTCAGAAACCCTTTTCCAGGACGTCATTGAATACCGGAACAAAGACAAAAGACCTTTGAAAGGGGAGGCCACACAGCTGGAGCTTAGATGTGACCTCCCCATTCCACATTGTAAGCCACACTGCCTTGCAAGCTGTGTTAGCCAATGCGGATCGACTCAGCAGAGGCATCGGCCAGGAAGCCCGTAGCACATCAGAAGTGGAATTGAGTCCAAAGCTCCTCCCTGGGAGTACCCTGCAGGAAGCATTCTTCGAGCTGGGTGATCCACTTAAAGATACCTGGCCACACATGTAGAGGGAATGTTCACCTTTAAAGACATGGCTGCCGCCTCCCAGGAATTTGAGGACACTCCATCTTACGATCTAGGGGGTCCTTCAACTGGGAGGAATCTTCAAAAGGCAACACGGTCTTATATGCTACCCTGGCCACCTGGATGTCCACCTTCAGGACCTTCCAGAGAAAGTAATCACCCTCCAATCCACTCGGATGTTGTGAGCAGCCAATGTTCTGGAGACTCCCACTCCCGGCGGATGAGATCCAGGAGGACCTCATGGACAGGGAAGCCCAACTGCCGCTTAGCCTTCAGGCCTCTGAACATTTAGTCCTGCACAGAAGGGGATTCCACCACCTCTACTCCCATGGTACTATGGACAGTGTCCACCAATTCACCATGGACTCCGTGGAAAAATAGTAGTGTCCAGATTCTCGTGTCTGGACAGAGGCAACAGAGGCAATATCCTCACCATCCTCTGACGCTGAGCCCTGGCCAGCCTCCATAAGATCCACAGTCACAATCCTGGAGCTTCCTCTCTTTCGGAGGGGAAGGCCTGGAAGCTGCACCAAAAACCAGCAGTGCAGAGATAGAAGCCTGCACCTCTTCATTAATGGATTGGAGCTCCTCAAGCAGGGATGGGGAGTCCATCCTGACAACACTGTCAGTCATGGCCAACACCTTTTTGTAGGAAGAGGGAAATTTCGTGCCGCAGCCACGTTTCCTGGACTGTTTTTTGCTCCCTTTCATAGGCGGCCCTCGTCTCCCTATAGAAACAAAAGGGAGGAGAAGGGAGTCCCAGTGTGGGTGCAGGGCCTAAATATCTACCCCTTGTGACCACCCCCAGAAACACTTGCATGTGCTGGGGAACGATGGGCTCTGCAGAAGCAGAGGTGGAAGTCTATCACCCTCCATGTTTCAGGGATCAGCCTTACCTGGGTGTAGCTGCCGGCGGGTACTTATCCAGAAGTACCGTGCCCCCAACGAGGAACACCCGTTCCCTCCTCCTGGTCACCGGCCGCAGGCAGTAGCACGCGATAGGCCTGCTGGATTCCTTGGGGCCGCGCCCAGCCACAGCCCGTACAGGAGCCGCCTCCCGGAACCGGAAGTGCCATCCCGGAACAGGTGCTGCCTCCGCGGCACCTCTGATGCCCCAGGGACCGCAGCTGGAGGAGGGAGACGCCGGAGAGCTGAACAGGACGCCGGCGCTGCAATACACGGCCTGCTTTTCCCTGGACGCAGGAAGGCCGGATGGTCCCACCACGTGAGCCCCAAGGAGGAGGAGGCTGCCCCCGACGTCCATCCCTGGCCCGGCTGCAAGTACACCCCAATGCTGCCTCTGCCGGCCCAACAGCACTGGAATCTCTCAATGCCCCAAGGGGGACAGGAAGACACTGGTGTACTAAGGAAGGGGAGGGGCTTTTAACCTCTGTGTTCCTATCCCCCAATAGGGTGTGGTCGACATCCTCCAATGCTGTCGTGGAAGGTGAATGGAGAAACAATGAATCATTTTTTATATATTTTAAATAGAGAATTAGAAATTTTAGAGCAAGGTACAGCTGTGAGTAATGACCAGAAGCATGTGTCTAAAGGCCCTTTCACATCAGCGTTTTTTGAAATTCGTGGCAGATGCGGTGAAAAAAACGCATCTGCTGCGATTACCGCATACCGGCTGAACTTGCGGTAAACGCCATGCAAAGTATAGGCGTACTTGCGGCAGGTGCGGCAAGTGCGGTTTTGCACTTGCGGCCGCGAAAAAAAACGCGGCTGACTGCGGTTTTCTTCGCGGCCGCACCTGCCGCAAGTGCAAAATCGCACTTGCCGCAAGTACGCCTATACTTTGCATGCGTTTACCGCAACCGCGCCGCAAGTGCAGCCGGTATGCGGTAATCGCGGCAGATGCGGTTTTTCACTGCATCTGCCGCGAATTTCAAAAAACGCTGATGTGAAAGGGCCCCAAGCACACTAGCGAAAACAAAATTGCGCAAAAATCGCACAAGAGGACTGAAATTTCAGTGTGAAAAATATACAAAAGAACAACTTGTTTCCACGCTTTTTATTTGTTATAAAAAAAAATATACAAGGAATAAAACAATTCCACACATATTTACAATAGAGGTGTGCGTGTGTCATGTCCTTGTGCGACTAGCATTTCACCACTCACTCAGCAGTCCGCACTGTCGGAACATACCTGGCACTGCCTGGGTATGTCCCTGGTACATTTGCCACACGTGTATTTGTAGCAGTCAACACATCTCTCAGTTGCACAATTGTTCGTGCATCGATGGTTGACCTGACACTTTGCCCTTTTGCCAGAGCTGGGTGTGGAAGGTTGTTGCCGAAGGAGTTTATCCTTGTGTGCCTTCTTTTCAGTCACATGAGAGCCACCTAACTCTTTTGCAAGCTCAGCCATGAAGTCCACCCGTCTCTCCTGCACCCCAGTGCATGCCTGATAAAGAACATGAGCATTCAGTGCTGCCATGTCAATTATGTTGTAAAACACGGCGACTGGCCATCTCCGTGTTCCTGCACGCACGCTGTACTCCTGCAACATTTGGTCCATTACATCCACACCGCACTTTGTGTGGTTGTATTGTGTGACCGTGTTTGGCTTCCTTTTGTTGGTATGCTCAGTCTCAACCATGCTGTGCATGCTGCTGAGAATGTGGACGGCCTTCTTTCGTTTGGGTGCATATACTGTTAGTGTGGCACCAGTGGTTGAAAACACACCGAGTGGTGAATTCAGTGCGGTCCATCTGTCTAGCGGACGGAGGAATTTCCTGGCGACTCTTGTTGACTGTGCCGAGGATAGTGGTTTTCCGGCTAAGCAGTCGTTGTGCAAGTGACAATGATGTAAAGAAATTGTCCGTGGTTACATTTCTGCCCTTGTCCATGAATGGTTCCATCAGCCTCATCACTACAGTTTCGGACAATCTCTCCCCACTGGGACAACTGGGGTCCTTGCCAAGATATGGGAGGACATTACAGATGTACTTTGATTTCAAGTCGCAAGCCACCCAAAACTTGATGCCAAACTTGTCTGGTTTTGTTGCAATGTATTGCAGAAAACAGCAGCGAGTCTTTGACGGGAAAAGCTGTTCACAATAGTGATGTGTCGACCAGGGTTGTAGGATGCGATGCAGTTGGTGACAAATGATCTCCACACATCAGAGATTGCAGCAAACTTATCGGTCTTCACTCGCTCACTGCGTGTGAACAGGTCATCAAAGCGTAGGTGTTGCATGATGTCTTGGAAGCGGTTTCGGGTCATCGTTGCAATGATCCTAGGGTTTGCCAGGTTTGCTGACCAGCTGTCACGTAGTGACGGAACCTTGGTCACCCCCCGCGAGATAATGACTGAAATAAATGCCATTAATTCCGGGAGACCCATGAACCAATCCACCTGCTCCGTGTGACGTGCATGTTGAGTAGTCCATTCTTGAATGCTACAAAGCATGTCAAGAGTGATAAAACAGAGAAAGCTCTGAAGGCGACTCCGGACAATTAGTCTGGCCTTAGCACTTGGCTCTCCATCTGTAGGGTATGGTTCTATTGGGGTGAAATGGAGACGTTTCCCCACTTTTACTTCACGCCACACTGTGCCATCTTTTGCGGTCTCTGTCGGCTCACTCGCCAACCAAGCTCTTTTTGGTAGAGGAGTCGCCTCATCTGCAAGAAATTATTTCAAATTAACATTGTTTTGGTTCTAAATAAGGCTAGGTTCACATTTGAAAAAATTTCAGTTCCCTGCGAATCCAGCAGGGAACTAAAGTCTCAGCCTCCGCATGTTCCCCGCATGTGCGAGAGCAGGGAACGCGGTCCCTAGCAACCCGCTGTGTTAACCAGCTACACAGTGGGCCGCGGGGAGTGCAAATCGCACCCCCACATCCCCCCTCCCCAGGGAACACATCTTGAGGAGTTCTGTGCGGGGGGATGCGGTGCTGCGAATCACACTCCCCGCAGCCTGCTGTGTAGCTGCTAACCAAACAGCGGGTTGCTAGGGACCGCGTTCCCCGCTCTCCCGCATGCACGTGAACATGCGGAGGCTGAGAAAATTTAAGTTCACTGCTGGATTCGCAGGGAGCTGAAATTTTCTCAAATGTGAACCTAGCCTAAGAAAAATAGTCAAGAAATAAAAATAGGTAATTTGAAAAATCTCACCTGAAGACAGCTCAGAGTCTGAATCCGGTTGAAGGACTATGTCTTCTCCATCTGAGTCAGAAGGGTTGGTGTTGCTCAGGATCAGTTCCAATGCCTGTTGAATTGTGTGCCTTCTCTGTATTTTGTTTCTTGTGAACAAAATCGGTGAAGCAGTCACCTATTTATCCCCCACAGCACAAAAGGCTGCATGCAAATTTGCTAGGGTGCTAGCAACCTTATGCATATCCCCTGCACAATACAGCTGGGGGGTGGGCAGACACTCAGGAGCAGCTTACATTCTTTTGATTACTCTTACAAGACCTTTGTTGAGGTGGATCAACATGATTGCCCCCTGCAGATTCCTCAGGCAATGACATTTACAAATTAAAGGATGCTAATTGGAGCCATCAGGGTTGTCAGTTTGGACTTAAGGGCCTGTCTCACAAAGATCGCCAACGAGATAGTTGTAGCATCACGGATTGTGACGCAACAGCGATCCCAATAGCGATGTCGTTCTGTGTGACATACAACGATCTGGCCCCTGCTGTGAGATTGTTAATCGTTACACACTGCTCTGGGTCATTCCTGCGTCATTGTGCTCCCGCTGGGAACGCTACATCATTGTGTTTGACAAATAACGAGCAACGATCTCAATGCTACGCTATGGAGAGAAAATTCACAACGACCTCTGTATAATTCTGGATCCCTAGTGCGTCGTTTTTCACATGCTGGCAAGATGCCTGTTTGACATCTTACCAGCAATGTGTATACGACGCTCCAGCGATCTCTGCACATAGTTATAGGGATCGCTGATGCGTCGTTATGAGAGACTGGGCCTTAATGGTCATTTGACCCTTTTTCAAAACTTCAGGGAGGAGCTGAAATTTCTGGGACTTCTAGTGTTAAGCCATCAGTGTGAAACTACAATTTTCATAGTCATGAAATACAGAAACCTATTTGAATTAGGGGTGTTCAAACTTTTGGTCTGTACTGTGTGTATATATATTTTTTAGTGTAAGAAAAAAAAAAAATATATATACCTCTTTTGTCCACCCATATCGAATCCAGATGATTCTCCCTCTGAAAAGAAATACAAGTTTATTAGCAATTAGCAGTAACAATCTTCCAAGCAAGACAGCCTGTAACCCCTCAATGATATTTTTAGGAGCCACATACCTCCATCATAGTCATCCATGAAGCCCCTCCCACCAGGTCTTCTATTCTGCACCATTGGATTGAAGTTGGTAAGTGGAGCCAAGACTTGAGAGTTCAATGACTGAGTAGCAGTCGATGACACAACCCCTGTTTTATCAGACACAATTTTACCTGAAAGACAAAGATTACCCTCCATTGATCATTAGTATTAAGATTATTGTTCCAGTAGTAATTGGAAATGTCGAGATCTGTAGATGAAATGGTTCAGAAGTTGTGAATTCTGATATATCACTTGTATTTCATGGATATAATCTTTTTGTATTTAGAGACTGAAAATACAATCTACAAATGTTAAAAAGGGAACTTGAGAGATGTATGGTGTCTGGGCGCAGCTGTGGAGTCGGAGTAATGACATCCGTTTATTTTGGTGGAGGTGGACTACAATGGACTGAATATACAGTAAATTGGGTACAGTAGTTTAGAAAAAAGGGGCAATTGCAGATCAAGCCTCCCAATGGAACAGCACCTATCTAATGATCGATTGCCAACCCTCAGGTAACACTAAATGAAGGTTAATGAACACAGGTGGCTGAGTTAAGTAATTGCTTCACCCATTTACAGATTTCATAATTACAAGCTAAAGTTTTAACTGCTGCCATTTTCATAAAGGGGTGGATGAACTTGCTATCTTGCCTGTCCCAAAGAGGAGCTTTGCCACAAACTTAAGTTACTGTACAGAAGTTGTTCGACCTCAGAAATAGTATTGCCTCTATTAGAACAAATTCATTGACTGCACAAATGTTACTCAGTAAGATTTTAAGTATTTTTTATGTGTATTGAGTAGTTAAAATTTATTAAAGTTGTGTACTAAAGTTGTATGCTAATATTTTCTGCTCAACCTTAATATTTTCATGATTGTATCATAATTGTGATGAAAAGTCTGATGTTATGGTAAATTTACCACTTAAACATGAGCCATGTATGAGGGAGTCTGAGGTTTGGTTTACCACGGGACAGAATGAAATACAGCCAGCTGTGTTAGATGCCATGTTTAAACTCTAGTGTTTCAGAGGGATCAACCCACCTTTGAAAGGCTAGTGAACTCATGACTAGGCCAAAGTTGGTCCCTGTGACAAATACAAAAGGGGAGAGGGAACAAGAGGCGCAATAGTGCCCTTATCACTAGACACTTGTTTTGACAACCCGGTGAGTAAAGCAATCCACTCACCTGATCCAGTTGTGTCACCCACAACTGGTTTGAAGGCTTGTCAGGAATAATATCCTGATGGCTGCTGCTGGACCTCCACCAAACCACTCACACGTGGAAAAGCATCAAGGTACTTGGGAAAAGGTGTATAGCGGTCCGCGATACCTGAATGACTCGCATCAAAGATGACACTGGCAATGAAGAGTTAATCAGATCCTTTATTCTGACGCGTTTCGGTGCCCACTTGGCACCTTCATCAGGGATCCCTGATGGAGGTACCAAGTGGGCACCGAAACGCATCGGAGAATAAAGAAGGATCTGATTAACTCTTCATCTGCCAGTGTCATCTTTGATGCGAGTCATTCAGGTAGCGCGGACCGCTATACACCTTTTCCCAAGTACCTTGAAGGTTGGTCCCTGGCAGATCAATGTTGCCCCACTACCATAGTTTGATGTCTCCTTACATGATGTGAATAAAGGATTGGTAATCTAGGGTGAGCAGGGTGAAGAGATCTGCTTGGGACTACTCATCTGAAATGTCTTTTAAGTCAGTTTTCTGTGAAACGTTGAAGGCAAGGTTTGATACAGGCTGCCTGTATATTAAACTATGACTGACAGGTTCCCTTTAACATTAACCACCAACTAAACTGATTTCTTGTAACCATGAAAATATTAAAATAAAGCAATTCTCAAAATAACTGATGGAGTAATACGAAAAAAAAAAAAAAAAAAAAAAAAACTTAGGATTCTCACCAAAAAATTCTGCATGCTTTGTCCAAGTATCAGCATCCCACTGGAACCTCAGGTCTCCCAGTGGCTCAACAGGGTCCACAACCACTTTCAGTGCACGATGCAGCTGGAAATAGATCTAAAACGAACACTGATAGATTAAAGAAGGAGCTGGAACAACCAGAAAGATAAACGTATAAGGAGATTTACTATACCAGTTTCTTAGAAAGCAGCAAGGCTGTATTGTTGTCACTTTCCAATGCCCAGGTAGCAAAGCGAAGAATGTGCTCCTGGTGCTTCTGAAGTTTGGTCATATTCCAGTGCTGCTTCTCCAATTTATCCTGTTGTCCTTCTGTTACTTTCTAAAAGGAATTAAAAGAAGCAAACTAGTTTTGAAAAAGGCTTACATTTTTATTTTTTACACTAGGGCTGAGGAGAGATTGTGCAGGGCCAACACTTGACAAGAGTAAAATCAACCTCGTCTATTGTGTATGATGTAGTGTATCACATCAAGAAGGGGTAAGAAAAGGATTCAGGTATTCTTGAATTGTATTTAGAATGGGTTAACACAAAAAAAACAGACCTGCATATCAGTGACAAGCAGTTTGCCACGCTTGTTAAGTTCCTTCATAATTTGCAAGATTGCCATCTTCACATCTACTTGTAATTTCTTCTGTACATCCATTACTTGACGAATCCTGCACATGAAGGCAACATATGAAAAGCTTTAAAAGATGGGAAAATCAGATATTGAACAAATCTTATTGGTTTATTACAATAGCACGAGGCAAGTGGCACAAGACATCCATAACATCACATATGCATTTGTAATAACATTTAGACTTATTTTTATTTCCCACTTACATAAAAAGGTCTCTTATTAGTTATTTTGTGCATATAGTATTCAGTATTTTTAATAAGTTAAGCGATATATAATGCTACTTACGAAGAGTGAACATCCTTGGTGGACTTTTGCAGAAGAACATGTTTTTCTCCAAGTCTCTTCACTAGAGCTGACAGGATTTTCCGTTGGTTTTTGACAGCATCCTCCAAAAACTGGTACCTGGAAAATAATCATAAAAAGGATTGAAGCTATGTAGAAGTCAGATTCATAAATTTTTCACTTGAGTGATTGGCTTATCACGTACTGATGATCCTTGTGTCCCTGCAGTTGGCAGTCACGGCAGGTCAATGTGTCACAGGTATCACAGAAGAGCATAAGGGGCTCTTCATTATGGATTGGGCAATAGACTATGTGGTCATCTTCCTTTTTTGAAGTACCTAAATATTATTTATAAAAAAAAAAAAAAAAAAAAAAACAATGTTAACTGATTTAGTACACAAGAACACTAGCTTCCATGAAAAATGGTGTGAACCTCCTGGCAACAAACAAGCCAAGTTCTAATTTGTTAGGTGAAAATTGGCTTGCTTAAGAGATGCAACAGTAGGATAATGAGAAGGGACTCTCAGGCATCTGATGCAGTGGTAGGCTTCCACACAGATAGTAGCAATGAAAAAGGGATCTGGTGCCACTACTTTTCAGTTAAAACATCAAGACCTTTATTAGGAGTTTTAGTCCCATATAAATATCAATATATGTAACCCCTTGTGGCGGCCATCACAAGGTGTTACTTGTATTGATGTTTCTATAGGACTAAAACTCCTAATGGTCTTGATGTTCTGCTTCCCTCTGGTGCTATGCTAACTGAATGCAGAGTGTCTGCTGCATTCAGGGAAGGGTTCCTTTAGGTTTCTAGCCCCCCTGAAAGTTGCTGAAAAGACTTTATACAGTGTACAGATGAGTACTTCCCTGAATGCAGCAGACACACTGCATTCAGTTAGTATAGCACCGGGGAGATGGTGACAGGTCCTCTAACTGAAGAGGAGTGGCACTGGATTACTTTTTCATTGCTTAAAAGATGCTCTTCACAGCAGTTCACCCTGTGTAAGCAATGATGGCAGGAGCAATGGCAGCCAATACACACTGAACAGTCCATTAAGAGTTGTTTGCATATTACAAGTATGTTCATGGCATTTTTGATGGGTATTTTATGCAGCATATCTGGTGCTTAAATAGTTTTTACAGCATCAGAATAACCCGAAATTTCATCGCCATTTTTTTCACATTAGACAGGAGGGTAAGCAGATCTAAACTGCAAACTAAGCATGTATGAAATACTCAGAACAGAAGCAACATTTCTAAGTTTCAGTAATATAGCCTTTTTTTTAACAAGATTTTGCAACAGCCAACATTTCTGAATGACTAATCAACTATAGACGGCAAAAGTTCATTTTTTTTTCCTGGAGAAAGACTCACTTGTGACTCTGATAGTGTGATCCTTTGTGTATTTCACACGTGTATGAGCCTCAACACAGGTTTCACACAGCCACTCTGTACACTCTATACAGTAGCTATTAGCAATAGCATTGTCTTCACAGCTGGTGCATCTCTGCAACAAAAAGTAAAATTATGGAGCATTACAGGTAAAGAAGTCCACCCAAACCACAATTTAATTTCACTATAAAAATTCATGTGCAACCAATTTCAGATGCCTGGAATAGGCAGACCATTTAAACTAAAACCTTAAAAAAAAAAAAAAAAAAAAAAAGAGAATGAAAAAATTGCAGCTTACCAACATGTTCATTTACATTGCCAAACCTTAGCTGCTGAAAGCGTGGGCAAATGCATTTAACTAATGAAGCACCTCTATCATTCGTACAATAAGTCTGTATATTGAACACATACTGGGGAGGACAATATGCATCTTATTGAAGCCCAGTCTTTCCTGAAGGCAGTCTACAACAGCCCAATGTATATGTATACACACAACACCACTATTTGAATATGAAAATCCAATGTAGCCAATCCTGCAATTTTGGCAGCATACCAATTCTTCATTTCTCAATTCAGCATGGAGCCATTTTAAGGATTTTGTTCACATGTTTTTGCAGCAAAAACAGAAAACACACACACTTGACATGTTGCTTCTTACAAAAGAAAGCATTTATTCCATTAAGCAAAAAAAAAAAAAAGGGAAGAACACATACAAACACCTTGTAACAAAGCAACGCCTGAACATACCCTGACTCAAAAGCACCAGAATTTGTCACAAAACCTGCATGTGCAATGTCGGCCACAGTAACAGTACAGATTTGTGAATGGCTAGCACTCATCAGGGGAGTCCACAGTGCTAGTGAACGGATCAAATTATTCCGTAAAATTTCTAAGTGAAATGACTGCACAAGCGATTTCTGGCTACCAGATATTTTCAGAGCTCCCCCGGATGTTGGTGCTTTTTTTCTGCCAGGAGAGACAGATTTGGTGCAGAAAATTTATGCACTAAGGCTACGTTGACACGCTGTGTATTATGCAGTGACGCTTTTATGTGCAAAAAATAGTGACTGCATGCAGACGTCGCGGTTTTCGCAAGGTCATTTTATCATGTAGCCTATGGGAAAAGCGCAAAGAATTGGCATGCCAATTTATTTTGCGTGCACGCTTTTGCAGTGAAAGCATGTGCGCTAAAAAACACGGCTAAGGAAGGAACCAGACTGTCACAATGCAGAAGGGCTGTGCCATTAAACGGAAACAGGTTCTCACTGTTTGAAGGTCTGAGAAAGAGAGAATTTTGTTTACGTACCGTAAATTCTTTTTTCTTGTAATCATCAATGGGAGACCCAGACAATGGGGTTTAGGGCACTGCCCTCCGCAGGCCACACTAGGTACTACAAGTTTGTAGACACCGCCCCCTCCGCATATAAACCCCTACCGCAGGGAAGACCCTCAGTTTGGTTCATAAGCTGCGAGGAGACAAAAATAAACCACACCCGATACCTCGGGAAAGAAAACCGTACACAGACGGTCTAACAACCCGGAATAAACTGTCCCAACAGGGAACAGATCAAATGCAAACATGCAACGGAACAACTGGGTGGGTGCTGGGTCTCCCATTGATGATTCAAGAAAAAAGAATTTACGGTACGTAAACAAAATTCTCTTTTTTCTGATCATCATAATGGGAGACCCAGACAATGGGGATGTCCTAAAGCAATACCCCAGGGCGGGAAGAGTTCCTCAAAAGACGTTGAAATACACGGTCCCTCTCAAAGATGGGCAACCGCCGCCTGGAGGACCCGCCTGCCCAAACTTGCATCCGCAGAGGCATGGGCATGCACCATATAGTGCTTAGAGAAAGTGTGCAGGCTGGACCAAGTGGCCGCCTGACACACCTGTAGAGCAGAAGCGCGATGTCGCAAAGCCCAGGATGCACCGACGGCTCTAGTCGAGTGTGCCTTCAGACCCACCGGTAGAGGCAAATCAGAAGCTCGGTAAGCCTCTTGAATGGGTGCCTTGATCCATCTGGCCAAGGTTGATTTTGATGCCGCGGACCCCTTACAGCGACCCGCCGTAAGGATGAACAAGGAGTCAGAACTCCGGAAGGAGGCAGTCCTGGACACAAATGCGTACAGCCCTCACTAGATCCAGAGTGTGGAGGTCGCGCTCAACCTGATGAACAGGAGCAGGACAAAATGATGGAAGAACAATCTCCTGGTTCAAGTGGAAAGTGGAAACCACTTTCGGCAAAAATTCCGCCCGCGGGCGCAACACCACCTTGTCTTGGTGGACTACCAGAAAGGGTGACCTGCACGAAAGTGCAGCCAATTCTGAAACCCGTCTCAGGGATGTAATTGCCACCAGAAAAACCACTTTCTGGGACAGATGAGAGAGGGAGACGTCCCTCAAAGGCTCGAACGGCGGTTTCTGCAGACCGTCAGGACCATGTTAAGGTCCCAAGGATCCAGAGGTCGCCTATATGGCGGGACCACCCGAGACACCCCTTGCAGAAACTGACGGACCTTAGGAAGGAGCGCCAAACGCCTGTCAAACAGCACTGAAAGAGCCGATACTTGACCCTTCAGGGAGCTGAGGGATAAGCCCACTTCCAAACCCGACTGTAGGAAAGCCAACAATGTCGGGATGGACAAGGGCCATGGTGCCCGTCCAGCAGAGGCACACCAGGAGAAAAAGATTTTCCACGTTCTGTGGTATATTTTCCTGGATACGGGCTTCCTGGCCCGATTCATAGTGGCCACCACTGTAGGAGAGAAGCCCCTGGATGTTAGCAGCCAGGCCTCAAGAGCCATGCAGTCAATCTGAGGGCCCTGGAATTGAGGTGGAAGAATGGGCCTTGCGCGAGAAGATCTGCGCGTTCTGGAAGAGCCCATCGGAGTCCGCCTGACAGTTGCCACAGATCCGGATACCAGGACCTCCTGGGCCAATCCGGAGCCACTAGAATGGCTATGTTGCACTCCGTCCTGATTTTCCACAAAACCTTGGGAATCAGAGCTAGAGGAGGGAACACATATGGTCGATGGAAGCTGGACCAACTCAGGATCAGGGCGTCTGCCCCCAGAGACTGAGGATCCCATGATCTCGCCATGTATTGCGGCACCTGATGATTCAGCCGCGAGGCCATCAGATCCACGTCCGGAGTGCCCCATCTGCTGCAGATGTCCCGGAAGACGTCTGGATGAAGAGACCACTCTCCGGCGTCCATCCCCTGCCGGCTCAGGTAGTCGGCCTCCCAGTTCTCGACCCCTGGGATGTGAACTGCGGAGATCAGGCAGTCGTTGTCCTCCACCCAGGATAGAATGCGGTGGACTTCGGCGAGGGCCTGAGCACTTCTGGTCCCTCCCTGATGATTTATATAGGCGACTGCCGTCGCATTGTCGGACTGCACCCGAATGGGCTGTCCTGACAGGAATTTCTGAAACGTCAAGAGCGCCAGATAGACCGCCTTGATCTCCAGCACGTTGATCTGCAACGCCGACTCTGACTGAGTCCAGAGGCCTTGAGCTCTGTGGTGTAAGAACACCGCTCCCCAGCCCTTCAGACTGGCGTCGGTGGTTACCACTAACCACGACGGTTTGAGGAAGGACCGGCCCCGTGACAAGTGACGTGGCTGGAGCCACCACTGCAGGGAATCCCTGGTCGGTTGGGAAAGTGCCACCAGCCGATTCAGCGAGATCGTCCTCTTGTCCCATCGGCGGAGAATCTCCAGCTGGAGAGGACGGAGGCGAAACTGTGCGAAAGGCACCGCCTCTATCGCAGCTACCATGCGCCCCACCAGTTTCATCAATACCCGTAGGGATGATTGTGGTGACAGGAGGACATTCTGCACTCCTGAGTGGATCGCCAGCTGCTTGGCTCGTGGCAGAGACACCAGGGCTGAGTCCGTGTGGAAGTCCATGCCCAGATATGTCAATGACTGGGTCGGAACCAGGGTCGACTTCTGGATATTGAGAAGCCACCCGAACTGTTCCAGAGACTTCATGGTCACCTCCAGGCTTTGCCGACAAAGGTGTTCCGATGGTGCCCTGACCAGTAGGTCGTCCAGATAGGGTATGACGGCATGCCCCTGCACGTGTAGGAGAGCCATCATAGAGGCCATCACTTTTGTGAACACCCGCGGTGCCGAGGCCAGCCCGAAAGGCAGCGCCACAAATTGGAAGTGTTCTTCCCCCACTGCAAATCTCAACCAGCGCTGATGGGCCGGTGCGCAATGGGCACGTGAAGGTAAGCGTCTCGGATATCTATCGACGCTAGGAAGTCCCCCTGTGACACAGCCGCGATCACGGAGCGCAGGGATTCCATACGGAACTTCCGAACCAACACGTGACGGTTGAACAATTTTAGGTCCAGCACCGGGCGGAAGGAGCCATCCTTTTTTGGGACAATGAAAAGGTTGGAGTAAAAACCCCGAAACCTCTCCCCAGAGGGCACTGGGACCACCACTCCGTCTCTGCGGAGTCCCTCCAACACCAGATGAAAAGCCTGAGCCTTTTCTGGAGATGGAACAGACCGATGAAATCGGTGTATTGGCCGCGACGTCAGCTCTATCCTGTAGCCGCGTGAGACTACGTCTCGGACCCACTGATCTTGAACATGGAGTAACCATCTGTCCTGAAAACGGGACAGGCGGCCCCCCACCTGTGGGGCGGCAGGACTGGAGAGCGAGTCATGCGGAAGTGGGTTTGGGGGTGGCAGCTGCTGCCCCCGTTGACTTCTGACGACCTTTGGGGCGCCACTGAGTAGCGGGCTTGCCCCCTCTGTCCGTGCGAGCGGACGAAGCTGAGGACTGCGAGCTGGACCGAAAGGACCACTGTTTTGGGTTCCTTTTGACGGTATACCGTGGCTTAGGCTTATTCTGTGGGATCTTAGACTCCGCAGAATCCTTGATTAGCTTATCCAGCTCGGTGCCAAAAAGTCTGTCGCCAGAGAATGGAAGATTCTGCAGAATCTTCTTAGACGTGGCATCTGAGTCCCATAGACGCAGCCACAACAACCTGCGAATCGCTATAGCATTGGCCGAAGCCACAGCAGAGCGGGTGGCAGTTTCTAGGGTCGCAGTCCTGGCGTAATCTGCATAGGCCCTTGCCCTATCAGTAAGCGCCAGGACCTCTGTATTGGACCCCGCCAGGTCAGTGATACCATCTAAGCAGGACGTGATCGCCTGCAGAGTCCAGACCGTGGCAAAATTAGGAGCAAATGAAGACCCCACAGCCTCATAGGAAGACTTGGCGAGTTGCTCAACCTGTCTATCCGTCGCGTCCTTCAATGAGGAGCTATCAGAGGCAGAGAATAGGGAGCGTGCAGCAATCCTGGTCATGGAGGCGTCCACCTTCGGGGACTGCGACCACTCCTGAAGCACCTCCTGTGGAAAGGGGAAGCGATTGTCCTTAGATTTGCGGACATAACGCCGCCCAGGATGAATCCTGGGTGCTCTAACCACCCTTCCAAAATTAGTGTGGTCCATAAAGGAGCCACATGGGCGAGCCTCCGGCTGCAGCCACTGATGCACCTCCTTAGGGTGCAGTTCCACCTCCTCAGGGGGTGCCACGAGATGTAGAGTCTCGTTGATAGAGGACACCAGATCCTCTACCCCGTCAGGTGGTTCTGACATAGATTCAAGCATTGAACCCCCATCATCCTCGTCACCATCAGAGTGACGCTCCTCCTCAGAGAGGTTCTGGATCTCGGGTGAGTCATCTCGGCGAGCCCGCTTAAGGGGTCTAGCAGCAGAAAGGGATGACACCCGGGGGTAACTTGAAGGAGCAGCTGGGCTTCCCAGTCTCCTAGTCAGTGCCTCCAGGGATTGCGACATGGAGGACAATTTGGATAACACAGATTCGTTAATCTTATTCTGTGTTTCCCATTGCCCTGAGATCACCTGAACCTCAGGGTACAGCACCGGAGCTGCAGTCTCTGCAGAATCAGTCGGGGCTTCTGGGCGTCCGCAATTATTGCAGGACCCCTCAACCAGCGTCCCGGTGCATGTAGCACAGGTAGTGGTAGAATTGTCTGCCTTCACAGCACTTTTCTTTGCTGGGGCCATGCCGACAGCAGAGGAAAAGAATAAGCCAAGTAGGAAACCGGAACACCGGCGGCTTACCGACCGCTTTAATGCGGTGGAGGGGAGCGGTGTGTGTGTGGCTTCCGCGAGGGTAATGTCCGGTCTCCTCCGGGAGCGCAGCAGTGCACTCATCCAGTCTTCAGTAGGAAAGTGAGAAGACGCCGCCGCCAGTAAAAACGTGGGCGGAGCTGAAAACACGCGGGAAGCACACACACACACACACACACGCCCAGCGATGACATCATCCTATGGGCTGCTCCACATCTCTCCAAGCAGCCATCTTAAGAAATCTGGTGCTGGAGCCCGCAGCGCGGGAGATATAGTATCAACACTATACCCAGGGCTACATGCAACATCTGTAGCCCGCAGCCGCAGCCCCTGTGACACACAGGGCGGTCAGCTATGGTGACCCCAGCACAGGGTACACCGCCAGAACCGCGGACCCGAGGGTGCGCGCGGTCTGAGTGTCATTAAACACATAAAGTGCCAGACACTACCCCCAGGCACACCGGAGACACACAAGGTGCCTCAGTGCCAGTCCGGTCTGTAAGCACCATTTAGGGAGGCCTCGGACTGGGCTGGCTCCAGTCCAGTCTGTAAGCATCATTTAGGGAGGCCTCGGACGGAGCGGAGCTGTGCAAGGCTCCTGTCTCCCACTTCTCAGAGCCCCCCAAAGAGGGATGGGAAGGAGCGCGGCAGCGTACCGGGAGAACACCATGTGTCCAGGCTCTAGGCCCTCCGGTACCTCGACCTGTGTGTTCCCCCATGGGTGAACAGGGAGACTGCCGGAGGTCCCCGACCGGGACCTACCTTATCTTCATACGCCATCACGTAAGCTGTGAGAATGCTGTGATGTGCAAGCAAAGCGTGCGATACCTCCGAGCACACTAAGTTTAAAACTGAGGGTCTTCCCTGCGGTAGGGGTTTATATGCGGAGGGGGCAGTGTCTACAAACTTGTAGTACCTAGTGTGGCCTCCGGAGGGCAGTGCCCTAAACCCCATTGTCTGGGTCTCCCATTATGATGATCAGAAAACACCTGGCATTGTAAACTAACTGCATATAATAGTGCAATTCTCAAAGGGAAGAAAGGAAAAAAAAAAAAAAAGGGGGGGGGGGGGGGGGTGTCTTCATACAGTGAATTTTTTGTTTGGTAAATATGTTTATACATACATACTCTAGGTATAACTAGGCACTTCTGTCCATCTTACCTGAATAGTTTCAGATGCTTGGTCTCCAGAAGAGTCATCTTTAAGAAAATAGTTCTCCACAATTTCCTTCTGATAGCACTGATTCTTGCACACTGGACAGTTGACCATAGCTAGAAAGATACAAGAGACTATTAAGTCAAGCAGATGTGCCAGCTCAGCAGACAGCTTATATGCATACACAGATAACTCTGGAACTGGACATGTTATTTTAAAATTATTATATTAAAAATGCACTTTGATTAAATGCATTCTTGCTGAATAGGAGGGCTGGCCACAGCACATCCATATAAGCAAGTATTTAGGACTCTAGAGGTAGGTATCATTTTCACATACAAAAATGGCTTTATCCCATTCTCATGTATTTAAATACTAAATATGGCTCACTGCCATCTGCCACTTAAAGCAAGGTAGAAGCAGACGCTAATTTGCCTTCTGTGGATGCGGCATCCTTCCAGTCCAACTTATATGCAAGTTTCAAAGCTTGATTTTTCAGCTCTAATTTTTGCAAAACACATGCCATTATCAGTGTAGTCTTAGGGTGTACAGAAGCTTACCACAATAAAGGCCCCGTTACATTGGCAGACATTGTTCACAATGTCGCCTATATGTCACGCTTTGGAGGCGTACCAGCGAAATAGTTAGGATGTCGTGTATAAGGGCCGCTTTACACACACCAACTTCTGTGAGCAACTTCTGAACAGATCTCTGGTTGCAGTGAAATCATGGACACATTGCTCCATTTTGTGGCTGTGATTTCACTGCAACCAGAGATCTGTTCAGAAGTTGCTCACAGAAGTCGCCCTAACACTGCGATTCAACAATAAGTTGGTGGATCGTTCATCACAGGTTTGAGAACATGTTCTCAAACCGGACGATCAACGATCCACCAACCTGGTAGATCGTTGTGCGCAACACTGCAATAACGATGTCATGAACAACTTCACCCATTGACACTAATGAGCATGGATCATTCGCAGGGTTTGCGTACGATCCCTGCTCACAACAATGTTGGAGAGTTGTCCACGATATCTAGACATGTGACAACTCACCAATGTTGTCAAAACGATGTCTGCAACAACCGCACGCCCACGAGATCGTTGCAGACATCGTTCCAATGTCGTACCATGTAACGGTACCTTAAGATGTAAAATATGTTCACTTTAATATGGAGTAGTCACTCTTTCTGTTGCTATAACAAGTCCTAGAGTATCCCTCAGAATACAGTATGGTAAAATGTGATTTATTAAACTTTGCTTATCTGCAGACTGGATTTGGGGCTTAAGTACAGAGATGTGGCTCAGTCAGGCGACAAGTTCATGCAGGCCAGTTCTAGGTAGCCAACCACATGTCAGCGGCCTCAGAATATCTAGCACTGCATTCGGCTCCCATGATTTAGCCGAGGTCCGTACCCCTGCGCAGTTCATCATTGCCACTATTGTACAGATGTGTAACGGTTTACTAATCACATTGCCGAACTACACAATCTTTATAGCCAGGATTTGAATGTGCCCCTTGTTTCTATGCCTAGCCAAGGAACTGAAGGAACACTAGAGCACAAAGGGTCCTGACTATAAGACTGAAGATATAGATATGAATAGTTTATATTAACTAATTGCCTACACAAAAAGGAAAAGTAATTAAAGGGACAGAACCATCAAGGTCAAACAAGAAAAGCAGAATTATTATGTCTGAGGGTTCAGACTTAAGCAAAATTATATTATTGTGTAACGATGTCACAAGTTTTAACTCTCCAGTAACCTCCTACTTACATCAACTTTATGCTTTCAAAGTGTACCTCATTACTTATGCCCAAAGTATGAGGGGCTACAAAAAAGCCAAGCAACAAAATTATGCTTTAACCCTTTAGTTACAATCTTCCTTCTTTAAACAGCCAAAACCGCTGCCTTTAACAATTTTATTTGTTGGCTTGTGTCCTTATCCTCCACATCAAGACCTATAACATTTGTTTGTAAAAAGCATGCCTTTTTTGGCACAAAATAAGCTTTTGGAGTCATAAACCTGCATTGTAAGGTTGCTTATGCTATAATATTCAGACATTGGTCTATTGTCAAAATTCAGTCTCCTATAAAGCTGAGTCAATGGCTAACCTTGATAGAAGTACGAAGATGTCAATGACTGGGCCCTTCAGCAGGCCTCCAGCCATGACATGTGATCACGGGTGCTAGCCAATCACAGCGCGGCCTGCTCTGACATCACTGGCCGGGGGCGGAGAGAAGAAGCAAGATGGCAGCCCCCATGATGGAACCGAAGGAGGAGGAACCACAAGGCCCAGCAGACCGGGAACAAAGCACGGAGGACACCGGAAAGCACTGCAGAACGGGGGACAAGGTAAGAAATACTGCGCAGCGCCCCCACCATAGGATTACCGTATTGACCCGTGTATAAGCCGAGGGGGGGGGGGGGGGGGGAACTTTTCAGCCCATTTTTTGGGCTGAAAAACTCGGCTTATACAAGAGTATATACGGTATGTAGTCAAGATCGAACACAAAGTTGCTCATTTTCATGTGTATCATTGTTTTACTTAGTTAAAATTGACAGTTACACTTTAGTGGTAACCCCGACCCCCCATGAAATCAAAGTCTCAGCCCCTACAATATGCTGCTCTGAGATCAGGTAGCAAAAAACTAGTAAAAAAGTCAGTGATATGGCTTATCCCAGAGATAAAGTCACACAGTTCATTCAGTATGGCTAGTGCAAAGAAAACTGAAAATGGAAGCAGCCAGCAAAGGGGAAAACTGGAAAAAACAGGAACAAGTCAGAATACCCAGAAATTGTATAATTTATCATGCACACAGCAGCTTAAACTAAAAATTGCCAAAATGAGAGACTTCGGAATTTTTAGGTAATCTCCAAAGCTTCCAACCCCCCCAACCTGGGTCATTCCTGCGCAGTTGTGCTCCCGCTGGGAATGCTACATCGTTGTGTTTGACATAATGAGCAACGATCTCAATGCTACGCTATGGAGAGATTCACAACGACCTCGGTATAATTCTGGATCGCTAGTGCGTCGTTTTTCACATCGCTGGTAAGATGCCTGTTTGACATCTTACCAGCGATGTGTAAACGACGCACCAGCGATCTCTGCACATCGGGATCGCTGATGCGTTATGTGAGACTGGGCCTTAAGGCAACAGGGTGGGTTCTGTGTGTCCCCCAATGAGAGGCTAGGAGAAAAGGATTTTACGGTGAGTACACAAAAATCTTCTTTTGTCCATCGCCTCATTGGGGGACACAGGACCGTGGGACGTCCCAAAGCAGTCACTGGGTGGGAAAACAATGGAAACGTCAATGCTGAACACACATCAGCTGTACACTACAGATGGGCAATGGCCGCCTGAAGGACGCTCCTGCCCAGACTTGCATCTGCGGATGCGTAAGTATGTACTTGGTAATGTTTAGTGAAGGTGTGTAAGCTGGACCAAGTGGCAGCTTTAAACACCTGCTGTACTGACACCTGGTGCCTGAAGGCCCAGGAAGCCCACAGACATGGTAGAATGCGCTCTGAGGCCCGTCAGAGGTGGCAAAATGTTTGAGTTCGTAAGTCTCCGTGATGGTGGATCGAATCCATCTGACTAAGGTAGCCTTGGAAGCAGGCTTACCTTTGCAGGTCCCAGATGTGAGCAGAAAGAATCTGAGTCTCTAAATGATGCAGTTCAATACGTAAATACGTAGAGCTCTAACCAGGTCCAGTGTATGTAGAGCCTTCTCAACCCGATGGACAGGGGCCGGACACAGACAGGAGAGAGATGTCCTGGTTTAGATGAAAAATCCGACACCACCTTGGGAAGAAGGTGGGTACTGGACGCAAAACCACTTTGTCCTGGTGAAAAAACAGAAACGGCTGTTTTAAAGACAGTGCCGCCAGTTCCGACACTACGTAGTGACGTGATAGCAACGAGAAACGCCACCTTTTGTGCGAGACGAAGAAAAGGGACTTCCCTCAGGAGGTTCAAAAGATGGACTCTGAAGCACCGTGAGCACGAGATTCAAATCCCACTGATCCAGGGTTCTGCGATATGGTGGGGCAATGTGACAGGCCCCTTGCAGAAAGGTCCGTATCTGCGGGATCTTGGCCAAACGTTTCTGGAACAGCACAGAAAGTGGAGATACTTGGCCCTTCAGCGAACCCAGGGACAAGCCTGCGTCAAGCCCCGATTGTAGGAAGCTGAGTACCGTGGACAGTGAAAAGGGCCATGGGGGGAGGGGGTGGGTGACCTTTTGAAGTACACCGGGCCAAGATTATTTTCCACGTGCGGTGATATATTCTCACTGAGACTGGTTTACGAGGTTTTGGCATGGTGGAAATAACCTATGGAGAAAGACCCACCTGAGTCAAAACCCAGGACTCAAGTGCCACGCCATCAAGTTGAGTGCTGATGAATTGTAATTGAAGAACGGTCCCTGGGATAGAAGATCCGGTAGCTTCCAGGGTACATCAGCCGTCATTTGCACGTCTTCTGGATACCAGGTGCGCCTGAGCCAGTCTGGGGCCACCAGAATGGCGCGTCTGCATTCAGTCCTGATTTTCCTCACTATCTTGGGGAGAAGCGGTAACGGGGTAAAGATGTACGGTAGATGAAATTTTGACCAGTCTTGTACGAACGCGTCCGCAGCTAGCGCCTGAGGGTCGTGTGACCCTGGCCATTAACTCCGGTACTTTGGTGTTGAGGCGGGATGCCATGAGATCGACGTCTGGCGTTCCCCACTGCTGACAGATAAGCTGGAATACTTCCGGGTGCAGTGACCATTCTCCCGAGTCCATTCCTTGGCGACTTAAGACGTCCGCCTCCCAATTGTCCACCCCGGGGATGTGGACTGCTGAGAGAACAGAGTCGGTATCTTCCACCCACTGTAGTGTACGGCGTAACTCCTGCATTGCTTGGCGACAGTTCCTCCTTGGTGGTTGATATATGCCACCGATGTGGCGTTGTCCGTCTGAATCCAAATCTGTTTCTTCGCTACTAGGTGGTGGAATGACCGAAGAGCTAGGTATATTGCTCCGAGTTCCAGAACGTTGATGGAAAGGAGTGACGTCTTGAGTCCACGTGCCTTGTGGTGAATGTACACCGCTCCCCAACCCTTTAGACTTGCATCTGTAGCAAGTACTTCCCAGTAAGGGAGAAGGAAAGATCGACCTCGGGACAGCGTTCCAGGTCTGAGCCACCATCGCAGCGATATCCTGGTCGAGACAGAAGGAATTGTCTGCCGAGGGATGCTGGATGTCTGTTCCAGTTCTTGAGAATTGCCAACTGCAGTGGTCTCAGGTGGAGCTGGGCAAATGGCACAGCCTCTATCGCTGCTACCATCTTGCCCAGGACCTTCATCACCTGTCTGAAGGACTGTGTCCGACGTCATAGGAGGGTGCAAACTCTCGACCGGAGAGCTTGTGCCTTGTTCTTTGGTAATTTGATTTTGGCTGTCATGGTATTGAATTGCATACCTAAATAGGTTAAGGATTGGGTTGGTATCAGGGCAGACTTCTGGTAGTTGATTAACCAGCCGAACATCTGCAACACGTTCACCGTGATTGTGACGCTTGACTCGCATTCCGTGAATGTGGGCGCCTTGACGAGAAGGTCGTGTAGGTACGGGGTCACCACAATTCCCCGAGAGTGTAGCACGTCATGACAGCCATGACCTTTGTGAATACCCTTGGGGCTGTTGCCAAACTGAATGGGAAGCACCATGAATTGGTTGTGATCTTGATCCACTGCAAACCTGAGGAATCGTTGGTGAGATACTGCTATCGGGATGTGTAGATAGGCGTCCTGTATTACACAATACAATCCCCCTATTTAGCACTGCGTGCCTGGGGTTTGTATAGGCTCCTGTACACATTTGTCTCCTGGGAGTATCCTTTCATATAGAATCCCCATGTCGCCTGTCCACATTTGTTATGGAGGCTGCAGGAGCCCTTGCACTATGCCGTGCATGGCGCTGGATGCCTTTGGAGGAATGCCCCGAAGGGCTGTACCTGGTCTTCCAGATCCTGCAGCCCATATCCTGATGGAGGTCCGGATCTATTCTCGACATCAGGATGATGGTGTATCTCTACTTCTAGCCAGGTACCCACAGGGGCTGGAGAAGGAGGGCAAACACATGAGGGTTCATGTACGTCCGAAGTCTCAACTTCTGCCCAGACCCCAGAGGGGAAGGGATAACAGCATGAAGGGAAAAAATTCCAGCTCAGCTCTGAAGCCCACAAGGTGGGGAGAGAGTGAGCATGCCGGGGCCTCTGGGCCCATTTCTTGTGACCATGAGGGGGGGAGAAACACTGAGCAGTGCTCTAAAAGAATCAGTTCCATTTAAAGAGAAGTTGTTTAAAGGGGTTGTCCAGTACTTGACAACCCCTTCTTATTTCCCATGTTCCACCAACTAAAAGGCAATATTTATCTCCAGTGCCAATGCGGTTCTAGCGATGTCAGAGGTCACATTCCCAGGGCTCACATGACATTAAGACATGAGATCCCTGCAACCAATTATCGTCAGTATCCTTGTCCCCACTTTCAAACACAGGAGTACTCAACAGGAAGTGAGGGGCAGTCGCAGCTCCCACTACCAGTTGAGTACTCTTGCTGAAAGAAGGAAGCGAGCACTAATTGGTCATGGGGATCGCAAGTCTTAAGGCCCAGTTACACCCACAGATAATTGATGTCCTATCGAGAAGGCTGCAGGACCTGTGAATGTGCTCAGTGCCTCTAGGATCTGGCACTGCACCACGTGACTAAGTGCACTGTCAGCGACATCACATGGAGCAGTGTCAGATCCTAGAGGCACCGAACACAAACTCACAGGTCCTGCAGCCTTCAGGGATGAAAGGACATCACCATAGGAGGGTGAATAATTGGCACAGCAGTTGAAGTCACACATTCTCACACACACACACACACGGCTGTGTTGTGTGGATCCGTTTTTGGTGCAGTTTCTGAAACTGCCCTTTGGCTCCAGCCACAAGCCACGTCCTATTTGGCTCCACAATGTAAGTTTTCAAAGTGTATTATCTCGGGGTACAGGGGGGCTCAAGGGCTTTGGAAAGCCTTGCCGGAATGCAGGAGACATGCTGTATTCAGTGCTGTAATTAGATCACCATGCATGGTTGGTGACAGGTCCTCTTTAACCCTGATATACTGTACAATTTACTAAATTTGAAGTTTGTTTAATCACAGCAAATTTACCGCATCTGCCGCGCAACAGTTGACTTGCGGTAAGCCCGCATTCACTCTATGGGACTTGCAACAGGAGCGGCTTTGCTGCGATCCTGCAAAACCAGGAACTTGCAGCAAGCCCAAAAATCACAGCTAACCGTGGGTTTGACTTGCTGCAAGTGCTGGATCACGGGGAAAAAAAAAAATAAATAAATAAAAAATAAAACTTCCCTCAGGTCTCAGAGAAAGAATAGGGGCTTGCCGCAAGTCAGCCGTTACACACAGCAGATGCAGTAAATTTGCCAGAACTGCTGCGATCCAGCAAAAAAGCTGATGTGCAAGCAGCCTAACAGATTATTTTCTCGTGTACTATTGATTTCTAAGATTAAAAGTCAATAGAATGGTTACTCTAAAGCTGGAGTTACACTTAGCGGTGTTCTGGAGACCCGTCCAATGATCGGGATCGCTGGAACATAGTTACGTAATCACTGGTGAGATGCCAGACAGGCAGATCTCACCAGCGATCAAAAACACCCAGCGTTGTGCCGACACTCGATGGTAGCTGGGATCAGTCAGGCGCACAGTGGGTGTCGCTGGTCAATGCCCCTGTCACACTTGCATGCGCGATAGTGGCAGACCAACGATTGAAAAATTGTCACGGCCATTCCACAACGATCAGCTCGCTGCGGCAAGTCACACGCAGCGACGTCGCTGCAACGTCACAAAAGCTGTAGCGACGTTGCTGTGTGTAATCCAGCCTTAACGCTTTTCATTGAAAAGGTCTGAGGATTGTCAATTCCTGATAGTGAACCTAGCATTTTAGGTAACTTCAGCATAAGCAGCTGTTTTTTCTGCAGAAGGTAGGGGGGGTTAAGGGGACACCCATTTTCCCCTCTGCATAGTCTGTTTTGGGCTATAATTTGCATGCTACTCACACATTTTAACACTTTGGAGCTTTATAAATGCCGACACTCAATATTGAAACATGCTCAAAACAAAAAGTACTATAAGGGCATGGAAAGAAAAGCTCTATTGAAGTTTCTTGGATATAGCAATGCCCTTGGGGATGACCGTACACATATGAAGTACTGTGTTAATCACAATATGAGAATACAGGCAAACATGGGATCATCCAGATAAATGGTACCTTCAAGTAACTAAAATGAAGCTACTTGAAGCCCTAAGCAGGTGACCTCCCTCTAATCTGACTAAAGGTAAAAGTATCATGATTTTTAGGAAATTAGCATTTAGCAACACCACGATAATCTGCCAGCATACACAACCTGCTAATCACCCAAACAAGCTAAAGGCTCAGTTGGGTGAAATGATTTTATGGTTTATGAATAAGATCACTTGTGCTTTAGAATGGCAGTCTGCGTGGACTGAGATTACAGATCATTCATTGCACATCTGCTGTTTTAAGAGGCTATTAAACAATGGTCAACTGGCAAATATTTACCAATCAGTGGTCACTTAAAGGGACTCTCACCAGGTTTTTGCCATCCCATCTGACAGCAGCATAATGTAGAGAGACCCAGCGATGTCACTTACGGAGCTGCTTGATGTCACTTTGATGCAATTAGCTTTCTCTGCTTCAGATTTAGCCGTAATGACTATGCTGGACTATTTGATTAGTCCTACAATGTTAATCTCCAACTGATTGAACAGTGATTTTATGAAATCTACACTGAGCAGCCCAGTAAGAGATCGTTGGAATCAGTGTCTCTGTCTCTACATTATACTGCTGTCAGATGAGATGGCAAAAACCTGGTGACAGTGGCCCTTTAAAAAGGACTCATCCACCCCCCCCCCATGGATTTGAATCTAAGTGCAGCACTGAATGCAGCATGTACGCTGCATTCAGGTAAGGGGTCCCCCCCATGTGTGTGGCTGGTAGCCTGAGATATAGGTTTTGTAAAACTTATGGCCACTTTACACACACCAACTTATCTGTCCAACTTCTGAACAGATCTCTGGTTGCAGTGAAATCATGGACACATTGCTCCATTTTGTGGCTGTGTACAAATGGAACAATGTGTCCATGATTTCACTGCAACCAGAGATCTGTTCAGAAGTTGGACAGATAAGTTGGTGTGTGTAAAGTGGCCATTACAGTTAGAAGCCATGGAGATAGGTGGGTCCAGCACCAAGAACTCATGCCATGCCCCCTGCGTCTCTGTGCCACCTCCCTCCTGCCAGTCATTTCATCCTCATCTGTGCGTCCTTTTGCTGCTTGACACAGACAGAGGGAGGTAATGCTTCTCTGTGTTCCCACACACCTGTCCCACCTCTTGCTCGGACATCAGCTCCTTTCCCCGCCCTGCTCTGTGTTATGCACAAAGTAGAACGGCCAAAGGAGCAGACGTCAAAGCAGGAGACGGGACAAGCGTCCGGGAGCGCAGAGAAGCAATACCTCGCTCTGCGCTTGCATCAAGCAGCAAGAGGAGGCATAGGCGAGGTGAAATGACTGGCAGGAGGGAGGCAGCACAGAGGGCATGAAATGCTCCCGTGGACCAAGGTGGCTCCAACACAAGGGACTACCTCCATGGCTTCTAACTAAGTTTTACAAAGCCTAAATATCGATGTACCAGCCACACGGGGGACCCCCCTCGCCTGAATGCAGCATACATGCTACATTGAGTGCTGCACTTAAGATTAAAAACCATGGGGTGGGAAGACAGGTTCCCTTTAATTTTGTCCAGTTAACGAGGACCTGTCACCTGGAATTAAGGCCCTACACCATCACTTCCTGTCCCTACACCTTCCTAGCTGCTCCCTATCGATCCCTATCTGTGCTAAAATGGCCCTATAAAAGATTAGAAAAATGAATTCTAACTTGCATAAGTCCGTGAGTAAGGGCACTGAGAAGAAGGTGCCAGGCTCCATGTAGCACTCCTCTATGCAGCTGTGCACGCCCCACTGGGCGGCGTTGTTTCTTCCTCTCTGCCCCTCTATTTGGAATCTCCCGCCCTCTGGAAGCTTGTCATGATCAGACCGGCTTCAATAAGCACATCACATGCGCAGAGTCTGGCCGATCATGTGATTGGCCCCATAATGCACTGAGGCTGCTCACGTGATCGGCCCCATAATGCACCGGGCCGGAAGTGACGTAGCGCCCGATGCACTACAAGCTTCCAGAGCGTGTGGGAAATTCCAAATAGAGGGGCAGAGAGGAAGAAAACGCCGCCCAGCGGGGCGTGCACAGCCGCATAGAGGAGTGCTACATGGAGCCTGGCACCTCCTCAGTCCCATTACTCACGGACTTATGTAGGTTAGAATTCATTTTTCTAATCTTTTATAGGGCCATTTTAGCACAGATAGGGATCGCTAGGGAGCAGGTAGGAAGGTGTAGGGACAGGTAGTGATAGTGTAGGGCCTTAATTCCAGGTGACAGGTTCCCTTTAAGGCTCGCGTCACACCAGCATTTTTTGCAATCGGGCACAGATCTGTAAAAAAAAAAAAAAAAAAAAAAAACCACAATCTTTTTTAGGATATTTCACTTGTGAGCCTCAATGAGGACAGCATTACTGATGTGTGTAAAGTGCAACGCAAATAATATCGCTATATAAACGAATAATTATATTATTTTTAAAGGTACTGCCCAAAGGAAAGATGGCTGCTGGGGGGGTGGAGGGATTTTTTGCTGGATTCAGGGCATGCACGCCACATCAGTCACACAGACTTTCATAACGATACCGTATACTTTTTAGATCCTGTTTGTGTTGGAAAACCAGATCCATGCCCAATTGCAAAAAAAAAATGCTGGTATGAAACTAGCCCAAGTGTTATTGGTCACCAAGGGTCAATAAGTCTAGTAAGTGCCCTCCCATCATTGGATTTTTAACTTATTAGAGAACAGGTTTTTTTTTTTAATGCAAAAATGACAATTTATTATCTGCCATGGTGGTTTATTTCAGACAACTACAACTTACAGCAGTCAAAAAACCTCACTGCTGGAGACATTTGTACAGTACAGATGGACGTCTTATTATACTAGCCATTTAAATGTTTGTTGTCACCTTATGATAAACTTGTAACAATTGTCTTCCACCAGTCTGGAGACTATGGAGTGAAGATGGGGGAAGGGAGTTATCTCCACTTCCTGTCAATCAACCCACAAAGAAAAACCTACATCTGGCTGATAAGGAGGAACAATAGAAAGAATTCAACTGCACAGAGAATGGAGGGAAGATTACCTGGTGGTCTGCAGCTAAACCCAACCCCCCAGCATGTTCTGCAACATTTTACATTCACACCCTCAGCAGTTCTACACACTGGTATTTATGGCTGCACAATATATACCATTCCCACTACTCTGCATGCTGCTCTTGTGATTTACAAAATAACAACATGTGTCTTGCATGCTTCTTCTAGAGTTAACTTTGCAGATGAAGACTTAGTGGGTGTAAATGAATTAAATGTATACATGTACAGCTCTAGTATCCCAGTATAGGCCGAATGTTTACACACATGGGCCAGGAAACTTTCCCCTACAGATAAACTGGATGGATGGCCAAAAGTTGCCTTAAAAAGCAGGGCTGTGAAGTTGGCATAAAATGGGAGTGATTACATAACTAGATATAGAAGCTCAATGCTGAATGTTATTGGTCCACCTTATATTATTGTATCAATGATTAAGAGCCTAATGTTCACTTTGTACTACAATAAACGTATCACTTAAACATGAGCCATGTACTGGAGTCAGAGGTTTGGCTTATAACCTCCACAGCCTTAATGTGTACTGGGGAGAGCTCTGCATACTGGTAGTCTGTAGTGGTACTGTGTAGTTAGCCATATAATAAAGGAGTCATGCATTAAGGGAACCATTATATGCTCACATGGGTCAGATTAGACAATGTTATGACTTGCAATATGCATCAAAAACTACTACCCCCATAAGAAAAAACAAGATCTATGCAGTTAGCCGCATGGTACTTTTCTGCACAGCGCATATTGTAAGGCCTCTCTGCAAAACAAGAGTAAAAACAAATGATGTGAAGGTCAATCCTGGACTTCCAGAGATCTTGTAGTGGGGAAAAAGCAGAATAGCAAAGTCACTTCTACAGAGGGATCCTACATACAAACCACAGTACAAGCTGGGCCTTGTAGTGCCAGTGCTGCACGTGGAGGGGTGCCCCCCACCATTAGAACTACATGTGCTGTGATGGCTGCAGTATCACGCTGGGAGCTTCTATAGAACTTTCAGAAAGTTCTGATGTGTATAGAGCAATACATGCTGGCGCTGTTAGTTCCACCCCAGGATAATCCCTTTTTCTCACTGATCCGGCCTCTCAATGGTCCGGCTCTACCTGGCCCCGCAGCCCGAGTTCCGCTCCGGGGGCTGCGGTCATTGTGCTGGGCACCACGTGCGGCCCAGGCGGGCGCTGCGAGCTCCGGCCTGTAGGGGGCGCAGCAGTGTGTGGAGCCGGCCGGACAGCGTCTCTGGGCCCCGGGCGCAGTGTGGGCCCAGGGCGCCATCTCGGGCCTGCAGGGCGGGCGGGCCTCCCTTTGTTCTGTAGGCCGGGCCTCACGCTGCAGTGTGGGGGCGAGGCGGCGCCGCTGGAGGCCGCACAGGTCGCGGCAGGGACGCGGGGGGCGCACAGGAGAAATGGCGGGAAAGCTCTTACCGGCTCCGGGGTCGGGGCTGGCCTCGGCGGGCTCGGCGCTCAGGCACACCTTACACATGGTGTGCAGGCACGGCAGCAGCTGCGGCTCCCGCTCCGCCCGCAGGCGGCTCTTGCACACGCCGCAGTTCTCCAGCAGCTCCGGGCCGTCGGCCACGGGCTCCCCGCTGCCATTATCGCCGTTGTTGGTGGTGGTGGTTGTGGTGGTGGCAGTGACGGTGGCTGTGGCCGTGCTCCTCTTTTCGCGCGTCACGGTGGCCGACATGTTCTCCGGGCGGCGGCTGCAGCAGACGGCGGCTTGTGAGAGTCTGATGAGGCGAGGCTTCCTCTACAGGCGCTGATGGCGGATGAATACACACGCGGTGCTCGGAGCGGTACAGAAACCCCCGCTCTCCAGCAGCGGCGGAACAATCAATTAAGAGAGGACGTGCTGGCTACGCGATGACGTCAGGAAGGGGGCGGGGCCGGCTCCGATGGCGCCATGTGGTGGCTGACTAACTGACTCCAGGCGTTGATTGTCCGGAACTTCTTCTTTCCTTCTCGAATCCCTCCGCGCCTCAGAGTGGGCGGATCACATTATGGCGCCTCAGGGTGGGCGGGGCTCAGTGTGGCGCCACTGTCCTTCGTGTCCCACTAAAATCCCAAATGTATCAATACGAGCAGAGAGACGCCGTAACCGTGATTCATGACTAAACACCACAGCACTGGCACCGTCAATGAGCTTCTGCTCGATGCATAACAGTGGCTGTGAAAAGTTACCTAAGTTATTCACCAAATTAACAATTTCATGACTTTGGGCAACTTTAGGGGGAAAAAGAGGAGTTGTAGAAAGTAAAATATCTGGAATCACACAGGCAGAATAGGGCCCCTGGGGCTGGGCCCTTTCAGTGGCATAACTTGAGGCTCATGGGCCCCCGATGAGAAAGTTCCCACGGGGCCCCTAATTATTGCACATCTTTCATAACATTAGTCCTTTTTATATAGGCCAAAGGGACTTTTGGGGCCCCCCTAGGCTCCAGAGTCCGGGTTCAATTGCAACCCCTGCACATGTTGTAGTTACGACCCTGGGCCCTTTACAGCTCAAAGAGCTCATCGGGAAGTCCAATTATTATTTATATTATATATTTATATAGCGCCATTAGATTCCATGGAGCTTTACTTATGCAGGGGCAGACAAGGACAAGTACAGTAAGTTAAGGACAATCAAATTGTACAGGTACAGTGCGACAGGGGACCCTGTCCATGAGGGCTCACGGCCTACATGTAATGGGTGGGGATACAGTATGAGAGGAGAGGGAAGTGCCGAGCATGAGACGGTGCGGTGGACCAGGTCTCAGTGTAAGTTGTAGGCTTGTCAGAAGAGGTGGGTCTTCAGGTTTCTCTTGAGGGCTCCTAGGGTAGGTGAATGCCTGATATGTTGGGGGAGAGAGTTCCAGAGTATTGTGGATACACGGGAGAAATCTTGTATCCGGTTATGAGAGGGGAGTAGAGAAGGATGTCTTGTGAGGATCGCTGGTTGCGTGAGGGTAGGTATCGGGAGACCATGTCAGAGATGTATGAAGGGGACAGGTTGTGAATGGCTTTGTATGTCATGGTTAGGGTTTTGAACCAGGATCTCTGGGAAGTGGGGAGCCAGTGAAGGGCTTGGCAGAGGGGGGAGACAGGGGAGTAGCGGGGAGACAGGTGAATTAGTTGGGCAGCGGAGTTGAGGATAGATTGGAAGATTGGAGAGGTGCGAGGGAGGTAGCGGGGAGGCCGGTAAGAGGGATGGAGTTAACAGTGTCTTTCTTAGACTTCAATGCAGCCCAATTTGCCCCAAATGTCTGAAGTGGTGCAGAGGGGGGTCCTCATGTGTCCTTTATAAGGAGAACCTAGGTGCCCTTGTAAGACCTGTTAACATTTATATATATGGTTAAAGGAATGTGTTGTGGACTCTTCTTTGTGTTATACTGTCACCTGCTGCCAAAAAGGAAAGGATAGCAGAGAAACCCCCCTGCTGCTGAGAGTGACATGGAACAGTCCAGGAGATGGATGGGAGGGGTCTCCTGAAGGAGAAGAAAGAACTTCCATGTGTGTTGCAGAGAGAGACAGACCTAAAGAGACTGATGTCGAGTTAGGGGCCAGACGGCACGTGCAAGCTGAGATCCAGGACAGAGATCCAAGACTGACTGCACTCCAAACGCCTGTCAGCGAATTACGGGCCCCAACGGCAACGAGGTACCTCGCAGTAAAACTTGTAGTAAAGTGTGCACACTGTTTTAGTTAGGGAGAGATAGGAAAAGACTGCAGTTCGATATACAAGCTGTAGAAAGAAAACGAACACTCTGCGTCTCGCTCGATAAAGACTTTGCATTTCTTTATTTAAAGACATTCAGAGACCTTGCATTCTCTGCAGACTAGGCACAGTGGTTATATGTATTGTATTTACTTTTGCACACCTTCCCGCTCCTTCCCCTTCTTTTCCCTCAGTTGCATTAAAATTGCATTTGTTTAACATTCTGTGTTCCGTGCAGTCCTTGCGTATCCCGTTACCTGTGGGCTATTACACTTGGCGTAGCCGGCAGGATACGCAGGCTGGTACTGAACAATGGAAGGACAGAGGGATGTTGTTGATGTAAATGTTCCAATACAACCTGATAGGGGAATACCAGCAAGGCAATTGTCCCTGGGTGCTATGCTGACCCATATACCAAAATTTACTGGCAACAATATACCTCTCCATGACTGGGCGCAGAGAGTGAGGGGCATGTTGAAAGTAGCAGGAGTAACTGCAGAAAACCAAGGGGAGATACTGTTGATTGCCCTTGAGGGCCATGCTCAGGAGACTGTTTTATTGCGCCCTGAGAGTGAAAGAAAGACATTAGAACAGGTGGTGAAGATTCTGGAGAGGGTGTATGGCGGCAAGCCAGAAGCAGGTGATTTGCAGGCACAACTGTTCTACCGGCTGCAGGGTGAAGAGGAAGGCTTGCCACAGTATGCGAATGCCCTCCAGAGAATAATGAGACAAATGCTTACAGCAGAGCCAGAGCTAGCACAGACTTCTGGTTACGCTGACCGTACCCTGCGAGATCAATTCCTCAGAGGATTACATAACCCCAAGATCAGAAGTGCTCTCCGTGAACGGCTCAGGGTAGAAAAAAAATTAACTTTTCAGGAAGTACTGGAAGAAGCAGTCTCCCGCACACAAGCTGAAAATTGCGACCCGCAGAACGCGGGGGGAGAAGTTTGTGCTCATAGAGTAGTCCCGAGTGAGAGAAACCGAGAACCAAGCCAGCTTGAAGCTAAAGTGGATCAGTTACAAGAGACTGTTACTGCTCTACAAGAGTTGCTGAAGAATATGCAAGCCCCAGCGTCAGAAGTACGAACGGCAGCACCGCGGCAGGGTACCCGCGTGTATACCTATCGAGAAGAGAGGGGACAGATCGAGCAGAGGCGATCCAGACCCGCTAGAGACTACCAATGCTGGAACTGTGGAAATCGGGACCATATATCACGGCACTGCCCGGAGAGGAGGATGTCTCAAGAAAGACCGCCGTTAAACTAGTACCTCCCTCTATGGTCGGGCACATGGGGGGGGGACCAACTGAGCTTAGAGAAAAGAACCGCCCTGAAGATATAGCAGCCAGCACGCCAACAATCACAGCCGAATTTGAAGGGAAAGCAGTAAGATGCCTGATGGATACTGGGTCTCAAGTGACCACCATGCCAGAACAGTTCTTCTATCAACACTTTGGACAAACTGTATCCATTGATAAGAGGACACATATCAGACTGAAGGCTGCGAATAATCTTCCCATTCCGGTTGTAGGGGTCGTGTGGATGAACATACGTGCCTGTGGTCAGAACTTAGGCCAAAAAGGGATCGTGTTAACGGAGGGCCGGTATGACAGAGAAGTGCCGGCTATTGTAGGCATGAACATCCTGAAGGAACTAGACCAGTTGCTCTTCAACAAGGAAGGCTGTGATTACTGGAAAATGACTGCTGCTAACGGGCCCGCTCAAAAGGTCTTCCAACACCTTATCCGTGCCAGGGGGCTGTGGAGGAATGGTGGGAGCCGCTACCCAGTGGGGAGGGTTCGAGTCCCAAGACAGACAACAATTACTCTACCTCCAAATCGGGAGACAGTCCTCACCTTGCCAGTCGGGGCCCATCGTATGCTCGAGGGGATGGAGGTGTTGGTAGAACCTTACCGTGGTGAAGAGAACGGAGACGAACCGTTGGTGGCTCGCACTTTAGCAACAGTAAGAAATGGAAGAGTCCCTTTCCGTTGCGTGAACACCGGTGAACAGGCCTACACCTTGACCTCTGGAGTTGTTCTGGCCCATGTCTACCTGGCGCCTGAAGAGGTGGCGAACGCAGAATTGATTGAATTGAAGCCCATGGCAGGGGAGACCTGGACTTTGGCTGTTTCTATAGAGAGAGAAGAGAAGCCCACTGATCAGTGGAACAGTCAAGTTATCCTAGGACAGATGGAAGTGGACCTGACCCCCTTCGCTTCAGAGCAAGCCCAGGTCATAGAAAACTTCATCTGGGAGAATCAAGCCACGTTCTCCCGTCATGCAGAAGACTTCGGCTGTACTGACAAGATTCAGCATGAAATACCCACAGGAGATGCACCACCGATCAGAGAAAGGTACAGACAAATACCCCCAAAATATTACCAAGAGGTGAAGGAGCTCTTGGCACAGATGCTGAAGAGCGGGGTGATAAGAGAGAGTCAGAGTCCATGGGCTGCCCCAATCGTGCTGGTCAAGAAAAAGGATGGGTCTACTCGCTTCTGTGTTGACTACCGCAAGCTTAATGGATGCACTGTTCGTGATTCCTATCCTCTGCCCCGGATAGAGGAGTCCCTGTCTGCGCTGGGAAAGGCACGCTACTTCTCCTCCCTTGATCTAGCAAGCGGATATTGGCAGGTCCCTGTGGCAGAGAAAGACAAGGCCAAGACCGCATTCATTGTGCCCATGGGACTCTTCGAGTTCAATCGCATGCCATTTGGGCTAAATAATGCCCCAGGAACTTTTCAGCGCCTCATGGAGAGTTGCCTTGGAGACATGAACTTTGAAGCCACGTTGATTTATCTGGATGACATCGTAGTGTACTCTGCAACCTTCGAAAAACATCTCGAACAACTGGGTCAAGTGTTTCAACGGTTACGGGACCATGGGCTTAAACTGAAACCAAAAAAATGCCGGATCTTTCAAAAAGAGATTGAATATCTCGGGCACAAGGTGACGGAGGCTGGCGTGCAGCCGTCCGATGGGAAAGTGAGAGCAGTGCTACAATGGCCCACCCAGCACAGTGAGAGAAGTTCGAGCTTTCCTGGGACTGGCCGGATACTACCGTCGCTTCATCAAGGACTTCGCGAAGGAGGCAGAACCTTTGCATGAATTGCTCCGAGGAACTGCGAAAGGACCAAAGGTACAGAAAATTTGCTGGGGACCAAGACAAGCAGAAGCCTTACACCGACTAAAAGAGGCCTTGGTCAGCGCCCCTGTGCTTGCCTATGCAGACTACAACCTCCCCTTTCGGTTATATACAGACGCGAGCCTCTACGGTCTGGGTGCAGTACTGGCCCAGGTACAGGACGGTATTGAACGGGTGATTGCATATGGAAGTCGGACGTTGCGAGAAGCCGAACGCAATCCTGAGAATTACAGTTCTTTTCGTCTGGAGTTACTGGCACTAGTATGGGCAATAACCGAAAGGTTCTCTGAATATCTCACGGGAGCTAAGATTGAAGTCTATACGGATAATAATCCCCTGGCTCACATCTCCACCGCCAAACTGGGGGCAATGGAACAGAGGTGGTTGGCACGACTCTCCAGATATAATTATCATGTGCAGTACCGTTCCAAGCACGAAAATCAGAATGCGGATGCCCTCTCTTGTGTTACCACAGAGCCCCAGTGGGGGAAAGAGACGAGCAGTTAGAGGAAGACGAAATTCCAGACTTCAGTAAATTCACCGCCCAAGTGGTGGAGGCTTGTATGCTGGAGATTACGTCGGGCACAACATCGCTCCTGCTTGGCCAAACCAGAGAGGAATGGGTGAAGATCCAGTCATCTGATCCAGAACTGCTTCAAGTGAAAGAGTGGGTGATCCGGCAGCGTAAGCCTAGGAAGGAAATACGGGCCATGCTGTCACACACGGCCCTACAGATTCTCAGCCAGTGGGACAAGCTATCGGTGCAAGAAGGGATGCTGTATCGGAAGGTGCACCTAGCTACAGAGCTGGAAGTACGGTGGCAAGTGGTGATACCCCAGAAGATGGCAGTACCATTGGCCCGAGAAGCGCACGAGAGAGGAGCCCATTTTGGGCCGGACAAGACTTACCAGTGGTTGCAAAGAATAGTGTACTGTCCTCAGATGCTTCGGGCAGTGGAGAAGGCCTGTAAACTGTGTCGTTCCTGCGAGTTAAATAAAGCTCTCCCACAGCGAGCACCAGTACAGACCATTGTCACCAAAGAGCCATTGGAAGTACTTATGATAGATTACCTGAAGATTGGCCACTCCCACCGGGGCTATCAGTTCTGCCTTGTGATGACAGACCACTTCTCAAAATTTGCGGTGGTGACGCCCACCAGAGATCAGACGGCTGAATCGGCTGCTCGAGCCATCAGTGATGACTTTATCCGGGTATACGGCTGCCCTAAAAGGATACACTCTGATCAAGGGGCCTGCTTTCAGGGCAGTGTCATGAGAGAGCTGCAAAGGATCTACGGGATGCAAAAGTCAAGAACTACGCCTTATCATCCACAGGGCAACGGAGCCTGCGAGAGGTTTAACCGGACCCTCCTACAAATGCTACGCACACTGGAAGATGATCGTAAGAATCACTGGCCCAGTTATCTTGCAGTACTCGTATGGGCATACAATAACCGTGTCCACTCCACCACTGGGTACGCCCCATACGTGCTATTGTTCGGAAGAGCCGGAAGAGGCATTGAAGAACTAAACCTGGCTCCACCCGAGATCAGTGAAAGTCAGAGCGTAGGTTCTTGGGTTGACTGTCACCGTCGACGGCTGGAGACTATCCATCGAATTGTCACCAAGCGGTTGCAAGAAAAGATTACCCCCGGCAGGAACCTGTACATGAGGCCCCGTTCTTACCAGGAGACAGAGTGCTAGTTGCAGAGAAACACCCGAGACACAAGTTGAGTGAGCGCTGGAAACCAGAACCGTACATTGTGACCAGAAGAGTCTCTCCCAATGGGCCAGTGTACGAAGTGAGAAGCAGCGGGGAGGCGGCACCCTCATCCTGCATCGTAACATGCTGAGGCCCTGCTATTCAGAAGACAGGACCGGACAAAGCGACTCGGGGACTGTGCCCGTGCCCGTTCCTGCTACTCTCGAGGAGGGCTCTGACGATGAAGAATGGTGGCGGGCCCCGTCCAACCCAACAGACTGGGGAGGGTCCAACCCCCCATCCGTTCAAGATGCAGGTGCCACCCCTGCAGAGCATGAGCCACCAATCTCCAGAGATGATGATGAGGATATTGTACTCCCTGCTACTGCACCAGCGTCTGGTGAATTAGCCGTACCCCCACGTAGGACTGAACGGGCTAATGCTGGTATTCCCCCTGATCGGTACTTGGCAGATGAATTTGTGTATTCTGTCAATGGAGTCGGTTGTAAGACATTGACTCCCAGGCAACAGGTTGTAAAGCACGGCAGAGGTTGCCATCGTGTGTTCCTGTGCAGAGGGCCCCAAGAGAGTATCGTCCGGGACGGCCGATGTTAAAGAGGGGGGGAAATGTAAGACCTGTTAACATTTATATATATGGTTAAAGGAATGTGTTGTGGACTCTTCTTTGTGTTATACTGTCACCTGCTGCCAAAAAGGAAAGGATAGCAGAGAAACCCCCCTGCTGCTGAGAGTGACATGGAACAGTCCAGGAGATGGATGGGAGGGGTCTCCTGAAGGAGAAGAAAGAACTTCCATGTGTGTTGCAGAGAGAGACAGACCTAAAGAGACTGATGTCGAGTTAGGGGCCAGACGGCACGTGCAAGCTGAGATCCAGGACAGAGATCCAAGACTGACTGCACTCCAAACGCCTGTCAGCGAATTACGGGCCCCAACGGCAACGAGGTACCTCGCAGTAAAACTTGTAGTAAAGTGTGCACACTGTTTTAGTTAGGGAGAGATAGGAAAAGACTGCAGTTCGATATACAAGCTGTAGAAAGAAAACGAACACTCTGCGTCTCGCTCGATAAAGACTTTGCATTTCTTTATTTAAAGACATTCAGAGACCTTGCATTCTCTGCAGACTAGGCACAGTGGTTATATGTATTGTATTTACTTTTGCACACCTTCCCGCTCCTTCCCCTTCTTTTCCCTCAGTTGCATTAAAATTGCATTTGTTTAACATTCTGTGTTCCGTGCAGTCCTTGCGTATCCCGTTACCTGTGGGCTATTACACCCTGATATCAGAGGACTGTGTAGGATCTCACATGGACTCTCAAGTGACCCAGCATCCTACACCCACTCAGGCCCCCACAGTATATTTCTCCCAGGAGGGGCACCCTCAAAGCCATAGTGTGCTGAATGAGCTGGGAGACTTAAGGGCTCGCATGGCCTCCATCCCCACAAGGGAGAACATGGAGTCGTACATAGCAAGACTCAAGCAAGCGTACCGTAGTGAGCTATCCTGTTTGAGAGGGGAGGTGGATAGATTGAACTCACAGGGGCAAGATCACGCTCATAGAATTACAGACCAGGAGGAGATGTGCAGATCCCAACACGCCCTTCTGCAAACCCAATCCAGCCAAATACAACACTTAGTGGATGCCATGGACGACGGGGAAAACAGAGGGTGTCGGAATAACATTAGGGTACGAGGGCTGCTTGAAACAGTTGAATCCAGAGATCTCCCAGAGGTGTTCCAGTCGATATTCAATGCGATATTGGGAGACCCACCTTCGAATGTTATTGAACTGGATAGAGCCCATAGGGCATTGGGCCCTATTCCTGCAGATCCCGAGCGGACAAGGGACGTAATCTGTAGGGTTCACCATTATGTCATAAAGGAAGCCATTATGAACAAAATAAGAAATGGTAAACCTTGTAGATTTGGTGATAAGAATATTGCTACCCTGCCTGACCTGTCCAGACTGACCCTGTTGAAGAGAAAGGCTCTGTGCCCGCTGTTGGGTATGCTCAGGGACCATGAGTTAGCCTATAGCTGGGGTTTCCCGTTTAAGCTCCAGGTGAAGTGGGGGGAACGTATGCATATCCTCCGTACCCCTGCTGACGTCCCATCCTTCACGGCGGCCCTAGATTTACCACCAGTGACCATTAATGGATGGCCAGAATTCCCCATAAGAGTTTCGGAGGGCCTCCCCCAGAGACCCACGGTAGATTTTCACCGCCGCCAGGGTCACAATGAGGAGCGCAGACCTCCTCGCTGAAAGAAGAGGATAAGAAGTAAGAAGGCAGCAATGGCTTGTAGATACATCTCGTTCGCTGGCCCTGATTAACTTGGAAATATACTGTTAATCTTCCCACCTTTTTGCCTTTATCCTTTGATCCACCTTCACTCCCTACCCCACTCCCTCCCCTCATCTTCCTTTTAGTTGTTTATGGGAAAAGACAGCGGGGAATGTCGGTCAGATGTAGAACCTTTGTATACTGTGGACGTACATTTCATATGGATGGACTCCATGGAGGCTAAAGTTGGAGATATCAGATTTCCACTGGTTTGACAATAGTTGTTTGAATATATTCCTCTTGTGCCCTCTGAATCTAAATACTTGGGTGATCTCCACCCCATTCCTCTTAGATCTGTAGTTTTATACCTATATACAGAAATGTTTGATTATAATACCTTAGTTTAAGATGTTACTGTCACACAGGAGGATGTTGCAGTAGTCGAGGCGGTAGATGATGAGAGCATGGACAAGTGTTTTAGCAGTGTCATGATCAAGGAAGGAGCGGATTCGGGCAATGTTTTTGAGCTGGAGTCGGCAGCTGGTGGCGAAGGCTTGAAGGAGAGGGAGGAGTTGAGGATTACCCCGAGGCACTTGGCGTGAGGGACTGGCGAGAGTGAGTAGTCGTTGACAGTGATGGATATGTCTGGTAGGGGAGTGGAGCCCGCTGGGACGGGGTACTCGGTACCGGACCGGGGTACTGCTGGGGATATCACGGCGGTCTTCGTCCGGACCGTGTCCTGGGTTCCGCAAGTAAATGGGGGGTATATTTACAGGGGAGTTTGTCGTGACGCCACCCACGGGTTGTGGTCAGGGTGACCACCGCTGCTGCAGAACCTCCGGGGATGATGTTTGGCAGCTGGGGATGTAATGGCTCTCCACAGGTAGAGCTTGATTCCCCTGGGCAGAGATAGTAACAGTCTATAGATGGTGCTATGGATATTGCAGGATAGGGGTAGTAGTAGAGATGATAGCTGCTTGTGAGGGAACGCAGGATTTGAGCACAAGGGTCACACAAACTCACGTTTTGAAGTTTTCCAAGTCTTTACTGCAGATGATGTGGTTAACAGAGTACTGTCCACGGAGTCTGTACTGGGGCCGGGTTGCTCCCACCCTGTCCGGGTCCTCAGCTTCCCTCTCCTGCACTGTGTGTGTGGCCCTGCTGCCGCTTCAGCTAGGCTGCTGGCCTGTCTCTCCTCGCAGGTACCCCCTTTGCTAGGCAACTTGAGTCTTTCCTCTGTATTTCTGCCCCTGCCGTGTTGCTTCGCTGAGGTACAGTGTAGATACTGTATACAACCTCCACTAGTCCGGTGTTTACTGTGCTGCGTGTGTCAGTCACAGTTTCAGATCCGGTATCCGGTCTGTGCGCTCTTCCGGGGCGACTTATGAGGTAACTCAGTCTCCCAATGTGTTCTCCTGTTTCTCTTACTCCTTCCCTCAGACCCTGGCTAGGCCTGGAAGTGGGTAGCAGGCTGTGGAGAGGCCTAAGGCAGCCCCTTTACACCACCAGTCTTTCTTCCTCAGTCCTCCCAGTAACTGAACTAACTCCAACTAACTGTCACTGCCACTCTGAGGTAAACAACATTAGCTCCTCCCACCACTCTGCTCTTCCCCACTTCCTCTCCACACCAGAATATATAGGGAAGCAGCTTTAGCTCCCCCTTCTGGCCTGGAGGCGCTAGTGTAGTGTTGTGGGTTGTGTGGGGAGTTAACCATTTGTGTTGTTACTGTGGCACATTAACCCCTTGGGTGCCACAGGGGGATAGAGTGACTTGGGGGGAAGACGATGAACTCTGTTTTGTCCATGTTCAATTTTAAGAAGCGAGCAGAGAAGAAGGATGATATGGCAGACAGGCATTGCGGAATTTTGGATAGTAGGGAGGTGATGTGAGGCCCAGACAGATAGATCTGGGCGTCGTCAGCGTAGAGGTGGTATTGAAGGCCGTGGGACTCAATGAGTTGGCCTAGGCCGAGGGAGTAGATTGAGAAGAGTAGTGGTCCCAAAACCGAGCCTTGGGAAATACCAACAGATAGGGATAGGGTGAAGAGGAGGTGTGAGAGTGGGTGACGCTAACAGTCTGGTCCGTTAATTAAGAGGAGATCCAGGAGAAGGCTAGGTCAGTGATACCAAAAGATTCTAGAATTTGAAGTAGGAGAGAATGGTCAACTGTGTCAAAGGCGGCAGATAGGTCAAGGAGGAGAAGGACTTTGGTTAGGGCTGTTTCAGTGGAGTGGTGGGATCGGAAACCATATTGTAGGTGGTCAAAGAGGGAGCAGGAGGAGAGGTGGGAGGACAGTTCAGAGTAGACATGTTGTTCTAGTAATTTTGAGGCGAAGGAGAGGAGAGATATTTGGCGATAGTTGGAGACAGATAGTGAGTGATATGTTGAAGAGATGGCAGGGATGAGGACTACGGTGAGGTTTGGGATGAGGTTGGAGGGGAGTGGGTCAAGGGCACAGGTGGTTAGGTGTGATCATGACAGAAGGGAGGAGAGATGATCTTCTGTCATGGTGGAGAAGATTCCTTTGGACGAAGAAGGTTGGGCGGTAATGGGGGAGGGCAGAGGGGACAGTGGATCGAAGCTTTCTCTGATTTTGTCGATCTTCTGTTTGAAAAAGGCAGTGAAGCTGAAGACAGAGATCAGGGGAGAGGGAGGAGGTGCAGGGGAACAGAGTAGAGAGTTGAAAGTTTTGAATAGTTGTTTGGGGTTGTGGGACAGGGCGGTTATTAGAGAAGAGATAAAGGCTTGTTTTGTGGTGGTGAGCACGGTCTTGAAGTCATTAAGGGACTGTATCTGGGGTGCAGACCCCAACATGTGTTTCGTATCAACCTTTTTCAAGGGGACACACCCCAGACATGGAGGTGTCTGCCTGTAACTACCAAATAGAAATGGGTGAGTGGTGTGGGGCAAATGGTCCACTTGCACCTTTGGCACTGAGAGGGATGGTGGATTTACTAATTGTTGTATTACTGTGTATGACCTGATTATTGTAATCCACCCCACAGTGTGCTATTATCATGAAATGTGGGCCTTGTTCCCATGCATTGTGCACTTTATACTTGTACAGTATATACCCATGTTTTTTGGTTTGTGAGGGCAGTCCTCTGTGCCTGTCTCTCTTGAAGCCTTTATCTTGATCTTCACTGTATGTAACTGGTTTAGTTGGTTATTTGTACAACCATTGGTGTCACTAAATAAATGCTGCACTAAGCATATGCCATATGTTGTAGCTCTACTTTACTAAACCATATAGAAGGTACAATTTGATTTTGTTCACTTGATTCATATATTGCCCTAGAGTCGTACCTCTTATTATGTCCACAATTCCTTGGATCCTTTGTTCTTACATCAATAGCAATTGCAATAGTTAGGAGACTGGGACACAGAGTGTGCTTCCTCTCCCATCCGATGGGCACTCCTGCAATGTAAATGCAGGTTGTCGATTGTTTACATGGCAACACAAGCTCAAATAATGACTTCTGCAATTGCTGGCTTCAGTGGTCTGTTAAGGTACCTTTACATGCCGCAATATCTGCTGGGAATCCTGACTGCGATATGTCGCCCTGAAACTATTGCCGTCAAATTGCCTCCCAGTTGCGGCGTGTATTTGGGGAATTTGGCATTGATAAATTGCCTGTCGGCTGGTTCCTGATTTCAGAGCACTGCTCCAAAATCAGAGGCAATCATGAAGGCGAGATTACTGGCTTTTTGAGTGTGAACGGGCGATAGGAATGGAATCTGCGTCGCCTATTGATTTCCCGGAGGCGTGCCACAGCGTGCTGGAGTCCGCGCCCCGTATGCATTGATTGGTGGTGGCCACTGTGTTCCCATTGGCAGTCAGTTCACAGGGTGCCATATTTGAAGAGCTGTCACTTCAGCACCACACACATCTTCACTTACACAACCATCCGCTAAATCAGTCCAATTACGCGCGTATTGAATAGCACAAGCTATCTTGGCTGCATGTATTGGAAGTTGCACTGTGTCGACTATACTGCCACACATGACAGCTCAGATGTTGGCCTACGCATCGCACACGGGTGCCATGGGCAACGCACTGCAATCGTCTGTGAATTTGGTGACGCTGATGGCTACATTACACTGCTCCCACTCCGCGGACGGCAACCTTGTTAGCGTCCTCAACTTTGTTTGGCGGCGCCAGTGTGCGTGGTGATGTCATCACGTTTGTTTTCGTTACTCCCTGCCTGCCAGGTGCCTGCCCCTCCCCTGCACATAGGAGAACAGTCATGGCCGCGGCACAGCGCGCTGCCACATGGGGTCTGGCAGAGCTAATGGTTCTGATAGACCTGTGTGACCGCCATGACTACTGGTGTCACTAGCGTCACCGGCACTCACGGCTGCACAAGGGCAGCATACTGAGGAGGATCCAGCAGGCCCTGCTCCAGAAACTGGGGGTGGAGAGGACCCGCAAACAGATCCAGAAGAGGATCGCAGACCTGAAGCACAAGTCCCCAGGGCGCATTGTGGACATTCCTGCCCAGATTGCCAGGCTGCGTGGTGAGTATGTGACAATGCCAAACACACACATGGCAAGCTTACTACTCCAAACACTACACAAACATCATGTGTTATTGGGCCATGGCACATAGTGTGACATTAAGCAGCAGGTGGAGCTGTCACCAATGTGCATATGCATGGTGTTCACACTGCTACATTAAGGTGCTGAATACAACCATATGTGTTTGGACTGGCAAAGCATAGAGTGTGGATTGACCTGTGTGTTGCCCAACATAGCTCTGTAATGGCACCAAAGTAGTGGTCAACATATTCATGCACTTTAGAAGGGCCACATCACACCGGTTTGCACATATGTGCCCAGTCTGACACATAGCATTGCACAATACATTCATCACATTTGGGCAAAGGGACTACAAGCTGAGTGGTATGTTTGTGAGCCCATGGTGGCACCACCAGATGCTTACTGTCTGCTGTTGTGTTTTGAGGCCTAATCCATCCTCTGGTAAGGCAATGGTGTTTCTCCGTGTGTTGACTGGTGTTGTTTTATTTCTCAAAAACAGAGTGGCCCCTAACCATTGTGTCTGTGTACACAAAATACTTTCCGCCTAGCCTTGACCCCGTCATTACATTGATACACAAACAGTACGTGTTTGCTGTATGTTGTGTAGTTCTAATCCATCTCTTGGCAATATTTCTATTACAGATGACAAAGAATCCCCCGCAGAGGAGGCACCAAGGGCCCGAACACCACCTGGGACCCCACCATCACCTCAAATTGCAGGGCCAGGAAGCCCGACTCCCCCTGCGAGCCCACCATCACCCCACAGTGTGAACTCATCATCTCCCGGCCCCCCCCGGGGACGCCACCATCCCCAGACCTTGCGGGCCCATCATCTCCCGCACCCTCGGGGACACCACCATCACCAGACCTTGTGGGCCAACAAAGTCCCCCCACCACTGGGACACCACCATCTCCATTCCAGGAGGGACCTGGGAGTCCACACCCCCCTGGGACCATACCATACCCCTCTAGGGAGGCATCACAAAGGCCATGGCCTTGGGTGATCAACCCAACCCCCGGAAACACCCCACAACATTGCCTGCAGCCTGCAGTGGGTGTTATTAGTGGTAAGTCGTGTTAATGGCCTATAAAGGTTCACATATACATCTTGTTTTTTTGCGCTGACATCACTATGTCACTCATAATGTTTTGTTTTGTCCCTTCCTACAGAAGGTGCAAGACTTGGTGGTGGTGGTTGGGATGTGAGGCCATCCCCAGCTCCACAACATGGAACCATGGCTGGGTCTCTGCCACGTAAGTGAACAACACAACAATTACGTCACCCACCCACCCACACCTACACATGTCCCTGAGTAATGTTGTTTTTTTCCAATACAGGCCTTCCAACAGTGGCAGACATGCTGCAGGCCCACAATGATGCCCAGCAGCACCTGGCCCGCTTGCGGGAAATTATAATGGCCATCCAGGCATCCTCCCAGCTCACCATTGGCCCTACTCCCCAATTTCCCCCCCAATAATGTTGGCATTTGCCCTTTGGTTGTTCTATGTCCATGTTGGCACCCTTATTTGTTAGGCCATGTTGGCCTCTTTTCTTATAGTGTCCCATATTGGGCAAGTGTGTATTGGCTACTCCTAAGCTGACCAAGCCTCTTTGGGTTTTTTTTAAATCTGGAAAAATAATTAAAAACTTTATTAAAGTTTGGCATAGCTAAATCATGTGTCATCCCTTGTTGCAACACACACAGGGTCACGTTTGGGAGGTTAAATTTTCCCAACCACACTGGGCTACGAAGTTTTTCAACAGGTATGCGGTGTGACATGCCAAACATGTGAAACATCACAAAGCACTTACTGACCTCAGGGAGACCAGTCAAGGAAAACGCTGCGGGCAGCCGGCTAAAGCGCTCAAACACAGTGAAATCCATGATGCATTGCCCCCTGGGAATGTGAAAATGCAAATGGAGTCCATGGAGCCTCGATTAAGAGTCTCAAACACGGGACTAGCTAGATATCCCTCCAGGGAAGGACCTAGCCCTGGGGTAGAATCCTTGCAAAGACCACCATAACCACCATATTAAGTGGCCCTTTTAGTCAATATCCCACTCAGTTACGAGTTAAGGATATGACAAGGGAATAAACAGAGCCAGGTATCCATCCACAGACAGCTGTTTCGGGGTATTGCCCCTCATCAGTGTGGAGTAGGATTCTGGCTAGGTGGGAGTAATGCCTGGTAGACCAACATCACAAAGCACTCACTGATCTCAGGGAGACCAGTCAAGGAAAACACTGCGGGCAGCCGGCTAAAGCGCTCAAACACAGTGAAATCCATGATGCATTGCCCCCTGGGAATCTGAAAATGCAAATGGAGTCCGTGGAGCCTCAATTAAGAGTATCAAACACCGGACTAGCCAGATAACCCTCCAGGGAAGAACCTAGCCCTGGGGTGGAATCCTTGCGGAGACCACCATAACCACCATATTAAGTGGCCCTTTTAGTCAATATCCCACTCAGTCACTGCGGGCAGCCGGCTAAAGCGCTCAAACACAGTGAAATCCAGTGAGTGCATTGTGATGTTGGTCTACCAGGCATTGCTCCCACCTAGCCAGAATCCTACTCCACACTGATGAGGGGCAATACCCCGAAACAGCTGTCTGTGGATGGATACCTGGCTCTCTTAATTCCCTTGTCATATCCTTAACTCGTAACTGAGTGGGATATTGACTGAAAGGGCCACTTGGTGGTTATGGTGGTCTCCGCAAGGATTCCACCCTAGGGCTAGGTCCTTCCCTGGAGGGATATCTGGCTAGTCCCGTGTTTGAGACTCTTAATCGAGGCTCCACGGACTCCATTTGCATATTCAAATTCCCAGGGGGCAATGCATCATGGATTTCATTGTGTTTGAGCGCTTTAGCCGGCTACCCGCAGTGTTTTCCTTGACTGGTCTCCCTGAGATCAGTAAGTACTTTGTGATGTTGGTCTACCAGGCATTGCTCCCACCTAGCCAGAATCCTACTCCACACTGATGAGGGGCAATACCCCAAAACAGCTGTCTGTGGATGGATACTTGGCTCTGTTAATTCCCTTGTCATATCCTTAACTCGTAAATGAGTGGGATAATGACTAAAAGGGTCACTTAATATGGTGGTTATGGTGGTCTCTGCAAGGATTCCACCCCAGGGCTAGGTCCTTCCCTGGAGGGATATCTGGCTAGTCCTGTGTTTGAGACTCTTAATCGAGGCAACACGGACTCCCATTTGCATATGCCAAACATGTGAGCATACTGTACCATTTCAACCGCCATGCACCCTTATATTACATCAATGTCTACTATCTGACACCCACAGTACCAAACACACACGCACACAAACATACTGGTGAATGTGACACAAATTTGGACATAGGTCTGGGAAATCATATTTAGGTTTATTTTGGCACCCAAAAATATTAAATTAAGCAAAATTTTAACGCCAATACATGGCTTAATAAAATGTCCATGAGCCTATATAGTGCATTGCCTAGTAGCGTCCTGCTTAGTCCTCCTCCACTGCTGGCTCAGACAATGGCTCCTCTCCATCATCCTCGTAAAACCACCTACTGGTGGAGGGTCCAGCTCCGCGGGGCTGTCTTCGTGGGGGAGGTGGATGATCAGGATTTTGACGACTCCTCACCATGCATTTTTGTGGCACAGTGGGTCCGGGGATGGTTTTCCTTGGGAAGGACCAAGAGGCCCCTGATCGCAGGGACCCATCTACGCCCGCCTCCAGGACACGAAATATGGCCCTCTCGGCAATGTCACGTTGCTCTGGCTCCATGCGGTCCAGCATCTCGCTGGTGATGTACCCGATTCCAGAGACGGGGGTCCTCTCTCGGTCTAAGAGGACCTGTTTTGCCCAGGTACCCAGCTCCGTGTTCGGTGGGGCAGGTGTGCGTCTTCGTCGTATGCCAGAGCTGGGCCCTGGGCCCGGCCCCCCACCACTGGTCTCGGGCACTGGCTCTCCCACAGATGTTGAGGGCAGAGCCTCGCCAGCTGCTGACTCCTCATCATTGGAGCCAGGCACCAGAGGGGCCCGAAAAACAAACAAACAAAAAAAAATCCATCAGCCACATGTTGCAATGTAATTGAAGCTAATACTACAACCAAACACCCAATACAACATAGAGTCAAGCTCACCAAGGCTAACACCAAAAGCCACAGGAGCAGAGTTTAGAGAAGAAAAAGCCTGACAAGTAGACAAGTGCAGTATACTCACCTGAGCGTCCACATTGATCCTGTCGCTTGCACCTGAAAAATATCTCCAGAATTCGCCCTTTCCTCACCATGGAAACAACTAAAACCCTCACTGTGGCCCTGATTCATTCCTGCCTTGACTACTGTAATTCTTTATTAGCTGGCCTCCCCCACAGTAAGCTTTGCCCTCTCCAGTCTATCCTCAATGCAGCAGCCAGAATCACCTATCTAGCAAACCGTTACTCAGATGTTTCTGCTCTGTGCCAGTCACTACATTGGCTACCCGTACACTATAGAATCCAATTCAAATTGCTCGTTGTCACCCACAAAGCTATTCATGGTGCGGCACCTCCTTACCTCTCCACCCTCATCTCTGTCTACCACCCCACCCGTCCCCTTCGCTCTGAACGTGACCTCAGACTAACATCGGCATTAATCCGAACCTCCCATTCCCGACTCCAAGACTTCTTTCGAGCGGCACCAAAACTCTGGAATGCTCTACCCCAAGAAATTAGGACCATCCACAACTTGCATAGCTTCAGACGCTCCCTAAAAACACACCTCTTCAGGGCGGCCTATCCTTCTCCCTAACAGTAGTCATTTAGACATAAGATATTCATTGTTATAAGCCCCTGTTGTGTTCCCATCCCGTCTTAGATTGTAAGCTCCTTCGAGCAGGGTCACCTTCATTTTTTGCCTTTTTATTGTATTTCCTAAGTTGATTCTATGTTTATTGTATGTAACTACTGTTCTGCATTACCTTTCTGTACCATATATTTTTCTTATATGTACCATTGTACTGTAAAGCGCTGCGGAATATGTTGGCGCTATACAAATAAAGTTTTATTATTATTATTATTATTATTATTATTATTATTATTATATGTAAAGTGCACACAAATAACACAACACAATCTGTGAGAACATAAACCAAAAAAAAGATAGAAAAGAACAGTGAACAGGATTGGTACGGGAAAAGAACAATGGCGACTACCACATGTGCTGCAAACCCCACATCAGTGCAAACAACATGCTGGTTAGATCGATCACACAAACACAATTACCCACCTCCTGCAACGGGGCAGGGTCTTGGGCTGCAGCCACAGCTGGTTGTGGGCGGCGCCTGCTGCACCGTGTTCCACGAGGCTCCTCCCGGCCCAGGGTGAATCCGAGGAGGTCATAGTACCAGAGAGTTGGCCTAAGGACCTCCTCAGCTCCAGCCCCGGACCGGGCCTCCATCCACTTTTTGTGGGTCTTGTTGAACACGGTGTGGAGGCTTTTGATCTTATCCGCAACCAGCGCCGCTGTCCAGATCTTGTGTGGTTGGAGCCGGTTGGACAGCTCCACCAGCGGCATGTAGGCCTCGCTGCCTGGTTGTGACAAGCAGGCAGTGACACCCGCCACAGACATTCGTGTTCCTGGTACATGGTGAGGAGCTGTGTCACAAAATCGTGATACTCAGCCATCTGAGAAAAAAAAAAAAAGTTCACGCAAGCAAACACATGGCCATCACAGGTGACACCCTACTCTATGTGTCCAGCCCATGTCCTGCAAGAGTAATAACATGTGTTCTGGTAGTCAGCTTGGCTAGGCAAAATCATTATTGGCGTTAACATGTGTCCATACATGGGGCATGTCGGACAGGCCAGGTGATATATGTATTTGGGCTCACTGCAGTGAAATATGTGAAGGTCTCTTATTACAAATGCCACACATGGCCTTACTAAGGACATTTCAACACACACTCCTCAGATCCACACATATTTAGGGCTAAATATAGTGCTGGAGTACACATATTGTCCTGGCAAGGATCTCACAGAACATTATGTGTGCTACAGGACACGGAGTGTATTTACGATGCGTATACGTCGCTAAATACACTTCTACAGGACGCTACATGAAGCTGGACATAAGGCACACAAACATCACCCAACATATGGGTCTACAGCACACAGAAAAGAACGTCCAGGAGTGCCCAATAGCATGTGCCCCACTTACCGTCTGTCCAACAGAGATCTTGTGATGAGACACTACTAGCTCAGTGCACATTCCAGTCGGGCCAGGGCTTGTGCCCCAGCATGTGCTTATTTGAACACAACCTGACCAATCACAAAAGCACAATGGCGCATAATCATTGGTCGCACCTGCGTACGCCCAGGCGGCTATGTCGATTACAAGACGCCGCTGCGTTCTGATTGGTTGGTTACCATATAAAATGCGCTCAAGGCTGAAGTCAGACACGCTTGCTGCCCAGAGTCATTAAGTAAGTACTGATGTGCAAACATGAACTGTGATGTGGCTGTGTTGCGTTTACAGCACCTTACCATTAGGGGTCGCTATTGTGTAGTGTAGGTCATGCTCAAGTGGTGGGGTATGTAGTTACTCGTGCTATTTGTTGCCATATTTACTATTGTGTCCTGGCAAATGGATGCATGAGTGTTTTGACTAGGGAAGGAGCCAGCCACTTAATATGGTGGTTATGGTGTTCTCCGCAAGGAGCCACCACTTGGCTGGGTCCTTCCCTGGAGGGATATATGGCTAGTCCTGTGTTTGAGACTCCTAACCGAGGCTCCACAGACTCTATTTGCATATTCATAATTCCCAGGGGGCAATGCGACTAGAAATTCACTGTGTTTGAGCGCTTTAGCCAGCTGCCCGCAGTGTTTTCTTGGACTGGTCTCCCTGAGATCAGTGAATGCTTTGTGATGTTGGTCTACTAGGCCTTGCTCCCACCTAGCCAGAATCCTACTCCACACTGATGAGGGGCAACACCCCGAAACAGCTGTCTGTGGATGGATACCTGGCCTTGGTATTCCCTTGTCATATCTCTAAACTTGTAAAAGAGCTGGATATTGACTGAAAGGGCCACCTAATATGGTGGTTATGGTGTTCTCCGCAAGGAGCCACCCCTTGGCTGGGTCCTTCCCTGGAGGGATATATGGCTAGTCCTGTGTTTGAGACTCCTAACCGAGGCTCCACAGACTCTATTTGCATATTCAGAAGATCCTGCATTCACAACACATCAGGGATGTCTCTTGGACATGATGAGTATTCAATAGTATGCTGCGTGGCATGATATTTTTGGCATAACACACAAAGGCTGGGGTACCTGTGTAATGTAATTGTAAAGATGTTTTAAAGAGCATGATTAAATTAATGTGATCTATGTGCTTGCTCATGCCTTGTGGTCACACTTCAACATTATGGCCACATATATGGGCTTAGGCTCATGATGTGTTGCATTTGACAAGGCAGATGTATTGTACAGAACGGCCAGGGGTGTACAGTGACCAGGTTTGGTTGTCAGACACGGCAAAGTTGTGTTTGGGCCTTGATTCGTGGTCTTTATGTATTTTGTGGGCTGGTGTTCACACTTGGGTATACTGTGGTAAAGTGGCCAGGAGATGTAGAGGGAAGGAAGTGGTGTGTGTAGATGATGTGTGATGAAGTGTTCTTGTAGTGTTGTTTTTGTTTTTCTCACTTTTGCAGGGGTTGGTACATGAGATGATGTCTGACCCTGATGGAGATGCTATCGTGGCTCTTGCCTTGGTGGAAGAGCAATTGTGGCTGGAGGATAGATATGAGAGGTTGCGGGCTCGCAGACCACGGTGTGTGTGGACTCGAGATTGGCTTCGCCACCGGGACACCTGGAGCCACAGGCAGCTGGTGCGTGAGCTGGAGGATCATAGTTCGCATGATTTCAGGAACTACCTCCGTATGTCCGAGGACTCTTTCAGATTCCTGTTGGAAAGCATACTGCCATTGATAGCCCATTAGGACACTTTGAGGCGTCGAGCTGTGCCACCTGAGGAGCGTTTAGCAGTAACTTTGCGGTTCCTGGCTACAGGTCGGTCAAGGACCGTCCTGCAATACATTTCACGTGTATCACTGCCCTTGCTGAGCCGCCTGATCCCTGAGACGTGTGAGGCCATCTGGAGTAGTCTGCTGCCATCCTATATGCAGTTTCCCACAACACCCGCTGAATGGATGGATGTTGCCAGAGGGTTTGAGGACCGCTGGCAATTTCCAAACTGCGGCGGTGCATTGGATGGTAAGCATGTGAGGATCAACAAACACCCATACTCTGGGTCTTTGTATTACAATTACAAAAGATATTGTAGTGTGGTCCTCATGGCCCTAGTGGATGCGAACTATGAGTTCCTCTACGTCAGGGGTGGGGAACCTTTTCTCTGCAAAGGGCCATTTGGAAATTTAGAAATCATTCGCGGGCCGTATAAATTTATTAACTTAAAAAACATTGCTAAACTTACATCTGCTGGCGGTGTCGGTGAGGAGAAACAGCTGATCTGACAGCTGTTTGAATGTTCCCGCGCCGACATCTCCTCTCTGTGTCGGCGCAGGAGATTCAAACAGCTGTCAGATCAGATGTTTCTGCCCGCTGACAACGGTCGGAGCTTACCAGGGGCCCGGAGGAGATCGCTGCCGCTGATCTCTGTCTCCGGCCCGCCTCCCGAGCGTGCCGATTGGCTGGCCGGGCTCCATAGTGATGTGTCCGCAGGCGGAAATTCTCCGCTGTGGACACATCATTATGAACAAAAATGACCCTGCTTTCACTGCGTTTGTGTCTGCATGCCCTCTGCATGCAGACACAAACGCAAATGTGAAGGTAGCCTAACCCCATTTCTGGGGCCTGAGGCATACTGCACATGGGTAGATAGAGCCTGAGGTAGACAGCACAAGGGTAGACAGAGCCTGAGGTAGACGGCACAAGGGTAGGCAGAGCCTGAGGTATACAGCACATGGTTACACGGAGCGTGAGGTATACAGCACATGGGTACACAGAGCATGGGGTACACAGCACGTGGGTACACAGGGCCAGAGGTATATGGCACATGGGTAGACAGAGCCTGAGGTATACGGCACATGAGTACATGGAGTTTGAAGCATACGGCACACGGGTACACGGAGCACAAGGAATACGACACATGGGTACAATGAGCGTGAGGCATACGGCACTTGGGAACATAGAGCCTGAGGTGTACGACACATGGGTACACTGAGCCTGAGGCGTACAGTACATGGGTACACTGAGACGGAGGCATATGGCACACAGGTACATGGGGCCAGAGTCATACAACTCATGGGTACACAGAACATGGATACACTGAGCCTGAGGCATATGGCACAAGGGTACACAGGGCCTGAAGTATAAGACACACAGGTACACAAAGTACAAGGTACAAAAAGAGATCCAGCAACACATCCAAATGAAGGTAGATAAAAATCAATGTGGACATATATGATTTTAACATGGCTTCACATGATTTCTATCTCCCTCCCTTGGCTATGTTTCTGGATGCAGCTCCTTCTTATACTGCTGACAGTTTTCATCCCTGCACAGCCGACGATCACAGAGCAGACACTTTATTTATTTACTTATCTGACACTTTTAGATTTACTCACGGACTTCCCGAAGTGGAGGAATTGTTTATTTAAGATAAGCAGGAGGTGATTGTAATCCTCCCAGGAGCTGAGCTGGACAGTGCAGAGGCTCCTGCTTCACAGAACGCCTCACGCTGACTATGTTTCAGGTCGGAGACAATTCCGGCACGCACCGCTGCTGATTTAAAGGGACCGCGCTACAAATAAAAGCAAAGTGGCCACAGGCCGGATCAGGTAACATGGCGGGCCGGACCCGGCCCGGGGGCCGGACGTTCCCCACCACTGCTCTACGTGGACGTTGGAATGGGGGTGTGTTTGCACACTGCTCCTTTGTCCAAGACCTAAGGACAGGTGGGCTGAACTTGCCCTCAAATGATGAGACAACCCATCATCTCAACTTTGTGTTTGTGGTGGATGAAGCCTTCCCACTTCAGGCACACCTACTACGGCCATATCCCCAGACGACCCTTACTTCTGAGCAGCGCATTTTCAATTACCGGCTATCCCAGGCCCGCCGTGTGGTTGAAAATGCGCTCAGGATCATGGCCAATACATTCTGGGTTTTTCATACACGTCTGCATATGAAACTGGAATCTATTGATGTGGTAGTGCTGGCCTGCTGTGTGCTGCATAACTTCCTGCGTCATAGGGATCGGTCATCATACACGCCGGCAAGTTATGTGGATTCAGTGGATCCCACAACAGGGGAGGTCAGTCCAGGGGATTGGCGTGCTACCAACCATGGTGTTGCGCCACTCCAGCCGCTGAGCCAGGGTCAGACTCAGCAGGATGCAAGGAACAGTAGAGACGCATACTGCTCCTGCTTTAATGGCCCTAGGGTAGTGGCCTGGCAGCACCAGCAGGTGTAGGGTGGCTGGTTCTGTGAGGCTGCAACATGATGAGGAGGGTGGAATCACCAGGGTGGCTGCACCAGGAGTATTTGAGTTGTCTATTTGTGTGTGCACATTCTTTAGGGTGCGTGCACACGATCAGTGTACGCAGTGTCTTGCTGCTGCGTCCAAAACGCTGCATAGTACAGTACTAGCATAGTGGATGGGATTTCAAGACATTTCATCTTCACTATGCGTAACCCGCCCGCAGCGTCTTTGGAGCTGCAGTGCGGGTTGCCGGGAGTCCGCTCCTCCGCAGCATGTTTATTTCATGCTGCAGAGTCAGAAGCGGCTCCCATCGGGTGACTGCAGGGAGGAGCCGCCCTGCACCTGCCGCACATGGTGAGTACAGGGCGGCTGCGGTCTCCCTGCGGCCACCCGCGGCTTCACTCAGGTCTGGAGTAAGTGCGTCCAACACACAGCTCCTCCGGACTGTGAGCACACACCCTTAGTTAGTTAGTTAGTGAGTATGTTTTGGTTTATTACTGTGACATGTTTTTTGTTTGACATTAATTCTCATCATGTTGCATTTGTTTGTGTGATGTCAACAATTCTGGTTTATGTTATTTTTTGTGTGTTGTTGTATTGTTATTTTTGTGGCCAAACATATAAACCAAAAAAAAATGGATCCAAACAACAACCTGTGTGTGTCGTTACTTTGGAATACAGGGAAGTTGCACATAGCTTTATGCTGTGCACAGAGGTATGTGATTGGTAAAATTGTATTGATGGTTCCGTGAAACATTGTGTGGTAATATGCAGTACACAGATTCAGCCCTTTGGGCCACAGTGTATGGCGCAACTGTGTGTATACATCCATTGTGATGTGTTGTGGCTAAAGGGGCATGTGTCCACACACATTTGTGGCGCCCCACTATGTAGGTGCCACAGAGGGGTACTGCACCCGTAAAAGAGGTGTAGTCGCCCCAGCTGCAAGTGGATTTCAGGATGATAGGCGGAACCCTAAACCCACACCCCACACTAGATCACACAGTGGGAGGTAACCTGGAGGGAGTACAAAACCACCACTAGGGAGAGTTGGAGTTAGAAAGAGAGAAGAGAGTCAGGCGGATGGCCTGAGGGAGCAAGGATGGTCTCTTGGCTGAGGGACCCGGGAATGACAAGGACAGATCCCAGATACAGAGAGCGAGTGGGGGATAGAGGAACTTGAGAGAGTTCGCCCCAGGAGAAAAACCGGGTACCGGAGCCCGCACCTGTGGGAACCTTTAAGGCCCGCAGAAAATCTGATGTATGGGGGTATATCTATATACAGCCCCGTCTCTCAAGCGACCAGAAGAGGGTACCAGACACAGCAGGGCCGAGACGCAGTGTCCAGAGAAGGCAACCCGACGGGAGCGAGGAGATAGAGAGACAGCAAGAGGTCAGATCTACTTTATGGGGTCAAACTTCACACAACTACTGGGAAGCAGGAAAGAATTGGAACAGGAAAACCACAAGCTGGGGGTTCCGTCCAGCTACAAGAGATCCGCTTGCAGCCACCCGTAGCCACTTGTCATTTAACATCTTACTGCACTGAGGACTGTAATAACGCTGTCAAAGTTCCAGTAAAGTACCCGGAGTGAAGTGAAATTGACTCTGCTGCATCTTCTTTCCATGAACTTATTCCTCCACAGGATTGCTGCCCCAGAGGTCCCAGTCCTGCCTGCGGAGGACTACAACATCTCAGCCGCAATACCATTGGCCTCCGGCGGACTGTGGCGGCACTGGTGCACATCACCAGACACTGCAGGTGGCATCACGACAATGACAAAATTTGTAAATAGCATCCCCTGTAAATATAACCCCCCTTTTCAAAACGATCAGTCCCTCAGCACACGGGATAAGGCGCGGCCACCACTCCCCGTGACAACAGGAACGCATCTGTGGAGCCTGATACCCAAGTACCCCAAGGCCTGAGGGGCAACACACATTGAGCAAGCAATGGTGTTTGTGGGGGATGTAGGTACAGTCCACTACACACACAAATACAGTTAGGGCCAGAAATATTTGGACAGTGACACAAGTTTTGTTATTTTAGCTGTTTACAAAAACATGTTCAGAAATACAATTATATATATAATATGGGCTGAAAGTGCACACTCCCAGCTGCAATATGAGAGTTTCCACATCCAAATCGGAGAATGGGTTTAGGAATCATAGCTCTGTAATGCATAGCCTCCTCTTTTTAAAGGGACCAAAAGTAATTGGACAATGGACTCTAAGGGCTGCAATTAACTCTAAAGGTGTCTCCCTCGTTAACCTGTAATCAATTAAGTAGTTAAAAGGTCAGGGGTGGATTCCAGGTGTGTGGTTTTGCATTTGGAAGCTGTTGCTGTGACCAGACAACATACGGTCAAAGGAACTCTTAATTGAGGTGAAGCAAAACATCCTGAGGCTGAAAAAAAAGAAAAAATCCATCAAAGAGATAGCAGACATGCTTGGAGTAGCAAAATCAACAGTTGGGTACATTCTGAGAAAAAAGGAATTGACTGGTGAGCTTGGGAACTGTAAAAGGCCTGGGCGTCCACGGATGACAACATGTGGTGGATGATCGCCGCATACTTTATTTGGTGAAGAAGAAGCCGTTCACAACATCAACTGAAGTCCAGAACACTCTCAGTGAAGTAGGTGTATCTGTCTCTAAGGGTACCTTTACACACGGCTACATTTGTAGCTTGTCACCAGGTAACTTACTGGTTGCAGTGAAATCATGGATACATGATTCTATCTTGTTGCTGTGTACAAATGGAATCATGTATCCATGATTTCACTGCAACCAGTAAGTTACCTGGTGACAAGCTACAAATGTAGCCGTGTGTAAAGGTACCCTAAGTCAACAGTAAAGAGAAGGCTCCATGACAGTAAATACAAAGGGTTCACATCTAGATGCAAACCATTCATCAATTCCAAAAATAGACAGGCCAGAGTTAAATTTGCTGAAAAACACCTCAAGAAGCCAGCTCAGTTCTGGAAAAGTATTCTATAGACAGATGAGACAAAGATCAACCTGTACCAGAATGATGGGAAGAAAAAAGTTTGGAGAAGAAAGAGAACGGCACATGATCCAAGGCACACCACATCCTCTGTAAAACATGGTGGAGGCAACGTGATGGCATGGGCATGCATGGCTTTCAATGGCACTGGGTCACTTGTGTTTATTGATGACATAACAGCAGACAAGAGTAGCCGGATGAATTCTGAAGTGTACCGGGATATACTTTAGCCCAGATTCAGCCAAATGCTGCAAAGTTGATTGGACGGCGCTTCATAGTACAGATGGACAATGACCCCAAGCATACAGCCAAAGCTACCCAGGAGTTCATGAGTGCAAAAAAGTGGAACATTCTGCAATGGCCAAGTCAATCACCAGATCTTAACCCAATTGAGCATGCATTTCACTTGCTCAAATCCAGACTTAAGATGGAAAGACCCACAAACAAGCAAGACCTGAAGGCTGCGGCTGTAAAGGCCTGGCAAAGCATTAAGAAGGAGGAAACCCAGCGTTTGGTGATGTCCATGGGTTCCAGACTTAAGGCAGTGATTGCCTCCAAAGGATTCGCAACAAAATACTGAAAATAAAAATATTTTGTTTGGGTTATGTTTATTTGTCCAATTACTTTTGACCTCCTAAAATGTGGAGTGATTGTAAAGAAATGTGTACAATTCCTACATTTTCTATCAGATATTTTTGTTCAACCCTTCAAATTAAACGTTACAATCTGCACTTGAATTCTGTTGTAGAGGTTTCATTTCAAATCCAATGTGGTGGCATGCAGAGCCCAACTCGCGGAAATTGTGTCACTGTCCAAATATTTCTGGCCCTAACTGTATGTGTACACACACATAGTTCAGCTGGGCCATGGCATGGACCAATGTAGGCACATATGGGCATAGTGTTGTGTGTATGTTCACACCATCAGCTACAGACTCACACATAGCAAACCATTGTGTAGTGTAAGCCACTGTCCTGCTGAAAACCGCTCCTGTGTGACTCTTGATCGGCTCGAAAGTGTCTCGCAGCAGCCACTTGTCACGACACGAGCGTGTATTCCTGCCAAACTCTGCGACAATGGCATCACGTTTTAGCCAGCCTTCCAGCGCAGGCTGGCCAATCAGGACGCTATTGCATTGTCCAATGAGCGTGTTTTGGGCGCAGTGTAAAACAACTTGGCACGCCTATGTTTCCGCCGTGCTGAACAGGTACGCCCACATTCCTTTGGGGATTGTGGCATGTGAAGCGGCGTCGGGAGTCTTTTGGACACGTCGCCTTAGGTTGAGAGCGCAATTGTGGCGTGTAAAAGCGCCTTCGGCGATCTGAGGCAACCATGAAAAATGTGCACGCGCACGTTAGATTGCCTCCTATCGCTGCCAAAAGTTGCGGCGTGTAAAGGTACTTTTAGACATGCTGCATTAACTATTTTTACCTTATTATCTATTATTTCAATCTATGCTGGTTCTCTCTCCCTCCTATAGTGGGTTAATACCAATCAGATGGTTTCAATCATGGTGTATTTCATCCCAGTCAATATATTGTAATTGTTTGATATATTATGTTTTTAATTATGTACCAATAAAATAATTACTTTTATACCACAATTTGGGCTATAAACTCGTTTTTTGATAAGTTATGGTTTCACACTAGTGTTTTAGAACACTGCGTATAGAGCGACCGAACGCGTGCTGCGCCGCATGCGTGGAGCGTCCCTATGGCTACCATGGGGATGCATTGTGCTAGCGTTCGCTTGTGATCGTGGTCGTGTGTGTACAAACCACCTTGTTGCTTTTTTGTGCGTACAAGAGAGCTTGTTTAGTGCGGAAAGGCCGGTGAGCGCACAAGGCATGCGTGTATTCCTATGGGAACGCACTGACATCCGCAAGCCAAGCAAGCGAATGCATGCGTTCCCGTAGAAACATGCATGGAAATTCATCTCTCCACCTCCTATCCTCCTCCTCTCCCCTCTTCTCCTACTCTCCTCTCTCCTACTCTGACACTCTTACTCCCGCCGGCATCAATGCATTACAAAACTTTTATTGCCAACAGACAATAAGTGCTGCATTCACATCAAAATGTCTGCGTTCGGCGCTGTGTATGCAATCTATACTCTGCAGCGCCGAACACCAATGTGAAACTGGCCCTATGGGTGTAATCTGCAGCTGAAAGAATTGACTTGCTAAAGATTGATGGCGGGTTTACACGTTGCGATATCGGAGTTCAATTTCAATCAAAAGTCACGTGGTTCGATCGTTGGAACCGATATCGTTCCTGCGTTGTATGGTGTGAACGTCCAATACGATGCAGGAACGATGTCAATGCGGTATCGGGGATTAAATGAGCGTGCTATTTAATGCCCCGATATTGAATGGAGATTGGAACCGGATTGTGCTGTGTGACAGCCCAACTACGATGCGATGTTCAACGTCACCCATTCACTCCCATGTTAAATGGTCGTTCATGGGTTGGGGGGCGTAGACATCGCACGGACGTTGTATCCCGATATCGCAGCGTGTAAACCTCCGATACGATGCGGGAGAAACGTGCACTAAATGCGCGCTCCCGCGCCATTGAGTTGCGATATCGCAACGATATTGAAACGTGTAAACCCACCATTAAACCTGTACCAAATCTTCAAGGAGAAAATACTCATGTGTGCATGAGACTTCAGGAATTCTCATTCACTTTGCAGGCATCCAGAAAACCTTCAGATCTCATGGTGGGTTTACACACACCAACTTATCTGTCCAACTTCTGAACAACTTACTGGTTGCAGTGAAATCATGGACACATAGTTCCATTTGTACACAGCCACAAAATGGAGCAATGTGTCCATGATTTCACTGCAACCAGTAAGTTGTTCAGAAGTTGGACAGATAAGTTGGTGTGTGTAAAGTGACCCTGAAAAAGAAGCATAAAAAATACAACAGATCTGCAACATGTGCACAAAGCCTAAATCTCTCCTTAGAACAAATTAAACAAGAAAACAAACCATGCCACGCACTGTCCTCCCAACTACTTTTTATGTACCTGGCCCTTTATTCTTATTGGTGATTAGGTGATTATACCACCAAAACCTGATCCTCCTCATCTATTAGCTTCTATTATTTCTCCTTCAGCTACTAGAAATCCCCGCAACCCCTCTAAATCTAAAACCCATATGCTTGAATCCCGCCCTACAACACCTTCATTTCTGGAGCATTATGCAATGCTCGCTCTGTCTTTAATAAAAATTAGTGTTATTCATGATTCACAATACCTCCATTTCTCGCCATCTATCCTTCCTGGGTCTACCAGTGATCCAGACAACGATCCGACCTGGCCAGGATCACTGGTGCGTCGCTACGTGGTCACTGGTGAGATGCCATACAGGCAGACTTACCAGCGATGACCCAGTGATGCGCCAACACCCGACAGTCATTGGGATCTGTCAGGTTCTCGGCCGCAGAATGGGGATCGCTGGTTACTGCCCCGTCACATACCACAATGCAGCATGCCCAGAGGGAGATCGCCAATCAAAAAATGGTCCAGGCCATTCATTAACGATGTGCGATCTCCCAGCTCGGGGCCGATCGCTGCTAAGTGTCACACACAGCGATATTTCTGGTGAGGTCGCTGCTGTGTCACAAAACCTGTGATGTTGCGGCGATCTCATTAGCGATATCGCTATTTGTAACAGGGCCTTAACAGAAACATGATTGTACCATCTGACACATCCTTCCTTGCTGTGCTGTGTTATGGCCCCTTTACACGCAGCTACAGGTGACAGGTTTTCCACAGGTAACTTACTGGTTGCAGTGAAATCATGGAGACATTATTCCATTTGTACACAGCAACAAGATAGAACCATGTCTCCATGATTTCACTGCAACCAGTAAGTTACCTGTGGAAAACCTGTCACCTGTAGCTGCGTGTAAAGGGGCCATTATGGTGGCCTTCACTGCACCCGCACACCTCCCCCAGCAGTAAACCTTGTGGAGGGGTTGCCTTCATTTCAGGAATTGTCCTTTTAACCCAATCCTACCTCTACCCTCCCTTACTATGCATTATTTGAAAGAATAAAGAAAGGAAAAAAGTAGTATTCAGCCTATTGTAATGCCACAATATTGGAGTCCATAGAGTAATTGGTGTACAGATATAATCCAGGTCGGCGTATACTGGAAAAGTTAACGTAGTTCTTTTCACATATTTTTTCTTTTGGGGACTTTACTTTGTAGCCTAATAGCAATGGATTATGTTATTTCACCTATTTATAATCATTATTAATTATAATAACTCCACAGTTAATACAAAAGGTTCTTTTTCTTCTTATTATATAGTTTTCTCTACCTTCCATTTCTCTTTTTCCTTCCCCCTCCTTTGCCCATTTTTTTATTATTTTATAATTGTCTTCAATAGTGTGCTAGGGCGTTCCTGTCTTCCTGCTACTTAGACTTATTATATACAGTATATAGCCGATTCCAGTGGGATGTTGTTACACGTATAAATAACAAGTATGAATAAGGATCCTATTTGTGAAATTCAAAACATGTCAGTTTGCACACTGTCTTTTTTCCTTATATTTTTTTTAAACTTTAAAATGGATTAATAAATGTATTGATTTTATATTCACGTTTTTCATTTTGTACGAGACTCTCCAAGGGTGTTGGATTACCTTTTTCATTTGACCATTCTTTTTAAGAACACTCTGTCCATGTGTTCTTTCCCTCTAAGGCTAGGTTCACATTTGCGTTCGGCACTGCAGCGTATGGAGCGCATACGCATACGCAGTGCCGAATGCAGACATTTTCATGTGAACACAGCGGTGATTGTCCACATGCGTTCACATAAAAATGTCATTGTGAGTCACCCAGCCACCCAATCAGCGGTCTTGGCGGCCGAGAGGCGGAGATCAGCGGCGGAGATCTCTTCCGGCTGCCGCCACTGGGTCGTTTACAATAGCCGGCGGTGAAAACACTTCAATGCTGGCTTTCTCGACAGCTATTTCAAATGAACAGCTGATGCTGAAGCATCAGTTGTTCATTTGAAATAGCCGGCAGGAAAGACAATGGTGAAGTGTTTTCACCGCCGGCTATTTTAAATGAACCAGCGGCGGCCGGGAGGAAGAAGAAACAAGAGGAAAGAAGAAACAAGAGAAAAGAAGAAGAAGAAGAAGAAAGAAGAAGAAAGAAGAGGAAATAAGAAGAAACAAGAGGAAAGAATTAGAGGAAGAAAGAAGAGGAAGAGACAACGCTAGGACAAGAATTACCTGGGGATGACCTTATCTTCCGCTGCATCTGTGCGCTTGCCAGTAGATGACAATGCGCACAGTAGATGACAATGCGCACAGATTCACTTTAATTCATTATTTTTGCGCGGCAGTCTGCTTGCGTATAAAACAAGCACACAGGGACGCATAAAAAATCCAACATTTTGTGTTCAGCGTGCGCATAAATTACGCGCAGCTGAACGCAAACGCCCCTGAACGCAGCCACACACAGGCACTATGCTTTCCCATGTTAACCATAGGAACACATAGTGCCTGCGTTTTGCTGCGCTCAGGATGCTGTGTTCACAGCACAAATGGTGCGCAAATATGAACCCAGCCAAACCTCCCAAGTTGCATACTGACACTACCCACCCCCTTCCAGACTATGAGACCACCTTTATTGACCACTTCATCACCTGACTTCTAGACTTTCTCTCTGCTGACATCCTCACCATTATCATGATTGATTGATTTCAACAACTCTTTGACCCTCATCCACTTCATCCTTTGGTCTCACACAATGGTCCTCCACACCAACCCATAATACATAAGAGCTCATCTTCACCCATCTCTGTTTCTTATATAATTTTACAACCTTACCTCTTCCCTATCTGGTACCCCTTGATAAAGCATCAGCAAAATGTGCACTGGGGCAAATCTCTGGCATCTGGCATCAATACCCTAGTTACACTTCGGTCTTGGTTTTATTATTACTATATGTGTAAGTTGCACTTCATTACCTGCACTATATAGCATGTCATAGACTCATGCCCTGAATATAGTTCATAAACAAGGTTTAAAGTGAACAATGAGTAGGTGAATTGAACTTTGATACATAATTTTCCATCATGTATGAGTGTATATATAATCTATAATATATGGATTAGTTAGTTGTATGAATGTATTCTTGATACCTAACCTTACTGGTTTGTGTCAATCAATTGTATTTTACCTTACACATTAAATGAAAGTACATTATTTATTATGGACTGATAGTGTGTACATTGATGTATTATTATTATTTATTTATATAGTACCGTGAATTCCATGGTGCTGTACATGAGAACGGGTTACATACAAAATTATAGATATAGTTTACAGTAAACAAATTAACGACAGATTGGTACAGCGAGTAGACGACCCTGTCCTTGCTGACTAACATTTTACAGGATAATGGGGAGGAGACAGAAGGTCAGGGTGCAGCAGCTCTGGTGGTGGTGAGGCGGCAGCTCTGATGGTGGTGAGGCTGCAGCTCTGGTGGTGGTGAGCGGCAGAATGGTCATTGCAGGCTGTAAGCTTTCCTGAAGAGATGGGTTTTCAAGTTCCGTCTGAAGGATCCGTGTGTGGTGGATAATCGGGTGTGTTGGGGCACAGAATTCCAGTGGATGGGAGATATTCAGGAGAAATCTTGCAGGCGGTTGTGTGAGGAAAGAATAAGTGTGGAGGAGAGGAGGAGGTCTTGGGAGGATAGAAGATTACGTGAGGAAAGGTATTGGGAGATTAGTTCGAAGATATTTCGGGAGGGGTCTGGTGATGGACGGCTTTGTAGGTCAGAGTTAGTAGCTTGAACTGGATTCGTTGTGGAATTGGAAGCCAGTGAAGAGATTTGCAAAGGGGAGAAACAGGGGAGTAGTGTGGAGAGAAGTAGATTAGTCGAGCAGCAGAGTTGAGGACAGACTGGAGTGGTGCAGAAGAATTAGCGGGGAGGCCGCAGAGAAAGATGTTGCAGTAGTCGAGTTGGGAGATGGTGAGGGTGTGTACAAGAGTTTTAGTAGATTGAGACCTGAGGAAAGGGTGGATTCTGGAAATATTTTTGAGCTGGAGGCGGCAGGAAGTGTCGAGAGTTGGAATGTATGGTTTAAAAGACAGGGCAGAGTTGAGACTAAATCCTAGGCAGCGGATTTCAGGTGTGTGAGAGAGCGTTATGCCATTTACCATAATAGAGAAATCAGGTCGGGAAGATACATGAGATGAAGGAAAGATGATGAGTTCGGTTTTGTCTACATTGAGTTTTAGGAAGCGAGAGGTGAAGAAGGAGGATATGGATGACAGACACTCTGGGATTCTGGACAGCAGAGAGGTGACGTCTGGGCCAGAGAGGTGGATCTGAGTGTCGTCCGCGTGCAGGTAGTACTGGAAGCCATGAGACTTTATGAGTTGTCCTAGGCCAAGGGTGTAGAATGAAAAAATAGGGGCCCCAGGACAGAGCCTTGAGGGACCCGAACAGAGAGAGGGCGGGTTGATGAGGTAGTGTGGGAGTGGGAGACGCCAAATGTGTGGTCAGAAAGTTATGAGGCGATCCAGGAGAGGGCAAGGTCTTTGATGCCAAGGGAAGAGAGAATCTGTAGCAGTAGGCAGTGGTTGACTGTGTCGAAGGCAGAGATCAGGTCTAGAAGGAGGAGGATGGAGAAATATCTGTTAGCTTTGGCTGTAAGTCATTAGTAATTTTGGTCAGGGCAGTTTCGGTGGAGTGGTGGGGGCGGAAGCCAGATAGGAGGTTGTCAAAAAGAGCGTTAGATGAGAGGTGGAAGAAAAGTTGAGCATGGACATGCTGCTCGAGGAGTTTTAAAGCAAATGGGAGCAGTGATATGGAGTTGGGCATAGCACTTGGGTCAAGGTTTGGCTTTTTGAGGATGGGTGTGATGGAGGCATACTTGAAAGCAGAGGGGAAGGTACCAGAAGATAGCAATAGGTTGAAGAGATGGGTTAGGGTTGGAATGAGCATGTTAGTGAGGTTGGGAAGGAGGTGGGAAGGGATGGGGTCAAAGTGCACAGTGAGGTGAGGTGTGATTTAGAGAGGAGACAAGTAAGCTCACCTTCTGTGATGTCGGAGAGGGAGGTTATGAAAGAAGGGAAGAGATCTGGTATATGGAGTGGTTGGGGTGGTGGAACAATAAAGGATTGCCTTGTGTGGTCGATATTATTTTTGAAGTATGTGTCGAAGTCCTCAACAGAGATAAGGGAGGTTGGAGGGGGCAGTGTGAATGTGTGAGAGTTGACTGTGCTGAAAAGTTGTTTGGGGTTGTAAGATAGTGAAGATAACAGGCTGGTGAAGTAGGTCTGTTTAGCAGAGGTGAAGGCTGATTTGAAGGCAAGTATAGCTTGTTTGAGGCAGTGAAGTCATCTGGCAGGTGCGTTTTCTTTCAGCGCCACTCCGCGACCCTGGACACTTGTCGAAGCTTTTTGGTGAGATTGTTGTGCCAGGGTTGCCTGTTCATTCGTCGCACTTTGCCATGTGTGAGAGGGGTGACTGAGTCTATGGCTGATGTGAGGGTGGTGTTGTAGAAAGCAGTGGCATTGTCTGTGTCATAGACTGAAGATATGGAGGACAGAGGTAGAAGAGAGTCTGAGTGTCTGTGAATGTCTAGGTGTGCGAGTTTCTGCGAGGATATGCTAGTGGCAGGACACGGGGGCAGGTGAGGAGGACAAGGATGAGAAAGTGAGTACATGGTGGTCAGATAGGAGGAGAAGGGAGGTTGATGAGATTAGATAGGGAGCAGAGGCGAAGATGAAGTCTAGTGTATGTCCGTCTGTGTGGGTGGCTGGGGCGGACCACTGAGTAAGTGCAAAGGACGAAGTAAGTGACAGGAGTTTGGAGGCTGCTGGCTGGCGGGTGTCAGTAGGGATATTAAAGTCACCCATGATGATGGTGGGGATGTCAGCAGAGAGAATGTGAAGAAGCCAGGTGGAGAATTGGTCAATAAAGGCAGTGGCTGGGCCTGATGGTCGGTATATCATATCCGTTTGGAAATTAACGGGAGAGTAGAGATGGACAGAGTGAACCTCAAAAGAAGGGAGGATAAGGGAGGGTGGGGGTTGGATTGGGTTAAAGGAGCAGTTTGTAGAGAGAAGGAAACCGACTCCTCCGCCATGTCTGAGGAGTGTGGGTAAAGTGGAAGCCACCATAACTCAGTACAGCAGAGGAGGCTGTGTCAGGGGCCGTCAGCAAGGTCTCAGTGAGGGCCAGGAAGGAAAGGTTGCCGGATGTAAAGAGATTGTGGATCACATGGAGCTTGTTGCAGACAAAGCGTGCATTCCAAAATGCTCCAGAGAGAAGAAGCAGGGGGATGGGGGTCAGTGGCACTGGTTTTACATGTGAGGGGTTGTGGTAGGATATCTTAGTTTGAGGAAGATAGGGGTGAGGATTAGTGGGATTTATGACATGAGGGCCAGGATTGGGGGATATGTCACCAGCAGTGAGAAAAAGCAGAGAAAGGGAAAGCAAATGGGTGAAGGAGAGTGACCGGCTTCTATTATATTTTAGTTGGAGAGGTCTGAGGTTAAGAAGCAGGTCTGCAGATGAAGTGAGGTGGGGATAAGAGGGAAGGGGAGATAGTTAGTTGGTTCAAGGGTGCTGGGGTTTGTGGGCTAGCGAAGGAGAGTGTGGATTAGTGGAGCAAAAATGGTGAGAGCAAATGTGAGCATGTTGAAAGAGCAGGGTGAGAAAAGAAGGCAAGTAAAATTAGAAGACAGTGGTAACTCTTACCTTCTGACCATTTTCTGGACTATTTCTGGTATATTTCTCATGTTACATTTAAAGATGTCACACTTAAATGATGTCACATCTAACCTGCACCATTCAACCTATACCATTCAAATGCCCAGGAAATTATTTCAGGTGAGAGAGAGAGGGGAGGAGGAGGGATCAGGAGGACAGTTCACAGTAGGGAGTAATTAACAGATAGCTGTTAATATAAAATTTCAACTGCATCAAAGCTGGAATAAAACACAGAATAACATGGAAGGATAAGGCTAGGTGTAGTAGATGTAGCTGTAGGTGTAGCTAGATGTAATTAAAGTTCCTATTAGTCTTGGATCTCCTTTTGATTTCTTCCTCATGTATTTTTTGCAATATATTTATACATCAGAAATAAACTGTTTAACTTTATTATGAACTTAGTACTCCATTGTGTCCTTGCATATTTAATGAGTATATTTAGGAGTTTTTTCATGACTCTTCGAATTTTACACACTTATGAAATTCTGATTGAATTGTATGATGATTTTGTTACGGAGTGTTTTGTGAATTTTATGTTGGATTGTTTTATTAGGTCTCATTAGAGTTTGTCTACTTCCTCAATGAAGTGACAATTTGCATATGCAATTTCCCAGAGGAGCATTGATGCTTTAAGTCTGCTCACTGCCGGCTGGCAGAATAATCTCCACAAGGAGAATAGCTATTCCTCCGGACCTCGTCTCAGGCTCTCATACAGCCAGATCAGAATTTCCACACACTGCACTGATGAGGGGAAATCACCCTGAAGCGCAGAGTCTGCAGTTTGGGGTTCTGGTCTGGCGCAAATCCTAAGTCATATTAAAAGGCTTGTTAAAGAGTCAATTATGACTTTTAGGATTGCTACCTTTATTAGTCAAGCCCAACAGTGAACGGCGACAAAAGAAAAAGTAAAAGACATAAAACTTAACTTTTACTGATCTACTTAAAAAGGTATATAAACCTAAAATGACAATTTAAAACCAGTGCAACAAGTATTAGTGGATCCTTGTAAAGTAATACTAAGTTCAATTGATCAACATTCAAGGACCACAATGATATTGCTTGAGTATCAGCTAATCAGATATAAGCATTTGTTTCTTACTGTGCCTTTGAATATGCGTAGCCAATAACTGAGGACTATTGTCCTACAAAATTCTAAAGTCAAAAATTCAGAACGTTCTCACCCATCTTGTGGATGTTCTGATGATGAATGCATAGTCAACTGCACCTTCCCTTCCAGAGTGTGTTCTTTTCTATGACAGCCACTTTATCCAGTTCAGGGTTGCAAACATCCCACCACGTGCCTCGTGGACTTAGGTCCTAGTTCTTAGTAAGGATGAGAGAATCCAAACTGTACAGTTCGGGCTTTGTACCAAACATCTTGTGTCCAGTGTTGAACACAGACTTCTAACTGTATGTCCGGTTCCTGTTCGGTTTTGTCACTTTAATAAAGCTAGTTTAAAAGCTTCAGCCAATTACCCAGCTTTTAGCCTTTGGGCACTTTCGTAGCCATTGAAGCCATGCCAAGTACAAAGCGCTCTTTTGGTGGTCTTTTATAAAGTGTTTCCCAGGGGCTGGGTGGGGTATCTTAAAATTTTGACTGTGGGGGTGAATTCTGACAAGACACTTTTTGGCAGACCTTTTAAAAGTGTTTCCCTGTGGTGGAAATCTTAAAATATTATTAGTGGAGGTGAAAGCGCTCTTTGGTGGGCTTTTTAAAGTTGGTTTTCTACTTGAGATAACTCTAAAGTTAGGCTTTGGGGGTGAACATTGACTTGATGCTCTGTACAGGCCTTTTTAAAATTGGCTCTCTGGGGGGATAATGTTCACATTTTACACAACAATAATACACCTCCCACCGATGACAGCTTGTCGTTGCCTCTGATCGGCCTGGCTAAATTGAGCAAATACTTGCTGCAGTCACTGCCAAGGTCTCCTGACTGTTACCAGAGTTGATTATTGGATGGCGACTCTGCTGGATCCCCGCTAGTAGGACAAGGTGTCATGCTTACTTCCATCACTGAAGCATGGCCAAGTCCCCTCTTAATCATGGCCACAGTATCACCAAACCAGGAAATGGAAACAGAGTGTTATACCATTACTACTAGCTGGTTAGTATTCAATCTCACCAGCCTGCTTTGAACACTAATTTTTTTTTCTATGTTTCTAAGGCTACTGTCACATCAGCGATTTTTGACCTTCGCGTCAGATCCGGTAGGTTTGCCGCATATGCCACATAACAGCTCACTTGTGGAAAGCCTGCGTTCAGCCCAATTCATTCCCTATGGGAAGTGCAGTCATGTGCAGCACTTGAAGTTTTGTCAGATCCAGCACTTGCGGCAAGTTAAAAAAACGCTGCTATCAGCGTTTTTTTCCGGTGCCGCAAGCGCTGGATTTGCCGGATCGCCGATGTGAAAGCAGCCTCAGCTGTGTGAGTCAACTGTGGAAAGATGCTCTGTTGTTGCCTCCCTTCAAAATGGCTGCTCTGTGATTAAACTGTGGCAATTTTGGCTGTGTGAGTCAACTGTGAAAACGGGCTTTTATTAAAATTGTAGCTCTATGGGGAAACTCTGAAATCTATCTCTGTGGGGTGACTGTTAAAACGTTTAGTTTATTCATTTGCTTGCTATGTAACTTGGATTGATATGGTGACAGAACCCCTGCAAGTCATTTCCCTATCCACATTTGTTTACAGGGCAATTGTCTTGATCCTACCTTCATTTTGCTTCCAATTGCAGCCCCCTAGCACTTACTGCAACCATTTTACAGCCATTTTTCAGCACTGAAATTCGTGTCCTAATTGACTTGTATGGGGTTCATTGTCTGGGGTCTAATTCAGGTCAACTCTGGATCCGGAAGCAAACTTTTTTTTCAGTCCGGCTGAACCCGGCAAACTTGAGCATCCATCCGTTCATCTCTAATTCTTATGGTGGGTTTACACGCTAGAATATGGTAAGCGATATCCTTGAAACTATCACGTGACTGTGATTGTTCTGACATCGTTAGTGCGCTGTCACACACAAGGATATCGTTAACGATATCCTATGCAGCAGCGCACCAGTTAAATAGGAGAGGAAGGAGTGAGCGATGTAATAAAGCGGCAGGAATAGGAGCTTTTTGAACGATATCGTTCATAATGGTGTCACACTGAACGATGCTGCTTCCTGAAGCAGCGTTAATTGAACGACGAACGATAGATTTGAGGTCAGGATCTCACATCTAGGATGAACGATCCAACAAGCTTTTCATCCTATATCGTTCGTTTACATGCAACAACACCCAAACGATATCTTTTCAATGATCACAATTCTGTGACGTTTCAAGGATATCGTTCAGGATATCCTAGCATGTAAACCCACCATTAGGGTTCATTTTTCTCATGGATTTAAGATGGATCCTGGGAAGGTGCAGGCCATAATACAGTACGAGGGTTCAACCTGGTGATTTGAAAGCATTGCAATGTTTTCAAGGATTCACCAACTATTATAAAAAATTCCTTAGGGGTTGTTCCCACATTGTTAATCCCTTTACGTAAGGAGGCAGATCTCAAGATTTGATCACCAGATGCTATTAGGGCTTTTAAAAAATTGAAAGAACATTTTATGTCTGCTCTTGGTCTAATCTAACCTGATCTACAAGAACCTTTTAATGTGGATGCTTTGGATGTTGGGGTAGAGGCGGTTTTATCTCAGGGTCCCTCAACTCTGACCAATTTGCAGCCATTTGTGCTTTTTTAAACAAATTTCATCTGCGGAAAGAAATGATGGTGCGGGGAATCATGAGTTACTCCCTATTAAATTAGTAAAGTAGAAAGTCAACTGTGCAAATTTTGTGCCCAGATAAATAAAAAAAAAACAGAAGATAGTAACTTTGGCACTGAAACGATAAAAGTGCTTCTGAGATGCTGCTCAAGTAATCTTTTATTAATCTCCGACCAAGTTTAGAGAGATTGCAGTCCAACATTTCAGCCGTCGAAGCCTTTATCAAGGCAATCTGTAAATGTTTATACAGAATGGGTGTATCGATATACATAAAAAGAAAAAGAATTGTAATATACATAAAATAATCATAAATCAAAAGAAACATGAATCAAAGAAACAATAATAGTGATCTCAACATGTGGTTGGGAAAACCACATAGATCGTCAAATTCAAAACACACAGTGGGGTAAATGAAAACATATTGTAGTCCATAAATGGAGTACTCAGAACATCTTCAAAAGGATAGAGAATATATTTATATATAATGTAGATATATATTCCCATAAGGGGCGTGCTGCAGGTCGGGGCTCCTTGAGTAACTGCCAGGTTGTCATCACAAGTGTGCACCATGGGTGAGTGATTGGTACTATCTTGTATGTGAGCTAACATACCCATATACATTGTGCATTCTGCTATTGATGTGAATTTTGTACCTTATATGTGCAGTGCTTGCTCAGGGAGTGACTACCTGACTGCAGCCTTTTGTGGTTTTCCCTTGTACTTCGTTCACAACGTTTATATGTCTGCTTTTATATAATTAATAAAAGTTATATTTTATTTAACAAAAACTCCATAGTGGTTTCCACTTAATTAATGATTGAGAGGAGTGTTACTTATTCCTATGCACGCACACCTTAAGGGATGATGTATCTTTAACCATGAGATTATTTGATATAAGGTGTATGGTGATTTTGAATATTTATAATATATTCCCATAAATAGGTGTATATATTTTATAATATATTAATACTCATTTTCAAGCCTGCTGTAGGAATATAATTTAGCCACTCCTGCTGACTCCTTAGCTAGACTCTGTGCAGCTCCTCCCTTCCATTCTCACCTGGCCCATTTCATGTGCACTTAAAAACATTTAAAAATATTCAGCCTGGTCTGATGACCATGGTCTGACTATGTCTTCAAAGTATGTCTTCTAAGTATATTGCAGAAATATATCAGAAATGTAATCCATGGTATATTCTCCTTCATGCTGTCATGTCTTGATCCATACGTGCAAATATCTTTTAATCCGACATACTTACTAAACCCCCATCTACTCTTGTTTTCTTTCTGACTATAAGTGCAAATATTTTTTAATATGGTGTACTCACTGAACCCCTCATTTACTCCTGTTTTTCTTTCTGACCTTGTACGTGCAAATATATTTTAATCCAGCCCACTCACTGAATTGATCTCCCCTGTGTTACATCCAAATTCTGAATACTAATTGCAATCTCTTAATTCACTCCTGCTGACTTCTTATCTTGCCTCTGTGCAGCTCCACCCCTCCATTCTCACCTGGTCCATTTCATGTGCACTAAGGCTGGTTTCACACTGCGTATTTTTTCCTGTCCATGGGATCCTACAATATCCACCACCCTCGGATCCTTCAGACAGAACCTGAAAACCCATCTCTTCAGGAAAGCTAACAGCCTGCAATAGTCATGCTGCCGCCTCACCATCACTGCAGTTTCCACCTCACCATAACTGGTAGCTGCCACCTCACCACTACTGGAACTGCTGCACCCCCAACCTACTGTCTCCTCCCCATTGTCCTCTAGAATGTTAGCCTGCAAGAGCAGGGTCCTCTCCCCTCTGTACCAGTCTGTCATTGTTAATTTATTTACTGTAAACTATAGCCATAATTTTGTATGTAACCCATTCTCATGTACAGCACCATGGGCTGGTGCTATATAAATAAATAATAATGGTTAATCAACACAGTCTCAGGGAATGAATAACTGAACAAACAGAAAAGGAAATTGAATAGAAAAGACCAAGTGAAAGAAAAAGGATAAAAGTAAGAAATTATGTAAACAAGTATAAAAAGAGGGGGGGCGGGGAAAAGAATGATGAGATGAGGAATAAAACATAATCAAAACAAATATTGAATTGAACCTTATACATGACCCGCCCCAGGGCCGTGGGGTACTCGGTTACAGGCTGTTACGGGCGGCCTGTGCCCGAGCCCGTGGCCCTGGTGGTCGCTGAAAAAGGGGTTAAAATAAAAATAAAAATAAAATAAAATAAAAAGAGTTTGTGACGCCACCTACGGTATACGGTAATTATACCGGCGAAGCTTGCAGACCTCCAGGGTGGTGATGAGGCAGATTTGTTGGTAACGCTCTATGTAGGTGGAGCAGGATCCCTGAGGCAGTTGTAGATGGATAGGGATTTACACAGGCAGCTCTCCACACAGCCTTGACTCTTCTGTTGCAGGAGAAGGCGGCTCATCAGGTGGAGAAGCTGGCAAACAGTTTATGGTGAGGGCAGGATCAAGGTTTCCATACCTTTTATTGATGGCATTGCAAGGTATCATCCAGGGTACAGTCCGGGTGATTGGGTAGCAGTTCAGGATTTCAACACCCGATGAGTTATGAGGCCTCGTTGTTATTGTGTGTGTGCTGTAGTCCAGGGCTGTCTGAAACCTGGCCCTGACCTCTCCTGTGTTCCTCACTTGTATAGCAGGTGATGAGAACCTTCTGTTGGGCCCCACTTACTCCTCTGCGGTTTCTGGTTCTGTTGGTGGCTGTGCTACAAGTGTCTGCCAGAAGACTGAAGTCTCCCTGGTCCTCCAGTCTTCTCTGCTGGGCTAACTGGACCTTTGCAGACTTGCTTCTAGTGCTTCTCTGGGTATGCTTCCTCTGCCCCCTCTCCAACTCTGGTACGCCTTGCCTCCGACCCTCACTCTTGGGTCACTTACACTGGCTAGGCTTCCTCACTGGCATGGGCTTAGTGCGACTCCGTTCACCAGGATGTCTTCACAGTCCTCCCTGGAACTGCACTGCCTAACTCCTCCCCCAGGCCTGAATTTATAGAGGACCTTGCCTGAAGTCCGCAAGTAGAGCTCCCCCTTCAGGTCTGGGGTGGAAGGTGTTGCATGTGTTAGTTTTTCTGATATGGAAATCCCTCCCTGCACCAGGTGTTCCTGTGGCAACCGAACCGTAGGGGTGACACAGACATATACCTGTAGCTGTAGGAATGGTGGAGAGGGACTAACATGCAAAATGTGCCTGTGGGTCCTGCCGTGCTGTTTAGTGGTCTAGGATGCAGTTAATAAATTGTCAGGTGAGGAGGAGGCAGACATAAACCAAGTGCCAGGTATAGAGTAATTGTCATCTGTATAGGACGCCATGTGGGGATACTGACCTAAGTGCAGCTACGCCTGTATTAAATGCCATACTCAAGAAAGTAGACGAACAGCGCATCCATGAGCTATGGGGACTTCAAAAGAATACTGCACATGCGTGTAATGTTAGAGTGTGAATGAAAGGGGAGAAAAAAAGGAGGAAAAGGAAAATTAATGTATGAGTGGTATCCTGATGAAGTTAGATTACTTCATAACGCGTTGAATAAACTACCCATAGTCGGTATCTGTTTTCTTTGGTCTCATCCTGCAGCAGCGCAAATCAAATCATGGTTTGCCTTTCTCAGTCAACTAGTTGGCAATTAAATGTCTTTGCTCCATGGGGATCCAATGGCCCGGGCATGTTCTTCGCTTGAGGATTCTCCGGTGTTGTCGTCTGTTGAGGCATTTTTTTCGGCTCGTGGCTTCATTTATGATGACCCTGACAGAGTTATGGAGGCTGAGTCTAGGATCCATAAATTGGTTCAGGCTGATCATACAGCTAAGGACTACTGGTCAGAGTGTAGACGATAGGTAGCAGAGACCTGGAACAATTCCGTCTTCCAAGTCAGTTCTTTCAGGGACTTTTAGATTAGATTAAGGATACGGTGGTCTTCTGTACTTATCCTTGTTTTGTAATCATGCTTTTAAAATTTTCACAATAAATTGAGTTTTAAAGGGAATCTGTCAACTTAAAAATCCATATTTAACTGCTATCATCTAATTCCTTTCTCTAAGCTCTCTCGATTCATGTATTTCTATTTTCATGCATCCCTCCTATCTTGTGTAAACTTGTGTAAACAGAGAATTCACTGCGATTGACAGATGGAATTAATCTTTTATTTTGAAGTGTACACAGGATAGGAGGGATGCATAAAGATAGAAATACATGAATAGAGAGACCTTAGAGAAAGGAATTAGAAAATTATATCAGTTACATGTGGATCTTTAACCTGACAGACATTATTTTTCAAATTTATTAAAAAAGAAAAACTGAAATAACACAGTCATAAGTATTCAGACTCTTTGCTCAGACACTCATATTATGTCACATGCTGTCCATTTCCTTGTGATCCTCCTTTAGATGGTTCTACTCCTTCATTGGAGTCCAGTTGTATTTAATTAAACTGATAGGATTTGATTTGGAAAGGCACACACCTGTCTATATAAGGCTGCCTTCACACTTGCGGTTCCCTCCACAGTGTCCTGCGGAGGGGAACCGCAAGCTGAGCGCAGGCACTGCAAGTCCCTATGTTTAACATGGGGACAGGGGGTGCCTGCGCTCTGGTGCAGAATGGCGTGCACACCCATTCACTGCAATGTATGATTTGTACGCATGCGGATGCATGCGCACAAATCATACATTCTCATCCGCACCAGGAACACGACATGTCGCGTTCCTGGTGCGGACGATAGTGTGTGATTTGTACGCATGCATCCACATACATAATCATACATGGTAGTGAATGGGTGCGCACGCCAATCTGCACCCAAGCGCAGGCACCCGCGTCCTCATGTTAAACATAGGGACTTGCGGTGCCTGCACTAAGCTAGCGGTTCACCTCCGCAGGACACTGTGGAAGGAACCGCAATTGTGAAGCCAGACTAAGGACTCACAGTTCACAGTACATGTCAGACCAAATGAGAATCATGAGGTCAAAGAAACAGACAAGGAGCTCAGAGACAGAACTGTGGCAAGGCACAGATCTGGCCAAGGTTACAAAATAATTTATGCAGAACTCAAGGTTTCTAAGAGCACAGTGGCCTTCATAATCCTTAAATGGAGAGTACTTTGGGACCACCAGAAGTCTTTCTAGACCTGGCCGTCCAGCCAAACTGATCAATTGTGGGAGAAGAGCCTTGGTGAGAGTGGTAAAGAACCCCAAGATCACTGTGGCTGAGCTCCAGACATACAGTAGGGAGATCGGAGAAAGTTCCACAAAGTCAACTATCACTGCAGCCCTCCACTAGTCGGGCATTTATGGCAGAGTGGAACGATGGAAGCCTTTCCTCAGTGCAAGAAATATGAAAGCCTGCATACAGTTTGCAAAAGAACACATGAAGGACTCCCAGACTATGAGAAATAAGATTCTCTGGTCTGGTGAGATGAGGATAGAACTTTTTGGTGTTAATTCTAAGCAGTATGTGTGGAGAAAACCAGGCACTGCTGATCATTACCTATACAATCCCCACAGTGAAACGTGGTGGCAGCATCATGCTATGGGGGTGTTTTTCAGCTGTAGGGACAGGACGACTGATTAATGTCAATTGAAGGAAACATGAATGTGGCTAAGTACAGAGATATCCTGGATGATAACCTCTTCCAGAGGGCTCTGGACCTCAGACTTGGCTGAAGGTTCACCTTCCAACAAGTCAATGACCCTAAGCACACAGCTAAATTAACAAAGAAGTGTCCTCAGAACAACTCTGTGACCATTCTTGACTGGCCCAGCCAGAGCCCTGACCTAAACCCAATTGAGCATCTCTGGAGAGACCTGAAAATGGCTGTCCACCAACGTTCAATATCCAACAGAACTGGAGAGGATCTGCAAGGAAGAATGACAGAGGATCCCCAAATCCAGATGTGAAAAACTTGTTGCATCATTCCCAAGAAGACTCATGGCTGTACTAGCTCAAAAGTTGCTTCTACTCAATACTGACCAAAGGATCTGAATACTTATGATCATGTGATATTTCAGTTTTTGTTTTTTAATAAATTTGTAAAAATTTCTACATTTGTTTTTTTTTTCCGTCAGGATGGGGTGCAGAATGCACATTAATGAGAAAAAAAAAAACTTTTTTGAATTTACCAAATGGGTGCAATATTTATTCATTTATATAGCGGTATTAATTCCATAGCATTTAACATACATTTGCAACACTGTCCCTCTTGGGGCTCAAAACCTATCAGTATGTCTTTGCAATGTGGGAGGAAACCAGAGTGCCCAGAGGAAACTCACGCAAACACGGGGAGAACATACAAACTGCTTGCAGATGTTGTCGTTGGTGTACTTGGTGGCAATTGAACCCAGGACCTCGAGGACTTCAGTGCTGCAAGGGCTGCAATGCTAACCACTTGAGCCACCTTGCTGCACATGAAACAAATGAAACAAAGAATGAAAAATTTAAAGGGATATAAATACTTTCCATTCCCACTGTGTGTATAAAGAGAATTTTGTTTACGTACCGTAAATTCTTTTTTCTTTAATCATCAATGGGAGACCCAGACAATGGGGTTTAGGGCACTGCCCTCCGGAGGTCACACTAGGTACTACAAGTTTATAGACACCGCCCCCTCCGCTTATAAACCCCTACCGCAGGGAACATCCTCAGTTTGGTCCATAAGCTGCGAGGAGACAAATAAACCACACCCGAAACGTCGGGAAGAAACCGTGTACAAACGGTTCAACAACCTGGATAACACTGTCCCAACAGGGAACAGAACAAATGCAAAACATGCAACGGAACAACTGGGTGGGTGCTGGGTCTCCCATTGATGATTAAAGAAAAAAGAATTTACGGTACGTAAACAAAATTCTCTTTTTTCTGGTCATTATAATGGGAGACCCAGACAATGGGGATGTCCTAAAGCAATACCCCAGGGCGGGAAGAGTTCCTCAACAGACGGATAACACATGGTCCCCCTCAAAGGTGGGCAACCGCCGCCTGGAGGACCCGCCTGCCCAAACTTGCCTCCGCGGAGGCATGGGCATGCACCATATAGTGCTTAGAGAAAGTGTGCAGGCTGGACCAAGTGGCCGCCTGACACACCTGTAGAGCCGAAGCTCGATGTCGAAAAGCCCAGGAGGCACCGACAGCTCTGGTAGAGTGAGCCTTCAATCCCACCGGGAGAGGCAAACCAGAAAACCTGTAAGCCTCTTGAATGGGAGCCTTGATCCATCTGGCCAAGGTTGACTTGCCGCGGACCCCTTACAGCGACCTGTCGTAAGGACAAATAATGAATCCGAACTCCGGAAGAAGGCAGTCCTGGACACATAAATGCGGACAGCCCTCACGAGATCCAGAGTATGGAGATCGCGCTCAACCTGATGAACGGGAGCGGGGCAAAATGACGGGAGAACAATCTCCTGGTTCAGGTGAAAAGTGGAAACCACCTTTGGCAAGAATTCTGGCCGCGGGCGTAACACCACCTTGTCTTGGTGAACCACCAGAAAGGGTGACTTGCACGAAAGTGCAGCCAATTCTGAGACCCTTCTCAGAGACGTAATCGCCACCAGAAAGACCACTTTCTGGGACAGACGAGACAGGGAAATGTCTCCCAGTGGCTCAAACGGCGGTTTCTGCAGTGTCGCCAGAACCATGTTAAGGTCCCAAGGGTCCAGTGGCCGCCTGTAGGGCGGAACCACCCGAGACACCCCCTGCAGAAATTGACGGACCCTGGGAAGGAGCGCCAAGCGCCTGTCAAACAGCACTGAAAGAGCTGACACTTGACCCTTCAGGGAGCCGAGAGATAAACCCAATTCCAACCCCGACTGTAGGAAAGCCAACAGTGTCGGTATGGATAAGGGCCACGGGGACCGGCCACTCGAGGCACACCAGGTAAAGAAAATCTTCCACGTTCTGTGGTATATCTTCCTGGAAACAGGCTTCCTAGCTCGAGTCATAGTGTCGACTACCGTAGGAGAGAAGCCTCTGGATGTCAACAGCCAGGCCTCAAGAGCCATGCAGTCAATCTGAGGGCCCTGGAATTGAGATGGAAGAAAGGGCCTTGCGCGAGTAGATCTGCGCGTTCCGGAAGAGCCCACCGGTGTCCGCCTGACAGTTGCCACAGGTCCGGATACCAGGACCTCCTGGGCCAATCTGGTGCCACTAGAATGGCTACTCTGCATTCCGACCTGATTTTCCACAAAACCCTGGGAATCAGAGCCAGAGGCGGGAACACATATGGTAGATGGAATCTGGACCAACTCAGGATCAGGGCATCCGCCCCCAGAGACTGAGGATCCCATGATCTCGCCATGTAGTGTGGCACCTGATGATTCAGCCGCGAGGCCATCAGATCCACGTCCGGAGTGCCCCATCTGCTGCAGATGTCCTGGAAGACGTCTGGATGAAGAGACCACTCTCCGGCGTCCATCCCCTGCCGGCTCAGGTAGTCGGCCTCCAGTTCTCGACCCTGGGATGTGAACTGCGGAGATCAGGCAGTCGTTGTCCTCCACCCAAGATAGAATGCGGTGGACTTCGGCGAGGGCCTGAGCACTTCTGGTCCCTCCCTGATGATTTATATATGCGACGGCCGTCGCATTGTCGGACTGAACCCGAATGGGTTGCCCTGACAGGAACTTCTGAAACGCTAGGAGCGCCAGATAGACCGCCTTGATCTCCAGCACGTTGATCTGCAACGCCGACTCCGACGGAGTCCAGAGGCCTTGAGCCCTGTGGTGTAAGAACACCGCACCCCAGCCCATGAGGCTGGCGTCGGTGGTCACCACTAACCATGACGGTTTGAGAAAGGACCGTCCCCGCGACAAGTGACGGGGTTGGAGCCACCACTGCAAGGAATCCCTGGTTGGTTGGGAAAGTGCCACCAGCCGATTCAGAGAGAACGTCCTCTTGTCCCATCTGCGAAGAATCTCCAGCTGGAGAGGACGGAGGCGAAACTGCGCAAAAGGCACTGCCTCTATCGCAGCTACCATGCGCCCCACCAGCTGCATCAAGACCCGTAGGGATGATTGTGGTGACAGGAGGACTGCTTGCACTCCTGATTGGATCGCCATCTGTTTGACTCGTGGCAGAGACACTAGGGCTGAGTCTGTGTGGAAGTCCATGTCCAGATATGTCAGTGACTGGGTCGGAACCAGGGTCGACTTCTGGATATTGAGAAGCCACCCGAACTGTTCCAGAGACTTCATGGTTACCTCCAGGCTTTGCCGACAAAGGTGTTCCGATGGCGCCCTGACCAGCAGGTCGTCCAGATAGGGTATTACGGCGTGCCCCTGCACGTGCAGGAGAGCCATCATGGAGGCCATCACTTTTGTGAACACCCGCGGTGCCGAGGCCAACCCGAAAGGCAGCGCCACAAATTGGAAGTGTTCTTCCCCCACTGCGAATCTCAACCAGCGCTGATGAGCCGGTGCAATGGGCACGTGAAGATAAGCGTCTCGGATATCTATGGACGCTAGGAAGTCCCCCTGTGACACAGCTGCGATCACGGAGCGCAGTGATTCCATACGGAACTTCCGAACCAACACGTGATGGTTGAACAACTTTAGGTCCAGAACCGGGCGGAAGGAGCCGTCCTTTTTTGGGACAATGAAGAGGTTGGAGTAAAAACCCCGAAACCTCTCCCCGGAAGGCACCGGGACCACCACTCCGTCCCTGCGGAGACCCTCCAACACCAAGTGAAAAGCCTGAGCCTTTTCTGGGGATGGGACCGACCGATGGAATCGGGGTATCGGCTTTGACGTCAGCTCTATCCTGTAACCTCGCGAGACCACGTCTCGAACCCACTGATCTTGAACGTGAAGTAGCCACCTGTCCTGAAAACGAGACAGGCGACCCCCCACCTGTGGGGAGGCAGGAAGGGAGAGCGAGTCATGTAGAGGCGGGTTTGGGGGTGGCAGCCGCTGCCCCCGCCGGCTTCTTTGGACGACTCTTAGAGCGCCACTGAGAAGCGGGCTTGCCTCCTCGGTCCGTGCGAGCGGACGGTGCTCATGACTGTGAGCTGGAACGAAAGGACCACTGCTTTGGGTTCCTTTTAACGGTGTACCGTGGCTTAGGTTTATTCTGCGGGATCTTAGACTCAGCAGAATCCTTTATCAGCTTGTCCAGTTCGGTGCCAAAAAGCCTGTCACCAGAGAACGGAAGATTCTGCAGAATCTTCTTAGATGTGGCATCTGAGTCCCAAAGACGCAGCCACAACAACCTGCGAATCGCAATAGCATTGGCCGAAGCCACAGCTGAGCGAGTGGCAGTTTCCAAAGTCGCCGTCCTGGCGTAATCTGCATAGGCCTTTGCCCTTTCGGTAAGCGCCAGGACCTCTGGACTGGACCTTGCCAGGTCAGTGATACCATCCAAGCAGGAAGTAATCGCTTGTAAGGTCCAGACCGTGGCAAAATTAGGAGCAAATGAAGACCCCACAGCCTCATAGGAAGACTTGGCGAGTTGCTCGACCTGTCTATCAGTCGCATCCTTCAACGAGGAGCTATCAGAGGCAGAGAAAAGGGAGCGTGCAGCAATCCTGGTCATGGAAGCGTCCACCTTCGGGGACTGCGACCACTCCTGAAGCACCTCCTGGGAGAAGGGGAAGCGATTGTCCTTGGGTTTGCGGACATAACGCCGCCCAGGATGTAACCTGGGAGCTCTAACCACCCTTCCAAAGTTAGTGTGGTCCATGAAGGAGCCACTTGGTCTAGCCTCCGGCCGCAGCCATTGATAGACCTCCTTCGGGTGTACAGTCACCTCCTCAGGGGGTGTCACGAGACGTAAGGTCTCGTTGATAGAGGACACCAAATCCTCCACCCCGTCTGGTGGTTCAGACACAGACACAGACCCGAGAGTCGAACCCCCATCATCTTCCTCACCATCAGAGGAACGCTCCTCCTCAGAGAGAGCCTGGAGCTCGGGTGAATCCTCACGACGAGCCCGCTTAAGGGGTCTCACAGCAGAAGAGTGAGACACCCGGGGGTAACTGGAAGGAGTAGCTGGGCCTTCCAGCCTCCTATTAAGTGCCTCCAGGGACTGCGACATGGAGGACAGCTGGGACAACAGAGATTCATTGATCTTATTCTGAGTTTCCCATGGCCCTGGGATCACCTGAACCTCAGGGTACAGCACCGGAGCTGCCGTCTCAGCAGTGTCAGTCCGGGCCTCTGGGCGTCCGCAGTTATTGCAGGACCCCTCCACCAGAGTCCCATTGCATGTAGCACAGGTAATGGTGGCATCTGCCGCCTTAGCAGCACGCTTCCTAACTGAGGACATCGCCACAGCAGGGGAAAATAAGCCAAATTGTGCAGACAAAACCGGGAATCCCGGTGGCTTACCGACCGCAGCGAAGCGGTAGGAGGAAGCGGTGTGTGTGTGTGTGACCTCCGCGAGAGCTTCCGGTCTCCCCTGGAGTGCAGACGCACGCTGCAGACCGATCCCAGCCGGGAAATGAGGGGTAAAGATGGCCGCCGACAGTGAAACCGTGGGCGGCGCCGAAAACACGCGGGAAGCACACACACACGCCCATCGATGACGTCACCGCACGGGCTGCTTCCCATCCTCCAAGCAGCCTCAGTATGAAGGCGCCAGAGCCCGCAGCGCGGGAAGTAATGTGAAATACATCACACAGACTGCGTGTACAAACAAACACCCGCAGCCTACAGCTTCAGCCCCTGCGACACACAGGGCGGTCAGCCAGGGTAACTCCAGCACAGGGTACCCTCCAGATCCGCGGACCCGAGAGTAACGCGCGGTCTGAGTGTCAGGACACATAAAGTGACAGACACTACCCCCAGGCACACAGGAGACACAGAGTGCCTCAGTGCCGGTCCGGTCTGTAAGCACCATTTAGGGAGGCCTCGGACGGGGGTTCAGCACCAGTCCGGAGTGTAAGCACCATTTAGGGAGGCCTCGGACTGGGCTGGCTCCAGTCCGGTCTGTAAGCACCATTTAGGGAGGCCTCGGACGGAGCGGAGCTGTGCAAGGCTCCCATCTCCCACTCTCCAGAGCCCCCCAGAGAGGGATGGAAAGGAGTGCAACAGCGTACCGGGAGAACACAAAGTGTCCAGGCTCTAGGCCCTCCGGTACCTCCACCTGCGTGTTCCACAAGGGTGAGCGGGGAGGCTGTCGCAGGTCCCGACCGGAACCATTTTACCTTGTCTTCAGACGCCATCACGTAAGTTGTGAGAATGCAGTGAAGTGCAAGCAAAGCGTGATCCTCCGAGCACACTAAGTTTAAAACTGAGGATGTTCCCTGCGGTAGGGGTTTATAAGCGGAGGGGGCGGTGTCTACAAACTTGTAGTACCTAGTGTGACCTCCGGAGGGCAGTGCCCTAAACCCCATTGTCTGGGTCTCCCATTATGATGACCAGAAAATATATATTTAAAGGGGTATAAATACTTTCCATTTCCACTGTGTGTGTATATATATATGGGGACAAGGAGCAGCACAGGAAAAATATATCAAGAGGGTGCCAGCAGACCAAACCTTGCTTTAGCAGATGTCCAGTGTATAGAGATACAAAAATGTTGCAGCACTCCGGTTCTTTTGATTCAGAAGAGTTTTATTCAGAAATGGCATGGGTGGCGACATTTTGGGTCCAAACACCTGACAAAGACTAGACAAAGGGTGTTTGGACCCGAAACGTCGCCACCTGTTCTGTGTCTGAATAAATCTCTTTTGATCACTCAATCACTCAAAAGAACCGGAGTGCTGCAACATTTTTGTATCTCTATCTATATATATTTTATTCTGTATATACACTCCACAGTACACTTCTCCTGTCCTGTATACTGGCTGTAATCTTCAGTATCTGTATTATTCTGTATATATACACTCCACAGTACCACTTCTCCTGTCCTGTATACTGGGTGTAATCTTCAGTATCTGTATTATCATGTGTATATATACTGCACAGTACCACTTCTCCTGTCCTGTATACTGGATGTAATCCTCAGTATCTGTATTATTCTGTATATATACACTGCACAGTACCACTTCTCCTGTCCTGTATACTGGGTGTAATCCTCAGTATCTTTATTATTCTGTATATATACACTGCACAGTACCACTTCTCCTGTCCTGTATACTGGGTGTAATCCTCAGTATCTTTATTATTCTGTATATATGCACTGCACAGTACCACTTCTCCTGTTCTGTATATGGGGTGTAATCCTCAGTATCTGTATTATTCTGTATATACACTCCACAGTACACTTCTCCTGTCCTGTATACTGGGTGTAATCTTCAGTATCTGTATTATTCTGTATATATACACTGCAGAGTACCACTTCTCCTGTCCTGTATACTGGGTGTAATCCTCAGTATCTTTATTATTCTGTATATATACACTGCACAGTACCACTTCTCCTGTCCTGTATACTGGGTGTAATCCTCAGTATCTTTATTATTCTGTATATATGCACTGCACAGTACCACTTCTCCTGTCCTGTATACTGGGTGTAATCCCCAGTATCTCTATTATTCTATATATATACACTGCACAGTACCACTTCTCCTGTCCTGTATACTGGGTGTAATCTTCAGTATCTGTATTATTCTGTATATATACACTGCACAGTACCACTTCTCCTGTCCTGTATACTGGGTGTAATCCTCAGTATCTTTATTATTCTGTATATATACACTGCACAGTAGCATGTCTCCTGTCCTGTATACTGGATGTAATTGCCATGAGTGTATAAATCACTGGATGTGAACAAATTTATGAGAAGTCTCAAAATCAAAACACACTTTATGACAGATGAGGAAGCAGAACAACTACATGCCAAACATTTCACTGTGATTAATGCATTTGATAATATTACTTTGTTGAACAGTATCTTATTTATTTACAGTCACTGGATAATCAGCATATTCCTACATCTCATCTCAATGACAATAGTTTCTCTAAAAAACATCTAATCCTGACTTCTACCTCATTAATTCACGCATCTCAATCATGGATGAGTTTCAATTACTAGTGGAACATTTAAAATAATACCACCAACAAACTATTCCAACAAAATCTAATTTGAATAAATACGAATGTATAGCAGCAAAACCTTGTGTGTGTGAACATAGTTTTTTATATATGGGTTTATAAGGCTAACCCTACAACCATAATTAAAGAACATCAAAGCAAACGTCTGGCAGAAGGCTTATCTATGGGGATCATTAGCAAGTAACAGTTGGAATTCCTTTGCCCATTGTATCCCATCACACCTCTGTTCCATGTCCTCACAAAAGTTCACATAGAGCTCTTTCCTCCACCTTTCAAGCCCATTGTGTCCAAGTTGGTTTGAGAATCTCTCTGAATGGCTAGATATTTGCCTACAGCCATTTACCCTAATGTCTCCTAGCTACATACAATACAGCAAACATGTCCTTAATATCATGCAAAATATGCAGTGGTCTTGCAATTATATCTGGTTAACCAGTGACATCCACATACTGCATACCTCTATTCCACATGATTTAGCCCTTATTGCATTAAGGGATCAAATATTAAAACATACCAACTATTCTAATGATTTACAAGATCACTTCATGGATGTTACTTATTTTTTTTTTTAAATAAAATTACTAATCAGAATGAGTATAATTTATAAGCCCATCTGTGATTGGCTGCCTGGGGATGATATGTTGTGTGCCCTGGAGCAGAAGCTGTAACGGGAGACGCCTGATTACAGTCTAACACCATGGAAAGACTCACAGCCTTTCTTGTGAAAATTATGCAAGAATCTTATTTCCTTTGTATTTTTTTTCAAAATCAGAATGAGTTTCACGTGTCAATGTCGCCCGCGATATCGCTCATGTGTCACATATTATTCATCACCTGAGCGATGTGGAATTATCGCAGGTAAGATGTCACACGTGTCAATATGACCCAGTGATGCGGTGATGTCGCCATCTTGCGAGCGATTTTATTTAGTCGCTTGTACGGTGTCAAAATAGAAAATACGTCGCTGAGTTTAGTGTCACACGCAGCGATGCACAAGTTCTACTGAGCGATGAGCGACAGGTTTTACGTCTGGCAGTGAAACCTGCGATCGGCGATCAGCGACATATCGCTGGTTGCATCGCTTGGTCACACGCTTCAATGTCGCTCCTACGTCACTTTTACGTCGCTTGAGCGACTGAAAATCCGTGACACATGAGCGACATTGCCAGCGACATCGACACGTGTGACATACCCTTAAGGAAAGTGTCACATTCACACATCGTTTGCACAGCAGACTGCTGGTGACATCACTAACCTGCTCTGTACATAGAGCATAAGTCCAAATGAATAATGTCTCATCTATTCTGCTTATTATTGTGTCAGTTTGCTGTCTGCCATGGGCATCATACTGACCAGATATATATACAATGATTAGAATGAGTCATATTACTATCTTGGCTATGATTCGCGGAACGAGTGACTGGTCGCATGATGACATGTATGTGATTTGCTTACTTACGGTCACATGCTGACTTCTTTTCTTCAGCTTCTATTAAGATAAGTCGAAGACATTAATAGTCAACACATGACCCGATGTCTCCAAATTACATACATGCAATCACAAGACTGGGAATTGTGACAGCTTGTGCATTGCACACTGTCACGATTCACCAGTCTGCAGTCGTACAACTTGTCTGCAGACTTTTGTCTCAAGTCTGGTCAAACCCATTAAATTTATTTTAAGGTTTGTAACAGGGCTCCAAACAACTGTACATCGAGTCAGTATGATGCATGTGCTCAACAAACAGCTCACTCACCCAACAATTTCTCTTCCTAATATAGGAGTAAAGGTATTGTCTTATGTCAGGTTACCATGAAAGATAAGAGTTCTGGAGCTCTGCCAGCACCATACCCAGCCACAGGGCCGGATTGGGGCAATAAAGCAGCCCTGGATCCCCAGTAATTGTAAAGTTCTCCACTATCCAATAGATACGTGTATAACTACCAAGCTTGGTATAACCTATTTAAACCAGTTTTCCAAGATTTATTTCTATTTGCCCATAGGAATGTAAAGATAATAAAATAATAATTACAGTGCAACTTCTCCGACAACAGGACAAGAGAAGTGGTACTGTGCAGTATATATATTACAGAATAATACAGATACTGAGGATTACACCCAGTATGCAAGACAGGAGAAGTGGTACTGTGCAGTATATATATACAGAATAATACAGATACTGAAGATTACACCCAGTATACAGGACAGGAGAAGTGGTAATGTGCAGTGTATATATACAGAATAATACAGATACTGAGGATTGCATCCTGTATACAGGACAGGAGAAGTGGTACTGTGCAGTATATATATATACAGAATAATACAGATACTGAGGATTACACCCAGTATGCAAGACAGGAGAAGTGGTACTGTGCAGTATATATATACAGAATAATACAGATACTGAAGATTACACCCAGTATACAGGACAGGAGAAGTGGTAATGTGCAGTGTATATATACAGAATAATACAGATACTGAAAATTGCACCCTGTATACAGGACAGGAGAAGTGGTACTGTGCAGTATATTATATACAGAATAATACAGATACTGAGGATTGCATCCAGTATACAGGAGAGGAGAAGTGGTACTGTGCAGTATACATATATACAGAATAATACAGAAACTGAGGATTACACCCAGTATACTGGACAGGAGAAGTGTAATGTGCAGTATAATATATATATATATATATTATATATATATATATATATATATATAATTAAAAGAAAAAAAAAACTGCACAGCACTCACAGACTAAATGTGAACTGGTGCTAGCAGGGACGCTGGATCAAATAACTAGAAAAAGTTCTGCTGCACTCAGCTACTACCGATGACGTACAATTGCTAACAAGCTATATGAATATGAGAAAAAAGTTTAAAAACTTACGTTTTTTCAAAAAACTCAAAAATCTTATCTTTTTATTTCTGAAGTTCTTGGTACATACATTGGCCAATGTCCGTTTGCTCATCGACTGCGACAAAGTGACTTCAGATCCGATGAGTCCTATCGCTGACATCCCTGTCCTCCTTGTCCACCCCCCACTTCTCAGTGGGCAGACTTCATCTCGACCCTAGATCACCTGTGGCCAATGAGGGTGCAAATTGCAGCATGGAGCCAGCAACTCCATATGATACAAAAAAGAGAAAAAAAAACTGCACAGCACTCACAGACTAAATGTGAACTGGTGCTAGAGGGACGCTGGGTAAAATAACTAGAAAAAGTTCTCTGCAGCACTCAGCTACTACCAATGACGTACAATTGCTAACAAGCTATATGAATATGAGAAAAAAAGTTTAAAAACTTACGTTTTTTCAAAAAACTCAAAAATCTTATCTTTTTATTTCTGAAGTTCTTGGTACATACATTGGCCAATGTCCGTTTGCTCATCGACTGCGACAAAGTGACTTCAGATCCGATGAGTCCTATCGCTGACATCCCTGTCCTCCTTGTCCACCCCCCACTTCTCAGTGGGCAGACTTCATCTCGACCCTAGATCACCTGTGGCCAATGAGGGTGCAAATTGCAGCATGGAGCCAGCAACTCCATATGATACAAAAAAGAGAAAAAAAAACTGCACAGCACTCACAGACTAAATGTGAACTGGTGCTAAACTTTTTTTCTCATATTCATATATAAAACATGACCTGTTGGCAGCCCTCAAGGACTGAAGTTGGGAACTCCTGGTCTAGATCATGTGAAGTTTTATGGACCTCTACTCCCCTTTGGTCAGGCCTCATCTGGATACGTTGTCCAGTTCTGGGCACCACGTATTAAAAAATACATCAACAAAATGGAGCAAGTTCAGAGAAGATCGACCAGAATGGTAGTAGAAACTGCTACCAGAGAACAATAGCATCACCGACCAATATGGTCGGGGAAAGGTGCACTACATTTTTTTTTCTAATTTAGATTATGGGATCACATCCTGTGTAGTGCACCTTTCCCCGCCCATATTGGCCCGTGATGCTATTGTTCTCTGGTAGCAGTTTCTAATCACCCATTATATAAGAGGTTTTTAATGCAGCTTGAGGCTGAGACTGATTTAGTTAGGAACCCATTATAAGAAACACGCCTCGACGTGGCTACTGGGCATTTGATATGGCAATATTTTTAACGCTAAGTGTCTCATTGTTTCACTTTTTTTCTTAGTTGAAATATTGCTCTCTTTCTATTGTATGTTTTAGCAGAGTGCACTTTTTTGTTTATTACTATGGACTGCAAGATATTCACCGATGCATGCTTTTAGTTCTCTCTTAACCTCCCTGGCGGTATGATTATGTCAGGAATTTTGTGCTAAAAGCGGTACCATTTTTTGGCATGGAAATTTGGTGTTATGTACAGTAGGCCTGCAATTCTTAGTAATTACCTGATCAAAGAAGACTCTAGCCTTCCTAGCGGTATTCCCGAGCCTGACTCGGGGTTAACATTCACTGCCAGAAGCGGTAACCCCGAGTCATGCTCGGGCTTACCCGCGGTCGCAGCAGATGCGGTGAAAAAAACCGCATCTGCCGCATAGCCGCCGCACTTGCGGCGCGGTTGCGGTAATCGCCATAGTAAGTATAGGGGGACTTGCGGCAGGTGCGGCAAGTGCGGTTTTGCACTTGCGGCAGATGCGGCAGGTGCGTTTTTTTTCGCAGCCGCACCTGCCGCAAGTGCAAAACCGCACCCCGCACCTGCCGCAAGTCCCCCTATACTTACTATGGCGATTACCGCAACCGCGCCGCAAGTGCGGTGGCTATGCGCAAGTGCGGCAGATGCGGTCTTTTAACCGCATCTGCGGCGACCGCGGGTAAGCCCGAGCTTGACTCGGGGTTACCGCTTCTGGCAGTGAATGTTAACCCCGAGTCAGGCTCGGGAATGCTGCTAAGAAGGTTAAAAGGCCCTGTAGTTTGTGCAAATTTTTTCAAGTGAAATACCTTGTAAAAGTCAGTGTGCTGTCAATTCTGCAGCTTTTTTTCCTTTTTTCTGTTTGTCCCTCCATTTGCAAGAGATTCACATTTGTCAGTTAGAACAGTATTGTGAAATCTCTTTTTTGCAGTCCAGCTGAGCGTTTCCTCATCCGTCTTCTCTGAGGATGTGCCCCTTCATCCCTCTCAGTTGCTGCCAATCACAGCTCAGCCGCCCTAAATATGAAAAAGGGCCAGTATGGGGGATAAATTCCCTTTAACCCCTTAAGGTCTAATCTTTATTTCTCCTTTACCTCATTGGGGGATACAGGACTGTGGGTGTTATGCTGCTATCCACTAGGAGGCGACACTAAGCAGAGTCTGCAAAAGAGTTACAGTGGCTCCTCCTCTGCAGTATACACCCCTGGAGCAGGCACTGCTTTACCAGTTTTTGCTTAGTGTCGTTAGGAGGCACACCAATCCATTTTTACTTCAGATTTTTTACCTATTTTCTTCCAAAGAAGAAAAGTGGGCCCGCCGTGACCCCCGGCATGCTCCTTCCTAGGCCACCCACTGTTGGGGCGCTGGGTTGTAGTTGAGAATTTGTTATATATGCCGTCCTCCTTCCTCAGCATCCCACTGTTGAGCTGCTGAGTTGAGGTTGAGATATCCCAGCATAACATCCTCCTTCCTCACTCGCTCAAGGTCTTGGGTTGAACTTGAGACCCTGCAGTACCTACAGCGAGGAGAACAAGGATGTTCCCGTAATCACCCCTTGGGTGTTTAGGATGAGGCACCACAGGTACCAGCAGCACATACGGCTGCATTACTGTCTGGGCACCAGTGACCTTCCTAGGCTGCATCCCACGTACAGGCATTGTGTGCAGAGGGCTGCACTATTTCATTCCAGCCAGCACTTATTATGTATCCTTGTATACAGCGGCGGTACCACTGGGTGTACCGCTAGGGGGACCTGACCCCAACAATCTGGGGGGTCTAGACTCCCTCCGCCATGTTTTTAATCCTACCGCCCGGCCCTCCGCTGTTTTAGGGGCCCGCAATTAAGCGAAGCCTCGGCTTCGGGCCTAGCGCAGAAGCCGCGTCCTCTGTGACGCCCCAGTCCCGCCACTCCGGAGGACACTGATGCGCGTCATAGCATGGGCGGAGCCTCCAAAAGAGCGCGATTCCCAGGTAGGGCCTGCCTTTTACACTCCGCCTCCTCCTTCACCACCGTCATTACGCTGCACGTGGGGACACCTGCGCCTCTGCTGTCGGGGCTGCTGCTGGGGAGCGCTGGTGGTAAGACCTTTGCAGAGAGCTGCTCTGCAGAGGCTTTTTTCCTTCTGTCACTGCACTTTTCTCACAGGCCCTGTCCAGGCATACTAGATCTCAATAATAGAGATCCACTCAATTGGTATTGCAAGGGGCTTCATCACAATGTCTGGCTCTAAGAGTAAGAAACCACTAAAGCATTTCATGTTTATTATGCTACCTGCACTGCTTGTAAAGCTTCTCTTCCTGCTAGATGAATTCTCCACATTGCCAGAGCTGCACCCATGCTGTGGTCACAGAACCCCCCATTGCCCGGCCTTCTACCAGTGCTTCTGGTCCTGCGCCAGAATGGGCCATTGTTATGTCCCAATCTATGAAGCAGTCTATTGAAAAATTATCCTCCACATTGCTTCAGGTTCTGCAGGCCCGTTCCCCCCAATTCCGCTGCTCAGGTCGCTGCGTCTCGGGACGAGGTGTCAGACCCTGGACGATCTACTGACTCTGGCCTCTATCTGATTCTGGGCACAAGAGAGTACAGAGATCTTCTTCTCCAGAGTCTCCTGGCAGCTCTAGGGCCTCCATCCCACAAAAGCCAGGAGGATTCCCAGGAGTCTGAGGGTCCTGATTCAGATGTGGATTTGGATACGTCTCTGGATCTAGATAGAACTGATACGGTGGCTCTGGTTGAGGATTTAATTACATCCATCAACCAGGTTCTGGATGTTTCAGACCCACCGGCAGATGCCCCAGAACATAAGGTTTCTTTCAAAAGGGCCAGGAGACCACATAAATATTTTGCGGATCATCCGGAGTTCCAGGAGATCCTACAAAAACATCGGTTACATCCTGAAAAGAGGTTTGGTAACCGCAAGACTCTTGCCTAATGTCACACAGGATTGGGCGGATCTGTCTCAAGTGGACCCACCAATATCTCGAATAGCTGCTAAGACGCTTCTGTTCTTACCAGACAGTTCTTCCATTAAGGACGCCACTGACCGTCAGGTAGAGCAAATGGCGAAGTCCGTTTTTGAAGCTTCAGGATCCTCTCTAGGCCCAGCTTTTGCCTCTGTCTGGGAAGCCAAAGCGGTTATGACGTGGGCTGGTATCTTACATTCTTCATTAAGGTCCTTAGAGGCTGATCCAGCTCTATTAGACCAAGTGGCTCAATTTTCGGTTACCACAGATTATTTAATGCATGCAGCTCTAAACTCTGCCAACTGCGCTGTGGCTGCAGCTTCCAATGCTATTACGATCAGACGCGTCTTCTGGTTCAGGGAATGGAAGGCTGATGCGGCTTCTAAAAAGTCTCTCACATGTCTCCCATAACTTAGTGGCCGTTCATTTGGGGAAAAATTAGACAAATTAATCTCAGACGCCACGTAGGGCAAGAGTACTTCCCTTCCTCAGTGTAAATTTAAACGACCCTTCAACCGTCGACAACAAACTCGCTTACGATCCTTTTGGAGCTCCCTCGGTTGGTCAGTCTCAAGACCTCCACCAGCTGGCAACCGGTCCCCCCATAGGGAGCATTCACAGACAACGCAAAAATCCGGCTCAAACTGGCAGTCTCACTCGCGCCAGTCAAAACCTAAGGGATCAAAATCCAACAGATTTCTTCGTGACTCTTCTCCCCCGGAAGTCACCTTGCAAGTAGGCGGCCGACTTTTACACTTTCATCAAGTCTGGCTCGCCACTATAGACGACAACTGGGTCAGAGAACTGGTGTCTTCCAGATACACTATAGAGTTCAAATCCCAACCTCCAAATCGTTTTTTCCTGTCAACTCCTCCAACTCCACCATCCAAGGCTCGCGCTTTTTTTCAGGTGGTCGATTCCCTGTTACAGACAGGTGTCATTATACCAGTGCCACCAGCTGAGTGCTTCGTGGTACCCAAGAAGAGGTACAGTCCGGCCCATTCTGGACCTAAAGCAATTAAACAAATTTGTCAACGTACGTCATTTCCGTATGGAGTCTCTTCGCTCCATCACATCGTCTATGGAGGAGGATGAATTTCTCGCATCCATCGACATACAGGATGCATACCTCCACATCCCAATCGCGGCAGCCCACCAACATTTTCTTCGGTTTGCAATCAACCAGGACCACTACCAGTTTGTGGCCCTCCCGTTTGAACTGGCCACAGCTCCCAGGGTGTTTACCAAGGTCATGGCGGCTGTCATGACCATACTTCACACAAGAGGAGTGGTCATCCTTCCATACCTGGAGGACCTGCTTATCAAAGCTCCTACTTTCAGAGATTGCAAGCAGAGCGTTTTCATCACTGTGGACATCCTACGTCACCTGGGTTGGTTGCTCAACCTTCAAAAGTCGTCACCAGTACTGACACAGTCACTGATGTTTCTGGGAATGAAGTTCAACACCTCCAGGGGTCTAGTTCTCCTTACTCAGGACAGATCAAAGGCTTTTCGCCAGGGAGTTCGCATTCGCCTGCGTCCTGCACCTCGGTCACTTCGCTATGAGGGTCTTGGGCAGGATGGTTGCCTCTATGGAAGCAGTCCCGTTCACACAGCTTCACCTCAGACCTCTCCAAATGGCAATACTGGCCTCCTGGAACAAGAGTCCCTTTTCCCTGGACAGATTATTCAGGCTGCCACCTGCAGCCAAGAGTTCCCTTCATTGGTGGCTCAGACCACGTTCACTCACACAGGGGGAAGTCATTGCTACCGGCTCGCTGGAAGGTTGTCACCACCAATGCAACTCTGACATGTTGGGGAGCAGTAAACCGTCACACAGTGCAGGGAACATGGTCCCCTGCGTAATCGTCCAAACCCATTAACCTACTGGAGATCAAAGCCATATTCCTGGCTCTGAAGACTTTTCATCGATTCCTGGCAGGGAGCCATGTCAGAATTCAATCGGACAATGCCACGGTGGTGGCATATGTCAATCACCAGGGTGAGACCCGCAGTGTCCAGGCGATGCAGGAGGTGCAGCGCATTCTGCAATGGGCGGAATCGACAGCATCGGTATTATCGGCAGTTCACATTCCAGGAGTGGAAAATTGGGAAGCGGACTTCCTCAGTCATCAGGGCATGGATTTGGGAGAGTGGTCCCTGCATCCTGACGTTTTCCAACAAATATGCCATCGCTGGGGAACCCCAGATGTGGACCTGATGGCGTCTCGATTCAACACGAAGGTGTCGGCGTTCATGGCCAGATCACACGACCCGCGATCTCTCGGGGCGGACGCCTTGGGTCAAGATTGGACTTAATTCCAATTGTGGAAAATCAAGCAGGAGGGCATTCAGGTTATTTTCATAGCCCCAGACTGGCCCAGATGAGCATGGTACGACGATCTTGTCCAGCTCACGGCAGACGTGCCTTGGCACCTTCCACGCCGTCCCGATCTTCTCTCTCAGGGCCCGTTTTACCACTAGAATTCGGAGGCCCTGAATTTGACGGTGTGGCCATTGAGACCTGGGTTTTGACCCAAGCGGGGTTTTCTCCTGCTGTAATACAGGCTATGATCAGGGCATGAAAGTCGGCATCAGCTCGGATTTACCATTGCACCTGGAAGGCCTATATTTCCTGGTGTTCTTCTCGAGCTCATTCTCTATTCCCCTATTCCTTGCTGTTGATTCTCGGTTTCCTTCAGTCGGGGTTGGAATCTGGTCTGTCCCTAAGTTTCCTTAATAATAATGTAGAAAAATCCAGCACTCAAACTTGCAATTATGAGGATTTATTCAAACATGAACACCATCCATCTAATACAGGCAGTATGTGCTAACACCGACGCGTTTCGACAGAGAACTATCTTAGTTGTGGTTCCACGACTAAGACAGTTCTCTGTCGAAATGCGTCGGTGTTAGCACATACTGCCTGTATTAGATGGATGGTGTTCATGTTTGAATAAATCCTCATAATTGCAAGTTTATGAGTGCTGGATTTTTCTACATTATTATTGGTGATTGCCGGTCCAGAGACCAGGACTGTATCCGTGCACCATTTTCTTGTACTGGAGTACTACGATTTTAACTGGGCGAGCTGAACTTTCCTTCTACCTTTCCCCTGCTACCATTTTCATTGTAAGTTTCCTTAAGGGCCACGTCTCAGCTCTCTCGGTACGCTTTCAGTGTCGCCTTGCTATTAAACTACAGATAAAAACTTTTCTCTAGGGAGTTTGTCGAATTGTTTCCCCTTACAAGAGGCCTTTGGATGGATGGGACCTTAATCTAGTCCTAACTGCATTACAAGAACCGCCTTTTGAGCCATTTCTCTCCAACTTCTAACTCAAAAGGTGGTTTTCCTGGTAGCCATCACCTCTCTCCGCAGAGTGTTGGAACTATCAGCGCTTTCTTGCAAGCCGCCCTTCCTGGTGTTTCATCAGGACAAGGTAGTACTCCGTCCGGTTCAGTCATTCCTCCCGAAGGTTGTTTCATCTTTTCACCTGAATTAGGAAATTTCCTTGCCATCCCTTTGCCAGGCACTGGTTCACAGGTTCGAACGGGCTCTGCATACTCTGAACCTTGTCAGGGCACTTCGCATTGATGTGTCCAGGACTGTGCCCTTCCAGAAATCAGACTCTCTTTTCATTCTTCCGGAAGGCATCCGCAAAGGCATGCTGGATTCTAAAGCTACCCTGGCTAGATGGATCAGATCCGCTATCCAGGAGGCTTACAGGATGAAAAATTTGCCACTTCCGGCTGGTATCAGGGCACACTCTAACCCAGCCGTGGGGGCTTCATGGGCCATTCGGCACCAGGCCCCAGCTCTTCAGGTATGTAAGGCGGCCACCTGGTCAAGCTTACACACATTTACCAAACACTATAGTGTTCACACCCAGTCCTCAGCGGATGCGAGTCTGGGTAGGTGCATCCTTTAGGCGGCAGTTGACCACCTGTAGGTGTCTTATGGCTTAACTCTATTATTCTTGCCACCCAGGGACTGCTTTGGGATGTCCCACAGTCCTGTGTCCCCCAATGAGGCAAAGGAGAAAAGGAGAATTTTGGGTACTCACCGTAAATTCCTTTTCTCTTAGCCTCTAATTGGGGGACACAGCACCCACCCTGTTGGCTGTGTTCGGCCCGTTTAATGTGTTCATGTTACTATTGAGCTGTTACATTGTGGCCTTTCCAGGACTTGTTTGAATTGTTAACCTGGTTATTTTCTCCTACTGCTTTAAGCACAAAACTGGTGAGGCAGTGCCTGCTCCAGGGGTGTATACTGCAGAGGAGGAACCACTGTAACTCATTTGCAGATTCTGCTTAGTGTCGCCTCCTAAGGACAGCAGCATAACACCCACGGTCCTGTGTCCCCCAATTAGAGGCTAAGAGAAAAGGAATTTACAGTGAGTACACAAAATTCTCCTTTTTGCAATTCTGACCAGTGTCACTTTATAAGGTTATAACTCTGGAACGCTTCAACATATCCCAGTGATTCCAAGACTGTTTTTTTCATGACATATTGGACTTTATGTTAGTAGTAAATTTATGATTATGTTTTTTGACAAAGAGAGTGTTTACACACAGTGACAGTTCAAAGCCATGACAGGTATAGCCGTCCATTGGTCATTAAGGGGTTAATCAATATGAAGAATGAATAAGATGGGATAGCAACAAACACCATAAAATATAGGTTTTAATTATGGAGCCAGACATGTTTACAAATTTCAAGGAAAAAAACATCCTTAAATAATAGATGTCCCACCAGTTGTCAACTAAGAACACACCCATCTCTTCCAGCAAACAAGGCAGAACATTGCAAGCAGTTAAAGGGAATGTCAGAGAGAAGTCAGTGGATTTTCTGCCCTGGCGTAGGGTATATGAAGGTCATGATGGGGATGGGCTACTAACCACCTTCCCTATATTGACAGTTATATGAAGCAGAATTTACACTGCTGCTTGGTGGAAATTTCACCAATAAAACTAGTCAAGTCACCAGAGACCTGATAACGGAATTGACTTACAAACCGCTGCAGAGAGGAGCGGCAGGGGGTTAGAGCTTGTGATACCTTCATTTAATATTCTGTTCCTTTAGGTTTGGGGCCCATGATCAGGCCACGCTGGTTTCTAGACATAGCACATCTTCTCTTACACATAACCCTAGTGTGCCCTGCGGAACAAGGCAACTTCCGTGCCTACGATCAGGATTCTGGGCGCAGCGTATATTTTCGCTGTGTTCTCCCACTGATAACACTTGCCTCACGGCAGCAATAAATTGACCTGATGCAGCTCAGAAAGCCGCACCACATGTCAGTGTACGTCAGAAAAAAAAGGAGTACATTGGTCAAAAGATTTCTATAAATTCATCCATTGGGGAAAAAATATGCTGCTAATCCTGATTGTAGGCACTAACTTTTACATTCTTTTACAAACTTTTTTACGGATAACATATTTAAAAAGTGTCTTCCAAGATTTCATGTAATTAATATAACGATTGGCAATGTGGTAACAAAATTACCATTCAACTCTCACCTTTCAAAGTCCCCCACCATTCCAGTGTTGTAGGTCAGGTGGTCCTTGCCAGTCTTTGCAGCTGGTCACATGCTATACATTAAACCAACATTAATCTAGAGACCAGTGATCAACTGCAGCAGTCACTATGTATGTGACATCATGGATGAAGGACTGTTGGGGAACACTGAAGTGCCAGGACTTTGGGAGATTTGAAGTGTGAGTTATGATTAGTTTATTATGTTATTATATTTTCGGCTTTTAGGCATATGTTCAGGTTACCGCTAACTTATTGTGTATAAGGTTAATTTCCCACAGTCAGCTTTTGGCGAGTTTTTGATGTTGCGTAGCTTGAGCTGCCCAAACCACAAATACAAAAATGTAACCATACCCTGACCTACCTATGTCCAATGACTTATGACCCCTTTGTTTGTCCCTAGGAAAGATACATCAGGTTGGCCAACCATTGAAAGTAGATGATTTATCTATAGTAACATCACCACAGCGGTCAAACCAGACATCATAAAGAATAAAAAAGTACAGAGAGAGAAATGTTAAGAGTACAGAGCAGATGCAGGAAAAGTAAATAGAAGCGATAACGGTTTCTGCAATAGTTAGTAAAGTATCACCAAACCCTCATCCAGCATTATGGGAAATAAAGCCTAATCATTTCTGTAAGGAAAAGTTCTATAACTTTCTAATACATTGTGATTCGATTCCTCGTCAAGATCTCTGCTTACTGTTAAGCAATCTATCTTTGAGGTGAGCAAGCACTACCATGCTCGGTTGCTTGTAACGAGCAGTTGTATGCTCAGATGGCACAACTTGAGTACCCCAGTAAAATGGAAGTCAATGATTAACTCAAGCACTCGAATCATCAATGACTTCCATTATACTCGGAAACTCGAGTCGGGTTATCCAAGAATCCAAATGCCTGTTTCGAGTACTGAGTATCTTTTTCACACAGTTTAGTGTTTGTTACTCTATGACAGTGTTGATTTGGTAAGAGCCATCTACCTGGAAGATGAGGATTGGGTTAACGACAGTGTGGATTTACAGCTTCTGAACACATTAAATGTTCATCTCATGACAGCAATCAGGGATCCTAAAACTCATGAGGAATTGAAATACAAAGTGTGGTGTAAGTTTATTATACTTTCAATGATTAGCCCTTATTGTCCGAACCCTGCGGCAGCTATTTTACACAAAGTCATTGATGAGCTGGAGCTCAAACACTTGAAGATGCTCCTTCAGCTTTTCTCTGACATCAGACTGTGCACGCCGCTCCCGCATATGTTCCTGCTGTAAAGAAAAGATCCGCAGACGGAGGCGTTGCTCACGTCTCCTACAAGCCTCCAGCTGCCTCTGGACTTTATTGAGAGCCTCCAGCGCTGCCTCGGCTCTTCTCTTCCAAAGGAGGGCATTCCCCACATGGTAACTGTGCTCGTTTTGTATGTACGCTCCCGGTGGCTGGGGGATACGCATCATGTACGTGGAGGGGGACACAGGCCGATGTGGTTTGTCCACCTGTTCCGAGGGTTCATGTGGTTCTCTGTTTAATGACATTTCAGGGGACATTTCCTCCCGTACATGAGACAGCTCTAAGTCTGACAGTGGTCCGTTTATTACTGATGCAACCTCTATGTCTTCTAGTGCGGCTTCTGGATGCATCTGGTGGTCCACTGTGGTGGCCAAAGCACCTTCAGCAGGAGCAGAATCTCCAGGAATATCAATGTTTTCAGGGCATAGTCCATGAAAGTTACCCAGATCTGGTGTGGGGACATTGTCATACCTCCCATTATCAAAACATTGGTTGCTGGAGCGATCTGCGCTCTCCGATGCAGGGGCTGTGGGGTCTTTTACCAGAAAGTCCCTATGGACGAAAGAAAAATGAGTGAATGCTACTGAATAATACAGTATAAATCGTTGACTGTAAAGTAAGCTGACACACCACAATCACATAAATGGGCATGATTAAAGGGTGATGATTATGGGGGACCTTTTGCTAAAAGCACCAGGAGTTGGATGGTAAAATCAGCACGGTAAAGGTGGATGGATGGTTTCACAAACAAGGAACCCTCCAATATGGTCCATTGTAGACTGGAAGTCTTCTGCTGTAACCTCAGAATCAGGCTGCTTTCTGTCTGTCCTCCATGCTTTACACTGTGTTGTCTACAGGTCACATGTAAAGTGAGGCCATTATCATAACAGCAACACCAGAATGGTTATAAGATAGTAAGTAAGTCCCCTGCCCCTCCAGAAGACACTGCTCTATATGGGCATTGCACACTCACTTTTTCCTCTTTACTTTTGTTCTGGTGACATTTGAGTTTTTCCTTTTCTGAGCTTTGAGTTTTGCTGCTCTTCGCAGTTTTGCGGATGGTGTAAATATTGTTGGCACAGCTTCTTCCTTCAGACGATGGTAGCCGCTGCAATACGGAAAGTAGAAGAGGGATAGCGTGACTCATTACATAAAATCCTTTACTCAGTTAGACTGGCTTCAGACTTGCGGACTCAAATCACACACTCTCGTCTGCACCAAGAATGCGACCATGTCCGGTTCCTGGTGCGGACGAGAGTATGTGATTTGTGACCGGGCATCTGCCTGCGTACAAATCACATATTGCAGTGAATGAGAGCGCACGGTCATGCGCAGACCTGCGCAGCACCGTGCATTCCCATTATAAAGATAGGGGCTGCGTTCAGCTTGCGGATCTCCTTCGCAGGACGCTGCGGAGGGTCCGCAAGTCTGAAGCCAGTCTTACACTCCTGTTCTTCCTCCCTCCTAGTGCTCCTATAACAGATTTCACTGCGGTTCGGGCATTGTATTCTTGAAACTTGACAGTTTAGGATGAAAATTACAACCAGTCCAATATCTTCAGTGTGTAGTATAGATGGATGGTAAATGGCAAGACAAACACCTTCTCATGTCTGCCATGTGGCTCACTCAAGTGCCTCACATAAGTGCATACAAATGAATTTGACTGAATTCATAGATTAGTATGATATACTTGGTCATTTTATAATGCTGCTGTCTGACAATCATCGTCTCCATTTTCCATAGGTATGTTAATTTTTCATCGCTGAAATTCTGCTGAATAGTGCCCGAGTTCTTTTCCTGCTACATTTCAATATGTATAGTGTGGTATGTTCATTTTTTGTTGCTGAAATATTTCATCTGATTATGCTTGTAACTTCTCATCCCATTGCTCTTGCTACATACCTAAGTTTATGATAATTTGTTTAAATGTGCCTGTCCTCCACCATTTGCTTTCACTTCTGACTTTAAATTAGCCTATTGAACTCCAGCCCCCTCCCCTCCACTCTCAGCTAAATCCAAGTGTATTATTATAAATGTACTATGCTCACATCTACCAGGACAACTCTGCCATGTGCCTCACATAAGTGCATAGGAATGAATTTGACTGAATTCGACTGGAATTTGCTAGAAGTGGAAAGTACTAGATTTCTGTTTGCTACGATATCTTTCTAATGAACTCACATTCTATTTTAACCCCTCTCATAGTACAATATCTGCAACTGATGTAAACTCTGAGCCATTTGTTACCCCATAATCAACACTCACCAGTTTGATTGTGTATGGCATTTAGTCAGGCCAAGAGTCAGGTAACCCACACTCTTTCACCCTCCCTTTAAATTATGTCCTTTATTTCATATCTATTTTGCCATGCGCTTTTGCCATTCACTTTCACCGCCCCATCCCCCTCCATCACCCCTCATCCACCATATCTGCCCCTCTCTCCTTCCCTCTACTATCTTCAGCTCCCATACTCTCTTCACCATACTGAATAATCTAAGACCATCATATTCCAAAGTATTTGATCAGAAACAATGTCCTAAATCTAAAAACTATTTGCTTTTTCTCTTTTTTACTGCTGCTCCTGTCAGGTGATATCTCTCCGAACCCTGGTCCACCCTCTACCTATTTTAACTCCTCCCCCACGTCACATAGAAACCCTACTAACCTTATCAACATTACTTGCACACCTTCATCTCCCTCTCTGGAATCCATGGTCTGTATGCAACAAGCTTCTCTTCTTCCACAAGTACTTTCTCACTAACTCTCTTAACCAGCTGGCCCTCACAGAAACCTGGATCCAGAATTCAGACACTGCTTCCCCTGCCGCTATTTCTCATGGTGGCCTACATTTCTCCCACACTTCATGTGCTCAGAATTACCAACACTTATTCTGGGAGACTTTAACATCCCCATAAACAGCCCCATCTCCACATCTGCATTTCAGCTCCTATCTCTAATCACCTCTCTTGGCCTCTCACAGCTCTCAACCTCTGAGACACACAAAGATGGTAACAACCTCGACCTGATCTTTGTCCGGCTCTGTTCAACCTCCTCCTTAGATAACTCACCTCTTCCTCTCTCTGATCACAACATTCTCTCCTTCACGCTCACAAATCCTCGCACACCCCAGCGCACCCCTACCTATCACACATTCAGAAATCTACAGGACATTAACCATCATACACTCACAGACTCTCTACATTCTTCACTGTCCCCGATCTCATTTTCCTGTCCAGATCTGGCTGTGAATCACTACAATGACTCTCTCAGAAGCACCCTGGACCAAGTAGTGCCCCTCACCCTCAGAACCTCCAAACACAGAGTAAAACAGCCCTGGCTCACATAAACTCGATTCCTCCAGCAATGCTCTAGGAGTGAACGTCTATGGAGGAAAACCTGCACACCAGAAAACTTCATTCACTATAAATTTATGCTGAGAACTTACAACTCTGCCCTTCACCTCGCCAAACAGATCTACTTCACCAACCTAATCTCCTCACTATCCAACAATCCAAAAAAAACTCTTTGACACCTTTGGCTCTCTCCTCAATCCTAAAGTGCAGGCCCCGATCACTGACCTCTGTGCAGATGATATGGCCTCTTACTTCACTAAGAAAACAGAAAACATCAGTCAGGAAATCGGCTCCCAGCCTCCAAGCGCTGTTACTCCCATCCCTTGCTTCTCACATTTGATCCATTTACAGAAGAAGTCTCCAGACTCCTCTTTTCCTCTTGTCCCACTACATACACCACTGTCCCCATCCCCTCACACCTAATCCAGTCTCTCTCCGGTGGTCACTGCTCACCTAACTAAAATCATCAAAATCTCCCTCTCTTCTGGCATCTTCCTCTCCTCCTTCAAACATTCTCTCATTACTCCATTATTAAAGAAAATGTCTTTTGACCCATCATCATGCACAAATAACTACAGACCAGTCTCTCACCTCCCCTTCATCTCTAAACTCTTGGAGCGCCTGGTCTACTCCTGCCTTACCCATTACCTCTCCACTCACTCTCTTCTAGACCCATTACAGTCTGGTTTCCGCCCCCTACATTCTACAGAAACTGCCCTCATCAAATTGACCAATGACCTTCTCAACGCAAAACGTAATGGTGAACACACTCAGCTTATTCTTCTTGATCTCTCTGCAGCCTTTAACATTGTTGACCACCATCTCCTACCCTCTATGCTGCACTCCATCAGCATTAAGGACACCACTCTCTCCTGGTTCTCTTCCTATCTTTCCAACCGCTGTTTCAGTGTATCATTTGCTGGCTCCACTTCCTCTCACTATTGTGGTCCCTCAGTTCAGTCCTTTGCTCTCTCCTCTACTCTCTCTACACGGCCCCTATTGGACAGACCATCAGTAGATTTGGCTTCCACGTGCCACCTTTATGTTGATGACACACAACTATATATTTCATCCCCTGACCTTACCCCCGCTGTATTACAGAACGCCAATGACTGTCTAACCGCAATCTCCAATATCATGTTTACTCTATACCTGAAACTCAACCTTTCCAAAACTGAACTTCTTATGATCCTGCTCTCCACTAATCTCCCTAAATCTGACATCTCTCTCTCCGTGTGCGGCACTACGATAACGTCTAGGCAGAAGGCTCGATGCTTGGGTGTTACGTCTAATGCTGATCTTTCATTAACTTCCTATATTCAATTTTTCCCCTGCTCTTGTCACCTTCAACTGAAGAACATCTCTAGAATTTGCCCCCTTCCTCACCATGGGAACAACTAAAACCATCAGAGTGGCCCTAATCTACTTCCCTTCTCCAGTCCATCCTTAATGCAGCTGCCAGGGTCACCTATCTGGCTTACCGTTACTCGCATGCGTCCGCTCTGTGCCAGTCAATGCACTGGCTGCCCATACACTATAGCAGTGATGGCGAACCTATGGCACGCGTGCCCGCGGTGGCACGCAGAGCCGCCTCCGCTGGCACGCAGCCTCGCCACCACACTGCAGCTTTGATCTGCTGGCGCACGCCGCCGGCAGATCTAAGCTGTATCTGAGCAGAGGAGACTTTTCTCCTCTCTCAGACACTTCTAGGCTCGCCCTCCCGGCCAGCGTCATGTGACAGTAATGTGACACATTACTGCAGGATGGGGCATATTACTTCAAGGGGACACGGATGGGGCATATTACTACAAGGGGAGAAGGATAGGGCATTACTGCAGGATGGGAATATTGCTGCAAGAGGACAAGGATAGGGCATTACAACAGGATGGGGCATTACTACATGATGGGGCAGGATGGGGACATTACCACAAGGGGACAAGGATGGGGCATACTACAAGGGGATAAGGATGAAGACATTACTACAAGAAGGGGGGGTCAGGATAGGAACATTACTGCCAGGAGAGGGTCAGGATGGAGCACAACTGCAAGGAGAGGGTCAGGATGGAACATATAGCTAGGAGAGGATCAGAATGGAGCAAAAAGCTAGAAGGAGAGGATCAGGATGGAGAATATAGCTAGAAGGAGGTGGTCAGGATGGAGCACATAACTACAAGGAGAGGGTCATGATGGAGATATTACTACAAGATGAGGACCACGATTTCAGTATGAAATCTGCTAGTATTCCATGATAAAATCTATCTCCTATCTGTCTAATATTCTGCATTTTTTCCATACAGATCAGTCCACCTGCTGTTCTAGAAAGGGCAGTGGCAGCAGCTCAGCTTCAATGTGCAGTACACAATGAGCTGGATGTCCAATGCCGAAGAGAAGAGAAGACTGCAAAGGTAAGTTTAAAATCAATTAATTGTTAAAATAATTGAATTGATCATCAGTGTTTCAGGACTACAAGCCCTGTACAGGGAAGAGAGTTAGCACCTGCAAACTCTTCCCCTGTGCAGCGCTTGTGATTACCACTGCTGCTGTAATTTAGGTTATATTATCGTATTGGCATTCACCATAAATAATTTTGTTTTAGGTTGCAGTTTGGGCACTCGGCCTCAGAAAGGTTCGCCATCACTGCACTATAGGATCAAATTCAAATAGCTTATTCTCACCGCAAAGCTCTTCATGGTGCAGCACCTCCCTACCTTTTTACCCTCATCTCTGTCTAATAACCCACCCGTTCTCTTCGCTCTGGGAGTGACTTTAGACTAACATCTGCACTAATCCGAACATCCAATTCCCGGCTCCAATACTTTTTCCGAGGTGCACCAACTCTGGAGTGCTATACCCCAAGAAATTAGGACTACTCACAACTTACATAGCTTCAGGCGCTCACTAAAAACACATCTTTTTAGGGCGGCCTATCATTCTCCCTAATCAGACCCAAAGCTCTACACAGACTGGCTGGTGGCCACTTACTCCACTCTCATCTATTCCACACTTCCTCAAAACGGCCTGGACCATGATATACTATATAATTGTCTAAGGGTGCCGTCACACGTGTCGACGGCGCTGGAGATGTCGGCGGCGACTGGCGGGAGTGCGCATATTTTTGGCGCCCCGCCAGCGTCGCCGCCCCCATTTACATGAGGCAATACCTCCAGCAACGTGCCGGCGATCTGACAGGCAGCATCGCCGCCGGGGGTCTCTCAAAACCCAGCAGCGATGAAGGACAATGGGAGCCTACGGCTCCGATCGCCTGTCAGGTCGCCGGCGGCCATTTACATGGGGCGATGTGGACACATCACCCCAGATTGGCCACTGGTTTCACATCACTGATGAGAAACCAGGCGACCACTCAGAGGCGCCGACATCGCCCCTTTACATTAGGAGACGCAGGGGCGATGTCGCCGCCCATAGGCCACGCCCATACGTCGCCTATGTAATTGCCGACGATGACGACAGGTGTGACATGGCCTTAAGGCGTCTGTCTGAAGCCGAAATCGCGCACCAGACAGAAGGTGCTCATTGGTGGTCGCCTGAGGCGGCCACCAATGTGCGCAGACTATGCAAATAGGCACGCAAATTCAAAACTTGGCGACACTGACAGACAGTGCTTTTTTTGCGACGAACTGTACGGTGTACCGGAAAATGTGAGCTGGGGGGAGGTTGCAGGAGGGAGCGGGAGATCTCCTGCTCATATAATATCCATAGCCGCTCTCCATCACCATGGTGCTGAAACCGCACCATGGTGATGGGCTGGGGGAGCGGCGTATATTATATGGTCTTGCACCCCCCTGTGATTGCACATGCCCCCCCATGTTAGATATGGTCCCCATGCTGCTGCCATAGTAAAATAATAAACACTATACTTACCTCCTGGCTCCTCCTCCAGCGCTGATCTCCTGGTGTCTCTCCGGTCTCCCTGCTGCTGCTGTGATCGCACGCAGAAATGATGTCACTCTCTGCTGTGCCGATCACATGACTGGCACTGAGATCCAGGAAGTGGAGGAGCTCTGCAGCATTATCTCTGCCCGATCACAGCAGCACGAGGGAGTCCGGGAGATCAGCACTGGAGGAGGGAAGAATAGAGCAGCATTGGGGCAATATCTAACACAGGGGAGCATGTGCCACGCATAGGGGACGTGCGCCACGCATAGGGGACGTGCGCCACGCATAGGGGACGTGCGCCACGCATAGGGGACGTGCGCCACGCATAGGGGACGTGCGCCACGCATAGGGGACGTGCGCCACGCATAGGGGACGTGCGCCACGCATAGGGGACGTGCGCCACGCATAGGGGACGTGCGCCACGCATAGGGGACGTGCGCCACGCATAGGGGACGTGCGCCACGCATAGGGGACGTGCGCCACGCATAGGGGACGTGCGCCACGCATAGGGGACGTGCGCCATGCATAGGCAGGGCCGCACTGTCCAATGGTCAATATGAGCCTTTAGACTCAGGCGGCAAGGAGGCAGGGGGAACCGCAGAGCAGAAGGGGGCGGCGCCTGCACCATGCAGCCGGTTCCATGTGTGACGTGTGCCGGCTGCATAAGGTAAAATTGCCAGCGGCGGTAACTGACAGCACCCCCCCTCCCCCGCCGACAGCAACCCCACCCCATCCACCCGTGGCCGCCGACAGCAATCCCCCCCGCAACTCACCTGCGGCCGCCGACAGCAACCCACGCTCCCCGGTCCTCACCTAGGCTCAGGCGGCAGAGAGCCTTTCTGCACCCCTATGCATAGGGGAAATTAATCTGAAATGCATACCGGCAAATATGTTTTTTTACAAAAAAAAGCACTGGCGACGCATCAGCAACGCAAGATTGCCGTGACAGAGACGACAGCGCTACACTCACATAGTGAGCGGGAAAGCCGACTTCACTGTCGGCATTCCCGTTCCGCTATTTGAAATGAACAGCGATGTGAAAACGACGCACCAGTGGTCCCGGCCAGGTTGTATTGTTATCGCTGGTGCGTCGTTATGTGTGACGGGGGCTCTATATTTACAGGACCTCTGATGATGTCACAATCATGGCCAGAGCAAGATTACATGGCTGTGACATCACCAGAGGTCCATAAGCTAAACGCACACAGCACCAGAAGCCAGGTACTGCATACCACTTACACCAACACACCCTACACTCACCCACCACTCACACTTACCCTGCACTCGTGTCACACTCTGCCCTGCACTCGCGTCACACTCTGCCCTGCACTAACGTCACACTTAGACCTGCACTAACGTCACACTCACTTTGCACTCACCTCACACTTAGCCCTACACTCACCTTGCACTGACCTCACACTTAGCCCTACACTCACCTCACACTGTCTCCAACGCAAAACCTGCGTTGCTGATTGTTCGCGGCTTGCTGGGCGCGACCAATCAGCAATGCAGGATTTCCGTTACAGCGAAACAGGCACAGTCCGCCTGGTCTCCCGGCTGCTGCTCACCTGCTCCACGCTCCCTTCCGGCTGCTGCTCCATGCTCCATCTGCCCGCCGCTCGCCCCGCCATTCTTCTTCTTTCCGTGGCATAGACTCCAGAAATTCAAAGGCCGCAGGGGTGGGGATGGAGCTACCAAAGGGGGCCATAATGGCCGTGAACAAGGGCACGCCCACCACATCAGGGCTATGCGCTTGGACACGCCTACTATGATGCCCTCTGTTAACTCTGCCACCTGAGGCCTTGGAATTGTTGACGTCTATGCTGGATGAAGAAGAAGAAGAAATGCTAGGGTGAGAGGTGGCTGTACAGAAGACTGGAGCGGGTGATGAACTGAGGGGGCCACTGCTGCACACTCGCGCAACCGCACTGCCGTACACCCGGCACTGCCGTACACCCGCACCGCTGCACACCCACATATTCTAGAATACCCGATGCATTAGAATCGGGCCACCATCTAGTTGTAAATATTTGTTTATGAATTTGATTTGTAAAGCGCTGCAGAATATGTTGGCGCTATATAAGTAATGATTATTATTATGATATATATTTTGTAAGTGAAATACAAGCTGGTTATCAGTAAGTACTGGCTTTCTTTTGGGAAACCTCCGTAACTGCTTCAAGGGGATGTCCAGGTATATATTTGGCTAGGTCATCAATCTCAGATCAGTGGGGATCTGACACCTGGCACCCTCACCCTCACCAATTAGCTGTCACCGACTCCTGCGGCATCGAATGTACACAATTAATGGAACTGAGCAGCACAGCTCCGATCAATTTTGCTGTGTGCTGCAGATCAGCTTCTATGCTCTTATATTAGAAACAACTCAATGTTTATTACTCTGTTTCTGCAGTAAAATTTCTGCTAGAAAATCTCATATGTGGCCCTAGTGTACTACCTGCCCAAAACACAAGCCTTAGAATTATAGGAGCACCTTGTGGATTTTAGGGCATAATTTTTACTATTTTCCAGGACTATTTCAATTTAGAGAGGCCTTGTTGTTCCAAGGCATGAGGAACATGCCCCCAAAAACCTCCATTTTGGAAAGTGTACTCCTCTAGGAACATATTTTGGAGCATTTTAAACTCACAGGTGTTTCATATATTATTTTTTTTTTTTTTTTTACTTTTAGGCAATAAAATCCCTTTTTTGAAAAGAAAAAAAAATATTTTGTGTCACCAAATTCTGAGACACATAACTTTTTTTTAAATTTGTCTTTACAGATTTACAGGGGTTTGATTTTGTAGAATGAGGCGGTCTGTATTTGTAACATTTTGGTGTAGATGTGACTTTTTGATTGCTTTGTATTTTATTGATCGTTATTTTAATTTTATTATGGTGTTTATTGGGTGGGATAAATAGCATAGCAACTCTATCGTTTGGTTCTTTACTGACACAGGAGCATTCAACTAATTTAGTTCTTTTTACTGATAGGATGTTTAGATTGTGAACCCCCATGGGGACAGTGTTGCTGATGTATGTAAAGTGCTGTGGAATTAACAGCGCTAAATAAGTGAATAAATAATATTATTGTTATTGGAAAGTGCACATTGTAGATTCAGACTGAAGGCAGCAAAACTATGAAGGTAAACCTATGGAAACAAGTAGTAAGGAGACACATGTGAAACCAGCCGGAATAAACACACACGACTTCTGTGACCAACTTCTGAACAGATCTCTGGTTGCAGTGAAATCATAGACACATTGTTGCATTTTGTGGCTGTGTACAAATGGAACAATGTGTCCATGATTTCACTGCAACCAGAGATCTGTTCAGAAGTTGTTCACAGAAGTTGGTGTGTGTAAAGCGGCCCTTAGACACCATAGATTCTTCAGAGCACCCTTTCTTTTACTCTAATGACGCTTTATACCCTTTTGGATTTTTCTGAAGCTGCTTCTTCAGGTTGTCATGTGAAATGTCTTTAGTCTGTAAGGAGTTTCCAGAAGTGCTGAGCACTTGTTGGCTAGCCGCTTTGCCTTTACTGTGCATCCAACTCATTTCTATTAGTGGTGATTATGGAGGCCATGTCATCTAACGCAATAATACATCCATCTCACTCTTGGTCACATAGACTTTACAAAGCCTTGGGGTGTGATTTTGGTCATTGTCCAGATGCAACAAAATGATGGTCTCACTAAGGGCAAACCAGATGGCATATCATTGGAAAAAACTGTGGAATCCATGAGGGGGGTTAAGTGTGTCTGGAATTTGTAATAAATCACAAAGGGTTAGCAGCAAAGTCATTTCCCCCTTAACACTATAACACCTCCTGTCCAAGCTTCACTGAGCACACCACAAATGTAGAAACCATCAGCTCACTTTTTCTGCATCTCAACAACATGGAGGTTGATGTGCAAAATCTAAATTTTTAACTCCTTAGACCACAGTACAGATTTCCTCTAACCTGTCCATCCACCCAGACCAGTCACCATGCTGTTGCACTGACACAAAGGACGGAGTCATATGCTGAGTACCTCAAACAGGGTACTGGCCTGAGCAGTTGCTCATGTGGGAACTGAACCACAAACCCCCTTTCTATATATACAGAAGACTCACTTGAGAAAGGCTCAACTGGAGCCGAAACGTTGTGTGATACAACCTGTTTTTCACCTTCAAAAATAAAAAACACAAAAAGGATAATAATCTCTCTTCTTTTATTGTGTGCCGGGGATATATTTAAAGACTTTGTGGAATTTGTAATAAATCACAAAGGGTTAGCAGCAAAGTCATTCCCCCCTTAACACTATAACACCTCCTGTCCAAGCTTCACTGAGCACACCACAAATGTAGAAACCATCAGCTCACTTTTTCTGCATCTCAACAACATGGAGGTTGATGTGCAAAATCTAAATTTTTAACTCCTTAGACCACAGTACAGATTTCCTCTAATCTGATGTCCAGTTCCTGTGTTGCTTGGCCCAAACAAGTCTTTTTCACGTTTGTGGTCCTCAGTAGTGACTTCTTTGCAGCAGTTAAAGGCCCGCTTCTCTCAGGCTCCTCTGAACCCTTAATGTTGAGATGTGTCTGCACATCTTTGAGGAGGACTGTAATACAAGTTGCTGTCAATTTTAGGCCTCTGACGCTGGTAACTCTAATGATCTTATCCTCTGCAGCAGAGGTAATTTTTCTTCTGTGCCTGGGGCAGTCTTCATGGAAACCAAATTCATCATGGAGATTAATGCGCCTGCGCACAGATCACATATGGGAGTGAATGGGTGCGCACCGTCCTGCACTGTCAAGCGCAGCACCGTGCGCTCCCATTATAAAGATAGGAGCTGGCGGCCGCTGCGCACACATTGCGGACCCCTCCGCAGAACGCTGCGGAGGGGAACGCTAATGTGAAGCCAGCCTTACAAAGAACCCATCCAACATTTATCATGAACACATTCCAGGAAGAATCAAGGAAAATAGGGTCGGAAATAAGTGCAGTTGTGGAAGGTTCCTAGAAACCGAATTAACGGTAAGAATAATTCTCTTTTTCTCTAGTCACCTTCCTCGACAGCATAGGAGGAATGCCAACAAATTATTACCTAGGGGGAGACTACAGCATGCAGGACTTTCCTGCCAAAAGCTAAATCCCTGTTGGAAACCAGATCCAAGCGATAGTGCTTGGTGAATGTATGTAGAGATGACCAGGTAGCTGCCTTGCAGATCTGCTCAGGAGAATCCCCTGCCCATTCAGCCCAGGAAACTGAAGTAGATGTGGTAGAATGAGCCATGAAACCCGATGATGGGGACAAATTCTGGCTGAGGTAGGCTTCAGTAATGTCTTTTTTTGATCCAATTGGCTATCTTGCTTTTTGCCACCTTCTTGCCCTTACCGAAAGGGTTGGATGAATAAGTTGTGATCAATACGCCAAGGCGGTTAGGTTAAAAAAGTGTAAAGGCCGGTTTACACGTTGCGATGTCCCACAGCGTGCTGGTAACCAGGATAAACATAGGGTTACTAAGCAAAGTGCTGCGCTTAGTAACCCGATGTTTCCCCTGGTTACCATGGAACACATCGGGTTACCTGGTCGCTGCCCCTGTCACACATGCTGATGCATGCGTGACAGCGGGAGACCAGCGACCGAAAAATGGCCCTGGTCATACCGCAGCGATCAGCGAGGTGATCGCTGATTGTTGTGGGATGTCACAGTGACGTCGCTGCAACGTCACAAGTTGCAGCGACATTGTTAGCGATGGCACAACATATAAACCGGCCTTAACACTATCTTGCGGACGTCCAGTGAATTAAATTCTTCTTCCTTTGGTGTTTTTAGATGTTGACAGAAGGAAGAACAATGGATTGGGAGCGATGAAAATCAGAGACTACTTTGGGTAGGACTGAAGGATCCAGCTGAAAGACTATGCTGTCATCGCGGATTGTCATGTAGGGTTCCCTGATGGACAAGGCTTGCAGCTCCCCGACTCTCCTAGCAGATGTAATGGCAATAAGAAATGCAGTCTTGTGAGAGAGGGACCTTATGCTACAGGATGACAGGGGTTCATAAGGAAAACGGGAGAGTCCTGTAAGGACCACATTTAGGTCCCAGGAGTGTGTGAGAACCTTCTGTCGTGGACAAAGTATATTAGCCGACACCATAAAGCGTTTGATCCAGCGGTGGTTGGCCAGATCCGCATCAAAAACTGAACTTAGAGTCGATACCTGTACTTTCAATGTGCTAGGTTTGAGGTCCAAGTCAAGTCCATTCTGTAGGAAGTCCAGTATCTGAGAAATGTTAGACTGGAGTGGATCAGGCAGATGAAGGCCACACCAGGAGGAGAATCGTTTCCAGATTTTATTGTAAATGGAGTTTGTGACCCGCTTGCGACATCATTGCAAAGTAGCAATAACCTTTTCAGAAAGGCCCTGCGCCTTTAGTATCTGGGCTTCAGAAGCCAGGCAGCTTACTTGGGCCTCTGAGGATCCGGATGGAATAGCGGATCCTGGGATAGCAAACTCGGGTCTGGACTCAGGAGGACTACGCCGTCGACTTTGAGAGCCATGATAAGGTTGTACCAAGTCCTTTTCAGCCACAGAGGAGCGACTAGGATAGTTGGAACCCCTTCCTCTCTGATCTTCCTCAGGGTTCGTGCAAGAAAAGGAATCGGCGGAAAGGCGTAGGGCGTAGGCCAGATGAAAGTTCCAAGCGTGGGAGAAGGCGTCCAACCCGACAGCATCGTCCCGTGGATTCAGGGAGAAGAATGTTGCGACCTTTTGGTTTCCGTTTGATGCAAACAGGTTGATCTCCGAGGCACCCCACCTTGCCACTAGGGTGCAGAAGACCAATTGGTCCAGGCTCCACTCCCCAGGGTGGACATCTTGGCGACTCAAGAAGTCTGCTTGAAGATTCAAACGCCCTTTTAGGTGGATTGCAGAGGGATAGCAGGAATTGCTCGGCCCAGTGGAAGATCCGGGAGAACACAGACTTCCGGCTGCCTGACCTTGTACTGCCCTGATGGCAGAGATGCGCCACCGTGGTGACATTGTCCGAATAGACTGGAACATGAGAGTCCTTGATGAAATCCTGAGCTGCCAGGAGGGCTTCCTCGACCGCCCTCAGTTCTCTGTAGTTGGAGGACTGGGAGCTGATGGAGCGACTCCAGATACCTTGGAGTGGGGTTTGAGAAACCATAGCACCCCATCCCCTCTGGCTGGCATCTGTTGTCAGGGTAACAAGAGGCGTCTGAGACCAGGCAACTCCCTTGAGCAGGTTCCTGGGATTCAACCACCAGAGGAGGGATGAGGTTACCTGCCCAGACAGGCGAAACCTCTTGTTTAGGGAAGCAGGATGTCTGTTCCAATGCAACAGGATGTGATCCTGAAGACAGCGAGAGGGAGCCTGGGCCCACATTACAGATGGTATGCAGGACTTCATTGACCCCAGGGCAGACATAGCTGCACAAAGGGTGGGAGTTGCCTGCTCATGTAGCGTCGAGATCTTGGAGAAAAGGGGATCAACCTGTGATACTCTGGGAGAAATGATGCCTGTTTGTCGAAGTCCAACGGCACCCCCAGGAACCGTTTTGTGGACGAGGGTTGCAGTTGAGACTTTTTTAGATTAGGGATCCAGCCCAAGGATTGAAGTGTGTTCAGTGACATCTCCACATGGCTCTCGAGGGTCTGAGCTGAAGGAGCAATGAGGAGGAGTCGTCCAAATATGGCACCAGACAGATGCCTTGCTTCCTTCGGAAGGCAACTACCTCTGACATAATTTTTGAGAACACTCTTGGGGCCGAGGAGATCCCGAATGGGAGCACATTGAATTGGAAGTGAAGGACCCTGCCTTTGTAAAGGATTGTCTTCTTCAGTTGCCTCCTCTAAAATATCATCTGGAGCAGGCCCAAAAAGCAACTCTCCTTTAAAAGAGATAGAGCAGAGCCTCATTTTGGATGTGGAGTCCCCGCTCCCCATCTTCAGCCATAGACACGTCTGGCGGATTTGGACAACACCAAAGTCCTTGCCGCCAGACAGACTGAGTCTGTGGATGCATCCGCTAGAATGCTAGTAGCCTTCCTGAGCAAGGGAAGGGAGTCTAGCAATTCATCCCTAGGGGTACCCTGAATATGTGGGCTTCCAGCTGATCTAAGCACTTGAGCAGGGATCTGGAGAAGCAGGTAGAGGCGATATTAGCCTGAATGGTAGAAAAGGACGCCTCCCAGGATCTTTTCATGAAACTTTTAATCTTGCGATCCATTTGATCCTTGAGTTGGGAAGTATCCTCAAAGGGGAGTGCAGTCTTCTTAGCAACATGCGCCACATGCACATCCACCTTTGGGACATCCCAGTGAAACATATTCTCCTTAGGAGGAACCTGTTTCTAAGATCGCTCTTGAACCGTTTCTCAGGGAATTCCCATTCCCGAGAAGTGTAGTTCAAAATTGCAGATGGTGGACAGTGTATACGGACCTGGCTGCATAGACCAGAAAAATCATACGGTGTTCATCATTATAGTGTTTATTTCCAACGTGTTTCGGAGTTAGTCCCAACTCCTTCCTCAGGGATAACTAGTGTATTCCCTGAGGAAGGAGTTGGGACTAACTTCGAAACGCGTCGGAAACAAACACTATATTGTTGAACACCATCTGATCTTTCTGGTCTATGCAGCGCAGGTCCGTATACACCGTCCACCCTCTGCAATTTTGAACTACGTTGACCGTTGTGGTGTCGGATCCTTGCAGCAGCTATCACCTTTTTGCCTTGACGCTGGTTGTGTGCTACACAACCCCTCTAGGTGAGTGACTAATTCAATTTAGTCCACCTTTTTATCAATGAGAAGACCCTATTGCGCTTCTCTTTCCCTTTTCTAGTTTGGACATTCCTGAGAAATGAGGTTCAGGATGTGTGCATGAACCGGGAAGCAGATCTGCTTTGTCGACTTTAGCCCTGCAAACATTTCATCTTGGAGCGAATGAAGGACTTGTTCCTCTTCTAGGCCCATAGTGCTATATATGGCACTAATGAGCTTGCCCATTTCCTCAGAGGAAAATAGGAATTTCCGAACTTCTGCCCGCCTGGAGGACAAGGCCTCATCTGTTTTATCAGAATCTGAATCGGATTGACCTTCAGAATCTGAAGGGTCGTCTGGAGCTTCCTCTTCTCAGGGGGGGAGGGCCAGGAAAGGGGCAGCCAGTGAGAGGGAGGCTAAGGAGGCTTGTATCTCCTGCTTCACCATGGATCTCAACTCATCCACCAGGGAAGGATGTTCAGCCCTAACAATCATGTCTGTACAACCCTGGCAGAGTTTCTTATCCCAAACTGCGGGGAACTTCTTTGCACAAACTAGGCATTTGTTTGCTTCTCTGTGGCCTTCTTAGGTGCAGCCTTGTCTCCCTAGAAAAAGCATAGGACAGCAGTGCCATCAGTAACAGCCTGATATATCAGGCATAGGGACCCCCCCATCCCACAGACGTACTGTGGCTGAGGCAGGGCTGGGCTCTGCAGATGCAAAGGAAGACATATCAGTCATAACCACTGAAGGGTCTGCATTACCGTGGTTCAGAAGTCTTCAGGGCAGCCTTTATGCCCAAAAGGCTGGCCCCCAGTGCCAGATCACATGACCCCACCATCCCGCACGGGTCCCGGACAGGCCGCAGCCTCAGCTTAGCGTGCCCTGCATGCTGTCCCCGCCGGGATCCAGAGACTGGAACAGGGGAACGCGTGACCCCGGAAGTCCCACCTACCAGCGTCACATCCAGGTTGCGCGGGACAGGGCGCATGCAGGAGGAGGCCAGTGGGTTTATGGAGGTCACTGGTCGGGAAACCCACAGCCCGCATTGCGCAGGAAGGCGCCGGAAGGCCGGGGAAGCGGTCCCGCCAACCAGGAGATGGGAGCAGCAGGAGGAGGAGTGCAGAGCCAGACCAACACTGCCCAGCTGAGACTAAAAAACAAGGTATACTGCCGTCGCCGGCCATGCAGCATAGAGAAGAGAAAAACCTCTCCATGCCCCATGGGGACAGGAAAGACACTAATGGGAGGGTCCTTTTAACCTCTCTTGTGCTTCCTGTCCCTATTAGGGCGTGGAGAGGCAACCTCCTATGCTGTCGTGGAAGGTGACTAGAAAAATAATCATACAGATATGCCTCATATTAGGTGCCTTGCTGTGGAGATCAACTTTTGTCACCTTATGTAATTGAGATCTTCCAGGCTATAGGGCAGATGCTGTCTGGAAAATAACACCGCCTCCAGAGCAAATTTTAAATAAAAAGGGGCGTTACCAGTGTGAGACAAGTAACTGACACAGAACAGGAGAAATTAAAGGGACCCTGTCAGGTCATTTTTCAGTATGATACTAATATTACCCTTGAATAGGGCCAGGGCAGACCTTTTAAAAACATGTAAATTCATTATTGTACTGTTTGTAGTGTCCATGTTATCACCATTGTCAGACCCTGTAGAGAGCTGCTGCATTAGTCCTGTCCCATTATAAGCAGAGACGATTAGCCCTGTGCTGTACAAACGGTCATGTAATTATGCACGCCTTCTCTGCAGCTCTCTCCTCCCTTTGCTAACAGTGCAGTGTCAGGTTTCACTTACGGCGAGGTCTGTTCAGTTGATATCACCACAGAGGGAGAAAGCTACTACAGGTCTGCCTGATCTAGACTCCATTTGTTTCTATAAAGCATATACCCTGCTGTGCTGTGACAGTTTCTGTGATGTAGTTCACCTCTTGTGATGCTGCACACAGAGCAGAGAGGAGAGTACAGTCCACCCCAGTAACCTCTTGTGCAGTGATGTGACATGCATATTCATGCTTGGGGAGTGGACAGCAGGGAACTAGGTGGATCATTCACTGTGAGTGACGGATGGAATGATTCTCTTTATTTGAAGTTTACAGAAGATAGCAGGGAAATATAAATAGAAGAAATGCATAAATAGAGAGAGTTTAGAGCGAGGAATTAGAAAATGATAGCAGTTACATGTGGATTTTTGACCTGACAGTTTCCATTTAGATTTGACTTATTGCAAACACATTTTTGTAGCTCTATGGGCTCTGCAATGTTGCACCCTATCTGCCTGTGAGATGGAGGCTGAAAGTGAGAGGAACCTGCAGATGTGTCAGTTATAATCACACACAGTAACGCAGTTAGACCAGGAAAGCAGAGAGCGGCCGCCACTCATCACACTGGTACCATTGCATAGGGAGGGCTGTCTCTGTGCACTGTGCCTGTCTCTCAACCTCTGTGGCAGACTTCGTCCCCTCTGTGGGTGTTTTGCTCCCCTCTGTGGCTCTCTCTCTCTCTTCCCCTCTGCGGTTGTGTCTCTCCCCTCTGTGGCTGTCTCTTCACCACACTCCCTCTCCGCTTCCCCTCCTACCCTGTACGGCGCTGAGTGCAGTGTGACTGTCACATTGTGATCAGTCATGTGAATCTGACTCGGGCTGGTCATGTTACTGATCACGTGACTGATCACATCACAGTGACATCACACAGTTCCTTCATCCCTCAGGAGTCTGGTAAATCGGGGTGCCTGCAAATTTGGGTCGGGATTACAAACTGCGAAGATGTGAATGGTGGGCAGCGTTAGCGACGATGTGTGCGGTATGTGGGTGTTTCTTTTTAGCGTGCCGCTGGAGGTAGTGTGTGCCAGGGACCACTACTGCCAGCGGACACCATATTCTTATACCCATGACTTGGGTGTATGGCACGGCGGAAGTGCAAGCCACTTGGCTATTATTTATGTATATAAGCTCTGGAGGTGGAGTTATCTTCCAGGCAACATCCCTTCCAAAGCCTGGAACAGCTCATTTACATAAAGTGATAAAAGATGATTTATTCACAATAAGGCATCTGATATGAGGCAGACAAGGATGATTATTGTCAGCACTCTATTTACCTGTATGCCCATATTAATAGTTTAGATAGATCAAATGTGGTGACAGACTCCTTTTAAAAAGGTGAGAAATTAGTATTTCTGCGTTTTTACATAGATTTTAACAGCAGCAACTAAATGGATAAATGGTCAGGATCAGCACTCACATTTACAGCAAGAAATCAGGCGTATGTTACAGCTGACAGATATGTCTTCAAATGCGGCAGTCAATGTTATAGCCCAATATTTTAGGACATAAAACATCATGCAGTGAAAGGGTTGAACATCTTCCAGAATATACCGTATTTTTTGCTTTATAAGACGCACCCCCACATTTGGTGACGGAAAAGAGAAAAAAAATTATTTTTAATGTTAAATGGGGTTCGCCTTGTAATGCCAGTGTCCGTCCCACAATCAGTATGTATGTCCCCCATCCTGGTATATATATCTCCCATGCTGGTACACATAGCCCCATGTTGGCACACTGTATCCCCATGCTGGCACACAGCCCCCCCCATGCTGGCACTGTTCCCCATGCTGGTAATGTACCCCATGCTGGCACTATCCCCCATGCTGGCGCACACTTAAATAATAATAAACGATCATACTCACCCCTCTCCTCGCTCCCTACCGTCTGTGCCATCCCCGCTGTCTGCTGTGCCGGCATCTGGTCCTGTGAGCAGCGCGTGGTGATGACGTCACTATGCAGCGACGCTCACAAGACCGAATGCCGGTAAAGACAGGGGGGATGGCGCGGACGGCAGGGAGCGAGAAAAGGGTGAGTATGACATTGCTGAGATAGTCAGTGCTTTCCAGGCTCTCATTGCAACAAAAGCACTGACTACCCACACAGGACCGCAGCCGCTGAGCTGCAGACCCGCACCTGGGCTCCTGTCATATGCGCTGCTCCCGCCGCCGGTGATTGACAGCAGAATGCAGTGCATATATTACAGGAGCATAATGAGCGGCCCCACGTGACCATGGGGCTGCAGCTGCAGCCTGCTCCTGGCCTCCTCCAGCCCTGGACACCGCTCCTGAGGAGGCACCCCGCCCCTTTCTGCATAATTTAGTAGTTTCACATTATAAGACGCACCCCCCACTTTCGCACAAAATTTGGGGAGCAAAAGTGCGTCTTAGGGTGCTTTCACAACAGCGGTTTTCGCAAATTGCGGTAGATGCGGTGAAAAAAACGCATCTGCCGCGATTAACGCATAACCGCTGCACTTGCGGCACAGTTGCGGCAAGCGCGGTTTCGGCACTTGCGTCAGGTGCGGCCACGAAAAAAACACGCGGTCAGCCGCGTTTTTTGCGGCCACACCTGCCGCAAGTGCCGATACCGCACTTGCCGCAGCTGCGCAAGCCCGCACAGACATTGTATGGGGCTTGCCGCAACTGTGCCGCAAGTGCAGCGGTTATGCGTTAATCGCGGCAGATGCGGTTTTTTTCACCGCATCTGCCGCGATCGGCGAAAACCGCTGATGTGAAAGTACCCTTATAATGTGATAAATACGGTATATGAGGGAATAAATTAAGTCTACCTCATGCCAACTGCTTCAAAACAGCTCTTCTCAAAGTGCTTGGCGCAGAAGTAAACAAAGTCAGAAGAAGGGTCCCAAAGTCCATTGCCGCTGGGGTCTGTTCTTCTGCAGTTTGCAATCCAGAGGCTCCTTCTAGGGTCATCTTTCCTTGGAAGCCTTGTAATAAAGACATACAAATGTCAAACATGCCTGCTACATGGTGATGTTAAAGAGGATCTGTCAGCTGTTTTTGCTACCTCATCATGATCCAACGATGTATCAGACTACTGGGTTCAGCGGTTCTGACACAATAAAGAATTTTTAGATTTAGCAATGCAGCAGTGTTGAGAAAGCTGCCCCACCCACACCAGGTCTCTATGTCTGTAGACAGTGAGCTGCTAATCAAAGCAGGGGGCGTGCTGGGCTGGCTGGCCTAATCCGGCAATGATAATCTTCTGAAGCTAAAACGAACATTGCATGTAAATAACTGCACACAGTGTGATAAGACACACATTGTTTAAATCTGTGCATTAACCATTACAGCATGTTGTCCTCACATTACATAGCAAATATCTGCTGACAGATTGCCTTTAAATGGGTTTTCTAAGGTTGAAAAACCATGGCAGTTTTATTTCAGAGACAACTCCTCGGCTACCCATGGGTTATCATCTAGTCTTCATAGCTTCATCCCATTGAAAAAAATAATGTCAAGTTGGTGCGGCACTGCTTTTAGGAGTAGTAAGCCATGTTTTTTGTGTGCACAACCCCTTCAAAAAAAGGCTTATGTGGTTTTCTTGGTATTCCAGCCACCACAATGGAAGATATATACTTTTGTCTATGAGAGTTCGAATACTGGATTTGCAGCATGGATTCCATATAGCGAACCAACAGCTAAGTACAGTATACTATATGGGGAAGGGCTTAGGTTCCTATCAACATATAGCAGAAAAATGCAGCAAGGAAATAAAAGCAGAATGTGCTTTATGCTGTGGAGCTTTAAGGGTACTTTTCCTCCACATTTAAGTACAAAGGGCGAAATTTAACCCCTTCAACCTCAGGCCATGTTCAGTACCCCCCCCCTTCTTCTAAGAGACATAACGTTTTTATTTTTCCGTCAATATACATATGAAAGCTTGTTTTTTGCATAACGAGTTGTACTTTCCAATGACTTCTTTCATTTTACCATATAATGTGCTGGAAAACAGGAAAAACATTCCAAGTGCGATAAAATTAAAAAAAAAAATGCAATTACACAATTTTTTTTTAAATTCATGTTCACTATATGGTAAAACTGACGTGTAAGTACGTGCCTTGGGTTTGTAGATACCAAACATGTATACTTTTAATGTTATCTAAGAAGACAAAAAAAAAATTCAAAAAATAAAATCAATTTGCGCCATACTGTGTTTGCAATAATTACCCTCGGTATATTTTTGTATTGCTCACCTTGACCAGTTGTGCCGTCACACATTTTTATTAAAGCCTAAAGGTAATTTACTACTGGCCGTGGAGCTGTAATTATTCCCTAGTGCTTACCACATACTCTATCCTTTTTTCATTACATTAAAAAAAAATTCAGGCTTTTTAAAAAGAAAGAATTGCGCTTTTGTTGTCATTTTTCGTGACCCACACTGCTCTCATTTTTTGGAATTTGGGGCCGTGCGATAGCTTACTTTTTCGATCTTGAGAGGACATTTCCAATGATACAATTTTTGGGTAGCAGTGATGTTTTGATCGCCCAATATAGCATTTTATTGCAATGTTGCAGCGACCAAAAAGAAGTAAATTTGGAGTTTTAACTTGTTTTCGATTACGCAGTTTACAGATCTGATTAACAGATTTTATATATTGATAGAACAGGCATTTCTGAACGCAATGATACCAAATATATGTATACCAAATATATGTATTATTATTTTAATAGTTTTATCTATAATAGGGCAAAAGGGGTGCGATTTGACTTATGGTTGTTGATTTTTTTCTTTTTTTTTTTTAAACTTTTCCTTTATTTTACACTGCCCCTTAGGATGCTTCAGCACTGCACAGTGCGATTGCTTGTGTTATGCCGAGAGATGCTTCCGCATCCCTCTGCATAGCACAAATGATCACTTTTTGCCAGCGACTTCACTTGGGCATCACTGGGAGGAAGTGATTCATGACGGCATCTGAGCTCATCAGCTGACCCCGCATTGTAAGGACAACACATTGAGCCCCTGTGATCGCATCACAGAGCTGCCGATGCAGGTGGGGAACAGCTTGATCCCTGCCGCGGTGCTTTAGAACACGCAGTCAATGATTGACAGCACAATTTAAAGGGTTTACAGTGCCAATCGGATCGCTCATCCAATCGGTGCTGTCAGCTACACATCAGATCAGCTGACATGTGTGGTGGATGATGTGAGCTTAGTGCATCAGCTCGCATCAAAGGGAGGGAGCCAGTCCATAGTCCTGAAGGGGTTAGAGGTGAAACCACAGGGAACAAATCCACATTTTGATGCAGTTGATTTCCCTTGGTTTTGTGGTAAGACTTACAGTGAGAAAGATGACAATTACTTACCGGTATTTTGATTTTCTGGAATCATGAAAGCACTGTACCTGAGAGAGAGGATATCCGCCCAGGAACAGGAAACCTAATGAACATAAAAGGGGTGGCCGTGCTCTCCAGCACTCATTGTGTTTCAGAGTATTTGAAGTAGAAAAAGAACTGTAGGGTGGGACTATCGCAGAAAGAACCTTTTTCCCAAAGTAGAGTGAGACATGGCTGCTTTTATGGTCATATTGCGATGCTCTTGAGCTTCCCTTCTTAACTGCACAATTTTCACGATTTTTCCTTTTGAAAGGAAAGAAATTTGGTTGACTGAATCCCAGGTGGTACCTAAGAATTTTTGAACCTGGCAAGGATCTGTTCTTGACTTGTCCATACTTATGAGCCAACCTAAACTTGTGAATACTGACAGGACTTGATTTACAGCTGGCTCACAAAGGGCTTTTGACTCTCCTAACACGAGGATGTTTTCTTTCCTTAAAAAAGTCTACGTTTGCCACGATTTTTGTCAAGACTCTTGGCGCCAGAGACATGCCAAAGGGAAGACATTAATATTGAAGATGTACTAAGTCGCCATTGATCTCTACTGCCAACCTGACACACTTTTGGTGCTCTTTGTAGATGGAGATGTGGTAATAGGCATCTTTTAGATCTATTAGTGCCATGAAACAGGTTAGAAAAAGGAGTCTGACCGCTTGAAATTTTCCACTGCTATAAATGGATTTAGATCTGTCAAGTTGAAAATTGTTCGGAAGGAACCATCTGGCTTTCGTATGAGAAACAGATTGCTATAGAGTCAGACTGTGAGCCCTCGAGGACAGGATCTTGCCCTACTGTACCTGTACGATTTAACTGTCGTTATTTTTATGTTCTTGTCTGCCCCTACACATGTAAAGCGAATTGGAACCAATGGCGCTATGTAAATATATAATAATAATAATAAAAAAAATAATAATAATAATAATTGCTGGACAACCCTTCTCCTTGTTCTAAAACTGAAACATAAGTCAGAACTCTTTTTGCCAATAAGGTGGACACTTCTTGTCCTATCTGTATTCATTATACTGGTTTTGCTTGAAACAGCAACACCTGACAGGAAAGAAGGACAGAAAAATTTAGTCTAGTACCCTGGAAAAGGGAGTCTACCACCCACCGGGAGGTTGGAAGTGCAGTCCAATGAGAAGTAAACTGCGTCAATCTATCTACTTGCACCTGGAGTCATTGACACCCAACCTTTCCTTTCTACTGGGGTTTATTAAACAAGAACCCTTTTCCTGTCCTCTCTCACTACACCAACTGTGTCCCCCTCTCGAAGTATCTCTTCGTTTGTTACCTCTTCCTCTCCTCATATCTGATAAGCAACGAAAGAAACTTCTAAACTGGGGATTGTAGGGTTGAGGAAAGTTTTTCTTCTTGTCGCAGCCTTTCTTAGTACCTCGTCTAAGGATGGTCCAAAGACCCCTGACATGGGATTGGACACAATCGCATCTGTGATTGGAAATTAGCCGTCCATTCTTTTAACCTGCATCCTGAATTGGAGTGCAAGCACGGGCCGTCAGTCTCACACATTAACTACTGAGGCGTCTGCAAGGAAACTGGCTGCCTTCTGCATAGCGGGTAATGTATACAGGAGTTGTTCTCTAGGAAACCTCTCTCTTATTTGGGACCCCAGTTCTTGAAGTCATTTCATGAGCGAACTTGCCATACAATTGACAGCTATAATGGGTTTGAAAGAGCATGGTGCCGCTTCTGCCGGTCTCTTTTTAGATAAATATCTGCCTATTTATCCAAAGGATCCTTTAATGATCCCAAATCCTTAAAGGGGGAGCCATATTTTTTGACATCTTGGCAATCACAGCATCAATTTTAGTGGACTTCTCCCAAGTCTGGGAGACTTCATAAGCAAAAGGTACACTCTTTTCAAAACCTGCGGCATACATACCTTCCTAGCCGGTCTCTTCCATTCCCTTTTAATTAGGACAGAATATTTTCATGTACCGGGAAGACTATGTTTGCAATCCTGTAGGTTATCAAACATATCTTGTACCGACCTCTGCTATTTCAGTGTTTCCACTTCCATGGCTGCTCTAATGAGCTTTAGTAATTTCCCCGTGTCCTCAGTGGGAAAACAGGAATGGCCGAATTCTTCCTCAGATGAATAAAGGTCAGAGGAATTAAGAGTGTGCCTGGCTGCTCCTCTTGTACTGGACCTCCCTTCCTGGGAGCTACTGCCTGATGAAGGCAACGGTCTATCAGTGGCGGGAGATGGGGCACCGTAAAGGCGCATTTCGCTTCATATGGTAACTTTAACTTCACCTTAATTAATTAAAGACTTAATGTCTTGAAATATAGATGGCAATTCCTCAGCTACTGTACATTCTATACATGAAGGGCAGAGCTTTTTATCATGCGTCTTTGCTAAACCCTTCTTGCAGAGCACACAGACAATATTTTTGGTTTTAGTAACAGATTTTTTTGCCTAAAATATTCACAAAGAGACAACAAACCATTAGTATATTTGCCTAATGAAAGGCACTCACCCATCCTGAAGCCGGTAGCTACTTGCTAGGCCGGACCCTGGGTATCTCAGCCATGCTGAATGCACCCTGATCCGACATACTGGAGATGCTGACAGAGCTCCTACTGGACACATCTACTAATGAGGAGGGCTTCTATATTGCGATGTCTACGGTCTCCATGCTTTCAAACCTGGAAGTGCGCCACAATACTCCTCCAGGGGCACGTGCCGTCATCAATGCACGACCCAGAATTGGTTGCATTCGCGCCTGCGCATTTGGACGAACGTGGCTTACAGCATGCCACCTGCCGGCTCTGTCAACCAAGCTCAGAAACGGACTGCTGAAGTGCCTGTGCCCGGGGTCGACTCCAAGGGGGCTTCCTTAAAGAACCCCACAGACTTGAGTTAAACTGACCATCAGGATTCTGGCTGCCTCCAGGCCTCCACCAGTCTCATCCTCTGGAGAAGATTTCCAACAGCTATTCTCCTACGAGCAGGAAACCACACAGAGCTGGAGAGAAGGGCAGCCCCATTAATCTTCAATAGGTTTCCTTTTCCTGGGTGTACATCCTCTCTCTCATGTACGGTGCCATCATGGTGAGACGGAAAATTCCACCTTGCATTTCCTATTTATATAGCTCATCCGAGAATAGACTTCTTACCTCTATATCTTGAGACTAGAATGCATTGCTTTATAAAAGCATAGAGCATATTGAGATTTATGACATTTCATGTTCATGAAGTTAAGTATATTGGTACATTTACACAGTTTTAGAAATTCCCACCTCTCAATTCTTGTTTGTGAAAGACAAGACCCAGTTTATGAGATACAGTATGTGAAGGTCCCAATTCTGGGATCTGCACCTATCAGACATTCATTTCACAGCCTATGAAGATGCCAGACATGTCTGAGTGGGGAAGAACCCTTTAAAGGGGTCGCCTGGTACTTTTAAATTGATGGTCTATCCTTAGGACAGTCCACATATATCAGAGTAGGGGAGTTGACATTTGCCAATCAGATGTGATCAGTTATGAGGGAAACAGCACAGCTCAGGAACAGAGCAGTGTCACATCCTATTGATATATGGATGGCCTATCGTTCGTGTAGGTCATCAATATCAAAAAATTGGTAGGGGTATGACAGCCAGCACCCGTGTCAATCAGCTATTAATGAACTTTGCTGTTCACATCTGGCTGCCGACAGCATTGGGAACATCTTCTATGGTGGGTGGGGGTATTGCACCCCCACTGGTCTTATACTGATGACCTAGCCTAAGGATAGGCCATCAATATAAAAGAACTGGACAACCCCTTTAAGATGCTTTGCTTGATTCCTTCTTAGTTCCTGTGAGCCTATAATACGATTTTCCATTAGCATAAAATAATCCCCGAGCTCAGACCTGTGGAAAGAGATGTTGTCGTCTCTGGTCTTTTGAGAATCTCGAGAGGTGCATCCGAGCGCAGAGCAGTGACGTGGCATCTACACCCCAAAAGAAAGAGATTTTATATACAGTAAGATTAGAAAAACTTGACTACAAAGGAAATGTATCATTTTTCTCCTAAAAACATACAGAACAGTGAACAATATAGTCCATGTTTAAAGTGAACCTGTCAAGTGGAAAAATATTATTAACTTGCAGATATGGGGTTAATCTGCAGGTAAATAGCATTCTGAACCTGCCTGACGACTGCACATTAAACCATCCTTCCGGCAGTGTTCCAGTTTTGGTCATGAGTGCAGCGCGGGTTCAATCATCGATCAGTGCATGGAAAGCGGCAGCTGTAACCACCCCCCACAGTGACTGACAGCTTCCCTAATGCTGAGCGGCTGTCAGTCAATGCGGGGGGCTGGTATGTAGTTACAGCTACTTTTCTCCATACACAGAGCAGAGACTGAATTCGCGCTGGCACCACCCCCATAAATGAAACTGGAACACTGCCAGGAGGATTAAAGTCCATTTACTCTCGGCAGTGGGGTTTAAATGTGAACTTTGGGAGAGAAAACTTTTTAGTACTTTCCCTACCCTCCTACATGAAGAATCTGAGCTGGGCACTACAGTTCTAGGAGCTAAAGATCACTTATAAATCAATTAAATCATTTCTGCTCCTAAACTCTCATCTCTCCCTTCAGGGGTCCAAGAAAATCAGCTTCACACTCTTCACACTGCTGCTCAAGATTAGGAGGTGTGTCAGGGGCATGAATCCTGGGGGCTCAAAGGTCATCTTACATTCCTGCCCCTCCCACTTCTGGATGGGCAGGGGGTGTGGCCACCGGCCTCATGGTTACACTACAATCCTGGCCCTGATATACCATCCTATGTAATGTAACAGGGCTCATTTCGCTTCAAATTGCTATCACGTCACCAAGCAGATATAAATACACACTGTGATCCTCCGCTGTACAACATGATGGTGCATAATGTGTACTGCCATGTATCAGGCTAGAAGCACAGAGACCTGCATTTATCAGCACTGCCATGGTCTCCCCTCCCCCAAATCAACTTGGTAGATTCCCACTATGGATCCTCACTGTGTCCGCAGTCACGTCTGTGCAGCATCTGTTACACATGGTATAACTACACTCAAGTTATAGTATACACCTGTACGATCAAGTAATATCTATCAAAAGGCAAAAAAATCCTATTTTAATGTTCACAAGTATAGATTGTCTTATATGATATCAATCTAAATGTAGGAACATATATACAGTATTAAGGTTTATTCTGTTTATCAATCCATGTGAAGACACTTTCTGTTCTTTGTATGGTCTTGTACCCAGGCAGTTTTAGGCTTATGTGACACATCAGGGCCATATGTAAAGAATTGCAACATGTACCACAAATATGTGTTCACAAGCTTCAGTTTGTGGCAATTTGTCCATGCAGTTATACAGCTGAAAAAAAGGTGGCATTTCACAGTACCAGGAAAGTGATTGAGATTCCTACAATGTCATGGTCATGCTGCTGCTGCCTATATTACCTTGCAGAGCATATTCTCAGTTCATGCTGCGTTTATTTGCAGTGTTGTTGGGTGTGGATTACATGTGTTCTTTCTTTACAGTAATGTACTTTAGAAATGATAATGTAAAATGTGCCTTATTTTCTGCAGAAAAGAAACACTGCAAAAATACCATGTGGAAATATTGCCTTAGGGTATGTGCATACAGTGATTTTTTGCATTGGAAATTTCTGCATCAAAAACATTTATCATGGCAGAAAAAACTGTGAAAAATGCTGCACAGAAGTCTGGATGCTTTCCTGTGACTGAGCAGTCAGTGAGGATCCATAATGGGAATCTACCAAGTTGCTATGGGGGAGGGGAGACCATGGCAGTGCTGATCAATGCAGTGCTTTGCCTATTCTCCCAGTCTCATACATGGCAGTCCACATTATGCACAATCATATCATTGTACAGCAGAGGATTACATCATGTACTGTATTTCTATCTGCTCGGTGACATGATTGCTATTTGAAGCGAAAACACCTGTTACATTACGTAGGATGGTATATCAGGGACAAGAATGTACTGTGATCATGGGGCAGCAGTTATGGTCTCCTGCCCATACAGAAGGGTGAGGGTGATTTTCTCAGACCCCTGAGGGAGGGGCGAGAGCTAATGAGCAGGTATTACTTTACTGATTTATATGTGATCTATAGATCCTAAAACTGCAGTGCTCAGCTCTGCTTCATTATGCAGGAGGACATAGATAGGAGAAAAACGTTTTCTCTCCCCGGAGTTCCCCTTGATATGTAGATGCCGGGCAGGTTCACAATGCTATTAACCTGAGACTAATCCTGTATCTGCAGATTAATAGAATTTTTCCATGCAACAGGTTCCCTTTAATGGATTTTGTTATGCATTGGGCTAGCACTATGCAGAATGGAAGGATATACCCCCCCAAATCATCATCTACCTTTAATCTGAACTACACAGGAGAAAAAACAACAGGCAGCACACATATAAATATATGTCTGGTAACATGTGATTAGACAAATAGCAATCAATAGGACTAGGCAGTGCTCTATACTGGAGGTAGAAACATTGCTGGTGAAGGCCACTTTACACACACCAACTTCTGTGTCCAACTTCTGACCAACTTACTGGTTGCAGTGAAATCATGGACACATAGTTCCATTTGCACACAGCCACAAAATGGAGCAATGTGTCCATGATTTCACTGCAACCAGCAAGTTGTTCAGAAGTTGGACAGATAAGTTGGTGTGTGTAAAGTGGCCCTGAGAGACTTGGGCCAAGTCCACAATGTGTTCTTCAGAACAGAAAAAAAAATATTTTAAAATTGAGAAATGATGTTAAAGCATTTTTGGGCAGCACTATAAAGAATCTAATCTTTTGGTTCTTGTTGATGTCCCGAGATGGGTGAACCTGCAAATGTTCAGGTTCAGCTGATCCAGTCGAAGTTTTTTTTTTTAACCCCTTCACCCCCTGGTGAGTTTCTGTTTTTCTCTCCCCTTTCTGCAAGAGCTATAATTTTTTTATTTTTTCCTCAATACAGACATATGAGGGGCTTGTTGTTTGTGGTTTGAGAAGTAGCTTTAAATTAAATAATATATTTTAACATTATAATGTACCGTACTGTAAAAGTTTGTGTTTTAAGTTTTTTATTCACCATGTTCACTATATGGTAAAACTGACGTGATGGTGTGATGCCTCAGGTCAGTATAAGTTTGTAGATACCAAACATGTATACTTTTACTGTTTTCTAAGTGGTGAAAAAAATTCAGACGTTTTTAAAGAAAAAAATAGCACTTTTGCGCTATTTTCCGTGACCGGTAGCGGTCTCATTTTTCAGGATCTGGGGCTGTGTGATGGCTTATTTTTTGAGGCTTGAGCTGATGTTTCTAACAATGCCAATGTTGGGTGGATACTGTCATAGCAATGTTGCAGCAACCAAAAAAAAACATAATTTTGGCATTTGAACTTTTTTTTTTCCGTTACGCAGTTTACTGATCAGATTATATGATTTTATATATTGATAGATCGGGCATTTCTGAAAACAGCGATACGAAATATGTATATCTTTATTATTTCTTTAATAGTTTTATTTTCAATGGGAAAAAAGGGGGGTGATTTGAACTCATGTTTTTTTTTTCATATTTTTAAAAACTTTTTTTAACCTATACTTTACACTGCCCCCTAGGGGGCTCAGAACTGCATACTCTGATTGCTTGTCCTGTACACAGATGAGCTGCTACATGTCTGTGCATAGCAGAACTCAACACTTCTTGTGGATGCAGGCGCTTGCCGGGCATCCACAAGAAGTGATTCCAGACAGCATCTGGGGTCATCACAGGATAACGAGATCTCAGATGCCGGTGGGGAACAGCGCAACCCCCACCGCGGTTCCTTGGATCGCACTGTCAGTGACTGACAGCGCGATCCAAAGGATTAACTGTACCGATCAGATCCCTGATCCGTTTGGTACTGTTAGCTTCACATGTCAGCTGATCAGATCAGCTGACATGTACAGGGAATGATGTGAGCTCAGCGCATGAGCTTGCATCAGAGGGAGGGACACGGCTAAGAACATATATATATGTCCTTGGTTGTGAAGGTGTTAAAGTCCGGGTTCGGAACTAGAATTGATCCGAATTTGAGTCCGAACCCGGACTTTAAAATTATAAAATGGTGGCTGGGGGAAAGCTGTAAGAATAAGCAAAGTGGTGATTAAAACAACAGCATTATACTTAGCAAGGACAACGCGTTTGAACTTACAGGGCCGGTCATTAACTTGTTGATTATTCACTGGACTCTGCCTCCAACAGCCAATCACAGACGCACACTCTCTGTGACAGCATCTGTAATTGGCTGTTGCACTCCCACCCATTGTGCCAGTGTCTGTAATTGGTTGACATTGGAAACCAACCTGCACACCATAGGGTTGTAAAAGTAAATAAATAATTTTAAAGAAGTTGCACAGGACTTGACCGTATTTTTAATTAGCGGACAGCTATGGGCTGCCTGGCTTTACCTTGTCTAGCAATCAAAATACAGGGAAACCCATTTATTTTATTTTTTTTCAATTATTTAAATAAATAATAATAATAAAAAAAAAAAAAATGTGTGTGCTACAGCAATAGTTTCCCTCGCTAATGAACTTAGTTGAGCTTGCTGCCAGCACCGCCATCTCCCACAATTGGGCAGTAGGGTCACCTGAATTCACAGACTGCCATGGTGAGACTGAAGTGACATCACGGCTCCCGTGCGGCTGTCAGTCTTATCCCAGAGACAGCTGAGATAGGACTCTTGTTCCATCCCACCAACCCCTGGATCGTCGAGGGACGTCCTATTTTGGGCTGCATTGGACCAGGTTTTTTTTTAAGGGGGTTAATAAAGTGGTGAAAAAAGGTTTGTGTGTTTTTTTATTTCAACCAAAGGATTTTTCACTGTATTTTTTTTTTTTTTTTTAACTATTTCCTTATAGGATTGGTAATGGGCTGGGCTCATAGAAGCCTGACATTACCAACTTTGGCTTAGTGACAAGCTGTCAATTATCAGCTATCATTAACACCTTCTATCACTCCGATGCCACCACACCAAGCCATCGGGAAGAGTGGGTTGAAGCACCAGGAATTGGCCTTCTAATGAATGCGCCAATTTATGGGGCTACTGCGGGTTGCTATTCTATAGCCTGAGGGACCCAATAATAATTGGCCTTACTACGCTGAGAATACCAGCCCCCAGCTGCCTTGTTTTACCTTGCCTGGCAATCAAAAATATGGCAAAGCCCTACACAAATTTTTAAAAGTTATTTATTTTTACACCCCTATAGAGGGCAAGTTCGTTGCCAATCACAGACACCGGCAGAATGGGTGGGGGCGCAACAGCCAATCACAGACACGTCACCAAGAGTGGGTGTCTGATTGGCTGTTGTAGGCAGAGTGCAGTGAATAATCAGGAAGTTAATGAGGGGCCCTGAAGTACAAGTGCGCGGTCCTCGGTAAGTATAATGCTGCGGTTTTAATCACCATTTTGCTTATTGTTACAGCCGCCCAGCCAAAAGAGAACAGTAACACAGACTTCTTAAGGAAGTCCATGTTCGGGGTCCGTACCCGAATACTAGGTGTTCTGTACAGACCACAAACTTTACTATTTGGGTTCGCCCATCACTAGTCCTAATACAAGGAACAGCAATGGGTCTCTGAAAAGGACCAACAATTGTACAATCTTCAGATGAACACTAATCAGTAAGGGTATGTGCCCTCAGGACATTTTTGCTGCGTTTTGTGTTGTGTTTTCTGCATGCAGTTTACCATTGGTTTTATGGTAATTTATGCTAATTTGTTCCTGCGGTTTTGATTCCCAGCAAAACCAATGTGTTTCACAGAAACGCTGTGCTCATACATTGGTTTTGCAAGTGTCAAGAACTGTCAAATACCTGCGTTTTTGGTGCGGATGGGAGAGAATTGACATGTTAATTATTCCTGTGTTATTACTGCAGTCAATGGAAAACAACGCAGGAAAAACACAGCAGCAGAAACGCAGTAAAAACGTGCAAAAAACGCAGACAAGATCATAGCTAATCTCCTGTCAAGGACTCTAGGATCCTCAGGTTTTGCGGAGTTCAGGACTGCTTAAAAAACATCCTGTGGGCACATACCCTAACAGATGTGCTTTCCTGCAGATCCCCAGCAGGTAAAAGCCTTGCAGTCATCTCTCTCTATCTCCCCCAGTGTGGACAGTGCCGCCTAGGAAACACTTTCTTCTCTTCTACATATTAACCACCCACCAGCGATTTTCCGTTTTTCATTTTTCCCTCCCCTTCTTCTAAGAGTCATAACTTTTTTATTATTCCTTCAATATACATGAGGGCTTGTTCCTTGTGGGATGACTTTTACTTTCAGATTAAATAATTTATTTTACCATATAGTCTACAGGAAAATGGGAAAAAAATTCCAAGTAGGGTGAAATTGCAAAAAAAGAGTGCAATTACAGATACGTTTTTTTATTCCTTAAAGGGAACCTGTCACCTGGATCTAAGCCCCTACACTATCACTACCTGTCCCTATACCTTCCTAGCTGCTCCATATCTATGCCTCTCTGAAGCTAAATCTGCCATATAAAACAGCAGAAAAATAACTTATAACTTACAGACGTCCCTGAGGCTAGGGACTGAAAAGGCAGGCCCAGGCTCCATTCTGCCCTCCTCGATGCAGCAGCACACGCCCCGCTGGGCGGCGTTATTCTTTCTTCATCGCTGCCTCCTCCATTTGGAATCTCCTGCCTGCTTTATACCTATGATGTTGTGGTGATGCGACCTCAATGTGTCCCCTGACCAGGACACAGCATATGGGAGATTGTATCTTCTGCTCGGTAGCAGCACACACAGGGTTAGCTGCTACTGGAGCTAAGTGCTGATTGAAAACACTGACACCCAGGTGTGCGGGTGAATAGGAGATGACATGAGCTGCCCTGGGCTGTAGGGAGGGGTGGAGTGTGTCAGGAGCAGCAGGAGCTGCTGTGTAGAGAGCTGTGTGAAGATTTAACACAGCCTGTGAGCTCTCTGAGTGGATGTTCATGAGGCGGACGGTGAGGAGAGAAAGGTTGTGTGCTGACCTAACACAGCATACCCAGGGGAAGGTACAGAGCTTCTATATCAGCTGTTGGGATTGTATGAGGTTGTACTCGGCTGCGCCCTGGAACCTGGAGGTCTGTGAATACCTGAACTGTGCCATTATACTGTGTGCTGTGTGAGTAAATACCTGAGTCACTGCCTTCTGTTGTGCCGATCCTATCCGCTACCTTACAGTGTAAAGCGGGTGGGAGATTCCAAATGGAGGAGGTGGCGATGAAGAAAGAATAACGCCGCCCAGCGGGGCGTGTGCTGCTGCATCGAGGAGGGCAGAATGGAGCCTGGGCCCGCCTTCTCAGTCCCCAGCCTCAGGGACTTCTGTAAGTTATGTTATTTTTCTGCTGTTTTATAGGGCAGATTTAGCTCAGAGAGGGATAGATATGGAGCAGCTAGGAAGGTGCAGGGACAGGTAGTGATAGTGTAGGGGCTTAGATCCAGGTGACAGGTTCCCTTTAAGTTCACTATATGGTAAAACTGACATGTTGGTATGATGTCTCAGGTCAGTATGAGTTCGTAGATACTAAACATGTATACTTTTACTGTTATCCAAGGGGTGGAAAAAAAATTCTGAAGCTTTTAAAGAAAAAGAATTGCGATTTTGGTGCCATTTCCTGTGACCAAAGCGTTCTCATTTTTCAGGATCTGGGGCTGTGTGATGGCTTATTTTTTGCGGCTTGCACTGACGTTTCTTATATTATTTTTGGGTGGATGCGCTGTTTTCATTGCCCGTTATTACATTTTATTGCAGGCAGGACCAAAAACGTAATTATTTGGTGTTTGGACTTTCTTTTCCGTTACGCAGTTTATCGATCTGATTAATTGTTTCTGTTTTCATAGATTTGGTATCTGCGCATTCAGAAAGAGCCAATGTGTGTTTTTTTTAAATTTAATAGTGTTATTTTCAAGGGCGGTTATTTGAACTTTTATGTTTTTGTTTTCATACTTTTAATGGTATGTATTATTTTTTCAAAAAAATATTTTACACTGGCCACTAGAGGGCCTCAGTGCTCCACAGTCTGATCGCTTCCTTTGTCTTTAGATGAGATGCTGCTCATCTAAAGAAACGGAAGTGATCACTTTCTGCTGCTGACCTCACTGGGTCATCGCCAGCAGGAATTGAATCAGGACAGCTTCCAGGGTCACCAGAAGACCCCAAGGACTGTCCAGGTGAAGCATTAAGGTCCTGTAATTCGCTTAACGGGACTTGCAATCTCGACGGGGATCAGCGCGATCACCGCTGGGTACTTTGGATCGGGCCCTCAATGAATGACAGCGCGATCCAAAGGGTTAACAGCACTGATCGGATTGCAGATCTCATTGGTGCTCTTAGTGCAGGGGATGATGTGGCCTCGCAGCGTGAGCTCGCATCAAAGGGTGGGAAGCGACCTGTGACAACATTTGCGTCACAGGTCGTGAAGGGTTAAAGATAATGAGAAATTCCTTATGAAGCTGCTGTCCGCTCTGGCTAATCAATGAAAATAATACAAGGAAGTCCTCCTCTAGTAAAAGGGACCTCGGCACTGGACAACATCCACTTATTAGAAGTGTCTGTTGACACTGGGACCCGCAGCAGTTCTCTGAAGTAGCAATGCCTCCACAGGTGAACTGAAGTATTACACAACATACATTCAAATAAATGGATGGTCTGCATCATACATGACCAATAGCTCAACCAGAAAGAGAAATGTTCCCCACTCGCATGCCCACGTGGTGAGGATTGTAACAGCAGACGTTTTCTATTCCAGAGTACATAAAATGGGTTTTGTAAACCAGACAACCCCTTTATAGTGAACCTGTCTCCAGGTTTTTCACACATAACTGCAGGCACTGCCAGTAAAGCCCTAGGGAACAGAGTGCGGCCAAGGGGCAGGTTTACAAGCTCTTTTCTTTTAAGTTTGCAAACCCTGCTCTGAAGTGGGTCTGCTCGCTGTATTGTACTGTAGTCTGTTAGCTCCTGATCCCGGCCAGCTTCAGTCTCAAACCACAAAGCTACCTCATAAGGTGACATCTATAGCCCACATTTCAGTCCAGAAACATTGGTGTGTTTCTGTAGAGACAACTGGATGATTTAGGATGTGTCATCCAATGAAGAAAAGGAAGGATGATGGCAATACCAAAAAGAGAGGAGGCCCCTAATCAAGAACAGCGATACCCATTGGACCAGAAAGACCTCAGGTGTGAATATTAAAATCTATTTTTTATGTTATACAGACTGTCCTTGAGACTTGTATACAGAATTCTAGAATGCTTTATATAAGGCCTTACAGGTGGTGGCCGCAATTTATACGGGAAAAAACAGGTGACAGGTTCACTTTAAAGAGGTTGCTCTGATTTCTCTCTTCAGGAGCACACCTAAGTTTCCGGCCCGTAATGTGGGCTATAGATGTTGCTATACGAGACAGCTTTGTGGTGCAGGACTGAAGCTGGCCGGGATTAGCACCTAACAGTGCACCAAAGTGACCTGACCGGCTTCAGAGCAGGGCTTACAAACCCAATAGAAAAGAACTTGAAAACATTTTGCTTGGCCACAGTCGGTTCCCTAGTCAATGAACTGAAAACAATATAAACAGAAAAACAAAGATATTAGGAAAACCATTCAAATTTTAACAAATATCAGATTAGAAAGTTTTTTTTTTTAAGGACTTTTCAATTAAAGGCATCTTTGAAGGTGGGACTAACCCTTTAATTAGGAGATATATTCTCACCTTTGACAAATCGAGAGTTGAGAAGATTACGGGGACAGCAGAGTCCCGGAGTCGCACGGTCTGTCCAGTTCGATCAAAATGAAATGTATGGAAGTGCTGTGAGCACAGGGAGCTATGAACCGATGGCGTCCAGTCACTGCCGATAGCTGAGTGCGAGCGAGACACCGCATTCACCCACAGCGTCCTCCGACACTCTTCCTTTGGAAATCTGATTTGTAAAAGATAGTCACAAAAAAATTAGCAAGGAAGTTAAGGTGCGGCAGAGACAAGAGCTAGCCAGCAGACTTAACCGCAGCCGCCTTTTTCGCCCCTGGTGGTCACCGTTGGGTCTAACCAGACGGCGTTTTCACATGTGGGGGTAGAAAGCACCACCAATTACTGGCAGAATTTGGAGCAGATTTTTACACCGAATAGACCCAGTATGAACAAGTGATTGGGATTACGGATCAATATTCTGAAGGAAAAACTGTTAGGCTGAAGGCACACTGTCGTGCATCAAACACGAGGAGTGTTTGATGCACGACAGTAATGAGTGATGCATGTTTTTGGTGTGTGTGGTGCGAGTGCATGGCTGTATGCATGCAAGTGTGATAAGAGTGGGCTGTGTGATGCGTGTGTGCTGTGATGCTGTCCACAGTCCAGAAGCAAACTTCAGGATCATGGTCTGCATTTACCGGCATATTCAACCTCCGCGGCTGTCAAAGCCACAGAGTGTGAATATGCAGGTTTCCCGGTACAGTAATCAATCATCTTGCACCGCTGTGTCAGCGGTGCAAGATGATTATTAAGCACCCAGCTGCTGGGCACCTCTTTCAAATTCGCGGGGTTAAACTGCATATGCAGCATCTGTGCGGTATATCAGCACAGATGCTGAATATGCGGTAATTAACTCGGTGACTCAAGGGTTAATGTGTATTTTATATGGTGGCATCATGTCTCCAGGGAGTGTCCGCACCCCCTAAAGACAGGCTGCTTTAATGCATTGGTAGTTCAGGGGTTAATAGCTATATTTCTGTAAAGCTACTTATTGTCGGCTTTTCACATCCATTCATGAAATCCGGCGGCTACTGTCAGCGGGAGCGCCGTATGGTACGCAATCAGCGTAAGCATAGTGCTGGGCAGTGTAATAAATAAGGAGCTGTCCCAGGCACTTACGCTAATTGCGTACTGTACCCGCCGCTCTCTATGGTGCTGAAGAATTCAGCATCAGCTCCATGGCCTGCGCACATTGAAACTCCGGTGCCCTGGCCGTGGAGCTGATGCTCAAGTCTTCAGCACCATAGAGAGCGGCGGGTACAGTACGCAATTAACGTACCTACCTGGGACAGCTCCTTATTCAGGACCTGCCCAGCAATGTGCTTACGCTAATTGCGTACCATACCGGCGCGCTCACTGACAGGAGCCGCCGGATTTTATGAATGTGAACTGGCAAAGCCGACAATTACCGGCTTGCCAGATATTTAGCAATTAACCCCTGAACTACCAATTAAGGCAGCATGTCTCTAGGGAGGGTGGTCACTCCCTGGAGACATGGTGCCAACATATTTTACACACATTAACCCTTTACACGCAGCACACACGCACATTTTATGTATCCAAATTAATAATCTAATAATAATTAACAACAAACCTTTATAAAATCGCCATTTATGAGCATCATGATTTTTACATTATAACCTAAAAACCATACAAAAGTGGAAAAATTATGGGGAAAATTCATAAAGCGCCAAAAAATCTGGTGTTGTATTGAAACTTTTAGGACAACAGTTAGTTGTTGTATATAGGATGGAGGTGTTGTATACAGGACAGCTTTACCAACTTGTATAAAGTGGATGGAGGTTAGCGGGATGTGGCATGGCCTTATACAGCCTGACATGTTTTACTAGAATTATGTGTATCTTGCGTTATGTTCACATGTAATGTTTTTTTGCTGCATGTTTTCTATACAAATTAAAGTCATTTTACCGTACCAGTTAAAGTCTTGTGTAGTCGCTGCGTTTTTTGTCACCTTTTGTCCCATTGCATGCCTATCCTTACCAGCAAAGGATATGAGAATCCTAAAGTGTTGTTCTCATGATGCTTTTTTTTCTTGCAGTTTAAGTGCAGTTTGTGGCCAAGAGAAAAGAATGAGCTGTCAATTGTTGGGCCGTTTTAGCAGAGTTTTTCAGCCTTGACAATACTGAAAATACTCATGACCACAAACTTCAACAAAAAAGCATGTGTTTTGTGGTGCACTTTCCAGCCACAAGGTGCAGTTTAGCAGCATTTTTGCTGCAGAAAAATTATGCACATACCTATAAGCTATGAGAAATCTCAAGCACACGCTTGTTTGTGAATGAATTTGAGAACTGCAGCATTTTTATAACCTTTATATGTCAATTCTTTCAATGTTTCTGCAGAGCTTTTTTACCCATAGAAAACAAAGAGAAAGTGAGAAAATTAGTCAAAAAACAATATTTTGCTGTTTTTTATGAATAAAACTAACTTTATTAAAAAAAATGTATTGTAGACAAAGCAGGCATGTACTTCAAACTCAAAAACTGTAGTACAAAATGCGACAAAAACTTTGTGAAAATTGGGATTTTGGAAACTGCATTTTTATTGCCAACAGAGCAGGTTTTGTTGGAGCAAAAAATGTAGAGAGTGAACATAACCTATCAGGTAACAGTGACTAAGGTGCATCTTCGGACTTTGGTGCACACAATGAATTCTCTAACAATTGTTTATAAATTAGGGGAAAAAAAACATCAACAGTCACAAAACACCTGAAATTACATCAATAGCAAAGCAATTAATAAACTACTAGGTGTTAATCCAGAGCATGCTAAAAACACAAATTGTGTATGGTTGTAAACTGATTGAATATATGTTTCTAAGGGTGCTTTCACATCTGCGTTTTTCGTAATTCGCGGCAGATGCGGTGAAAAAACCGCATCTGCCGCGATTACCGCATACCGGCTGCACTTGCGGCGCGGTTGCGGTTTTTTCTATGCAATGTATAGGCATACTTGCGGCAGTGCGGCAAGTGCGGTTTTGCACTTGCGGCAGGTGCGGCCGCGAAAAAAACCGCAGTAAGCCGCGGTTTTTTTCGCGCCGCACCTGCCGCAAGTGCAAAACCGCACTTGCCGCACCTGCCGCAAGTATGCCTATACATTGCATAGAAAAAACCGCAACCGCGCCGCAAGTGCAGCCGGTATGCGGTAATCGCGGCAGATGCGGTTTTTTCACCGCATCTGCCGCGAATTACGAAAAACGCAGATGTGAAAGCACCCTTACTCAGTTTTATCACAAAAGCTTATAGGGATGGGCCTGGAACGGGGATCTCCCCCACCTTATTAATGCAATGCACCCTATAAGGACAATTCAGAATTGTAGCACACAAGTTCAATCTTTTGAGCTTTTTTTTTTTTTTTAACACCTTCAACTTTTCAAAGTAAGTGGTTAAAATAGGTGACCATTGCTTCAGTAAGGAGAGGCCTGGTGATATAGAGACATGCTGTCTGCTCATTCACCGCTCCTCTTTACTGAAGCCAAGAGCAGACAGGTGCCAGGCATCAGAGCGAGCCTGCAGCCACATTATGTGCACCCACACGGACACTTGGAGCGCGCTGCTGCATTTATCCGATATCGCTGGACTCAAACTTGTGGTATTTTTCCAAGTCAGACAAGATCAGGTTTTTCAGCCAAATCCTGCTCCTTTCAGGATCCAGACTTTTGCCCATTCACCTTAATGGTGTCAGGTAGAATCTTATTACTTCAGGTTGCTTCCTGACACCATTAAAGTGAATAGGCAAAAACTGGATCCTTAAAGAAGCAGGAATTTGCTGAAAAAGCTGATTTTGCCTGATTTGAAAAAAAAAACACAACATAAGTGTGAAACCAGCCTCAGTGAGTGAGCGCCGACTTGCAAGCTGATTTTAGACAGCACTCACTTTTAGGGTACCGTTACACGTTGCGATATCGCCTGCAATATCAGCCAAAAGTCCCGTGGTGTTCGTAGTTGCAGTTGATATCGCTAGTGCGTCGTGTCGTGTTACAGGGCGATGCGACTGCAATAGATCGCAGGAGCGACATCGCCAGGTTTGTACTCACAAACTTAAACTGGGCGACGTGGCATGATTGTGCAGTGTGACGACGCCACAACGATATTGTGTGCGATTTGACAGGTTGTGCAATGACGGGCATAGGCGTGGCTGTGGGTTGTGTTTTCCGCGACCCATCTACGGCGATTGGTGGGTAGTATTTTCTGGCGATTGGATGGCCCTGGTAAAGGAGCCATCTTTGATTATATATGCATATAACAATACATTCATTGACTTCTGCATCTCAATAATGATCCACAAATGCATGTAGACAAGCCGAATAATTTCAATAACCTCCTTTTACTATTGTGGATTACCTAGCCTTGTATTGACGACGCTAATAACAGCGTCTTTGAAACCAAGAGTGTATGTACTGGCAGAAAGTGCTATGTCAGCAGGTTCAGTCGTCAGTGATGCTACCTGCAATCTTCCATCCTACATGGCACACATATCTGAAAATGTCCACACATGTCAAATCCTTTATAATAATTGGCAGATATGTCTGCAATGTCCGACGCCTGAGCGTTGTGGGCTTGCTTGTTATGTAACGCCGTGGCGTTTAGTGTTTAGCCACTATGCGCGGACGACTCCTTTGCGGATGTAGAACTTTCCTCAGCGTACATACCGTGCGGCGTGACGTCATTACGTCCTTGCACGTCCGTCCCTGCCTTCTAGGTGCTTCTCAGTCTCCCTGCATAAACATAAAGTATAGGAGTAGCCCCGGCACACTAATATCATGAAAATAGAGAATTTGCAACGACAGTCTTTTTTGTTGTGATTTTATTTTTGTGAAAAAGGTGGTGTTACAATCCAACGTTTCAGCTCTACATCTCGAGCTTTCATCAGGGATATGACTTGGTCCTTAGTTTCGGGGTGTATGTATAGGTGGTATAGCTTTACTTTTGTGGTCCAGCTAGGGTAAGGTCATCCCTGTCAAGGGTAGTCCTGCTGGTCCGGACTCAATTGAAGTCACAGACGTCACAGGAGAGAATGAGGGTTATTGTATTAGCACAGGTGGAGTACCTTAGGCTAGAAGGATAAATGAGAAGGAGATCTCAGGTGTGTGTCGCTGGAGCGGTACCTATAGTGACCACGATGTGTAGGGTCAGCACGTGACTCCCGTCCTTGTGTCCTAAGCCTGGTCAGGTGTAGAGGAGGCCAGGAGTCTCTCTGATGAAAGCTCGAGATGTAGAGCTGAAACGTTGGATTGTAACACCACCTTTTTCACAAAAATAAAATCACAACAAAAAAAGACTGTCGTTGCAAAGACTCTATTTTCATGATATTACTGTGCCGGGGCTACTCCTATACTTTAGCTTTGTTTTTCTCCCCAGAGCACCTAAATTGGGGTTTGCGCCTGTCATATCTACTCTATATCCCTGCATAAACATGGCTGGCACACAGCGCTCCGCAACATAGGGAGAACCAGAGCTCCTCATTCTTTTTGATCATCTGGACAGGCTGGACTACCGGTGCCAGCTACCGCATCAGCACCCACGCCTGCATAAAATGCGCATTGTGCGCAAAGTGCGGAGGGCCCTGCTTAGGAGACTGAAAGTGGTGCGGACACCTAAGCAGATAATTAAGAAGGTGGCGGATATGAAATACAAGGCCAGGGACTGCATTGCCGGCATCCGCGCCCTGCATCCAGACACTACGTGGTGAGTATTATATACCAACACATACACACACGTATACTCACAGCACAATATACATGATTTGGGCTACATGGAAGTGCACCCTGTCAGTGTGGGAGAACTGCTGATGCATGATAACTGGTCATCTGCTGGCCCAGCAGATATATGGTTGAGGGCCATTACACAGTCATCTGTGTAGCATGCCATACACTCAGCATTTTTGTTCACACTTAAAAAAAAAAACACACACGAACTTCCGGTTCCGGCGCCTCCATGTGCAGCCGCGTCTAAGGGCTGCTCCGCTCCCCGCCTCAGCAAATCCGCCGACATCCAGCCTCCAGCTTGGCACCGGGCACCAAAAACTACAGTGGCGGCTGCAACAACACTGGGAGCGTCCATCACGATCGCGATGGATCGCTTCGTCACAAGGAATCGGGAGGGAGAGAAGACGGCACCGCACCACGAGGAAACCGGTAATGGCGGGCAGGGCGGTCATAGCGTGCATAGCGCGCAATCAGATCTAATAGCAGCAGGAGGGATGAGGAAGCCCGGGACCGGAGCTGGAGCTAGTGTGACTAGCGATAATGGTGTGGAGGAGGAGAGGAGATCAGCAACAACAGCCGCAGAGTCTCCAAAGGGCACATCTCCAGAGCAATTGCAACATGCAGCAGCTGTCATGAGTAAACAATCCCTAAGCAGCCCCCCTACAGACAAGGAAGCTACAGGTGAAAGGCAGGGTCCAGGAGACAGTGGAGTGATTATGGATGGCAGATGGGGAGCCCCTCATTTTGACTATAAGGCACTGGCAAAAGAGCTTGCAATTCACCTGGCCGATGACTTTAAATCAGCAGTGGCTGAAATGGTGACAGCCACAACAAAAGAGTTAACAGCCAAAGTAGAAACACATGATCAGCAACTTACTGAAGCTGAATCAAGAATCAGTGCAGCAGAAGATAGAATACAGGAGTTGGAAGAACAGTTAATGTCTTTACAACATCACTCTGAATATGCCCATGCAAAACTTGAGGACATTGAAAACAGGGCAAGGAGGAGCAACCTCAAAATAGTGGGTCTCCCTGAAACCATCCCTACGAACCAATTAGAGGAAATCTTTGAGGTGGATCTTCCCAAAGCTTTGGGTCTCACCCATAGATGTAAGACGGAGCGCTCCCACAGAATTGGCCAGATGAGGGAGCCACAGGAAAAGAAGGCGACATCAGGTTCTACTGTCTCCACCACTACCAAAGAGTTTACTAAAGCTAGACATGCCATAGCAAAGTACCTTAACCACCGAGACAAGGAGGAAATACTACGCGCTTACAAGGCCAAAAAGCATCCTCTTTTAATACACGGTCACAGAGCTCTGGTATTCGCGGATTATTCTATAGAAGTTACGCGCCGCAGAAGGTCCTTCAGTGAAGCGTGCTCGATACTTCATAGAAGAAACATTCGATTCCAGCTGAATTTCCCAGCGACATTGAGGTTCAGGTCTAGAGAGGGAGTCATGTTGACCTTCTCTGACCCTGACAAAGCAATGACAGCTATTCGTGACAACACGAACTCTCCAGGATCGACGACATCGCTGTCACCACCTCACAATCCCACAGGATCCCCTGTGAAATTCAATTCTAACACAGATCTGGACTCTGAGACTGATAGAGGCTCTGTAAGATCCTATAGACTGAGATCAAACTCCCTGATAGACGTAGAGGCGGGGAAGAAGAAACCACCATTAGAGACTCCACGACAACAGAGACAACCGGGATCTCGCTGGCAGAAAAAAAGATGAGAGTGGAGTGAGAGATCATTGACATTATTCAATGACTGTAATGCTTATTTACTGGACATAACGGACACAAGTGCGGCGAAACTGTCCGACGAAGAGAGACACACAGGATAAGCGTGAGGAGACAAGTTTTGATGTTTTGTTTCTTTCCCCATTCTGCTCCTCTCTTCTCTCTATTGTCTCTACGTTTTCTTTTCTCAGGTCTCGTATTTTCTTTTGATGAGATGGGCAGAACTTGATAAGATGTCATAGAGCATTAATAGCCTCCTCAATGTTTAAACTGAAATGACAGGAGAACTGAATATGACACTGCCGAAGGGATTATACTATTTATATTTCTATAAAGGCGAACATACTGCTACTGTTATTGTTATTTTGAGGTTAAGATGATGGCTATATTTTGTTCCTGAAGTGACAGGGATACAAGCACTGAATGACGGGGGGGGGAGAAGGAAAAAAGGACGAAATAGAAAGAAAAAAGGGGGCTCCTAAAGGAACGCCAGGCTGGGAAACACTTTAATATAATTTAACATGTATGTTAAGTTTGGGGAGGGGCTGAGGCGGGGCAGAGATATGTTGGTTGACTGCACTTGAGGGAAGAAGTGAAGTGTTCTTATTGGACAGATGGATGGAGTTGGTGTGTTAGAAAAAGGGGGGGAGGGATAAGGGGGGAAAAAAATTGGGAATTATCTACAAACCTGTGGTCAACAAAATGTGCATTTCCTGTTCTTTATTTTACTCACTTCAGTGTACACCTGAGCTTTTAACATATGTGTGGACTGCGATCAAAAAAAAAGTAGAGGCCCCGTGTGGGGAGGATTCTGATGGTTAGGTGGGTCTCCTGGAATGTTAAGGGGTTGCGCTCCCCAGCAAAGCGCATGATGGTTCTTCGCCATCTCAAAAAATTGCACATAGATATAGCTTTGCTCCAGGAGACTCACCTGACATCGGAAGACTTCTTCCGCCTTAAAAAACTGTGGGTGGGGGAGGTCCTTGGGTCTAGTGCAGTGGAAAGGAAAGCGGGTGTTTTGATCTTAATACATAGGTCCCTGGCCCACTCAATTATCTCTACATCAAGTGATAGCGAGGGTAGATTGTTTCAGGTGACGATACAGATTCAAAACGATGTCTTCAACATTTATAATGTATATGCACCGAATGCAAATCAGAAGCCCTTCTTCCTACATTTACAGAACAAAATACTTCAAGAGCCGGGGGCTAATAAAATAATGGGAGGGGACTTCAACACGGTGATGAGAGTAGAAGAGGACAGACGCTCCCCAACATATACGGGGAAGGGAAACCAGAATGAGAAGGGCTTGAAGGGAGAAAGTGCTCTAGCATCTTTGGCGAAACTTGTGGGGCTGTCGGACACATGGAGACTGGCTAACCCTTGGGTAGAGAATTCACTCACTTTTCACATCCCCATGGATCATGGTCCAGAATAGATATGCTTTTTGGGTCCACTAAGATACTACAAAGAATGATAAATATTAAAATTGAAGACATGGTAATTTCGGACCATAGTCCAGTGGTTTTAGAGATTAAAGATAACTATGAAAAAGGAACCGATTATCTGTGGAGGTTTCCTGACACATTTACTAAAGAAGAAAATTTCACCAAATTATTGGGAGAATGGTGGACGCACTACAGTATAGATAACTTGGGCCATAGATCTGATCCGAGACTATTCTGGGAGACCGCAAAAACAGTCATGAGAGGTCATATAATGGCATACAGCATGGGGATCAAAAGAAGGGCTAAGGAAAAATTTGTAGAAACTAGTGCGAAGGTAAGAACCGCTTATCTACAATATAAAGACACCATGGCGACTCCTGACAGAGAGATATGGCTGCAAGCTAAGAAAGAATTTGATGAATGGGCAAGGAAGCGGGAGAATATATTTAAAAATAGATTAGAGCTTGAATTACATAAATTTGGGGACAAAAGTGGGAGACTGTTGGCAAGATTAGCCCGAGGGAGATATACCTCTTCCCCTATCCAATCAATAAAAGATAAGCAGGGTAACTTGTGGAGTGACCCTAAGAATATTGTAAAAACTCTGGGCAGGTTCTATGCTTCTCTATATCAAGAAAATACAAAAACTAACCCAGAAAAGCCTTATTGGCTAAGTAAAATCAAAATGCCATCCATCGCCCAAGAAGATATCAATATCTTAAATGATCCAATTACGATTGGAGAAATTGAAACGGCAATAAAGAATTTAAACTCTGGTAAGGCCCCAGGACCAGATGGCTATAATGGAGCCTTTTACAAAGCAATGAGAGAACAGATCTCCCCGATCCTTTGCGACTTATATAATGACATATTACGGGGATCTCCTATCCCAGACAGGATGAATTTAGCATACATTAAATTGATCCCTAAAGCAGATAAAACGCCCACCGACCCAGCAAGTTATAGGCCAATATCTCTGATAAATCAGGATCTGAAACTCTTGTCTAAGATTCTGGCTGATAGATTGGCGATGATTTTGCCCAAAATAATATCCACACATCAGGCAGGATTCATTAAGGGACGATCGACAACCACAAACGTCCGAAAGGCGATGCTGTTGTTGGATGTTATGAGGAAAAAAACGAAACTAAAAGAGGGAAACCCAGCCATGATCACCTTGGACGCTGAGAAAGCATTTGATGGTGTCAGGTGGTCATGGCTGGGCACAGTCTTGGATATGGTGGGTCTTACGGGTCCCTTTCGGCACTATATACAGACTCTCTATAGTACTCCTACAGCCTGCGTGAGTATACCAGGATTTTTATCCGACTCCTTCACCCTCCAGAAGGGAACGAGACAAGGTTGTCCTTTGTCCCCCCTTCTCTTTAACTTGGCAATAGAGCCTCTGGCACTATATCTGGAGGAATGTAATCCTTACGCGGGCTTCACAGTGGGAGTTAGAGAGATCAAAATCTCATTATTTGCGGATGATGTCATCCTGTATGTCCAACATCCTGAAAGAGATCTTCCAAAAATTCTGTCAGATATAGAGATGATAGGCAAACAAACTGGGTTTTCCCTTAATAAAAACAAATGCGAAATTCTGTTTATGGATCCGGGGAATAAGATGCAGGGACAACAATATCTCTGCGGCCTACCAATAAGGAAAGATAGCATTAAATATCTGGGAATACACCTAGCCAGAACACCGGAAATGACATACAAAATGAATTTCCTGCCAATTATACAGAAGATAGAACAGGAATTGACAAGATGGATAGGACTGCCACTCTCTCTGTTGGGACGAGGCCATTTACTAAAAATGGTCAGTTTTGCTAGATTGCTATACCCCCTTCAAACTATCCCCATGCTGTTGAAACATAGTGACATAAATAGACTTAATAAAGCTTTCTCTAAATTTTTATGGAGAGGTAGAAGATCCCGTTTAGCCTATGCAACCTTGATTCAGTCTAAGCAAGAGGGAGGACTACAGCTCCCGGATGTTCGGGGATACAATCTAGCGTGTATCCTACGCAATGTCCTTGATTGGATCAGAAACACAAACAGATTCTCCGATATCACTCTAGAGGGAGAATGGGCCAGACCTTGGGATTTAGTGGCCTTATTAAAACTCACCAATACCCTTTCTACCCCCTAATTTAAAGAACACGGTGATATATAAGGACACAATAGCGACGTGGAAGGAGGTCAGGAAAAAACTCAAGCTAGCATGGAAAATTTCGAAACTACTTAACCCCTGGGGCTGTCCGTCTTTTCCTCTGGGGCGTGAAAATTCATTGTTTAAGTTGTGGAGAGATAGGGGTATTAGGACGTTGGGAGATCTCATGAATCTGGAGGAAAAAAGGTGGATGTCAGAGAAAGAGGTCTTGCATAAATATAATTTATCCCAATTCCACGCTCTGCAATATCGTCAGTTGAGGCATCATCTCCTATCACATTTACGAGATATATCAGGGGAATTAGAGAACTCCTTGTGGTCTGAACTGATCTCTATGGATAAAGATGAGGTATCTATTACTTCAATATATGCCAAATTAAAGCAGGTTCTTAGACCGCAAGGAAAGAGAGGCCAATTTAACAAATGGCGAAAGCATTTCACAGATCCGGAGCTTTCACAGAAAATCCTTGAGGGATGGGGCACGATCAGACAACATGTTATTAATGAGAGATGGAGGGATTCACAATTTAGGATCATGCACGGTACTATACAGGGCTTTAACATTCCTCCCTCTAAAACCAACCAGGAACGAGAGGTCCATTGCCCAAAATGCAAAACGCCCATGACTGATTTGGAACACGGTCTGTGGTCCTGTGCTGAGACTCAGAAATACTGGAGAACAATAGATGCATGGACTAGAAAGATTTGTGGAGATATGGGAGAGCTAGACCCGATGAGATGGATTTTTCATTATCACCCAGCTTCCCAAATGATAAAGCAACCCCATGTATTATGGCACAACATTGCGTTGGTAGCAAAGAGGCTCTTACTCCAGTACTGGCTCAATGACAGGCCTCCAGACCTTGCCCAGGTGAGAATGACGTTGCACCACACATTGTCACTCGAATCCATAGATACACTTCGCAACCCGAGTACATTGGCCAAAAAATTCTTTTTCAAATGGAGACGCTTCATTGAAAATGAGTTCACGGATGTGGAAATTGGAAATTTTATGCTGCCCTTCCGAACATCGACATGGTATGCTCAGGAAGAGCTAAAGGGTACACTGGGTAGGCTGAGGTGTTAGGTATAGGAGATGTAATAATCTTTGATACAAGATTGGAAATGTTTGCAATATTTTCTTTATTTGAATGAATAATGGTTACTGTATGTGGATAATTTCATGTGGGAGGGGGGGAGGGAGGGACATGGGGATAATATACTGTACAATACGAAAACTTTGACTTATATTTTACTGATCAACACAGTTTTCTGTATGAATATTTGATTCTTTTACTTGAGTTTGTACAAATATTTTGATGATTAAAACCCAATAAAAATGATGATTCAAAAAAAAAAAAAAAAAAAAAAAAACACACACAGGTGTGTATAAAGCTTGAAGCCAGCATGTTCATATCATCTCTGAACATTTTGTGTGATGTGGTCCATGACATCAAAGTTCCTACAACCCATGTAGCACCCCAAAGCCTTATGGTTGTTGGAGACATAAGTATAGTCACCATAACTTCACTGTTGTGTGCGTCATGTGCAACCAAACACCCACTCACTGTCACATCATGTTCTTCATATGTCCTGTTCCTCACACCAATCATGGCTTATTATGTTGTCAAATATCCTGTGAGTGTGGGGCTGTGATTGTGGCACCATGTGTACTGTAAAGTAAAGTTCAAAATGTGCGCATGACCAAGGTTGATCTCACAATTGTGTGTGACCACAATGTAGTGGGCCAACAGTAAAAACCTGTGTAGACTGCGTGCCAATCACACTACTAATAGTGGCACATACATATATGACCGTGCTACCATTGTTCAGATGACATTGCAGTGCCCTTGTACCCAAATATTACTTGCACATTAAGTCATTGCGGGCAAAAATCTATTTAGCTGACATTTACATATGTGTGTTTTAGTTCCAACATCCAACAAACTAATATCTCTTTACCAACAGCTGAGGACAAACATGCAGAGGCACCACCAGCTGCCTCACCACCAGCCTCACCACCAGCCTCTACAGCGCCCTCCCCTCCTGGATCCCCAGATGCCTCAACTCCTGGCTCACCCTCTAGGTCCTCAACACACACCCCACCACTCTCAACACCAGAAGCAATGATGGCGTCAGCAGGGCCTGTGGCAAACACAAACCCTTCTACAGAAGCAAGCCCAACACCAAACCTCCATCCACTGTGGCCAAGACCCATAGGTCAGTAGTCCCGAGAGGCCCCCATTGACCTTGGTGGGTTATTTGTTTCTAGTAAGTGTCTTCCCAAAACAAAGTATTTGTTTAATGTGATGGTCTTGTTGGCCAATGTAAAATGTTTTCATCACTCATGTGTATGGTTTTCCTTGATTTCTGTGTAGGCGGAAGAGCTGCTGGTCTGGGGTGTGCCATAAGCCCCTCACCGGAGAGTAATGTTGAGGATGTTGTTGTAAAGTATTTTGTGGCACACAAACAACTTTCTACAAACACATGTTGGACGATTTTAATGATGGGTTTGTTAAACCTATAGGTGTACCATCATTGAGGGACCTGATGGCGGCCCACCAAGAGGCCGAAAGACAGCTGCAGCAAGCAACGGCCCATGTACACTGGCTTGGTGGCCTCATCTAGAAGGTCCTTCAGCACCAGGTAGGGCATGGGGCCGCTGGGCAAGATTTATGTTTTGACCCCAAAAAATGTATTTCCACCGTTCAACGTTTTTATTTTACATGTTGCAAAATTTTATTTCAACCATCCCACATCATTGTGAACTTGCCTTGCTTTCACAAACCAGCACTACTGCAATATACAAAGTAATATGTGTTGGTCATGTACGACACAAACACAATAAAACACTCTCTATGTGGTACCCTACACGTACATGTATGCAGAGCAGCCATCAAAATACACACACAACTATGAACACACACAGTGCATGTATGCTGAGACACATACCCAATAGCAATTAAAACCTTAAAAGGCAAAGGTCCCAAGGCTATGTCTACAGTACACAAAAAATCTGTGTGTCCTACGCTCAACGTCTAGTTGTGGCCCTGGTCCCAGTTACAACTTCAAGAGCCACGTAGAATGCATTGAACACCTCAATTAACCTCTAAAGGTCACCCATGTACTATCAATGTAACATCATTGATATAGCTCACCATGTGCTAATGTCTATGTTCCCTGAGAAGGTCACACACATCTGGGTGTTGTGTACAAAACACATCAGAACCCATTCCCACAATAACCCATTAGTAGCAGCAAAATATCACACAGTTGTAAGGACACCACAAACTGAATACAATAATAAGCACATCAAATAAATGTAGCCATTTGGTAATGGGTAACAGAAAAGGAAACAATAAAAATCAAATGTTTGGGTAGTCTCCGCAATATTGATGGTACACATCTGCAGGATCCGACATGACTGGGTGACCCACATTCCTTGCGGGAAGTGGGTTTGCTCGATGCCGAGGGAAAGGTCTGCCAGTATCCCTTGGCACATCAGGAGTAAGTCCAGGCCCAAACCTAGCCGGCAGTGGGTAATGGGACTCTGAATGCTCCTCCGGGGGCTGAGCTAAGATAGTGCGGGAGTTCAGTGTCCCATCCTCCACCTCCTCCAGGGCAAGGTATATGACCCTTTTGACATCTCAGCGTTGTTGCTGGTCCAGCCGGGACACCCGTTCACTGACTAGTTGCCCAATCGCAGTGCTCGGGATCTTCTCTAGGTTGAGCAGCACCCTCTTGGCCCAGTCGCCCAGCTGTGTAGTGGGTGGCAGTGCCCTTCTTCGCCGAACCCCCGCACTGGGCCCAGGGTGCTGCTCTGCGGCACTGTGATCAGGCTCCACCCCACCCCTAGATGTTGATGGGGTGGGGTCTGAAACGGATGCCCCCTCCAGGCTGGACCCGAGGTCTTGAGGGTCCTGCAAAATAACCAAAAAAAACCCAAAACATTAGAACCTTGCCATATCATCAATGCATTTGTAACACACAGCTCTTTGGTTGTGTTTGTGGTGGAATACTGTGTTAAAGGTATGGCGATTACAGTGGTATGTTGATCCGCCTATGTGTAACATGACACACTGATGACATGAGTAACCAACATGGTCATGCATATGTGTTAGGCCCAAATAAAGATTCTAGATATAACAACAGTGTGTGAAACAACAACTAAACATACTGTGCACTGTGTCACACACCAGACGCTGATAGGTTTGTCACCTTCAACACACAAGTGTTTACAACCACCATTGAAGGCCCTGATGACACGACTTAATTAAGAATTACCTCTTGTGGCGGAGCCGTGTCTTGGGGAGTGGCGGAGGAGTTTTGCCCTAGGTCCCTGCTGGACTGTGTCGTCGGAGGGAGATGCTGGTCCCGGAGGAAATGGAGGAGGTCAAAGTACAAACGTGGCACATAGACCTCCCCCGTTCCACTCCCAGACCGCATAGATTTTTCGACTTCATTCAACTCCCTCTTAAACACTGTGCGCAGGTTCCTGGTCTTACGTATTACAAAACGCTTATCCACCCTCTCCCCATGGTGGTGCTGCTGGGAGAGGGTGATGAGTTGCTCATACGCCACCCTCTTCACCTGCTGGTTCTTATAATTGGGTGAGGTGGTCCGCCACAAGCATTCTTGCTCCTGGTAAAAAAATACGAAAGCCCGGACGAACTCCTGAGTCGCAGCCATCTGAAACGTGTAAATACAAATTGTCACAAACACACATGTATGTATGTATGTATGATGTTGGCTCAGCTATGCAATCATGGGGAAGCATGGTCCTGTGGCCACATCAATTAGTTTCCAGTCAATTTGAACTAATGTGACTCATTACACAGGCAAGGACCAACACATTTAGAACATTGGGCAAACCAAACGTACATATGGCTGCATGTTACTGTAGCATAATACTGTATATTTAGGGTTCATATTCTAAACCCTCACATGCAATGGCCATTGTTATATGTATGATGTCTGACTTTCCAGTACCAGAGACAATATTAATGTGTTTACACATTACAATAAGATGAGGCTTTACACTACAATCATCATCACTCTTGCGGCACAAAACAACATATATGATGTTAACTCTGGTGGTGTACATTATGAAGAATATGCCATTCAGGGCTGCACATGGCAACTCTGAATACAAGATGGCCCATTATAACACATACCTAGGTAAGCTAACAAGAACAACATGACCACATGGTAGTGGAGAGACAGCTAATATCAGCCCATACAGATAGAAGAGATGAAGAGGATGTGCATTCAATAATACATACTGTCAGTCCTGCAGTGATAGAAGAGGGGACGCTACCACGTCGTTGCATGTGAACATGTGCTACAGCCTTGATCTACCACATCCATCTTTTAAAGGGTCCTTAACCAATAAGATTGCAGAATAGTCGCCCAATCCGCGCCGTGGGGCGTGGCAACGTAAAAGGCCAAAATACAATTGGATGATGCTAGCGCCATGTAATTGGCTGCTTCCGACTTAAAAATGGGTGACGCCCGACCAATGTCGTGTTTGCAGCACAGAGTCATTGAGTAAGTATTAACATGAGCACATGTTTCTGTACATGAGGCCGTCTTAAGTGCGTTGTGTAAAATGTACAACGCCTCTACGGTGTTGTATTCACCACCATCAGCTCCTGGCCCATCTTGGGTATGTAAACAGTTCCTGTGGCCTTTATGCTTCATATTATGAAGTGTGTGGCAGGCGTAAACATGCTGTTTTGTGTGTCATCACTGAGCATCCATTTTGAGTCTTTAACCTTGCCTTCACCACAACAGTGTGGCCATGTGGTAATGTGCCCTATATACCAAGACCATGCAATGTAGTCCCACTGGTTGACAACACACATTGGATGCTGAAAGATTCCAGGCCATGCAGCTTTGTTGAGTCATCATATGTCATTTATATGTACACACAAAGGCATCTGCAAGCATGAACCTCTTGTGATGGGTAATATACTTTCCTGAATTAAAGTGATTTTGTGACTGTCACCTTGCTTTGCTGAAATACATAATGAGTGATGCCATCCCTGGGAGCCATATTCTTGTTCTAGTGCCTTTGGGAAAGTACATTATTAGAAGGGTGTACATGAAAAGTAGGATGGGTTATCATATGTAATGTAGCTGTTATGTTCACAGTCACACTGTAGTGGGTGGAAGCAGCAAGGATGCAAATATTAGTATGGTGGTTAATGTTACAGGCAAACCATGTAATAGTCTATTGGAGGGGTATGACAGGACAATGTAGATGTGGTGCTTGCTGTTATTTTGTGTTGCAATGCCTCCATGTGCTCATACTATATTGTTTGCCATTCACATTCGTAGAGCCTTGGTAACAGACATTTGACGTCATGCATCGTGCAGCGATGGCAGTAGTGGCTGTGGCCATGGTGCAGGATGCCTTGTTGACGGGTGAGAGAAATGAGAGACTGCGGAGGCGTTGACGACAGCATATGTGGGCTCAGGATTGGCTCCTTCAAAGGCGCCACCTGAGTCACATGGGCCTGGCCCGTCAGCTGGAGGACACAAATCTGCAGGACTTCAGAATCTCGGGTCATATTATTAGAACTATAAAGGGTATTTCAGTGTGGTCCTCATGGCCCTCGTCAGTGCAAACTATGAGTTCTTCCTCGTGGATGTGGCGATGAACGAGCGTGTGTCTGATGGTGGGGTTTTGGCACACACCTCTTTTGGTCGTGACCTTCGGAGCGGCCGCCTGAACTTACACACAAATGATGACACCACTGAACATCTTAACTTTGCCTTTGTGGGGAATGAGGCCTTCACACTTCACGCCAACCTACTATGGCCATATCCCCGGAGGACTATCACCCCTGAGCAACGCATTTTCAATTACCGGCTATCCCGGGCACGTCGTCTGGTTGAAAATGCGTTCGGGATCATGGCCAATAGATTCCGCGTGTTTCATACTGCTGTTAATATGAAACAGGAATCTATCAAAATGGTAGTGATGGCGTGTTGTGTGCTACATAACTTTCTGCGTCATAGGGATGTTCCATCATACACGCCACCAAGTTATGTGGATTCAGTGGACCCTGCAACTGGGGAACTCATGCCAGGTGAGTGGCGTGCAAACGACCCTGGGCTGGCGCCACTCCAGCCGTTGGGCCCGGGCCGACTTCAGCAGGATGCGAGGAGCAGCAGAGACAGCTACTGCTCCTACTTCAATGCCCTGGGGCGGTGGCCTGGCAGGACCACCAGATGTAGGGTGTGGGTAATGGGTCCACACAGTTGACTGTGTTGATTTGGGTTTTCAATGTAGCTTTATGCTTAGCTACGTGTAGTAGATGGTTGTATTGTTATATTTTGTTTATTTTGTTTTTTTATTTGTTGTTTGGTTCCTATGATGTATTTTGTGAGAATTATGACATATTAAAGGGAACCAACCACCTCAGATGACGTGTATAAGCTGTTAATACATGTCCCTGGACCCTACCTACACCATTGCAGCTATCTTTTTGCTAAGAATATTGATAACAGCAAACCGAAATAAACAGTTTATAAACTTACATGGCTTTAGTACATGAGGGCGTCTCCCTTGGGCTCCAGTACGAGAGGGCTGTGTCTCCAGCAGCTTGAGTGGCTTTCCTCCCCCTCCCTCTCTGTTTGCAGGACGTCACTGAAGGACGTGATATTATCTTTCTGTGGGCGGGCACGGACGGGAGCTGGCTTGCGTGCCCGCCCACAATAAGATAATATCACGTCCTTCAGTGACGTCCTGCAAACAGAGAGGGAGGGGGAGGAAAGCCACTCAAGCTGCTGGAGACACAGCCCTCTCGTACTGGAGCCCAAGGGAGACGCCCTCATGTACTAAAGCCATGTAAGTTTATAAACTGTTTATTTCGGTTTGCTGTTATCAATATTCTTAGCAAAAAGATAGCTGCAATGGTGTAGGTAGGGTCCAGGGACATGTATTAACAGCTTATACACGTCATCTGAGGTGGTTGGTTCCCTTTAATTGTGTGATGACAACACTTGCTTTTTTGTTGTGTGTTTTATGTTGTTATTTTTCATTTGTGTGGCCACAGTCATAATATATGATTTCTGATCAGACAAACGTGTGTGACAATTTAATTTCTACCTGAGAACAGTAGCACATAGCATTAGGCTGTGGTCAAAGGTGTGACAGTACAATGTAATTTAAGGGTAACTGCACCATTGTGTGCACATGTACAGTACACAGGTGTAGAGGTTGCCCACACACTGTATGCTGTCTGTGGGTTTCCCTGTCCAGATAGATGCATGTAGACATGGGTATGTGTACATAAACATGGACATTAGCATTGTGTGCTATTTTCAGATCTGTACATATCTATACACACATTCATAAATGCACACACATAGTTCATACATGCTACGTAATGTGCATACACATGTACATACTTGTTGTGTGTAGCTTACCTACTTCAACAGACGACATACACAATGTCCATACATATTTGCTACAAACATTGCAGTACACTAACGTTCCTGTCTGGCAGTTTGGCGACGCCGTGGTGTGTTGCTGGATCAGTTACACATGACAAATGACATCAGTAGCGAAATGATAGAATGGGCAATTGTATCCATATCGCCACCATGTTGTCTGAGAAAGCTGACCAATGGTAACGCAGTTTCACTGTACAATCGGAGTGGTGTGGGCGCAGTGTAGCAAACTCAGGTACGCCTATGTCCTAGGCTGTGTCAAATAGTATGCCCACATTGCTGATGTGGTTGTGCTGTGTGACGCTGCAACTACGATCGTCAACATCGCCTATGCAATTTGTCAGGCTATTTCCGGGACGCCGGATCATCGGAGGTTGCACGTTCGATTTCTACATGTAACATCTCCTATGCGATCTTGGCAAAGTGCCAAAAACATGCGACCTCCCGTGAAGTTGCAGGCGATATCGCAGCGATGTTGTGAAGTGTAACGGTACCCTTACTAATGCAGCGCTGTCAATAAAGACAAGCTTTAGTATAAAAATATGAGGGTACTTCAAAGCACCCTTATTTGCATATTAAATAAAGTAGATTTTACTTTATAGCTTTTATAAAAACTATTCTATAGTAATATGCCCCTCCAAATCCCCCATATCCATAAAGCGTTAGACTCCCCACCAAATCCCCTCCCATAGCCAGCATAGCAATGAGCCTCCCCGCCAATTCACTCCCCAATTCATTAAAGTATCAGCCTCCCCCAAATCCCCAACCTGCATAGTGTCAGCCTTCCCCTAATCCCCAATTTAAAGCATCAGCCTCCCCCAAATCCCCAGCCTGCATAGTGTCAGCCTCCCCCAAATCCCCAGCCTGCATAGTGTCAGCCTCCCTCAAATCCCCATTCTAAAGTATCAGTCTCCCCCAACCTGCATAGTGTCAGCCTCCCCCTAATCCCCAATTTAAAGCATCAGCCTCACCCAAATCCCCAGCTTGCATAGAGTCAGCCTCCCCCAAATCCCCAGCCTGCATAGAGTCAGCCTCCCCCAAATCCCCAGCCTGCATAAAGTCAGCCTCCCCCAAATCCCCAGCCTGCATAGTCAGCCTCCCCCAAATCCCCAGCCTGCATAGTCAGCCTCCCCCAAATCCCCAGCCTGCATAGAGTCAGCCTCCCCCAAATCCCCAGCCTGCATAGTGTCAGCCTCCCCCAAATCCCCAGCCTGCATAGTGTCAGCCTCCCCCAAATCCCCAGCCTGCATAGTGTCAGCCTCCCCTGTTCAACAGTATATAGAACCAGCCTCCTCTGTTCACCAGTATATAGCAGCACCAGCCTCCCCTGTCACCACTATATAGCACCAGCCTCCCATGTCACCAGTATATAGCACCAGTCTACCCTGTCGCCAGTATACAGAACCAGCCTCCCCTGTCACTGGTTTGTAGCACCAGCCTCCCCTGTAACCAATACATAGCACCAGCCTCCCATGTCACCAGTACACAGCACCAGCCTCTCCTGTCACCAGTTTACAGCACCAGCCTCCCCTGTCACCAGTATATCGCAGCACCAGCCTCCCCTGTCGCCAGTATATCGCAGCACCAACCTCCCCTGTCACCAACACATTGCAGCACCAGCCTCCAGTCACCAGTATATAGCAGCACCAGCCTCTCCTGTCACCAGTATACAGTACCAGCCCCCCACCCCTACACTTTTCAGCTCTATGAGCGCTTACTGGCTCCTGTGTCCACCTCGTCCCATGTAGTCTTGCACCTCCTCGGCACTGCTGTGACCTCTGCAGTGGGTGAGATGATCTCATTCTCACCACATGCAGAGACACTGCAGCACCTCGGAGCAGGGAACTGGTGAGCGTTTCTTTGACCCCAGAAGTGCAGGTACTTCCTGGGGCAGTCAGCTTCCTGTATCCGAGGTGAATATAGAGGTGTGCCCCCGCCCACTTTTAACCCCGACCCCCCCACCCCTCCGAAAAGACAACATATTTCTTAGATTGTCTAACGGAGAGGAGATTTTAAAAAAAATTCATCTTTCCTGTCTTGGTGCTGCCCCCCACAGCCCACCTCCCTAGGCACTTGCCCTCCAGTGCCTAGTGGCAAGTACGGCCCTGTGTCAGGGCCAAGTCACTTACCGGTGGAAGGTTATTCCTTTGCGTTTGGTGTGCACTGTTTGGCGGTTGACACAATTAGCAGCAGAACATGATCGCACCATTTCGTTCCTCTTAGGCGTGGATCTTAGCTGGAGATTAGAAGACATAAACCATTGTAAGACATTAATAGGCAAACTGACATGTACCGGCCCACACTGCTCAGGTCATATTTCTACAGCACCATATGAGGCTATTGTTCACACTGTGCATTTTTGATCCGTTTTTTGTGATTCGCTTTTGCATGGAAAATGGATCAATTTCTGTGATGCCCTGCAAAGTCAGTGAGTTTGCAGAAATGCTCTTCAGATGCTGCGTTTTTACTGGTCCGTTTTTGGGGCAGAAAAGCATCCAGAAAAAGAATGAGAATGTCAATTTGTGTGGCGTTTTTTCTCCTGATTTTACCCTTGAAACCATAAAAACGTAGCAGTAAAAATAGATCAAAAACGGATGATGTATTTTTTTTCGTAAAAAGCAGATCCAGTTTTTCTGCTGAAAATGACACAAAAACAAATCAAAAACGCACATTCTGAGCATAACTTAAAACCGAGCCTAAACTATAAATTGAGAATCTTCAGTGGTTGATAACTTTTAATGGCTAACTGAAAGATGGTAATAAATAGCAGCCTTCAATAGTACTCATAAATAGAAGGTGGCAATAGTAGAGTAGAGACAATAGTCTTGAAGTCTTGCTATTTATTACCATCTTTTCAGTTAGGGTCCTTTCACATCAGCGTTTTCCGCTGAATGCGGCAGATCCGGCAGATTTATCGCATCTGCTGCCTGACGGCCAACTTGCAGTACACCTGCGGCAAGCCCCATTCATTCTCTATGAGGCTTGCGGCAGGTGTGGCAAGTGCGTTTTTTTTTTGCCCGGTCGCAAGTGCCGGATTGTGGCAAAACCGCACTTGCGGCAAGCCCCATAAGAATGAATGGGGGCTTGCCGCAGGTGTACTGCAAGTTGGCCGTCAGGCGGCAGATGCGATAAATCTGCCGGTTCTGCCGAATTCAGCGAAAATCTCTGATATGAAAGGACCTTTAGGATACTGTTACACGCGGCAATATTGCTAGGCAATTTCACTGGCAATTTGCTGGTTGCAGTGAAATCATGGACACATTGTTCTATTTGTACACAGCAACAAGTAGAACAATGTGTCCATGATTTCACTGCAACCAGCAAATTGCCAGTGAAATTGCCTAGCAATATTGCATCGTGTAACGGTATCCTTAGCCATTAAAATGTTATCAACCACCAAAGACTCAAATTGTAATAATTTTGTATCACTTGGCTAACAAAAATATGTGGTTTCTTTATGCATAAATGTTATGTGACTCCAGCTGCACAGTCCTAGCAGCCTTAGGTCAGTTACACACTAGCACTTCACACTGTGCGGCGACGCATTCATCGTGCATACTTATGTTTAACATGGGAATACACGGTGCATGCGTCCGCATGCGTTGTTTCTCGGAGCACAGAAACGCCCTTTCTGTGTGGCCGAGGATGTATGATTTGCACGCAAGCCTTTGCAAGCATACAAATCATACATTAGACCCATGAGAACGTACTGCCATCCGGACGTCTGTGTTGGGCACGGTGTTTGTGTCTGCATGCCATACGCATACAGACAAAATCCTAGTGTGAAAGTAACCTCAAGGCTGCCTTCACACTGCATCATTTTCACATCAGTGTGGTTCCTTGAATTTCAAGGACTACACAGACTGGCACGGATCTGTGCCAACAGATGTCAATTGATGTCCATGGACCTTTTTTTTTTAACGGATCTGTCATGAGTTAGCAGTGATAGAGGTGTGGGAGATGTACCTCGCTTCTGAGCATGCTCAATACAGCAACATGAATCAGTTTATTTCACGGATCCTTCTCCATCTGGATCCTCCGTTTCAAGGCATCCAAAAATCAGAACAGTCTCCTTTTCTGTCTGCATGAAACAAACGGATCTGTGACAAAACTGACACACACAGAGGCCATATAGGACCAATCTGTGCCCACATGGATACAGGGGAGGCCAAAAACAGATCTGTGGCTATCTGGATAGCCATGGATGCCAAATCACGGAGGGTGAAGGCAGCCTTATAGGGTTTTCACAAATGTCTGATACAGGAGAGTCGCACCACTGGGTCCTATTTAAGGATAACAGTGGTCTAAAAATTCCCATCATCCAAGAATATGGGAGTTACTGCATCGGCCAAGCACCACCGGTGCCAGGTCACCACACTCTCATCCAATGTATTAAGCTGCCAAATCAATAGGATAGTCACTGTCAGTATGGAGAGACGCTGTCTATAGAGCGTCACTTTCTATAAGGAGGCACCTGCTATGTGGTAACACTGTCTACAGGGTGGCATCACTCTCAGTATGGCGTCACTTTGTATGGAGAGACGCTGTCTATAGAGCATCACTTACTATAAGGAGGCACCTGCTATGTGGTAACACTGTCTACAGGGTGGCATCACTTACTATAAGGAGGCACCTGCTATGTGGTAACACTGTCTACAGGGTGGCATCACTCTCAGTATGGCGTCACTTTGTATGGAGAGACGCTGTCTATAGTGCATCACTTACTATAAGGAGGCACCTGCTATGTGGTAACACTGTCTACAGGGTGGCATCACTTACTATAAGGAGGCACCTGCTATGTGGTAACACTGTCTACAGGGTGGCATCACTCTCAGTATGGCGTCACTTTGTATGGAGAGACGCTGTCTATAGAGCATCACTTACTATAAGGAGGCACCTGCTATGTGGTAACACTGTCTACAGGGTGGCATCACTTACTATAAGGAGGCACCTGCTATGTGGTAACTCTGTCTACAGGGTGGCATCACTTACTATAAGGAGGCACCTGCTATGTGGTAACTCTGTCTACAGGGTGGCATCACTTTCTATAAGGAGGCACCTGCTATGTGGTAACACTGTCTGCAGGGTGGCATCACTGTCTATAAGGAGGCACCTGCTATGTGGTAACACTGTCTGCAGGGTGGCATCACTGTCTATAAGGAGGCACCTGCTATGTGGTAACACTGTCTACTGGGTGGCATCACTGTCTATAAGGAGGCACCTGCTATGTGGTAACACTGTCTACAGAGTGGCATCACTTTCTATAAGGAGGCACCTGCTATGTGGTAACACTGTCTACTGGGTGGCATCACTCTCCATGGGGCAGCACAGAAGCACAAGTCCCAGCAGTGCGATTAGTATGCTGTGTATAAGGACAGACCCCTATATACTGTAGACTGTGAGGGCTGCTCCTCTCCAGTCTGTCATTATTCATGTATCCCCTTCTCATGTACAGCACCATGGTGCTATAATAATAATGTACAGGTATGGCCCACATAAGGTGCAGCAGGGCATGCTGGGAGTTGTAGTCCCACACTGTCACATATGTGGCTGACATGACACTCGGTAAACAAACATGGCGGCCTCTTCCCTCCCTTCCCCCAGCCCTGTATACCTGCCCGCCGCACATACACCGGGTCCCGGCTCACGAGAGTCCGGGGCTCATCCGGCTCCCGCTGCCGCCATCATCATCCTCATTTCCCATCCACCGAGCACCGATCATCCCCACCTCCACATAGACTGCCCGTCCCTTCGCTGTGCGGTGATGCCGCCATCTGCTGGCCGGAGGAGCGCGGTGCAGCGCTAGAAGCGCCACACTCAGGGTGACATGGCGGCCGGTGACCACAGGGCGGCGATACTGAGCGTAGATAACTAGTGGCGGGAATTCTCCACACAGGGCGAGGTGGTCCTGACAGTCTCATCTTGTTGGGACACTCACTGAAGATGACATTTTTGAGCAATCCTTTTCTTCTCAATATTTTCAGTTGTTTTTTTTTTTTAGTCACAAACTGTTTCTTTTTCTACACAAGTGTCTGTAAAAACACAAAGAAACAACGCCTATAAGGCTGTGTTCACACTGGGCGTTTTTGGGCTGTTTTTGCTCATCAGTTTTTGTAGCCAAAACCAGGAGTAGAGCAATCAGAGGAAAAGTCTAATAGAAACACGTCACCACTTCTGGATTTAATCACCCACTGCTGGTTTTGGCTACAAAAACTGTTGAGCAAAAACAGCCCAAAAACGCCCAGTGTGAACACAGCCTTAAAGCTGTAAATGATCAAAAAGAGCCACAAGAAAGACAAATAACATTTGGTTGCCATGCATTTTACCATTAAGAAAAGGAGCAAAAGAAACTAGCCATAAAAACGCAACAATAATACACAAATATATAACTAGAAAAGGCTCGATGCAATTGCATCAGGAGAGCGGTGAAATAAATGTGTATGCTTAGTGCTGCTAACAGGAGCAGTGGACATGTGGTGTCACACTGTTTGCACGTTCCAACATACCTGTTTTATGTCATCCTTCTGCATTTGTGTATTTGTTGCATGATTTGACTTCTTTTACACCTGTGCACTGTCTTTTGCCACAGTTAGCGTCGACCAATCAGAGAAGTGGCGCTCAGTGTATTTTAAATCTGACGCCAAGGTGTGCATCGCTTCTCTGATTGGTCACCGTGGTTTGCGGTGACCAATCAGATTGAGCGCTGCTGCTCGGGATGCCTGTGTCAGTCCTGACTGTCACTCTTGCATTCTATTAATGAAACAGAAGACTCAGGATTGGCTCAGGCAATGAGCAGTGGTCACCCTGAGCCTTCTGTTTCATGATTAGAATGCAAGAGTGACAGTGAAGACGGATACAGGCATCCCGCGCGGCAGCGCTCAATCTGATTGGTCGTCATGGTTAGTGGCGACCAATCAGAGATGCGTGCGCATTGCCGGGAGATTTGAATCCCGCTCCGCTCATTGGCTGAGCAAAGCGGGATTCAAATCTCCCACCAAGGTGTGAGGCGCGATTTAAGTCACGCGCCAAGTGTGCTGATTGGTCGCTGCGCTTTCGCGCATGACTTAAATTGCGCCTCGCTGATTGGTCGCTGTTGACCGCGCGGCAACCAATCAGCGAGGCGCCTCACGCCTTGGCGGGAGATTTGAATCCCGCTCCGCTCACTTGCTGAGCAAAGCGGGATTCAAATCTCTGCCAAGGCACGAGGCACTTCAGCGGCGACCAATCAGCGAAGCGCGATTTAAGTCACCCGCCGAGAGCGTTGATTGGTCGCCGCCACCGGAGCATGACTTAAATCGCGCCTCGTGCCTTGGCGGGAGATTTGAATCCACTCCAAGGCACGAGGCGCTTCGCTGATTGGTCGCTGGTGGCCGCGGCGACCAATCAGCGAAGCGCGATTCAAATTACACGCCAAGAGCGCTGAGTGGTCACCACCGGTGGCTCTCGGCGCATGACCACGGCTTTGGCGGGGGATTTGAATCTTGGCCGCCATATCGGGATACCCGTAACGTGGGTGCTCCAATATGCTAGTCGGGACACTTCCGCTCCGTGCATCTCCCGGCTGCTTCGGCGGCGTGCTCCGAGGCGCGGGAGGTGACTGGCAGCTACCGTCGGGACATCAGTGGCTAGCGGTGGCATTGGTGTCACTTTCTCCTGGCACCTATGTCGCTATACCACAATGGTACCGCAGTGCATTGTGGGATATTGACATAAGCCCCCGGAAGTCTGTGACACACATTATTGATGATTACATAGTAAATAATATGATTAAGACTATAGGAGTGGAAATGCGTAGGTTGGCCTCCCCGCTCCAGGCATCCTCTGCTTGGCACTGTATCATTTTAATATGAAAGAATAAACAGTCTGGCTTTATAGGTACCCCTTCTCCTGCATTCGCTCTATGGCATGTGCACGCACAGGATGAGGTATCTCTCAAGCGAATGCCGCCTAAAAAATTGAATAATCAGAAAAAGACTGAACATAAGGATTTGTATGTACATACGAATTGCTGTGCGCATGTTCAGGCCTTTGTGAGTCTTTTATCCGCTTTAAGTTTCTGAAAACACCATTAACATTTCCATTCTTCTATCATTTCCCCTCAGGAAATTACGTCAGTGGAAAAGCTCAAAAGACACCCAGATGTTTTTTTTGGAGCATTGCGGCAAGCCCCATGCATTGTCTATGGGGCTTGCGGTAAGGTGTGTCAGGTGCGGCAAGTGTGGCAGTTGCGGCCACAAAAAAAAACGCTGCTGACTGCGTTTTTTTTCACGGCTGCAACTGATGCAACCGCATTTTCCGCACCTTACCGCAAGCCCCATAGACAATGCATGGGGCTTGCCGCAAGTGTGCCACAAATGCGGCCGTTAGGCGGATGTGTTTTTGTCCGTTTTTTGTTCTGTTGTTGTTCTACCTTCATTTTCACTGATTAAGCAAGTCTTCTTGTTGTCAAAATTAGAGGGTTGCACAATGTAAGGTTCTGCTTCCCACTGGTCATCAAGTTTATGGACTCTTCTTTTTCTCGAGTACCATTTCTCCAGGTGTTAAGGGAACAGCTTGTGCATTTCATTTTTGTTGTAATCTTTTTCCTGTTTTCCTCTAATTTGATTGAGACTTTTCTCCACACACTCTTGTACTTTCTTGTACTGTTCTTGGCGTTTAGAGTCCCGCTCAGAATTAGGTGAGTCAGAAACTACAATTCCTATCTCAAGATCAACTGGTAATTTTCCGGGTCTTACTCTCATTAGATAAGCTGGCGTGCAATTAGTAGGTTCAAAGGAATCATCCGCAGAATATCATCCGGTAACCCAGTATTGCGTAGATCTCTGCATAGCACACAAGGACACATTCCTTATCGCTATTGACATAACGCATAGAACACTTTCCTAAAATTGTACATGTGTGAAAGTATGCTTTAATGTAACGTTGTTCAAAAATGTTGAAAAGGTGTGACACCAACAAGGCGTGATGGAGAGTAGTTGGACTTACTAGGCCACTGATGGTGCAGTGGTAGCTGTATATCCGATACTCAAGAGACAGGAGAATCAGCTTCATAAAACCAAAGATATTTATTGAAGCAAGTAAAATAACTAAGGAGAAGTATCTGAGGGGAGGACAATCTGGATCACAATACTGTACCACGTAATGGAGCACTGGCAAGGGTTACCCCTGTACAGAGATTCCTCCTGTTACAACACCAAGGTGGCCTGAATGCCGCGACTCCGGACCAGAGGGGCGACCCGTACAGACATGATAGGAGAACTGCAATACTGGCTCTGTCAGTGGAGGGGATCCTGGAGGCTCCCTGTAATGGCTTGGCCAGCCTGGATTGGAATCCAGAGTGTCCAGAGGGATCCAGGATGGAGAACAGCCAACAGAAGATTCTATGGAGATAGCGGTGTTAGGGTGTGTGCTCACGGTCCAGAGGAGCTGCGTGTTGGATGCAGCTCCTCCGGACCTGAGTGAAGCCGCGGGTGGCCACAGGGAGACCGCAGCCGCCCTGTACTCACCATATGCGGCGGGTGCAGGGTGGCTTCTCCCTGCAGTCACCCGATGGCAGCCGCTCCCGACTCCGCAGCATGAAATGAACATGCAAACCCGCACCGCAGCTCCAAACATGCTGCGGGCGAGTTAAGCATAGTGAGGATGGGATTTCTTACAATCCCATCCACTATGCTTGTACTGTACTACGCAGCATTTTGGACACAGCGCAAGACGCTGCATCCAAAATGCTGTGTATACTGACCGTGAGCACACACCCTTAGAATAATCCAAGTAACAGACTTCCAAATGCAGAGCACAGCAGAGTAACACCTGAGTAGGAGGCAAGATCATTCAGACTAATGATGTTGCCTAGGCACCTCTCAAAAGGGGAGGACGCCTTTTATGCACAAGGCATCACAGTGCAAACAGCCCTAATAGAGAACAGGTGCTCTGCTGCTTTAAGTATGTGCAGGAGGCAGAGCGCGGCTCCTAAGAGCATTCCCAGGAAGCCTGCCAAGGGAACACGGGTTCCTAGCAGAGTAAGGAGCTGCAGATCATCAGCAGCCACGGACAGGGTGAGCAGGTACCATTAGAACTACATGATAGATGCATTGCAGAGACCAGAACCGTGACTGAGGGACATCAAAAGGTTTACGCATTTGAATAAGATCTATATACCCTGTAGTCACACCCAGGGACGATACCTCAAATTAAAAGTGGTTTGGGGCTGTGATCCACTTTTTTTTATAATCTTTTTATATTTTTATACAACGTTATTTGTTTAATTCAAGTGCCTTCCAAAGGGAAAGATGTTAAATGTTATTTATTATTTATGAAATTGTGTGTTGTTTGCCAATAATCTGTATTTATGTCTTAAGGGAGACATACTGTGATTCACTAGGGGGAAATGTGGTGACCCTGCAGTCCAGTCGCCACAGTGGTATTGCCTCCCTAACCGGTGGTAGTATCATGTCCAGAGGTAATTGGAGCTCCCTACAATAAGAAAACCCATGTATTCACACACAGCTTAATCCCTCACCAGAAGGGGGAGCACAAACATCTAGTTTGTAGGTTGACTCACTCTTCTGGCTGGCGGAAGGGGTTAGAGTAGTGAAGGAGAGGAATGAGAAACACGAGAGAAAAGAGAGAGAATATGCCTGGAGCTGTGTAAGATCGTTCCAGGATTACGCCGAGAGCTGGACACCGAAGTCCTGGGCTATCTAGGGATCTGCCAACCCTGGAAGCAGAATCTGGAGACCGAGGGACTGCAGGTCCTCTGGTCATCCTTGCAGCACCAGCCACACCACATTACAGAGAGCTCAGAGCTGAGATCTGGAGAACAGCTTACAAAGGGCTCGCAATGCATGCTGGCTGGAGCAGCTACAGAGGAGACGAAGAGAGATAACAGATCAGCTCATAAGCTGTTGATCCCCACACAGGCAGGCATAGGAGGAAGGCTTATTCTACCCACTTAATGGAGCGGACTTAAATTGCTTCTGGACAGACTGGACCCTGGACCTGGTGGCAGTATCCTGGATTCAACTTGTTACCCCCCTTCAGTAAAGGTAAAGACTGCATTCATCTGCCTCCTTGTCTCTGCTGTGTCTCCCACTACAACCTACATAATCACCCTAGGGACTTGCTCCTGCTGAGGGGAGTAATCCATCTTGCTGCCTCACCATCTATTCCCTAAGGTAACTACCTGCAACGCTGGCTATCCCTGGCCATATTCCTCAGCTGCCATCTCCTGTAAATAACCTCCCCCTTTACTAATCTGGTTAGGTTCATGGAACTGGGCAAGCGCCTCCGTGATACCCGACAGACTGCCTGCCCAGCTACCGAGTATCCCGGCCTGCGCGAACGCGACATTGTCATTTTGGAAACCAACTCCTGGGACACCATAGATGAATGGCCGTTTTCTGTCTTTTTTACACCAGTTTTGCTAAAACTGACCTTCAAAGTGATGCAGGTCAAAATTGTAAAATTTGGTCTGGTCATTAAGCTCAAAATTGGTTCTGTTACTAAAGGGTTAAATTGATATTGAATGGGTGAATGGATGCATCTAGTACATTTTAAGTTATTTGGGCTGCGTGCTATTTAACAGGTGAAAATAAATAATTGAGATGGGAAAATATGTGCCTTTTTCAATTAGTTGCCTAATAATTGTACATATATTGCATTCAGCCACTGTGCTACTATATAAAGACTTTGTGCTTCCGTCAGCATTTGTGATTTATTGAAGTCACTTTTATTAGTATTCATTGATGTTTAATGGCAGATGTAGTCCATGAATTTGGAGCAAAATAAAAGATGCTCTTTATTTTTGTCTGTAAACAGTTTTTGCAACTTTTTAGTGCCAAAAGTCACAAATCCTTTAAGAAGTTGGAAAAGTTAAAAACTCCATTAGAAACTGTCGTGATAAGTGCCAAAAAAATGATATATTTCATGAATTTGCCTTACAATATCTAAATATGCAAAATTATTGAGGAAAAATTGTAAAAAAAAGAACGCCAACTTACAAAGTTACCCAAAACATAGCGAATAAGGATAGCGCCTTACTAAAAAGGAACAAATTACTAGAGAAAAGAGGAGAAACAGCAATGATTAATTGAAGCCTTTGTGTATGTGTGGACGTCTAGTATTTGCAGTATTACTAGAGTGCTGGCAAGAAAAAAAACCAAGGAAAATACACGTTTTGGATGATTTTGTTCCTACCATTCTTCATTTAAATAGATGAAAAATGCTGAAAAAATTGACGTTCTCATCTGAAACTGCTTCAAATCTACAAGGAAAAAATAGCAACATGTCGAGACTTCAGAAATCTCATTTACTTTCTTGGTACAGTAAAAAGCTGCAATTTTTTCATGGCAAAAATGCAATGTGTGAACATACTTTAATGTGAAGAAATGTACAATCTCCTGCATTGTTATATTTAAGATGGCAGATTGCAGAAAACAGAATCTCACTGATTCTATACAAAGCCCGGATGTGTAACGTGGTGCATGGAAAAATAGATTACTTTCCATATATATCTCAATCTATATATATATTTAGCTGGGCTTGGAGCATGACAGGAGGGTGAACACCATGGAATAGACTGTTCCTATATAAAGCAAATACAGATGACAGTATCCTTATAAGGGTGCCTTCACACTTGCAGATGGATCTGCAGCGTTTTGCAGATGCATCTGCAAGTGTGAGCATGCTGACCGCGGCCCCTATGTTTATAATAGGGCGCACCGGGTCTGAACGCTCTCATTCATTCCTATATGTGTACTGTCAGCAGGCGTATGCCTGCTGACAGATCACACACTCCCGCCCGCAGCATGGACGCTACATCTCGCGTCCACAGTGCGGGCGGGAGAGTGTGATCTGTAAGCAGGCGTACGCCTGCTGACAGTACACATATAGGAATGAATGAGAGCGTTCAGACCCGGTGCGCCCTATTATAAACATAGGGGCCGCGGTCAGCATGCTCACACTTGCAGATGCATCTGCAAAACGCTGCAGATCCATCTGCAAGTGTGAAGCCAGCCTAAGTCTGTTCACTGACTGTGAATGACACCGGGCTTACTTCTGCTTACCCCTTATAGGAAAACGTCTATAATCCCAACAAATCCAGATGATTCATTTTTGTCTTATATGGTTTTGGTTATACTAGCAATAAATCATTACAATTAGAGATGAGTGAACCTTTCAAGGTTCAGTTTGGTTCAGGTCGCTTAACTTCCCGGTGTTGAGCAAACCTGTTCGGGTTCGGATTTCAGGTGCTTTATGTTTGCAAAGCACTGTAGTGGGCATTGCTGTGGTCAGGTACAGTTGGTGCTTGACCCAGTGTGATCCACGTGCTTAGAAACACAGTTTTTGGGTGTAGTGTGTGTCCAAAATTAATAAAAAAAAAAACTGCCCTCCCCCGGACGTGTTTTGCTTATAGCTGGCTCTATGTAGGTGGGCAGCTGAACTGCCAATCAGTGACTTCCACTGATGTTCGGCTCAAGTTCAGGATCATGAACAGTGGGCCAAAAAGTTTGGATCTACCACCCAAACCCGAACTTCAAAAGGTTCACTCATCTCTAATCACAATAGCAGGAATCTACAGAGCTAATTTATTTTCATAACGCTTGCAAGAAAATTTTGGAAAGTGGCTTTTTTCCAATCTTCAGCAGCGTCTAGTTACCTTTTTGGAAATGGCCCGATGCTCAGAAACTTCTGGTACCTACCCCATTTTTTGGGGACTGCCAAACAGCTGGAAGCAGTCTAGTATTGCACCATGTGATGATATCAGTAAATCGTGCCTGCTGCAAGAAGCCTCAGTCCTCACCCTGCACAGAGAAGATCAGGGGTGGCCAACGAGGACAGGTGAGTAGTTTTTAGTCTTACTTTATTGTCAGTTAGAATTTGAGGGAAACTGTGGAGCCATCATACTGGGTGGGGAGATGTGGGTGCATAGTACAATGTGTGTGGTATTGTGGAGCAATTATTCTGTCAGTCAGTATTCGGGGAAAACTAGAGATGAGCAAATTTTGTCCAAACATATTTCCAAATTTCAAGTCCGGGCCGAATTTGGCAACGTTTGTTTGGCCCCTTGAACACGAACACTTTGAAAAAGGTCAGTGAATTTGACGGTGTTTGAAAACTTGAAAAAAAAGCACTTGTGTATTTTGCACTAATGCTTTTCTGCTACCTTACAGTGTCTAGGGTAGCCGGCAGGAGTTTTCTAATGAGGAAGAGTGCACAGAGAGGTCAGAGGAGCGTAGGACACAATTCTTTTTCCACGCACTTACTGAGACTGTTTCGGCGTTCACCACGCCTCTCTCAAACTTTTCTACATGAAAAACAACAAATGTACAAAATGAGTATGTAATATGACATGTGATTTTACATGGTATACATGACAAAAGAGAAAAAAACATCACATAGCAATTGTTGTCAAATGAGAAAGAATCAAAGTATAGACATCACATGCAAATCAAGACAAGGTCGCGAACCGCTATGAAAAATATTCAAAAACCACTATATTGCAAGTTGGTTTCGCAAGAATCTGGTATAACCTATAGTCAATATGAAAAAAAAAATCCATAAAAAATGGGTTGGGATAAAAGTTTCAGTGTCATCAGTAAACACATACAGTACATACAGTACAAGGAAAGGTATAAGGATTAGAGATGGGCGAATCCTAAATTACTCGGACTCGCTAGACTGTAACGAGTCTGAGTCCAGGACTCGCTACTCGTTGCGAGTCTAGCGAGTCCAATGTAAATGAATGGGGAGGCGAGTATTGCAGCGATTCCTCTGCTGCCGGACCCTATAAGGGGTCTGGCAGCAGAGGAAAAACCTGCAAATCCCCCTGTTATTCTTTTAAAGCCAGCAGCAAAAAGCCGCTGGCTTTTAAAGAATAATAATAAAAAAAAAAAAAAGATTGAAGGGGGGAGGGGGGAAGGGGGGGTCAGGGGGGGTGAGGGGGGAGAGAGGGGGGGCACCGGCCCGGCCGGCTACTTACCCCTGCCTCCGCCGCCGCTGCCGCCTCAGCCGCAGACTCGCTCCCCGAGTCTCTCTGCTTCTGTTTCCGGAGATTCCCGAATGGTGACAGGAGCAGTGAATAAATTAACTTGCGTCACTGCTCGGGAATCTCCGGAGCAGAGCGAGTCTGGCTGACAGCAGAGTTCAGCTCAGGTCCTAATGCCCTGAGCTGAACTCTGACTGTTTAGTCAGTTCTCAGCTCTGCTACATCCCTGTCTGTCTAAGCACAGACAGGAAGTAGCAGAGCTGAATTGCGTTTTGGACTACGTCGGACGGAAGAGGATTTTTAAAATAAAGATGGAGTCCTAATGGCTTTTTGTTTTTTTTAATAAAAAATTTTCTCTGTGTTTTTTTTTTTTATATTGATTACTGGAAATTCATGGCGGTCATGTCTAATATTGGCGTGACCGCCATAAATTTCGGGCTTAGGGCCAGCTGATAATACAAAGCTGGCCCTAACCCCTTAATTACCCAGTGAGCCATTGCCACCAGGGCCACTGGAAGAGCGGGGTTCAGCGCCAGAGGATGGCGCTTCAATGAACGCGCCATCTTCTGGGGCGGCTGCGGGCTGCAATTTGCAGCGGGGGGTGCCCAGAAAGCTTGGGCATCCCTGCGCTGCGGATTCCAGCCCCCAGCTGCTTAGCTGTACCTGGCTAGACATAGAAATTGCGCGGAGCCCCACGCATTTTTTTTTTTATTATTTCATGAAATTCATGAAATAATTAAAAAAAAGGGCTCGCCTATATTCTTGTGTCCGGCCAGGTACAAATAGGCACCTGGGGGTCGGGGGCAGCCCGTCGCTGCCTGCTGGATCTGGCTGGTTCCAGAAATACGGCGAAGCCCACGTGAAATTTTTCTGAAGAATCCATAAAACAATCCTAAAAAAGGGACTGCCTCTTTATTAACCCCTCCACCATGGTCGAGGGGTTAGTAAAGATGCAATCCTTTTTTAGGATTGTTTTATAGATTTTTAAAAAAAAAAAATTACGTGGGCTTCGCCGTATTTTTGTAACCAGCCGGATCCAGCAGGCAGCGACGAGCTGCCCCCAACCCCCAGGTGCCTATTTGTACCTGGCCGGACACAAGAATATAGGCGAGCCCTTTTTTTTATTATTTCATGAATTTCATGAAATAATAAAAAAAAAAATGCGTGGGGCTCCGCGCAATTTCTATGTCTAGCCAGGTACAGCTAAGCAGCTGGGGGCTGGAATCCGCAGCGCAGGGATGCCCAAGCTTTCTGGGCACCCCCCGCTGCAAATTGCAGCCCGCAGCCGCCCCATAAGATGGCGCGTTCATTGAAGCGCCATCTTCTGGCGCTGAACCCCGCTCTTCCAGCGGCCCTGGTGGCATTGGCACGCTGGGTAATAAAGAGGTTAGGGCCAGCTTTGTATTATCAGCTGGCCCTAAGCCCGAAATTTATGGCGGTCACGCCAATATTAGACATGACCGCCATGAATTTCCAGTACTCAATATAAAAAAAAAACACAACACAGAGAAAAAATTTTTATTAAAAATAAAACAAAAAAGACATTAGAGACTCCATCTTTACTCCAAAAATCCTCTTCCGTCCGACGTAGTCCAAAAACGACATCTTCACTGCCCCAACCCTGTGCATACATATACATATCTATGCACAGGGAGTGAGCAGGCTGAGAACTCTCTCAGCTCTGCTACATCTCTGTGTAGGCGGGCTCTAGGACCCTGGAGCTGCCGCAGCCCGCAAGTCCCAGAGCCCAGCATACAGCACATAGCAGAAGCGAGGTAAGGAGCATTTCTCCCCCCTCTCTTCCTTCGCTCCCTGCGGACTCGTTACTGACTGCGAGTCATCCCTGAGATTACTCGCAGTGTAACGAGTCGGGCGAATCCCTTACTACTCGGCGAGTACCGAGTAGTAACGAGTAGATTCGCCCATCCCTAATAAGGATCTATATAGAAAGAACTATTGCATTCAGGTCTATGCTGTCCCCTACGGGGGTATTAGTACATAGGTATATAAATCAAGCTTACCAACAGAAGTGGTAGGAGGATTAGACCAGAGGTCCCCAACTCCAGGCCTCAAGGCCCGCCAACAGTGCAGGTTTTCAGGATTTCCTTAGTATTGCACAGGTGCTAATGTGATCATCTGCACAGGTAATGATTCCAAGCCCTGTGCAATACTAAGGAGATCCTGAAAACCTGCACTGTTGGTGGGCCTTGAGGCCTGGAGTTGGGGACCTCTGGATTAGACCACGGAGTACCTGTTATCAGGAAAATGTATGCATTCCCATACAGGCCTATTTTTGCCCTAAAGCAGAGCTTTCCACATATCGGTGCACCTATTTTGCCTCAAACCAGTGGTTGCCGTATACCACTGCATTTCTGTAAATGGCTACTTTGCCTCAAACCATTGGTCATCATATTTCACTGCATTTCTCTAAAGGCCTATTTTCATACAAAAACTGAGTTCAAAGTCTGTGTGCATCAAGCATGAGTAGGAAAGGCCAAGGTTGTGTTGTAAAGGGGAGTAAGCATGTTGTCTAGGAAAAAATGCTTGGTGTACGTGGGGTAGGTGCTAACGTTAGTAAAATCTCTACCAACCAACACCAGCTTGACCTATCCAAAGAAAAACGACAAGACGAAGAAGACATTGATCGCATTTCTGTTGTCCGAGAATGGCGGGAAAGGACGGAATAAGCATGCTTGGATGTTATCCAATCACAAACACAAAAAAGTACTTTGGCGTTATGGATACGCCCAACACATGATTGCCTTCTTGCTGCACTATCTGCAACATGATGCCCTTATTGTTAGAATTAGCAGTAGTGCTGACTACTGGGTTTCCATACATGGAAATGGCAAATTTAGGACAATATTTTTTGTGTTTATGTATGAAATTATTGTAAACTTGGCACAAATGTTGAAAAATTCACAATTTTCATAATTTCATTTTTATTTTACTTAAACAAGAGAGTTATACCACCCAAAATAGTCAATAAGTATTATTTCCCACGTGTCTACTTTACATCAGCACGATTTTTGAAACCTAACCTTTTTTTTTGTTACAAAGTTAGAATGGTTTAGAGTTTATCACCAATTTCTCCAAGAAAATTTACAAAACCATTTTTTTAGGGACCACATCACATATCAAGTGACTTTGATGGGCCTATGTGACAGAAAATATCCAGAAGTGACACCATTCTAAAAACTGCACCCCTCAGACTGCTCAAAACCACATTCAAGAAGATTATTAATCTTCCTGGTGCTTCACAGGAACTAAATCAGTGCAGAAGGAAAAACTTTCAATATTACTTTTTCCCACAAAAATATTACATCAGCCCCAAATTTTGCATTTTAACATGAGAAAATGCAACAGGTCTTGGAAGGGAAGGAGCACCATTTGACTTTTGGGGTATGTTCGAACAATGCATATTTTACTGCGTACTTGGTGCGTGTAAGCAGATCTGCACTAAATATCCAGCAGCGTGATTTGAGAATTCCTGTCCGCCAGACAGTCATAGAAAAGTCAATGGCAAAAAGCATCATATCTGCAACAGATAAAAACACAGCATGCGGACAGCCATGTGTTTGGTGCACATTTTTCTGCAAATGCAGATTTCACACAGCAGAAAATACGCACCACTTTTCTCATGTGCGAACAGACCCTTAGAGTGCAAAATCAGCTGGAATCTTTAGCAGACGCCATGTCACATTTCCAGAGCCCCCTGACATACCAAAACTGCAAAGACCCCACAAGTGACTCCTCTCCGAGCGTCCTAAATGCTGCGATCGCTATTGATAAGGAGGTTAAACAGCCAGGGGCCGAGCGGGACCATTCCTGGCTATGAGAGCCAATGGTCAGCTGTGACATATACTGAAGTCCCAGCGGTGACAGAAGATGTGCCTGCACAATTTCGAGGACCTACCTATACTCCTTGGTCAGAAGCATCTCAGCAGTCAGGACGTATAGGTGCATTCAAGGTCGTGAAGGGGTTAAGATGCATCTATACATCTATATATACATCTATACATCTTATACATAACTGTGGTTTTAATTTTTATTTAAAAAATTCTTAGTAGACATAAAAATAAGTAATCTTGTAATATATCTTATAAAACAAATTAGCTTCTTTCTCTGCCAGAATTAATCCATCATTTAAATTCAGTGAACACTTTCCCATCCCTGAGATAGGAGATAGCAGCTGTTCCTGATGAGATTATATGTAGATGAGGGAGGAGGGGGCCTAGCTTTGTTGCTAGCTCCTCCCTATACCTCACACTTCTCCCTCTGCCTCTAGCTCCTCCCTCCTCCCCATCGTCATAGACTCTCTCAGTAACAGCTCCCATCTCCTCTCTCAGTAATGAGAAAGTCTTCACTGAATACAGTGTTTACCTCAGAATTGACAATTTTGATAATGACTGAGCAATCCTAGCAGAGAAAGAAGCAAATTTGTCTGATAAAATGTATTATAAAATTGCTTACCGTATATATTCGTGTATAAGCCGACCCGTGTATAAGCCGACTCCCCTACTTTTGCCCCAAAAATCTGGAAAAACCTATTGACTCGTGTATAAGCCGAGGGTGGACCCCAGCACAGGTATACAGCCCCCAGCAGTGTGGTATACAGCAGCCCCAGAGGTATATACAGCAGCCCCAGTGGTAGTATACAGCAGCCCCAGTGATAGTATCCAGCAGCCCCAGAGGTATATACAGCCCCAGTGGTAGTATACAGCAGCCCCAGAGGTATATACAGCCCCAGTGGTAGTATACAGCAGCCCCAGAGGTATATACAGCCCCAGTGGTAGTATACAGCAGCCCCAGAGGTATATACAGCCCCAGTGTAGTATACAGCAGCCCCAGAGGTATATACAGCCCCAGTGGTAGTATACAGCAGCCCCAGAGGTATATACAGCCCCAGTGGTAGTATACAGCAGCCCCAGAGGTATATACAGCCCCAGTGGTAGTATACAGCAGCCCCAGAGGTATATACAGCCCCAGTGGTAGTATACAGCAGCCCCACAGGTATATACAGCCCCAGTGGTAGTATACAGCAGCCCCACAGGTATATAGAGCCCCAGTGGTAGTATACAGCAGCCCCACAGGTATATAGAGCCCCAGTGGTAGTATACAGCAGCCCCACAGGTATATAGAGCCCCAGTGGTAGTATACAGCAGCCCCACAGGTAAATACAGCCCCAGTGGTAGTATACAGCAGCCCCACAGGTAAATATAGCCCCAGTGGTAGTATACAGCAGCCCCACAGGTAAATATAGCCCCAGTGGTAGTATACAGCAGCCCCACAGGTATATAGAGCCCCAGTGGTAGTATACAGCAGCCCCACAGGTATATAGAGCCCCAGTGGTAGTATACAGCAGCCCCACAGGTAAATACAGCCCCAGTGGTAGTATACAGCAGCCCCACAGGTATATACAGCCCCAGTGGTAGTATACAGCAGCCCCACAGGTATATAGAGCCCCAGTGGTAGTATACAGCAGCCCCACAGGTATATAGAACCCCAGTGGTAGTATACAGCAGCCCCACAGGTAAATACAGCCCCAGTGGTAGTATACAGCAGCCCCACAGGTATATAGAGCCCCAGTGGTAGTATACAGCAGCCCCACAGGTATATAGAGCCCCAGTGGTAGTATACAGCAGCCCCACAGGTATATAGAGCCCCAGTGGTAGTATACAGCAGCCCCACAGGTATATAGCGCCCCAGTGGTAGTATACAGCAGCCCCACAGGTATATAGAGCCCCAGTGGTAGTATACAGCAGCCCCACAGGTAAATACAGCCCCAGTGGTAGTATACAGCAGCCCCACAGGTATATACAGCCCTAGTGGTAGTATACAGCAGCCCCACAGGTATATAGAGCCCCAGTGGTAGTATACAGCAGCCCCACAGGTATATAGAGCCCCAGTGGTAGTATACAGCAGCCCCACAGGTAAATACAGCCCCAGTGGTAGTATACAGCAGCCCCACAGGTATATAGAGCCCCAGTGGTAGTATACAGCAGCCCCACAGGTATATAGAGCCCCAGTGGTAGTATACAGCAGCCCCACAGGTATATAGAGCCCCAGTGGTAGTATACAGCAGCCCCACAGGTATATAGAGCCCCAGTGGTAGTATACAGCAGCCCCACAGGTATATAGAGCCCCAGTGGTAGTATACAGCAGCCCCACAGGTAAATACAGCCCCAGTGGTAGTATACAGCAGCCCCACAGGTAAATATAGCCCCAGTGGTAGTATACAGCAGCCCCACAGGTAAATATAGCCCCAGTGGTAGTATACAGCAGCCCCACAGGTATTTACAGCCCCAGTGGTAGTATACAGCAGCCCCACAGGTAAATATAGCCCCAGTGGTAGTATACAGCAGCCCCAGTGGTAGTATACAGCAGCCCCAGAGGTATATACAGCCCCAGTGGTAGTATCCAGAAGCCCCAGGGGCTGTATACAGCAGCAGCCCCAGGGGCTGTATACAGCAGCAGCCCCAGGGGCTCTATACAGCAGCAGCCCCGGAGGTATACAGGCCCCCCCATCAAGCTCCACGGACCCCCCCCCCTTGCGCGGCAGCCTGTAAGGGAAAATCATACTTATCAGGGTCCCGCGCTGTCCCGCCGCTTGCCGACACACGATCCCGGGCTTCAATCCGCGACTTCCGGCTTCCGGCGGTCGCGGGCAATGACGTCATTCCCGCGACCACAGGAAGTGCGGAAGACGCGGAATGAAGCCCGGAATCGTGATGTCGGCAAGCGGCGGGACAGCGCGGGACCCTGATAAGTATGATTTTCCCTTACAGGCTGCCGCGCAAGGGGGGGGGGTCCGTGGAGCTTGATGGGGGGGGCCTGTAAACCTCCGGGGGCTGCTGCTGCACATAGATTACCGTATATACTCGCATATAAGCCGAGGGGGGACTTTTCAACCCAAAATTTGGGCTGAAAAACTCGGCTTATACGCGAGTATATACGGTATTTTCATGTCTTTTTTTTTTATATCAGATACTTATTTTTTAACAATACATTTTTTATTCAAATAAATCTTGTAACAACATATATAACTTGTTTACACAATTATATCAATATAACAGTCATGTCCACATAATCACCACCGGTGTAAACCAATTCCAAATTGGATATTATTGGAGAGGGAAGGGAAAGAAAGGACCACATAGAATGTAAGAGGCAGCCAGGATTGGACACGAAAGGTAAATTAATGGATAGTATGTGTGTGTGTGGGGGAAGGAATAAGCTTTAGGAGCTTTGTTTTAAATATTTCTATGTACCAATTTAATTATGAGAAGACCAGAATCAAGCAGGAAAAATATTAAAACCATCTCAAGTGTGAGCTATCGCCAATCCAGGAGTCTCCCAAATCTCCCACTGGCGACTGACTCATTCTTTTTGCTTTACCGAGTGAACCAAACAACGTTCATGTAGACAATGAGAATTTATCCTACTGATGAGTTCCTCCTGTGTGGGGGTAGAAGCTTCCCTCCAGTGCCTTGCCAAGCTCTGACGGGCTGCTATCAAAACATGGGTTATCACTGGAACTAAGTTTGGGGGAAGAAGGTCAAACCAAATATTTAAGACTGCCAATGGTCCCTCTAGAGTTAAAGGGAAACCTATCAAGGTCCTGATTATATCTGCCACTCGATTTCAGAATTCTCCTATCTTGGGGCACCACCACCACACATGACCTAGATCCCCCCCTTTTTTTTTTTTTTCTTTTAAGACTTTTATGGAAAATAAAAAAAATTTGTACATTGGTATAGATATGGCTTGAAGTATACATTGTGAGGCTGTTATAGTAAATGGCAGAGTGGATATTTCGAGCGTGGCTGCATCATGACAAAATACAAACAATAAAAACACAAGGTAAAAAAACAAACAAAACAAACAGAAGAAAACAAAGCAAAAAACATTTGCAAAAAGGGGCAAACAGGTCAAAAGTGAGAGAGAGGGGGAAGGATCTGGAACAGGTACTTTTTTCTTGCGTGAACTTAGTCTCTCTTTGGGAGTTGTGCGGGACTCACCGACACCGGGGTTGACCTCTGACACCAGGATAGACTTCTGACCCTTAGATGTGTCTCTATTTGGCAGCTCTATCGAACATATATCTGAGTCGGTCGACAGGGTACGGGATACTCAGATACCAGGACAGGTTGCTACTTCAGTGGGGATCACGGCTGGTTGGGTCCCGGTCCCGTGCCCTGGACAGTCAATGGCTGAGGGGAAAACTATTTGGGATGGGGGATTATTATACATGATGCCACCTGTGGTACCTGGTAATGCAGTAACCAGCGCTGCGGCCAGCCGCTGAGGTGATGGTGATACAGCTTTGGTATTTCAGCTCCCCACAGGTGAAGCTTTTACCTCAGGGCTGCGGGGTGGATGAGAGAATAGTAGTCCTTGCCTCTGTGCAAGCTCTCCAGACAGCGGCGGTGAATGAGGCACACACACACAATAGTCTCTGTTTCTATACCTTTTTACTGATGTTGGGTAGCAGGTACGGTCCAGGAGGGTAACCAGGTGTCCGGTGCAGTTTAGGACATCCACATTACAAAGTTGTGAGGCCTCCTCTTCTATTGTCTGTGGTAATTAGGGTCAGTTCTGCCTTAAGCTAAACCTGCTGCTTCTTCTCTCCCTCTCAGGCTACAAAACTCCATAACCGGACAATAAGGACCTTTCTGTGGGATTCCTTATCCTTTTCTTTGGTCCCTGGTCCTATGTTTGGTCAGGTTTGGGGTCTTGGTTTCCTGAGTTCCAGGGGGAATAAATCCTCCTGGACTCTCCGAGTTTTTTATGTTATATCCGAAATAACAACAGCTTTGGACTCCGGAGTCCAGATGGACTAAAGGGCAATTAGTGACATCCCCTTTTCTGTAGTTTCCTAATTTTCCTCACTTGCTTCCGTCCCTCTCCAGGGTGCTACACAGTTCCTGTCAGTCTCTTCTTCAACTGTCACTCTCTGACTGCTCCTGTCAACTTAATTAAAAACAGTTGAGTCCTGCACACAGCGAACAAGTCTGTAAGAACATGTTCACACCGCCAACATATTGGAAACAAAAGCTAAATGCGACAAAAACAACAGTACACTGCAGTAAAAGTATTAAATGCGAGAGCAGTATAAAAATTTATGTAACAAATACAGGGTACTTAGTCCATCCGTTTTTTTGCGCAAAAAAAGTTATTTCAAGCCATGTCACTAACTTCAAAGTGTACCCATCTCTGACGCAGTCCTAACTGTTGTATTCAAAAACCTGACTAGTGTGAATGCTTACCAGTGAGCAGGAGCCAGCAGGACCAGTGTCTGACATGGACTGAAGGCGACGACGGCTATATGTGTGCAGGGCCCAAGAGAGGGGCGGGGAACTCCATCTCTTGCAAAGCAAGAGGCAACTTAATTAAAAACAGTTGAGTCCTTGCTTTGCAAGAGATGGAGTTCCCAGCCCCTCTCTTGGGCCCTGCACACATATAGCCGTCGTCGCCTTCAGTCCATGTCAGACACTGGTCCTGCTGGCTCCTGCTCACTGGTAAGCATTCACACTAGTCAGGTTTTTGAATACAACAGTTAGGACTGCGTCAGAGATAGGTACACTTTGAAGTTAGTGACGTGGCTTGAAATAACTTTTTTTGCGCAAAAAAAACGGATGGACTAAGTACCCTGTATTTGTTACATAAATTTTTATACTGCACTCGCATTTAATACTTTTACTGCAGTGTACTGTTGTTTTTGTCGCATTTAGCTTTTGTTTCCAATGCTCCTGTCAACTGTCTGACTGACACTAACTGGCTCCTCCCTCAGGTCTGGATCTTTTATAGATCTTGCTTAAGGCAGCAAGTTGAGCTCCCTCTTCAGGCCTGGGGTGGAAGTGTTGTGTGTACCAATGTGTATATCCTTCCCTGCACTGGTGGGTCATGTGGCAATCCCCGCAGGGGTGCCACATATCTATGTAGGTGCTTTCCCTAGTAGTACCTGCTCTTGGTACCACAATGTAGGTTGGAAACAAGTTCTGATGTAATCTTGGATGCGTTGTGGGAGCAGAGAGATTAAACTTTCCCACGTTTCAAGGAAGGACTGCACCCTTTCCTCCTTGTGCACCTCATCCCCTTTTTTACCACATCCTTTCCAGCATAATGGGAAATATGATTTGTTAAATTTGGAAATTTTATAAGGCGTCAGATACCAGTTCATATGTATTTTCTTTAGTTGTTCTAGATGATTAATGCAGAAGGAGTGCCTTTGAGTAAATGTGGCTGCAGTCCACCAGTGTTCGGGGGTGGATGAGAAAGAGAGATGGCCTCCTCGCAGACATTCATATAAGGAGGTTTGACTAACTCTGCAGGTGAATTAAGAGTCCTATAGAACAGAGACAATTCATGCTCATTGGGGTATACTACTTTAAAGTATTTCTGCATCATATCTGATGGTTCAGGGCTCTACCAAGCTGGAAATGTGCATGACTGGATAAAATGACGAATTTGGAGGTACTGATAAAAGCACATTTTGGGAATCTTGTAACGTTGGGACAATCTGCAAAGGAGGGGAATACAGGACCATCTAAGATTTTGTCAAGCAAGCTTATGAGTCACCAGTCAGGGCCGTGGGGTACTCGGGACCGGTCCTCTTCAGTCTCTGTTGCCTGGGGATGAAAGTAGAGAAAAATAAAAAGGGGAAAGCGGTTGTTATTGATGTGACGCCACCCGTGATTTGTAGCCAATATGAGCCACCACTGATTGTCACCGTCCCGGGGATGATGGCAATGGGCAGCGAGGTGATAAGCCCTCCACGGGCAGGGCTAGTTGTCACCTGGGCCTATGTGTGATGGTATAGTGGGGGCTGCAGGAGTCAGTGTACCAAGAAGTGGACAGACACAGAAAGGACAGTCCATTTTATCTTTAATGATGTTACTGTAGGTGTAGCTGAGTATTGCCCAAGTCGTTGTTCGGAATCCTGAGCTTGGAGGAGAGTTGGGGCTATCCACGCTGGGTGAGTTCTGAGGTCTACCTACGGTGTTGGTTCAGGCGGCCTTGGCTGCATAGAGCTGTGCTGTGACCCTCTCTTGTCAGTGTTAGGGGCCTTTCACACGTGCGGTTTTTTCCTGATTCAGGAAAAAACCTGATTCTTACAGGATTCATTTTTTTTGCCCATTCTCTTTAATGAATTCAGGAGAAAACATGAAGCAACAAGATTCTACCTGACAAAATTAAAGTGAATGGGCAAAATACTGTAAGAATCGGGTTTTTCCTCGATCTTCCAAATCAGGAAAAAAACGCATGTGTGAAAGGCCCCTAAGCCGTATGATAGGCAAGGCGGCGCGAGCCCTTCTCCGGTCTGGACCTTTCTCTAATTACCACTCCTGGGCTCTGTAGTGCGGCTGTGTCTCCTGGCTTTAGTGTGAATGGGAAACCTGAAATTACCCGCTCTCTGGGTTTGGTTGCTGGGTGTAGAATCCCTGACGACCTCGGTCTCCGGTGACCATACTTCACTAGGTCCTGGGGTGAATCGTCGCTGGCTCTACTCCGCAGACCGAGTATTCCACTTCCTCAGACCCTCACCATGGGTCTAACACACAGTCTGTCTCCTAGGACAGGCCTAGCATGGCTGCCACCCCTAGGGTGTCTTCTACAGTTCTCCCTGGAACTAAACTAACTGGCCCCTCCCCCAGACAAGAATTTATAGGGAAAAAATAGTGTTGCGCCACCTGTGGACCTCTCCTGTCTTTAAAGCGGTCGTATTATAAGCAAACTAACCTTTAAAGGTTGTGCCCGATCCGCACAACCAGATTGTGAGCATAGTTTTGTGGCTCAGGCTGCCAGCCTTGGATCTGTAGTGGTCCTGTATCCTCAATCACCTCTGCTCCTGGCCTCGTGCTGTCCACACTCTCTCTCCAGGGTTAGGTCAGGAAACACCAGGTTGATCCATTAACCCTATCCCTTCTGCAGCTCTGTCACCGCTTTCCACAATGGAATTAGATTAATAGAATTCAAACAGAATATGCGGTTCTAAGGTAGAGCGCAGGTATGAGACGGAATACTTTAATCTTTATCTCCGTAACTTTATTCATAAAAAGCTCCAGATCACAACATGTTTCGACGTACAGACGTCTTCCTTGAGGAAGACGTCTGTACGTCGAAACATGTTGTGGTCTGGAGCTTTTTATGAATAAAGTTACGGAGATAAAGATTAAAGTATTCCGTCTCATACCTGCGCTCTACCTTAGAACCGCATATTCTGTTTGAATTCTAAGAATTTATAGGGGACCTGCCGTGAACCCAGGCTTTAGAACTCCCCTTCTGGCCTGGAGTCAGGATGGTGTTGTGCGTGTGCTTACCTGGTGTTGTGCGTGTGCTTAACTGGTGGATGCCTTGCCTCACCTCCAAGCTTATATTGTGGCTACTGAACCCCGGGGCACCACACTTACACCTGATTTCACCCACAGGTTTAGAGACAACCCAGAGATGTGTGCCTCGATCACTTATACCAGAGGTCCCCAACTCCAGGCCTCGAGGGCTGCGAACAGTGCAGGATTTCAGGATTTCCTTAGTATTGCACAGGTGTTAATGTGATCAAATGCACAGGTATTGATTCCAACCCCTGTGCAATACTAAGGAGATCCTGAAAACATGCACTGTTGGCGGCCCTCGAGGCCTGGATTTGGAGACCCCTGGCTTATACAGAAATGTATTTAAATAAGGGTTTTGTCAGTGTTCTATCAAGGTTATTCCAATAAGAAATCAATGAGGACATTGTATAAAAGGGAAAATTTGATTTCTGGGGCTTCAGTAGCTCGATCTCTAGCAAACGTCTAGTAGACCTGTGGGTCTAGCAAACTGTCTTTCTATTTGAAGCCATCTATAATTAAGATCCCCAGCCCACCAATCCTTTGCGGCCTCGAGTATAGCTGCCTTGTGGTACAAAGATACATTTGGTACACTCATTCCACCACGTGAATATTGGAAATGTAGAGCCTGACCGTCACCATTAGATTTTTATTTTTCCAAATAAAATTACCAAGTAGGGATTGTAGGGAATTTGAGAGGGAGTCATCTGAACAAGTAGGTAATCTAAGACAGCAACATCATTTTTACAATTTGTAGTCTGGCAACCCTGGACAGTGTGAAAAGGGTCTGCCTTTCCCAAGTCCCCCCGAACTTCCAAAATCAGTGAATCACAGTTCAATTTAATTAGATTTACAAATTTTGTAATTTTAATTCCCAACTATGTAAATCTCGCTTCCTCCCACTTAAAGGGAAAATGCTCTAGTATTCTATCCTTTACCAAAGGTGTAATATTTATGGGGAGTATGATAGACTTTGTGGCATTTAATTTGTAATATGAGATTCTGGAGAATTCAGCCAGGGTGTCCATGACACCCACCAGGGATCCCTCCACGCCGGTAAGAGATAATATCACATCATCTGCATACATTCCCACCACATGGTCCAAATCTACCACAGACTCCATGTATGCTTGGAATAGTTCTAAGAGCCTTTGCCAGCGGCTCCATTAACAAAGCAAAAATAACCGGCAATAGAGGGCAGCCCTGCTGGGTGCAATTAGTTATCATAAACTAGTCTGAGGTGAAGCCGGACGCACTCTCCACCACGTTCGGATTAGAGTATAGGGTCAATATGGCCTTTTTAACCCCTTCCCGACCTATGACCTTGTACAACGTCATGGGCCGGTAAGGGGTGTTTGATGTGAGCTCCGGCGTGAAGTTCACATCAAAGCCCTGACATCTCAGCTGATCTCATCAGCTGAAATGTCAGGGTAACAGCACCGATCAAATCCGGGATCTGATCAGTGCTGTTAACCCCTTGGATCCCGCTGTCAATCACTGACAGTGGGATCCAAGGCGGCCGCGGCGGGGAACGCACTGTTCCCCACCTGCACCGGAGATCCCGCGATAGTATCGCAGGATCTCCAGCGCTCACGTGACAGGCCGGGGTCCTGGCTAGACCCCGGATGCTGTCACTGTGCACTTCCGGGTTGTGGTTGGCAGGTGCTGCCAACCACAACAGGTCCGCAATTCTGAGAGATACAGATGAGCTGCAGCTCATCTATCTCCCAAAAGTGATCGGACTGTGCAGCAAAGTGCCTCTTAAAGGGGCAGTGTAAAAATAAGAATTAATTAAAAAAAAAATACAGCTTTTAAAAACCTGTAAAAAAACCTCAAAACATAAACGTTCAAATCACCCCCCTTTTACCCCATTCACAATAAAAGTATTAACAAACTAAAAAAATTACACGTTTGGTATCGCCGCGTTCTGAATCGCCCGATCTATCAACAAATAAAATCAATTAATGAGAGCTCTAAACTGCGTAACGGAAAAAATGGTCCAAACGCCAAAATTACGTGTTTTTAGTCGCCACAACATTGCAATAAAATGCGATAACGGGCGATCAAAACGGCGCATCCACCCAAAAATGGTATCATTAGAAAGGTCAGCTCAAGACGCAAAAAATAAGCCATCACACATCCCCAGATCCCAAAAATGAGGATGCCAAGGGTCACAAAACATGGCGCAAAAAGTGTGCTTTTTTTTCCCCCAAACTTCTGAATTTTGTTTCACCACTTAGATACCAGTAAAGGTATGTATGTTTGGTATCTACGAACTCATACCGACCTGAGGCATCACCCCGTCAAGTCGGTTTTACAATATAGTGAATATGGCGGCTAAAAAACGCAAAAAACAAACGTTTGATTGCACTTTTTTTGCAATTTCACTGCACTTGGAATTTTTTGGCAATTTCCTTGTACACTATATGCTAAAATAAATGATTGCATCTGAAAGTACAACTCAGCCCGCACAAAACAAGCCGTCATATGTCTATATTGACAGAAGAATAAAAAAGTTATGGCTCTTGAAAGCAGGGGAGCAAAAAACAAAAATGAAAAACGAAAAATTCCAGGGTCATGAAGGGGTTAATATCTCCCACAAAACCAAACTTATCCAGAACCTCACACATATAACCCCAGTGCACTCTGTCAAACACCTTCTCGGTGTCAAGAGACAGCAGTACACCGGGGGATTTTGTTAGTCTCCATTATTTCCAACAAATCTATTAGACTGGCTTCACATTTGCGTATGGGAACGCAGCTTATGCTGCGTTCCCATACGCAGGCAAACGCATGCGCACTGCGGTTCCTATGTTTAACATAGGAACGCATAGTGCCTGCGTTTGCTGCGTTCGGGTGCGGATGCGGACGATATCTGCTCCTTCCGGTGTCCAGCATCCGCACCCGGGACGCAGCTTGCAGCATTTTTTTGTGCGTTTGGGGATCTTGGAAGATCAGCAAGCGTCCCCAAGCGCACAAAAAATGCATTGACGTCAATGGGTCCGCAGTGTTCAGCGCTTGACAGCGCAGGAGAACGCTGCGGACCCATTGAAAAATCTCCCGGTGGCCGCTGGTGATGTCACAGGAGCTCACCGACGGCCACCGGGAGATCAGCTCTGCCTCTGCTGATCTCCTCCTCCCCGGCTGCCTGTAATTTGCTAGCGATGTCGGCGGGGAGAAACAGCTGATGTGACAGCTGTTTGAATCTTCCCGCGCCGACATCTCCTCTCGGTGTCGGCGCGGGAAGATTCAAACAGCTGTCAGATCAGCTGTTCTCCCCGCCGACAGTCCCGGAGCTTACCGGCGGCCGGGGGGCGGAGATCTCCGGCGCTGATCTCCGCCCCCGGCCCGCCCCCGGACAGCGCCGATTGGCTGGCCGGGCTCCCTAGTGATGTGTCCGCAGGCGGACATTATCTGCTGCGGACACATCAAAGTGTCCCTGCTTTTGACAGCGTTTGTGTCTGCATGCCATCAGCATGCAGACACAAACGCTAATGTGAAGGCAGCCTTACTCTTCTAGTGCCATCCTTGGCTTGTCTCCCAGGGACAAACCCAACCTGGTCACGTGCTATCAGAGAGGGAAGGACAGACATTATTCTGGCTGCAAGGATTTTAGAGAATATTTTTAGGTCACAGTTTATTAAGAAGATAGGCCTAAAATTACCAGGAGTGTTCGGGGTTTCTCGGGTTTAGGAATGGTTGTGATTACTGCCTCAAGGTTTTCATGGCTTATTGAAGAGCTACATTTCCAAAACTGTAAAGTTTTTAGGAGGTAAGGAGCTAAGGTTTTAACAAAACAATGATAATAGGTGTTAGAAAAAGCGTCTGGGCCCGGAGCAGAGGACTTTTTAGTAGAACAGATTATTTGTTCTATTTCAATGATAGATATGGGAGTATTTAGATCACTTAGCTGAGCTGTTGATACTTCGGAGAGTGAGATCTTTTCTAGGACGTTACCAATTTCTTGTGGATTAAGCTGAACTGTATGGGGATCCTCTTTTAGGTTGTACAGTGAATAATAAAATCGCCTAACTTCTTCAGCTATGTTGTTCAGATTTAGTACTTTGGTCCCATCAGGTTTATTCAAGTATGCAATCCTATTTCTTATCTACCTTTTTTTGATTCTCCTTTGCTAAAATCTTCCCTGCTCTATCTCCCATGGCTTAACATTTTGTTTTGGACTTTGTAAGTGCTTTTTCCTACTGGAATAAAAGTAGAACAAGTAGCCTCATTCTATGTTCTGTTATTTTTTGGGACAACTGTGGGGTGGAGTTTTTCTTGTTGATTCGTTCCAGATTGTTAATTTGAGTTAATAGGTCTGACACTGCCGCTACTCTTTTCTTTTCTACTGCTGTCATCTTTATAAAAATACCTCTCATGTATGCCTTGTGGGCTGACCATACCACTTCATCTGAGGTGGAGTTATGATCATTTATGTCAAAGAAGTCTTAATTTGGTCTCTATTAATTCAATGTTTTATTTGTTAGATAAATATAATAATTTAAACGCCACCTATTAGCTTTGACCGAAGAGTCCCTATCAGGTATAGTGAGTGACACAGGAGCATGGTCAGATCAAGAAAGCACACCTATCATTGCCTCAAGCACACAATCTAGAGTTCTATCATCCGCAAAAATATAGTCTATCCTGCTATAGGAATTAAATCTAGGGGAGAAATGGGAGTAATTTCTCTCAGAGCTGTGGAGATATCTCCAGATGTCATGCAAGTTATATTCTGAAACCAGTGATTTCATCTCTCCTCTAGCAGCACATCTGTTTGAGCAATCTAACATGGCAGACATGGGGAGGTTGAAATCTCCACAGACACTTTTAAACCCTTTGGAGAACACCTGAACTCGCTTACGTGTTTGTCTGACAAATGACAACTGATGTGTATTTGGGCCATATAGTGATACAATCGTGTACTTAGTGTCATTTAAAGAACAATTAAGGAAAATAAAATGTCACTCCGAATCACTAGAAGTGTCATACAATTTAAAGGATAGGGAGTCTCTCATTGTCCTGTGTCAACAAGTGCAATTCTTGAACACAAGTTACATCAGCAGTTTCTTTGCAAATGTTCTCCCAGAAGATGGATCTTTTACCTGGCGAGTCCAAACCATTGTCATTTATAGATATAAACTTAAAGGGAACCTGACCCCTAAAAATCAGCCCCCAGACCATTTATACCTGTCCCTGCACCTCCAGTAATGCATTGTAGGCATCCCTTTGTGTAAAAAAAAAGTATTTGTAAAGTATCTAAAAGTGCTTTTATTACCTTCCTTTCTGCGGCTTCTCAGTACTTGAGAAGTCATAAGGGCGTTCCCTGTGGCTTTTCAGCACAGCCTGCAGATCAATTATTCACACCCAGATGGGCGTGCTAATGTATTGTGAGCTCCCTCGCCCCCTCCATGGGCGGTATAGGCTGTATGACGCTATTTGCGTCACATCCATATCATAGGACTTCGTGCTGCTCATTGCGCATGCGCGAGTATGCTCTACGGCAGCTAGTCTGGGATTAGCTGCCGCAGAGCCAACTCGCTAATAGGGACCACAAAGACTACATTTATTGTTAACCATGGACGAATGGCCCAAAAGGTCCTGCTGTGGGTGAGAACACAGTAGAGGCCCCCAAATTCCTTTCCTAAACGCAGTAGAGACAACGGCATACAATAACACAAGGTGTGCACATCAATACTTACTCAATGGCTCTGGCCAGCAAACACGACACAGCTGTGGTATTGACACTTTCTATGTGGTAACCAGCCAGACACTTGCTTGCTAATAGGGACCATAAACACTCCAGTTATTGCGAAGAGTGGGCGAATAGCCCAGGAGGTCTTGCTGTGGGTGAGAACACAGTAGAGGCCATCAAATTACTTTCCAAAATGCAGTAGAGACGACGGCATACAATAAAACAGGTGTGCACATCAATACATAGTCAATGGCTCTGGTCACCAAAGACGATACAGCTGTTGCGTTTTAAACACTTTTTTATGTGGTAATCAGCCAATGACATCGCAGCAGCGTGATCCCATTGGAGTTCCCGCGTTGTCGTAGACACCGCCCACTACTGTGATTGGCGGACTCACTAACGTTCTCATTGGTGGGACGACCTTTAAAAGCTGGATGTCGTAGCTGCAGCCTGTTGCCAATTTACCCTATGCAACAACTTGGTAACGTATCCACTCCTAACGCTGCAGGACTGACGGTAGGTATTCATGACTGTTCATCCTCTTCATCTCTGCAATATGATTTAGATGATATAATTCCTCCCTCCAAAAGCATATGCTAATGTGTGTTGTTACACTATGTGGTATGTGTTATAATGGGGCAACTTAATGTGACAATAGGCATATGCAGCCCCTGAATGGTGTGTAATTAATAATGTGCAACCCCACAATTAACATCACATATGTTGTGATGGCCATAAACTTGCTCTCTGACAAGTCTTTTCAGCATCTTTCTATCCCAATGGTGTAACCACAAATAATGACTCAATATGGTATTGGTAATTGTTAAATCCTACATACACCACTGGCCACTGCATGTGAGGTGAAATTGAATTCCCATTCTTCCTATAAACTCCATCCTTTAATATAATAATTTATACATATGTACTGTTTGGTAGCCATGGGTGATATGTGTGTACACACTTGGGCCTTTAATGTATGGTAATTGTTATATAGGTGTGCTACTCAATGGTTTGTGGCACAGGGATAAAACTCACCATTATAGCAGGGCAGCTGCAACATCATACATACATGTATGTGTGTTTGTGACATACTGTTTGTTCATGTTTCAGATGGCTGATGATCAGGAGTTTGTCCGGGCCTTCATAGCAATGTACCAGGAGCATGAGTGCTTGTGGAGGACCAACTCACCTGACTATAAGAACTGTCAGGTGAAGGGAGTGGTGTATGGGCATCTCATCACCCTCTTCCAGCAGTACCACCCTGGTAAGAGGGTTAATGAGAGGTTTGTGCTGAATAAAGTCAAGAACCTGCGCACAGTGTTCAAGAGGGACCACAATAAGGTCCAGGAGTCCAGGCAATCCAGGAGGGGAACATAGGAGGTCCATCAGCCACATTTGTGGTACTATGACCTCCTCCTTTTCACCCTGGACCAGGGGCTCCCTCCAAGAACACTGTGCACCAGGGACCTAGGCCAAAACTCCTCTGCCACTCCCCAAGCCATGGCTCCGCAACAAGAAGTATTGTGTAATTTTCCGATTACTTTGTGACTCTACAATGGTGGTTGCATTGACTTGTGGTGTTTACAAGATGGCAAACATATCATCCTGTACTCGTTAACACATTACACACTATGTAGAGGTGTTGACTAAAACACTGTCCTTATATGTCCTCTTTTGGAGTTCATAACAAACATGTGAATGACCATGTAGTTTACTCAGGTGAGTAGAGTAATAACTGTGTCATGTCACATATAATTTTAACATTATACAACTGTTAGTAGCACATGTTTGACACAGGATCTCACACCCAATCGCTACAAAGATGTTTGTGTGTGAAAAATGCAAACTACATACATCAAGTGTTTGAACAATATTTTTGTTTCTTTGCAAGACCCTCAAGACCTTGGGTCCAGCCAAGAATCTGCATCCGTTCGGGACCCTCCCCCATCAACATCTATGGGTGAGGTAGAGGTTGATTGCAGTGCCGCGGAGCAGCACCCTGGCTACAGTGTGGCCACGAGGAGAAGACGGCCAACAATACCACCAACAACCAAGCTCGGCAGTTGAGCCAAGAGGGTGATTGTCACGCTGGGAGCGGGAGAGACACTCAGCGTAGGACAACGACGGGGGGGGGAAATAAGGAGTCCCTAAAGCTATGGGCACAAGAGGGAGAGGGTGACCCCTAGTCTTCCTGGGGCTGACCCTGTCTGCCCTGACGTCCCTATACAGTTTCCTCAACTGTCGCCGACCACGAACCTCGTCCCTCTCTGATCCTAGCACTACCTTATCTAAGGATCAGATGGAGAGGTTCACTAGACCCCTCCACTAACAACTAAAGACAAACACAAGGAAAAACAGACAATGGGGAAAGAAAACACTTATCTTGCAGCAGAGCACAGCAACCTCCACAACCTCAGCTTCTGCTGGAGCAAGGATAATGAGTGTCCAAGGAAATATCACCTGCACCGAGGGAGGGCAATGAAACTCCTTATAAAGGTGGGAAGAACCTGCTGGGTCCTAGTGACCCAGAATACTGGTGTAGAAACCAGACCGAGCACAAGACCTTCCCAGCCGTCTCCCCATGATAGGGAGATCTTATCATACCTTCTCTCTATCTACACAGAAGGTAAATGCCCTGAAAGACGGACCGTCCTCAAACATTATGGCTGATTGGCCAAACGCTGGGACCGTCTGCGCGTGGCCTCTACCCTGTCATCCGTGCCACCCGTGACAGTGATGCTCCACCTTGAGAACAGATCGAGCACTGCGATTGGTCAGCTTGTCAGTCAACGGGTGTCCAGGCTGGACCACGACAAGAGAAGAGCTGTCGAGAGGGTCATCCACCTTGCCCTGGATACGGTCGAGGATGGGACACTGACCACCCACACCTACGGGGATATGGGGGAGGCAGCCATGTCAGGTCCTGAAGCGGATTTTGATGTTGCATGGATCCGCTACCAGAATCTGTAATGGTTTGTCATCCTTACTGTTAATTATTTCATATTCACCTCTACATGTGTGTTTTTATGGTTATGCACACATTAAAAATGGTTAGTTTAAAAAACACAAATGAGGTTAAATTACAAAATATGGCAATGTGACATTTTTACTGTAAAGGGTTTAGTATTTTAGCTGAAGGATGTGTGTCACCTTCTCAGGACACATACACATTACCACATGGTCAGGTATATGAATGACGTTGTAGCATACATAGAGTCCATATGTGTGTTGTAACATTGGGAATGTGGTTGTTGGCCCTATATGTGTGTACAAGTGTGTACCCGCCCATTCAACTATGTTTGTGTATATGGTGGCACACTGTGGTGATTTGTGGGGTAATCATAGCATTGGTCATATGTTTTTTCACCCACACACTCCCAAAGGTCTGGTTTATGGTACATACATAGATTCTGTGGCTCCCTCCAGGCCTTGAGTGTTCGTAACATCCTGTATGCAGATGTACGTGTAATGTCAGACTTCCACCATATCAGCCTGGGTTACAGATGTGCCTTACCAAAACAATTGTTAAATCAAATGCGTGTCACCCTTGCATCCGCCTGCGCACAGATCACATATGGGAGTGAATGGGTGCGCACGGTCATGCGCAGTCAAGCACAGCACCGTGCGCTCCCATTATAAAGATAGGAGCTGGCGGCCGCTGCGCACACATGGCGATTCCCCTCTGCAGAACGCTGCGGAGGGGAACGCTAATGTGAAGGCAGCCTTACACAACAACTGTATTGTGTCAATTCCTTTTTTTTTGTTTATTTTATTTGGGCCTGAAGGCTTTTTTTGTAGCCTTTTGGGTTTTTTGGCTCAACCCTTATTTTTATTATTTTTAAACATTTGGGGAGGCTTCTTAGGCCTTCTCACCTGACCAAAACAAAAACAAACAATTTATGGAACCAAAACACATGATTATGTTGTTGGCACACAACACAATTACTGTAAAGATTTTGCAGCACTACGGAGTCAATTTACCATAAGGCGCACCTGCACCAGGCTCTGTGTCGCCCTGTGGGGACAATTCCCCAACAGGGCTGCCACCACGGAACTCTATGTTGCCTAGTGGGGTGGCTGGAGGTGTAGGGGTCCTCTGGGGGCTTGTGGGTGTTTGGGGCCCTCCTGCAGGGGATGCTGCCGGGGTAACAGTTGGGGATGCTGGCGGGGTGCCAGGTGGGGTGGCTGATGGTGTCGCAGCAGGTGATGGCCGATGTTCTGGGCTCCATAGCTATTAGGGAACACACTGCATTTCATTCAATGTTTGAAGAATGCAAACACCATATGACATGACAACATGTTAGTTTGTGGGTTACATTACACACTTTACGTGTCATGGACATGGTTGCAGAGTAGGGTGAGGTGAGGTAATGTGTGTTTATTCTGCACATCACAACATGTACGTGGGAAATGTAGGACTCTCGTGACCATGCAGTCCACACTGGCTTATAGTGGTGGCCATGACAGTGGCTGGGACACACACAATTGGGAATTTATGGTTGTTGTGCCTCAGCCTCTGTGGAAACTTGTCGGACACATACCCACAATGTAACCAAAACACAGGGACAGGCAATTTGTTAACAAAGTGACCCCTCATTACCCATCAGGGCTGGCACTATTATCCACATTACCTCACAGTGAGCAGGTGCTTGATTGCCCATGTGGCACAATAGTCATCTTATGTCTACACTCCATATTTGCACTGTGACCACCAGGGTATTGGATGAAATATCAAACACACCAGGAAGATCTTGACAGTCTGTGTAATGTTGGCCCTTCCATCACTTACAAGATGCAGATGCTCACTTCAGACTTTTTACTCAGCTATGTGTGTTGGTATTGTGTTTGCAACACTATGTGTAGGATACCAAGTGCTACAGACATGAGTGTATGCTGGAGTTTCATGTTGGAGTTTGCACACCCTGTAGCTGCAGAGTGCTAAAGCATCAACATCAGCAACTCTGGGACACTATCTGACAGGGTACACTTGCATATGGTGTCATAAATCTAATTTCTGTTTCAGTGAAGCATATGTGTATGTTGCAATCACAAATACTCACCACGTAACCTCTGTATCCGTTCACGGATGAAGGCGATGCGGCACGGGGACTTATATTTCAGATCCGCCACCTTCTTCCTGATCTGGAGTGTGGTCCTCTCAACACCCACTCTCCTCAGCAGGGCCCTCTTGATTTTGCGCAGGATGGCCTGTTATGGAGCAGAGGGTGCTGGTGCTGATGGTGGCACCAATAGTCCCGCCTGTCACAATGTCAATGAGGATGAGGAGCTCAGACTCGCCCCATGCTGCAGCTCACTGTGGTGACGCCATGGCTATCTCTGCAGGGAAAGGGTAAGCACCGGGAAGGCGGGCTAGGACATCCTACAATGTCATGACGTCACACCGCATGGTGGTTACGTCGAGGAGACTTGAGGGATCACAAATGAGGCGCCTGCACATAGTGCTGAGCCTTTACTGGATGCTGCGGCATCACCAACAAGGAAACCACAGGGTGACGCACGTTTGTAGGACATGCCAAACATACATGATTATTATTATTATTAATTTATATAGTGCCATTATATTCCATGGCGCTTTACATGTTAAAAAGGGCAGACTAGGACAAGTAACATAGTAACAATACAAGTAACAATAAATGTTGACAATTCAGTTGTACAGAAACAAGAGGGGAGAAATCCTGTCCACAAAGGCTCACAGTCTACGAGGGGCGGGTGGGGATGCAGTAGGAGGGGGAAATTCCAGTCATGAGGCGGTGTGGTGGACCGGGTCTTATTGCAGGTGGTAGGCTTGGCGGAACAGGTGGGTCTTCAGGCTTCTTTTGAAGGTTCCCAGGGTAGGAGAATGTCTGATGTGTTGGGGCAGTGAGTTCCAGAGTCTGGGTGAAGCACGGGAGAAATCCTGTATGCGGTTGTGCGAAGAGGAGGTGAGGGGGGAGTAGAGGAGAAGCTCTTGGGAGGATCGCAGGTTGCGTGAGGGTAGGTAACGGGAGACCATGTCAGAGATGTATGGAGGGGACTGGTTGTGAATGGCTTTGTATGTCATGGTTAATGTTTTAAACCGGGATCTCTGGGAAGCAGGGAGCCAATGAAGGGCTTGGCAGAGGGGGGAGACAGGGGAGTAGCGGGGAGACAGATGGATTAGGCGGGCAGCAGAGTTCAAGATAGATTGGAGGGGTGCAAGGGAGGTATTAAGGAGGCCGGTGAGCAGGAGGTTGCAGTAATCGAGGCGGGAGATGATGAGAGCGTGAATAAGGGTTTTTGCAGTGTTGTGGTCAAGAAAAGTGCGAATCCTATAGATGTTTTTGAGCTGGAGTCGGCAGGAGGTGGCGAGGGCCTGGATGTGGGGCTTGAAGGAGAGGGAAGAGTCAAGGATAACCCGAGGCACTTGGCATGGGGGACTGGAGAGAGAGAGCAGTCGTTGACGACGATGGATAGGTCAGGTAGTGAGGGGGAGCATCTTGGGGGGAAGACTATGAACTCGGTTTTGTCCATGTTCAGCTTAAGGAAGCGAGCAGATAAGAAGGATGAGATGGCGGACAGGCAGTGTGGAATTTTGGATAGAAGGGAGGCGATGTCAGGACCAGACAGGTAGATTTGGGTGTTGTCGGCGTAGAGGTGATATTGGAGGCCATGGGACTCAATGAGTTGCCCTAGACCGAGAGTGTAGATTGAGAACAGTAATGGTCCAAGAACCGAGCCCTGGGGGACCCCGACAGATAGGGGGTTGGGCGAGGAGGATGTGTGGGAGTGGGTGACGCTGAAGGTGCGGTCTGTTAAGTATGAGGAGATCCAAGAGAGGGCAAGATCCGTGATGCCAAGAGATTCCAGGATCTGTAGTAGAAGGGAGTGGTCAACAGTGTCGAAGGCGGCTGACAGGTCGAGGAGGAGGAGAACAGAGTAGTGGCGCTTGCTTTTGGCAGTCAGTAGGTCATTTGTGACTTTGGTCAGGGCTGTTTCAGTGGAGTGGAGGGGTCGGAAGCCAGATTGCAGGCGGTCAAAGAGGGAGCAGGAGGAGAGGTGAGAGGACAGCTCAGAGTGGACATGCTGTTCAAGTAGTTTAGAGGCGAAAGGGAGGAGAGATATAGGGCGGTAGTTGGAGACAGTTGTGGGATCGAGGGAGGGTTTTTTGAGGATGGGTGTAATCAAGGCGTGTTTGAAGGCTGAGGGGAAGGTGCCAGTGGTAAGTGATAGGTTGAAAAGATGAGTTAGGGCTGGGATGATAACGGAGGTGAGGTTGGGAATGAGGTGGGATGGGAGCGGGTCGTGGGCACTGGTGGTGAGGTGTGATTTTGACAGGAGGGAGGAGAGCTGGTCTTCAGTTATAGGGGGGAAGCAGTTGATGGAAGTAGAGGGCAGTATAGGTGAAAGTGGAGGCTGTGGGGACAGTGGATCAAAGCTGTCTCTGATTCTGTCAATCTTTTCTTTGAAGAAGGAGGCAAAGTCTTCTGCAGAGATAAGGGTAGAGGGAGGGGGAGCAGGCGGGCGGAGTAAGGAATTGAAGGTTTTGAAAAGTTGCTTGGGATTGTGGGACAGGGAGGTTATTAAGGATAAGAAGAAGGTTTGTTTGGCAGTGGCAAGTGCAGTCTTGAAGGTGATGAGGGACTGTTTGAACAGTGCAAAATGCTCAGTGGAAGGTGATTTTTTTTCCATCGCCTCTCGGCGATCCTGGATGCCCGTCTCAGGTCTTTAGTGAGGGTGGTGTGCCAGGGTTGCCTATTAGTGCGTGGAGCGTGGTGTGTGAGGGGGGCTGCTAGGTCGAGTGCCTTGGTTAATGTGGTGTTGTAGAGGGTGGTGGCAGTGTCTGTGTCATGTATAGATGTTATGTTGGCGAGAGGGAGAAGGGATTCTGAGAGTGAGTGTAGATCAATGTGTTTTAGGTTTCTGCGGGGATGATCAAGTTTGCGGAGAGGAGGTGATGTAGTAGGGGAGGAGAGGGCGGAGAAGGTCAGCAGATTGTGGTCAGACAGGGTGAGGGTTGAGTTTGTGAGATTAGTAAGGGAGCAAAGACGGGTAAAGATGAGATCCAGCGTGTGGCCATCTTTGTGGGTGGCGGAGGAGGACCATTGGGAGAGCCCGAAGGAGTGGTCAGGGAAAGAAGTTGAGAGGCGGTTGGGTGGGCAGTGTCAATGGGGATACTGAAATCACCCATAATGATGGTGAGGATGTCAGTAGAGAGGAAATGAAGTAGCCAGGTGGTAAAGTGGTCGAGGAAGGTGGGGATGGATCCAGGGGGGCGGTAGATGACGGCTAGCTGGAGGTTACAGGGGGAGAAGATGCAGAGTGGGCTTCGAAAGATGGGAGAGTAACAGAGGGGGTAATGGAATAGGGGCGAAGGAGCAGGTGTCGGATAGGAGTATGCCGACACCTCCGCCATGTTTGTCAGACGGGCGGGGTGTGTGGGAAAGATTGAATCCGCCGTAGGATAGTGCAGCAGGGGAGGCCGTGTCGGAGGGGGTGAGCCAGGTCTCTGTGATGCCAAGGAATGAGAGTTTATTAGAAATAAAGAGTTCATGGATGTCTGTGAGCTTATTACAGACTGAGCGGGCGTTCCATAGTGCGCCTGGCAGGGAGATTAGAGGAGCAGGGGCTGAGGGGATGGGTCTAAGGTTGGTCAGGTTGCGAGGGTGGGTGATGGTGGGGTTATGAGAGTTGGTGATGGGACGTGGGGGTGGGGTGTAGGTGACTGTGGGGATGTGGCGGGGGGGGCCAGGATTAGGGGAAATGTCGCCAGCGAGTAGGAGGAGCAGGGAGAGGGTTAGCAGGTGGGAGCATGAGAGTTTACGTGGTGGCCATGCCTAATTGGAGATGAAGGATTGAAAGTGCATGAATAGTTCAGAGGAATGGGTGAGGTGGTTAGGTAGGATGGAGGGTGAGAGAAGTATTTTGTTGCTGGGTGGATGGATGAGCGGGGGTAGCAGGAAGTGGAGAAGGATGGGAGTGAGAGTGCAAAGGAGGGGGATACATTGTGGATGGTGAGCAGGGGATGGGAGTAGCGTGGGTCAGATGCAGTGGGAAGGAGAGCTGTAGTGGTGGGTGAGAGGTCAGTAGTGATGAGTAGTCTGGGGTTTACATAGTGAATATATAATTGCAGTAAAAGTGAACAAAATGCATATCTGTTTGATGGAGTCATTATTCATGGGTCTCATGTGGGTTGTGGTTTGGATATGCTGAACATGTTGAGTTGGAGTGTTGAGACAACATCCTCACGAATTGGACATGAACACATATATTTATGTTTCCCCATCAGTAAACCACTCGACAGGATGCGAGGTGATTACTTTGCACAAGACGCCGCAATATACACGCCATATCAATGGCCTGCTGACTTCAAATACACTCCTAGTTTAAATGCCTTTCAGGACTCTTGAGAAGAAGAAGATGAGTTTGATGATGAATGCACAGATCACATATGGCGCCTTGGCCAAGGCCTGCCCATCGGAGCACAGTAGGATCCACCAATCGCCGCAGACGGGGCGCGGATTAACACAACGGCCAGCCACACCTACGGGATTGCTTTCAGGATCTCTGAAGTCGCTTTCAACATCGCTATGCGGTGTCACATAGAACGATGGTAGCAGATCGCCTGAGCAACATCACCAGGTATCAGAACATGTTCACAAACCTGGCAACTCCGCTCAAGCATCTTCTCGCCGTTTAATCGACCTGTCACACGTTGCAATGCACTAGCGATTTCAACGGCAATAGTGATGCCTACGTCACTTTTCTGCGATGTTGCCGGCAACATTGTCTCATGTAACAGTACGTTAATAGCCTGAATATTGGCAGGTTCAGGATGTAGCTTCCCTCCTCCTACTCTATGCCCTAGTTACTGGACTTCACCCATCCCCAACTGGCATTCATCAGGTCGATTGGTTAGGCCTGCTGCAAGAATCCAGTCAAGAATAACTGCTACTTAATTCAGATGTTCCTCACCATTCTCTGAAACGTTGCAGGGGTATTCTTCATTCCGAAGGGCACATTTAGAAATTCATACAGATCAACGGGGGTTATAAAAGCTGACCTTTCTCTCCCTTCCTCCGTTAGAGGGATTTGCCAGTATCCCTTACTGAGATCCAAAGTAGTGGCATATCGGGACCCAGCTAGCTGGTCTAGAAGTTCATCAATACGGGGCATTGGGTAAGGATCACTGACAGTATGGTCATTTAATCCTCTGTAGTCCACACAAAATCGAGTGCTCCCATCTTTCTTGGGTACTAACACCACAGGAGAGGCCCAAGGGCTATGGGAGGCCTGAATTTCCCCAAGCTGTAACATCTCCTCAAGTTTGTGCTGCATGGTGTTTCTAACTGATTCTGGTACCTGGTAAGGACCCGGCTATATGGGACGGATGCCCTGAGTGTCCACATAATATTAGGTGACGGTGGTTCGACCTGGTTGGGATGAGAAAGCAGCCTGTTTCTGATAGAGCACTCCCAGCATCTGGTTTTTCTGTAAGGAATCCTGGTGATCTCTCGAAGGAACCTGGTCCACAGTGGATGGGGCTCTCGCTGCTTCCACAAGATCAGGTAGTGAGTCCTCCTCCTCCTGACCATCTTCTGAAGCCAGCCGACAGCTTGCTATTACGGGTAGTGTCCGGTCATGGCACTCCTTAATCATACTCACATGGACAGTCTTTTGTCTTAGCCCCTGATCATCTAAAGCAGGGGTCTCAAACTCGGCTGGGTTGGTGGGCCGCACACAGAAAAACATTTTCAGCGGGGGGCCACATCCCTTGTAGGACTAAGTGATATTTTTAGTAATACCAGAATTTTTTGCTCAGTGTAGTAAAGTACAAATCCTGATCCCCTTCATGTAGTAATGTCCTTTCTCTACTAATGACCCCCATCCCGATCCCCTTTAGTAGTGATGTCCCTCATCCCGGTTCCCTTTTGTAGTGATGTCCCCATCCTGATACCCTTTTCTAGTGAGGTCCCACATCCTGGTCCCCTTTTGTACTGATTGTCCCCCATCCTGATCCCCTTTTCTAGGTATGTCCCCTATCCTGATTTACTTTTATAGTGATGCCCCCATCCAGTTTTACCTTCTTTTTACACACTCATTCACACTCACATACACAAACCCTCTCACACACACAAACCCTCACACACACACACTCTCATACACACACTCACACACTCTCATACACGCACTGAAACTCACACACACACCTCATACACTTTCTTATAAACACATCCTCACTCACATACTCACACCCTCACACACTCACCCTCAAACACACACCCACTCACACTTTTCTCACTTTAATGATACATCGCTCCAGTGCAGGGGGCCGCCGCAGTCCCCGCTGTGCTAGGACTTCCTCCAGCCGCCGCTCAGACAAGCTCTGTTGCTCAGCAAGATCAATGCAAGGTGCCAGCCAATGAGAGGCCCGCAGCTGATGGTGGAATAGGATGTCACATGCGGGCCTCTCATTGGCTGGAGGCTTGCATTGATCTTGCGGAGTGGCAGAGCTTGTTAGTGCCGCGGACGGAAGTCATCACACATGGGGACTGCAGCGACCCCCTGCACTGGAGTGATGCATCATTAAACTGTCCAAGGTGCCGCGGGCCGCATAGTGAAGCCCCAGGGGCCGCATGTGGCCCTCGGGCCGCGTGTTTGAGACCCCTGATCTAAAGCAAGAAGATAATTGCTATCATTTAATTTTCTGAGAACCCGGAAGGGACCCTCCCATGTTGTCTGCAGTTTATTCTGCCAATGGGGAACAATCATTAAGACCTCTTGTCCTTCTACAAACTCCCGATAGCGTGCTTTGCGGTCATACCATGTCTTCTGTCTGGTTTGAGCCATACGCACATGATTGTGGGCAAAACTAGCAAGCTGAGCCATTGTTTCCCCAAGCTTTAGGACATATGGGACAACAGGGGTTCCTGTATCTTCAACTAGCCCCTCCCAATATTCTTTTAGCAGGGTTAAGGGTCCTCTGACCTTTCTTCCATAGAGTAGCTCAAAGGGGGAAAACCCAGCCGACTCCTGGGGAACTTCCCGATAGGCAAACAAATTGGGTAGGTACTTCTCCCAGACTGAATCCCTGTCAGTGAAGGCCTTTAGCATATTCTTCAGAGTGCCACTGAATCGTTCACAAAGTCCATTTGTTTGGGGATGATAAGGTGTCGTTCGGATCACTCGTACTCCACAAGTGCGCCAGAAACACTGTACCAGCTCCGGCATGAACTGGGAGCCTTGGTCCGACAGGATCTCACTTGGGAATCCTACTTTGGTAACCAGGGCCTCGGCCACCTTGGCTGCAGAAATACTTGACAAGGCCACAGCTTCTGGACATCGGGTGGCGTAGTCCACAACAGTGAGAATATACTGCTTTCCAGATTTACTTGGTTTGGCTAGAGGTCCAATGATATCGACAAATACTCTTTGAAAGGGTTCTTATATAATAGGGAGCGGTTGCAAGGGTGATTTCCTGGTCACCGTCTATGCTTACATATATTGCAATTTCGGCAGAAATGCGCCACTGCTTGAGAAATCCCAGGCCAATAGAAAATTTGAGTCAATCGTCTCTCAGTGCGGGTTTTCCTTTGATGGCCAGCAGTAAGGATGTCGTGAGCAAGATGTAATAGGGAAACTCTGTATTTCTGAGGAACAATCAGCTGTTTGCTATAAGTCCAGGGCTTATCTAGGGAGTCAGCTTTGGTAACCTGATATAGAAGTCCATTTTCTCTGATAATTGTTTCCCCATTTTCCCCTAACTGCCCTTATTCAGCTTGAGCTCTAAAACTAGCTAGGGTGGGGTCAGTTTCTACCTCTTGTCTAAACTAAACTTTATCCCAAGTGACATTCATATTATCACCACAAGAAGAATCACTCACCGACTGTGACGGCGGTTCTAGTGGCCTTATTTCCATTGATGGGTTGAACACTTCCACATCTGCGGCTCTCTTGGTTGACTTCTGGTTACCACACCAACAAAGTGGCATTGAATATTCCCCACATCATTTGCTAGAAGAACGTCTACAGGAAGGCCGCTCATCACACCGATCATGCATTGTTTTGCCCCAAAGCCATAATCTAGGGTCACACTCGCTCTAGGAATATATCTCTGGAATATATCTGGAGTGCCTCCAGCCAATTCAATGGCAATTCCTGGTCCCTTTTGCATTGCTTCTGGTAGAATTCCTCGGGGATTGGCTATGGTGAGAAAAGCCCCAGTATCACGAAAGCCAACAACTTTTTGGCCATCCAGCATGACCTCCTGAAGATGTTTGTGCTGAAGATCAGAAGAACAGGTGGCTGGGGCTCGCACCCCATAGACTCCTGGTAGGGATGCCATGATATCAGAGTCACTTGGGAGGTCATCATGGACTGAATCCAGCTCTTCTCCTGTGGAGGGTGTCTGCAGATAATGGACAGGCAAAGGTGGTCTGTAGCTGTTCTGCCTCCGAACACCTGGACATTGGGCTTGCAGATGACCAGGTTGCCCACATCCATAACATCTGAGTTCTGTGATTCTTCCTCCACGTTGTATTCCCAAAGGTGAGGCTGGAGTAATGGGAGGCACTGTCACACGAAGTTCACCATGAGTTGGTAGGCTAGTGGGACGGTGAATGCTGGAGGCCGAAAGACAAGGGTCCACCAGTGTTGGGGAGCTGGTAGTTTTTTTCTCACTGATTAGTAATTTTTTCCACTGAGGCTTGATGGGGAGAGCCTCATCAGCTAAAGCAGCAGCTTGCTCCACTGTTACTGGTCTCCTTTCACGTACCCATTCCCGGATCTCTCAGCAGTGTCATCTCCTCCTCATACCACACAACCCACTGACTTTTTTGGGTATTTACCTCCATCTCCCTTTGCTGTGGGAATCCTCTTCCTCAGCACCATCTTGCAGACAAGCTCCTTACAAAGCCTCAATTATTTGATCCTTGGGGAGTCCTAATTCCTGGGCCTATGTTTGTGGCTCCCCACAGTCCAATTCTTGTACTCCGTGGTTCTGGTTCCAGATGTTGATGGGCCGCTGTCCTCCATTCCTTCTGCTCTAATCCCTCCGCTGCCAACCAGTTTGTGACGGGGTGTGCGACAGAGCAGGAAGGGACACCAGGCTGATGATCAATCCAAAAGAACTTTATTGGGGCTGGGAAACTGGAACAACACACAAAAAGAATTCTGGAGAGTCTGTAAGAAGTCCACAGCCAAGGAGCAGTTTCGGGGGGCATCACCTGGCAATCCTGATGCCAGGTTAACGGAAGAAATAGTCTAGAAAGAAAGTTCACTGAATCCAGCCAATGAGGGATACAACATAATCCCCCGTGGTAGCTTCTATCAGACCATACAGGCAACAGGACCTGGCCGCAGCCGCTCAATCCTGTCCCTTCAGTCGTCACATACACTTTGATCTAAAAAGAGTCTATTCTCCAGTGGCTGAGGATCTGCCCCATGGAGGGGGAAGGGTTCACACCCACTTTTGTGGCTGCAAAGGGAAGATTCCAGAAACTTCTGGCTCCATTCTTTCTAGCAATTTGTATATTGGTTGAGTCCCCTACTGAGAGGGCAATTACAGAACCTGCCACCAGAAGTAGTACATGGGGGATGGACAAGTTTCTTACACCACGAGCACAGGTGGGGGAGGAACACACTGTTGCAACGTGGTTAGCCTCTGTAAACATTGGGAGTGTGTTTGGCTTGTGTAAACATTGGATGCATGGCCGGCCTGTGTAAACATTACAAGTGTGGCCGGGCTGTGTAAATATTAGAAGCTTGGTTGGCCTGTGTAAACATTAGAAGCATGGCCGGCCTGTGTAAACATTACAAGCGTGGTCAGCCTCTGTAAACATTGAGAGTGTTGTTGGCCTCTGTAAACATTGGGAATGTGGTCTGCCTCTGTAAACATTGGGAGTGTGGTTGGCCTTTGTAAACATTGCGGGTGTGACTGGCCTGTGTAAACATTAGAAGCGTGGCCGGCCTCTGTAAAGTTTGGGAGTGTGACCGGCCTGTGTAAAATAATAATATTAATTTTTATTTATATAGCGGCAACATATTCCGCAGCACTGCACATTTTCACATTGACCTCTGAAAACATTGGGAGTGTGACAGGCCTCTGTAAACATTGGGAGCACGGTTGGCTTGTGTAAACATTGGGAGCTCAGTTGGCCTGTGTAAACATTGGGAGCTCAGTTGGCCTGTGTAAACATTGGGAGTGTGGCCGGCCTGTGTAAACATTGGATGCACGGTCGGCCTGTGTAAACATTGGATGCACGGTCGGCCTGTGTAAACATTGGGAGCACGGTCGGCCTGTGTAAACATTGGGAGCACGGTCGGCCTGTGTAAACATTGGGAGCACGGTCGGCCTGTGTAAACATTGGGAGCATGGTCGGCCTGTGTAAACATTGGGAGCATCTTTGGCCTGGGTAAACACTGGGCGCACAGTTGGCCTGTGTTAACATTGGGAGTGTGACCGGTCTGTGTAAACAATGGATGCAGTCTGCCTGTGTAAGCATTAGAAGTGTGGCCGGCCTCTGTAAACATTGGGGAGTGTAACCAGCTTCTGTAAACATTAGAAGTGTGGTTGGCCTGTGTAAACATTGGGAGCATCTTTGGCCTGGGTAAACACTGGGAGCACAGTTGGCCTCTGTAAACATTGCAAGCACGGTTGGCCTCGGTAAACATTGCAAGCACGGTTGGCCTGTGTAAACATTAGAAGCATGCCCGGCCTCTGTAAACATTGGGGAGTGTAACCAGCCTCTGTAAAGCGTGGCTGGCCTCTAAACATTGGGATCACGGTCGGCCTGTGTAAACATTGGGATCACGGTCGGCCTGTGTAAACATTGGGAGCACGGTCGGCCTGTGTAAACATTGGGAGCACGGTCGGCCTGTGTAAACATTGGGAGCACGGTCGGCCTGTGTAAACATTGGGAGCACGGTCGGCCTGTGTAAACATTGGGAGCACGGTCGGCCTGTGTAAACATTGGGAGCACGGTCGGCCTGTGTAAACATTGGGAGCACGGTCGGCCTGTGTAAACATTGGGAGCACGGTAGGCCTGTGTAAACATTGGGAGCACGGTCGGCCTGTGTAAACATTGGGAGCACGGTCGGCCTGTGTAAACATTGGGAGCACGGTCAGCCTGTGTAAACATTGGGAGCACGGTCGGCCTGTGTAAACATTGGGAGCACGGTCGGCCTGTGTAAACATTAGGAGCACGGTCGGCCTGTGTAAGCATTAGGAGCACGGTCGGTCTGTGTAAGCATTAGGAGCACGGTCGGCCTGTGTAAACATTGGGAGCACGGTCAGCCTGTGTAAACATTGGGAGCACGGTCGGCCTGTGTAAGCATTAGGAGCACGGTCGGTCTGTGTAAGCATTAGGAGCACGGTCGGTCTGTGTAAGCATTAGGAGCACGGTCGGTCTGTGTAAACTTTAACGCCCAGTTACACGCACAGATAATTGTGCAGAGATTGTTCGCAATCTCTGGTTGCAGTGAAATCTTGGACACATTGTTACATTTGTACACGGCCACAAAATGTAACAATGTGTCCATCATTTCACTGCAACCAGAGATCTGCGAACAATCTCTGCACAATTATCTGTGTGTGTAACTGGGCCTTGAAGGCCACTTCACACGCTACAATATCTGTGAACGATATCGTTAGCTATGTCATGTGACCGCGATCCTTCCGACATCGTTAGTGTGTTGTCACACACAAGGATATCGTTAACGATCTTAAATTTGGCAACGCTCCAGCTATTTGGAAAAGATCGTTTGAACGATTTTACAAAGCGGCAAGAATAGGAGAAATATGAACCTGCACCTCCACCACCCCCTCCCCTGCAACCTGCACCCTGCTTTATGCCGGAAGGCTGAATAAAGAAACCTGAGACCAACTATACACATGGGTGAGTGCCTCCTTTCTTTATACATTTGGAGAAATATGAACGACATTGTTCAAAAAGGTGTCACACTGAACGATGTTGCTGCTTCACAGATCCTTAATTGGACGACGAACGATAGATTTGAGGTCCTGCTCTCAAATTTGAGATGTCCGATCTAACGATTTCTCGTTCAGACATCCTGCATTTACACGCAACGATGCACAAACGAGATCGTAAGAACGATCTCCAAAGCATGACGTTTCAATATCGTTTCAGATATCGGAGCGTGTGAAGTGGCCTAGGAGCATAGTTGGTCTGTGTAAACATTGGGAGCTCGGTTGGTTTGTGTAAACATTGGGAGCTCAGTTGGTCTGTGTAAACATTAGGAGCACGGTCGGTCTGTATAGTTGGTGTCCATTTTGGTGGGGTCAGATTCAGAGAAATTGAATCTGAATCTTACCAAAGACACAGCCCTGGTGTAAACATTGGGAGGTGGTCAGCCTCTCTCTCCCAGACATGAAGTTCTTGGTTTCATGTGTTTGGAAATTAAATCACTGCAAAAACATAGCAAACATCTGCATTTTCCGCATGTAAATAAAGCAAAATAAACGCACTAAAATACTTGCATTTTTTTCAAATCAGGAATATCAGTTAGACTCCTTTCACGTTAGCGTTTTTCGCTGATTGCGGCAGATCTGGCAGATTTACTGCACCTGTGGCACCCCAGAGGTTAATGTGCCACAGTAACAACACTAAAGGGCACTTTACACACACAGATATCTGTGACCAACTTCTGAACAGATCTCTGGTTGCAGTGAAATCATGGACACATTGCTCCATTTTGTGGCTGTGTACAAAATGGAGCAATGTGTCCATGATTTCACTGCAACCAGAGATCTGTTCAGAAGTTGGTCACAAATATTTGTGTGTGTAAAGCGGCCCTAAGGGTTAATTCCCCACACAACACTACATTAGCGCCTCCAGGCCAAAAGGGGGAGCTAAAACTGCTCCCCTATATATTCTGGTGTGGAGAGAAAGTGGGCAGTTAGTGTAGTACATAGCAGTACTGTGAAGAGTTCAGTTCCTGAGAGGACTGAGGGAAGGACCTGGGTGTAAAGGAGCTGCCTTAGGCTCACCCCACGGGCCGCTGCCCAATTCAAGGCCTAGCCAGGGTCTGAGGGTAGGAGTTAAGCGAAACAGAGGGACACATCTAGGAGACTGAGTTACCCTATAACTCGCCCCGGAGGAGCGCAAAGACCGGATACCGGATCTGAAATTGTGCCTGACACAAGCAGCTCAGTAAACACCAGACTAGTGGAGGTTATATATCTTCACTGTACCACAGCGAAGCAACACGGCGGAGTCAGAAACACAAAGATAAGACTCAAGTTGCCTAGCAAGTGGGTACCCGTGAGGAGAGACAGGGTCGGCAGCCTAGCTAAAGTGGCAGCAGGGCCACACACAGCGCAGAAGTAGGAAGCCAAGGACCCGGCCAGGGTGGGAGCAACCCGGCCCCAGTACAGACTCCTTGGACAGTACTCTGCTGAACAACACCTACAGTAAAGACTTAGAAAACTACAAAACCGTGAGTCTGTGTGATCTTTGCGCTCATGCCCTATTTTCCCTCACAAACTGCTATTATCTTTACCACTACCCCTACTCTGCATCATCAAGAGACTATTATCACCACTGCCCTGGGAACCAGACTCTGCCCGTGGAGAGACATTAAATCACTGGCTGCCGACCATCATCCCGAAGGTTCTGCAGCAGTGGTGGTCATCCTGACCACACACCACGGGTGGCGTCACGACTATATCCCCTGTAAATAACCCCCAACCCATTACTTGTGGGCCCGGGACACGGTCCGGACCAAGACCACCGTGATTCCCTGTGATACCTCGGTCTGGTACCGAGTACCCAGTCCCAGTGGGCTCCACACAACAGCCGCCTAAGGGTACCTTTACACACGGCAACTTTTCTAGGAATTTCATTAGCAACTTACTGGTTGCAGTGAAATCATGGACACATTGTTCTATCTTGTTGCTATTTACAAATGGAACAATGTCTCCATGATTTCACTGCAACCAGTAAGTTTCCAGTGAAATTCCTAGAAAAGTTGCCGCGCATAAAGGTACCTTAACGGTTGCACTTGCGGTACATGCTGCTGACCGAGTTTTTTTCACGGCTGCAACTGCCGGATCGCGACAATACTGCACTTGCCGTAAGCCCCATAGACAATGCATGGGGCTTGCCGTAAGTGCAGCCATTAGGCGGCAGAGGCGGTAAATCTGCCAGACCTGCCGCAGTCAGAGAAAGATGCTGATGTGAAGGTGACTTACAGTTGAGGCCAAAAGTATTGACACCCCTGCAATTCTGTCAGATAATGCTCAGTTTCTTCCTGAAAATGATTGCAATCACAAATTCTTTGGTATTATCTTCATGTAATTTGTCTTCAATGAAAAAACACAAAAGAGAATGAGGCCAAAAGCAAATCATTGATCATTTCACATAAAACTCCAAAAATGGGCCAGACAAAAGTATTGGCACCCTCAGCCTAATACTTGGTTGCACAACCTTTAGCCAAAATAACTGCGATCAACCGCTTCCGGTAACCATCAATGAGTTTCTTACAATGCTCTGCTGGAATTTTAGACCATTCTTCTTTGGCAAACTGCTCCAGGGTCCCTGATATTTGAAGGGTGCCTTCTCCAAACTGCCATTTTTAGATCTCTCCACAGGTGTTCTATGGGATTCAGGTCTGGACTCATTGCTGGCCACCTTAGAAGTCTCCAGTGCTTTCTCTCAAACCATTTTTTAGTGCTTTTTGAAGTGTGTTTTGGGTCATTGTCCTGCTGGAAGACCCATGACCTCTGAGGGAGACCCAGCTTTCTCACACTGGGCCCTACATTATGCTGCAAAATTTGTTGGTAGTCTTCAGACTTTATAATGCCATGCACACGGTCAAGCAGTCCAGTGCCAGAGGCAGCAAAGCAACCCCAAAACATCAGGGAACCTCCGCCATGTTTGACTGTAGGGACCGTGTTCTTTTCTTTGAATGCCTCTTTTTTTCTCATGTAAACTCTATGTTGATGCCTTTGCTCAAAAAGCTTTTGTCTCATCTGACCACAGAACATTCTTCCAAAACGTTTTAGGCTTTCTCAGGTAAGTTTTGGCAAACTCCAGCCTGGCTTTTTTATGTCTCAGAGTAAGAAGTGGGGTCTTCCTGGGTCTCCTACCTTACAGTCCCTTTTCATTCAGATGCCGACGGATAGTACGAGTTGACACTGTTGTACCCTCGGACTGAAGGGCAGCTTGAACTTGTTTGGATGTTAGTTGAGGTTCTTTATCCACCATCCGCACAATCTTGCATTGAAATCTCTTGTCAATTTTTCTTTTCCGTCCACATCTAGGAAGGTTAGCCACAGTGCCATGGGCTTTAAACTTCTTGATGACACTGCGCACGGTAGACACAGGAACATTCAGGTCTTTGGAGATGGACTTGTAGCCTTGAGATCGCTCATGCTTCCTCACAATTTGGTTTCTCAAGTCCTCAGACAGTCCTTTGGTCTTCTTTCTTTTCTCCATGCTCAATGTGGTACACACAAGGACACAGGACAGAGGTTGAGTCAACTTTAATCCATGTCAACTGGCTGCAAGTGTGATTTAGTTATTGCCAACACCTGTTAGGTGCCACAGGTAAGTTACAGGTGCTGTTAATTACACAAATTAGAGAAGCATCACATGATTTTTCTAACAGTGTCAATACTTTTATCCACGCCCTGTTTATGTTTGGCGTGGAATTAGATCCAATTTGGCTTTAGGAGATTCTTTTTGTGTTTTTTCATTGAAGACAAATTAAATGAAGATAATAATAGCAAAGAATTTGTGATTGCAATCATTTTCAGGAAGAAACTGAGTATTATCTGACAGAATTGCAGGGGTGTCAATACTTTTGGCCACAACTGTATTTCAGTTAAAAATCTCATTCTTACAGGATCCAGTTTTTTGCCCATTCACTTCAATGATGTTAGGTAGAATCCTGCTGCTTCACGTTTTTTCCTGACATCATTCTTCCTGATTTGAAAAAAACGCAAGTGTAAAAGGGCCCTATACATTATGGATTTTGCTGCATCTTTTTGACATAGGAAGCTGATTCGGTGCAAAGAAATCTGCCACTCTTTGTCAGCCCATCACCCCCGGGAACTGAGCTCGTCACCAGGGCCCACAGGCAGCACACACAGTATACAGGGAGCAGCGCCCACAGGGGGCACACACGGTATACAGGGAGCAGAGCCCACAAGGGGCGCACACAGTATACAGGGAGCAGAGCCCACAAGGGGCACACACAGTATACAGGGAGCAGAGCCCACAAGGGGCACACACGGTATACAGGGAACAGTGTCCACAGGCAGCACACACTGTATACAGAGAGTAGCGCCCACAGGTAGCACACACGGTGTACATGGAGTAGCGCCCACAGGGGGCACACATGGTATACAGGGAGCAGTGCCCACAGGGAGTATACAGGGAGCAGAGCCCACACACGGTATACAGGGAGCAGCACCCACCAGGGGCACACACAATATACAGGGAGCAGCGCCCACCGGGGGCACACACAATATACAGGGAGCAGCGCCCACAGGGGGCACACACAATATACAGGGAGCAGAGCCCACAGGGGGCACACGGTATATAGGGAGCAGTGCCCACAGGGGGCACACACCGTATACAGGGAGCAGCACCTACAGGCGGCACACACAGTATACAGGGAGCAGCGCCCACAGGGGGCACACACAGTATACAGGGAGCAGCGCCCACAGGGGGTATATAGGGAGCAGTGCCCACAGGGGGCACACACCGTATACAGGGAGCAGCACCTACAGGCGGCACACACAATATACAGGGAGCAGCGCCCACAGGGGCACACACAATATACGGGGAGCAGCGCCCACAGGGGCACACACAGTATACGGGGAGGAGCGCCCACAGGGGCACACACAATATACAGGGAGCAGCGCACACAGGGGGCACACACAGTATACAGGGAGCAGCGCCCACAGGGGCACACACAATATACAGGGAGCAGTGCCCACAGGGGGCACACACAATATACGGGGAGGAGCGCCCACAGGGGGCACACACAATATACAGGGAGCAGCGCCCACAGGGGGCACACACAATATACAGGGAGCAGCGCCCACAGGGGGCACACACAGTATACAGGGAGCAGCGCCCACAGGGGGCACACACAATATACAGGGGGCAGCGCCCACAGGGGGCACACACAATATACAGGGAGCAGCGCCCACAGGGGGCACACACAGTATACAGGGAGCAGCGCCCACAGGGGGCACACACAGTATACAGGGGGCAGCGCCCACAGGGGGCACACACAGTATACAGGGGGCAGTGCCCACAGGGGGGCACACAATATACAGGGAGCAGCGCCCACAGGGGGCACACACAATATACAGGGAGCAGCGCCCACAGGGGCACACACAATATACAGGGAGCAGCGCCCACAGGGGGCACACACAATATACAGGGAGCAGCGCCCACAGGGGGCACACAGTATACAGGGAGCAGCGCCCACAGGGGCACACACGGTATACAGGGAGCAGCGCCCACAGGGGGCACACACAATATACAGGGGGCAGTGCCCACAGGGGGGCACACAATATACAGGGAGCAGCGCCCACAGGGGGCACACAGTATACAGGGAGCAGCGCCCACAGGGGCACACACGGTATACAGGGAGCAGCGCCCACAGGGGGCACACACAATATACAGGGGGCAGTGCCCACAGGGGGGCACACAATATACAGGGAGCAGCGCCCACAGGGGGCACACACAATATACAGGGAGCAGCGCCCACAGGGGGCACACACAATATACAGGGAGCAGCGCCCACAGGGGGCACACAGTATACAGGGAGCAGCGCCCACAGGGGCACACACGGTATACAGGGAGCAGCGCCCACAGGGGGCACACACAATATACAGGGGGCAGTGCCCACAGGGGGGCACACAATATACAGGGAGCAGCGCCCACAGGGGGCACACACAATATACAGGGAGCAGCGCCCACAGGGGGCACACACAATATACAGGGAGCAGAGCCCACAGGGGGCACACGGTATATAGGGAGCAGTGCCCACAGGGGGCACACACCGTATACAGGGAGCAGCACCTACAGGCGGCACACACAGTATACAGGGAGCAGCGCCCACAGGGGGCACACACAGTATACAGGGAGCAGCGCCCACAGGGGGTATATAGGGAGCAGTGCCCACAGGGGGCACACACCGTATACAGGGAGCAGCACCTACAGGCGGCACACACAATATACAGGGAGCAGCGCCCACAGGGGCACACACAATATACGGGGAGCAGCGCCCACAGGGGCACACACAGTATACGGGGAGGAGCGCCCACAGGGGGCACACACAATATACAGGGAGCAGCGCACACAGGGGGCACACACAGTATACAGGGAGCAGCGCCCACAGGGGCACACACAATATACAGGGAGCAGTGCCCACAGGGGGCACACACAATATACGGGGAGGAGCGCCCACAGGGGGCACACACAATATACAGGGAGCAGCGCCCACAGGGGGCACACACAATATACAGGGAGCAGCGCCCACAGGGGGCACACACAGTATACAGGGAGCAGCGCCCACAGGGGGCACACACAATATACAGGGGGCAGCGCCCACAGGGGGCACACACAATATACAGGGAGCAGCGCCCACAGGGGGCACACACAGTATACAGGGAGCAGCGCCCACAGGGGGCACACACAGTATACAGGGGGCAGCGCCCACAGGGGGCACACACAATATACAGGGGGCAGTGCCCACAGGGGGCACACAATATACAGGGAGCAGCGCCCACAGGGGGCACACACAATATACAGGGAGCAGCGCCACAGGGGGCACACACAATATACAGGGAGCAGCGCCCACAGGGGGCACACACAATATACAGGGAGCAGCGCCCACAGGGGGCACACAGTATACAGGGGCAGCGCCCACAGGGGCACACACGGTATACAGGGAGCAGCGCCCACAGGGGGCACACACAATATACAGGGGGCAGTGCCCACACAATATACAGGGAGCAGCACTGTGAGAAGAAGCGGCCAGGGCAGAGGAGGGACCGACAATGGCTGCTGCTGTGTGGCCATCAGACACAATGGCGGCCGCAGGTGTACACAGCACGGTGTATGAGCTGAGAGCGGCGGCTGGGCTGTCACCTCTCATCACACAGCGGCGCCCCGCCCTCCCAGACTGCCCTGTGTCTGCTCACATAATACAACACAGGACTGGCGGCTTTGTCCGTGTAAATAAAGTTATTTTGTGTCTGGCTGGAGAGCCGTATTGCGCATGTGCCGCACAGCCGCCTGTCCCCGCTCCTCTCACTGCCGCCGCTGTTCCCGGAGTCTCCGCTGTTCAGATCGAGTGCGGACAGAAGTCAGAGACTGGCGGCCACGGAGAACAGCTCCCCGTCCACCTCCCCCCCGCACCGGAATCCCGGAGGGCAGCGGCCCCCGTGCAGGAACATCCTGACTAGTGCCCGGAGCGAGAACGCGCGGCTGCGCGCCCCGGGAGAGCTGGTGAGTGGCCACAGGGGGCGACAACACCCCTCATACACTCACCCCCCCCCTCATACACTGACACCCAACCCCCCCATCATAGAGTGACACCCAACCCCCCCATCATAGAGTGACACCCAACCCCCCCCCATCATAGAGTGCACACCCAACCCCCCCCATCATAGACTGACACCCACCCCACCCCCCCCCCATCAATAGACTGACCAACCCCCCATGATGCACCCACCCCCCATCATAGACTGACACCCAACCCCCCACAATCATAGACTGACACCCAACCCCCCCCATATCCATAGACTGACACCCAACCCCCCCATCATAGACTGACACCCAACCCCCCCTCATACATAGACTGACACCCAACCCCCCCCACCCCCCCCCTCATAGACTGACACCCAACCCCCCATCATAGACTGACACCCCCCCAACCCCCCCCCCCGTCATATGACCATATGAACCACCCACACACCCAACCCCCCCCCCGTCATAGACTGACCCCCCCCCTCTAGACTGACCCAACCCCCCCATCATAGACTGACATCCAACCCACCCCCCCGTCATCATACACTGACACCCAACCCCCCCCCGTCTCATACACTGACACCCAACCCCCCCGTCATACACTGACACGCATTCCCCCCCCCCCCCCACTCCCCCGTCATACGCTGACACGCATTCTCCCCCCCCCCGCTCCTCCATCACCATACACTCACACATGTACATCCTTACAGACAAGTTCCTGTACTGTTTTGCTGTCGGTCAATCGAGGAAAGGATGAGATTTTGCTAATCTTAATTTGCATATTTTTGGAAAAAATGTTTAGAAAATTGTCATTGTGTGAATGTGGGTGCAGAGACTTCACTATTTACAGCGGCTGCAGGCTTTACATGTAGTGAGATCCACAATGGATTCCCCACCCTTCCTCCACTAAATTACAGGTCCTTTGACCCTACTGTACAGAACCCCCAACACTGGGCTCAAGTTACACCCTGCAGACACTTTATGTATAGGTATACACACTGGCATGTTTAATGTATAGCTGGAGGGATTGTCCTATGTGTGTATACATCACTATAGGAAAGGAGGGGGTTGTGTATATATAAATGTGTGTGTACACATACCTCACTGTGGAGGGGGCTGTGTATATATAAATGTGTATATACATTACTATGGAGGGGCATGTGTATATGTAAACATGCCTACATGTATTTATATATAGCTGTATGGGATGGGCCTTCCACCCAGTTATTACCTCCATACTGTGCCTGCTGAGTGTAGGGAGCGCCCTCCTAATCACTGGTTAGTCTTCGGCTTTGTATTTTTGGTTTTTATCCTTCTTTTCATTATACAGAGATGATGCAATTAATGTGCAAGATATTCTGTTGCTTTACTTAGTTTCTTGCCAGGAGGCCAAGTTGTTCCAATAAATATTAGACTATGTTCACACACTGTGCTTTACCGTGCTTTTATGATGATCTCAACCTGTGTTTTTGATTCCCTGTAAAACCTATATGCTTCAGGTAAAAGCTGTGAACAACACATTGATTTAATTTCTTTGCAGAAACTGAAACCTGCACATGTTTTGCTGCGTTTTGAAAACTGATCATGTCTATTGTTTTCTGCATTTTTGCAATGTTGTTCGAGCAAAAACAGAAAAAATGCACAAAAAAACGCAGGTTTTCTCCTGCCAAGAAATCTAGACTGGATTTACTACAAACCCCTTCACACGTAGCGTAATGGCCGCATATTCCTGCTTTTACGCTGCACTTTTGAGTGCTCACATAAAAGCAGTGCAATACAGCGCAATACACCTTTCAGCAAATGCCATGGCTTTTGCTGAAAGTCGCGCAAACGCAGCGTTTTGCCGCATATTTTTGTGCGCACGCTTTCACTGCAAAAGCGAGCGTAAAAAAGAATTGTCGTGCCAATTCTTTGCGCTTTTTTTTCGGTGCGCTTTCCCCATAGGCTACATGTTAACATAGCCTCGGGGAAAAAGCGCGGCTTCGGCATGCTGTGGCGTTTTTATGCATGCAAAAAAAGCAGCACTGCCAAATACGCAGCAAAATATGCCGCATGTGAACGTAGCCTAAAGCTCCCGTTACGCATAGCGATGTTCTAGCGATCCCACCAACAATACAACCTAACTGGGATCGCTGGAACATCGCTATGTGATCGCTGGTGAGATGCCAGATGGGCAAACTTACCAGCGGGTGCGCTGACACCCGACGATCATTGGGATCTGTCAGGTTCTCAGCCGCAGAATGGGAATCGCTGGTCATTGCGCCTTTCACACACCACGATGCAGCATGCCCATTGGGAGATCGCCGATTGACAAATGGTCCAGGTCATTCGTTAACGATCACCGATCTCACAGCGGGGGGCCGCTCGCTGATGTGTGTTAAGGCCCTGTCTCACATAACAACCGCTCCAGCGATCCGACAGCGATAGCGACCTGCTGGGATCGCTGGAGCGTCGTTACCTGGTCGCTGGGGAGCTGTCAAACAGGCAAATCTCCCCAGCGAACAGGGCCCTGGGAGCCACCTCCCACATCGCTGAAGGCGATGTCAATGTCCTCCCTGCTTAGCGCTGCCTTATAGGCAGCGCTAAGCAGGGAGAACGCTGGTAACAGAGCGCGCTGCCTGGATACCCGCTGTTTATCATAGTTGCCAGCGTCCTCCCTGCTTACAGGCTGCACTAAGCAGGGAGGATGCTGGTAACCATGGTAAACATCGGGTATCTAGATAGAGCGCGCTGCCTAGATACCCGGTGTTTACCATGGTTACCAGCCAGTGAGGTCACTGATCGCTGGTTTCTCGCTGTCACACGCAGCGATGCGTGCTGACCACGGGAAACCAACAATCAAAAAATTACCCACAGCACTTTGCAGCAATCAGCGACCGCCCAGCAGGAGCCTGATCACTGCTAAGTGTCACACAGAACGAGATAGTTGGAGAGATCGTTGTAACGTCAAAGTTACAACGATCTCTAACGATATCGTTATGTGTGACTGGGCCTTTACACACAGCGATATCGCTGGCAAGGTCGCTGCTACGTCACAAAACCTGTGACTTTGCAGCAATATCGCTACGTGTAACGGGGCCTTAAGATTTTGCTGTAGCAGAAACGCAGCGTGTGAACATAGCCTTAGGGTGCATTCACACTGGCCAATAATTTTGGAAGGAGTGTTTGCGACTGCTTAATTACTGATAATTGTGCAGTGTACACAGGCTGCTGATCACCAGACAGATGAGCACAATGTTTGTTTGTCGGGTGAAAAGATTTTTAAGCTTGCTTGAAAATAATCCTTCTCGGCAGCACATCATCCTTTTTCAGGACCGTGGCTAGCTCCCTGCGAGCTGCGGTCCTGATTCATCAGCAGCTGCGTCCGGCTGCCCTCCGGTTCTGTGTACAGGTTCATCCCTGACAGCCCCGGATCGGATCTTGCTACGGTGTGAAGCCAGCCTTACATGTGGTTGTTTAAAGCAGAGGTCCCCAACTCCAGTCCCACCAACAAAGCATTTTTCAGGATTTCCTTAACATTTGACAGTTGGAATCATCATCTATGCAGGAGTTTGAATTACCAACTGTCAAATGCTAAGGAAATCCTGACAACCTGGACTTTTGGTTGGACTGGAGTGGGGACCTCTGCTTTAAAGGGACTGTGTTGGCCCCGAATGACTGTTTAAACCAAGTACAGGAGCTCAGTACATCATGGCGGGGCCAGACCTTCCCACCTGCTTGCTGACCATATCTCCTCCATTTGACTCTATGAAGGCAGAGCTGTCAATCAAAAAAGAGGAGGGTGGAGATGGAGGGAAAAACAAGCAGGTGGGAAGCTGCTCTTACCATAAATGTTTGGCTTCGCCATGATGCACTGAGCACCTGTACTTGTATTGAACAATCATTTTGTGTTGACAGTCGTAAAGCAGCAGGTCTGAGGGTGTAAAGTATATTGTAGAGCAGTGGTATGCAACCTGTTGCTCTTCAACTGTGGAGAAACAGTCTGCCACAGCATGCTGGGGGTTGTAGTGTTCTGACAGTAGAAGAGCAGCAGGGTGCAGACCAATCTAATAAATCTCAGTGTTGCACTGATAATCTGGGGATACTGTCGAAAAATTTAATTTAGATAACTTGCACAGTTGTAGAAATGGGGATAAGTTATTCCTTTCTTCATATTTTTGTATTTCCTTTTTCACAATGAATTTAAAAGAGCAACAGCAGAGAAATGGTCATAATTTCCCCCCTTTTAAAATAACTTGCACAGCAAGGAAGTCTTCACATTGGCATTTTCTGGCAATATTCTATGGAGAAGCCCCCAAAAAGCAATACTTTTAGGCTACTTTCACACGCAGAATTTTTGCTGCGTTTTGTGAGGATCCGTTTTTGGTGCAAAACTGCACCAGGAACGGATCGTCATAGAACGCAGCATTCTGAGTGTGAACGCCGCTGCGCTTTTCTTCCGACGGTGATCTCTCCTCCTGAAGGCCGCAGTGATCGCTGTCTCTAGGACCCCGCAGCACCATGTGACCGGATGTCGTCACCCGATTACACGGTGCTGTCTAGGGTCCTGCGCAGGTCATATGGCCTCTGTATGAAGGCAGATCTCCGGGGGAGCACGGCTAGGTGAGTAAAAAGGGAAGGCGAAAAGCATTAAACAGTTGACATGTTCATTCCTTTTACGCATCCATTTTTCAGCCCAATAGCAGATATGTAAAAAGTGCTACATGTGAATGGAAAACAGTGAAATGCATTGACTTGGCTGGGACAGCTGACGTCAATGTGTTTCACTGCATTTATGCAGCCGCAAAATAGCTGTGCGTAAATGCTGAAATACGTGTGTGTGAACCCAGCCTTAGTCTTGCTTTAATTATCCCACACAGCTACTTATGTCAATGAGCTGCTTCTGTGATTTCGTGTTCTTTTTTATGAAATGTCTTAGGCCGGTTTCACATTGCGGGATGGTTCCGATCCGAGGCTGTCCATGTAAAGCGGACAGCCCCGGACCGGATTTTGGCCCCATAGTACACTATGGGGCGGATAGAAGCCAGATGGCAGCTCTCTGCCATCCATTACCTGTCACTACCTGTCCTGCACCTTGCTAGCTGATACCCAACCATCCCTGTCTGAGCTAAACATGCCCTATAAAGTTTAAGAAAAATGATTTATGACTTACAAGCATTCTCCATCCAGAGACTGGAAAGGTGGGCTCCAGGGCTCCATTCTCCCCTCCTCGCTGGCTTTCCGCACGCTCCGCTGGGCTTCATCAGTCGTTCTGTTGTTCCACTTCTTTTTGAAATTCCCGCCTCTGGATATGACGTGTACGGCTCGGCTACAATATGCGCACTGCGCATGCACCGGTGCTGGGCTGAACACATGATCAGCACTTACAATGCACGTGCAGATAAGATGTTCCGGCCGGCTCATGATAGCAGCAGAGGAGGTGGGAATTTCAAAAAGAGTTGGAACTACAGAACAACTGATGACGCCCAGCAGGGCATGCTGAAAGCCAGCGAGGAGGGGAGAATGGAGCCCTGGAGCCCGCCTTTCCAGTCTCCGGATGGAGAATGCTTGTAAGTTATAAATTATTTTTCTTAAACTTTATAGGGCACGTTTAGCTCAGACAGGGATGGTTGGGTATCAGCTAGCAAGGTGCAGGGACAGGTAGTGTGATAGGTTGGGGGGTAGAATGAGCTAACATGTTCCCTTTAAGGAACACTGGTCTAATGTAGTGCATAAAGAGCTAATTGATAACCCACTTTGATCTTTATCTATGTTCACTCTATATCCAGAGAATTTTCTCTTCGGAGAGAACTTAAGAATTTTTTGTATTGAAACAGTTGTTTTTTTCTTCCAACAGCAAACTACGCTCCAGGAACGATGGCAGATGCAGTTCACTACATCCACCTTCAGAACTTCAGCAAGTCTCTCTTAGAGACTCTGAATGCCCAGCGTCTTGGGGTCATTTCTGTGATGTCACCGTGCACATCCACGATGCCACCCTGCGTGCCCATCGCTGTGTGCTTGCTGCTGGGAGCCCCTTCTTCCATGACAAGCTTCTCCTGGGTTACTCCGAGATCGAGGTTCCACCAGTGGTTCCCACCCAGGTGGTTCAGCAGCTGGTGGAGTTTATGTACAGTGGGTCGCTGGTCGTTGCCCAGTCTGAAGCCCTGCAGATTTTGACAGCTGCCAGTATTTTACAGATTAAGACGGTAATTGATGAGTGCACACAGATTATATCTCAGAGCAGAGCAAACAAACCGGTGTCTATTGCTGGAGCGATGGCATCTTGTGGACCACAAAGCAGATCATCTTCCATCAATAAAATACAAGAGCAGCCCATCAAGGAGGCTGACTGCCCGTCAGCCATTGGCATCAGAGACTCTACTTGTTCTTTACCGTCTTCCTTGAGGTCTAATGAGTTAGAGATGATCTCACAAATGGGAGCTGTCAGCGAAACACCAAAACTACTGTGCGCTTCCGAAGTGCGGTACAAATTGAGAGACATGTTGTCATCACAGCAACGACAGCTTTCTGAGGTGAGGGAGATGGCGACGGAGGTCGAGCATGTGTCTGATGGCGAGAGCATGTCCACTGCTTACTTACCGCAAGCTGAAGCTCCACAGAGCTGCCACAGCCGTAAGCAGCGCCAGCCCGTGCGTCTCCAGCTCTCTGATTCCGTCCCAGTCATCATAAAAGATGAGGATGAAGACGAGGAGGAGATCGAAGAGAACAACAGCAAAGACGAGACTGAAGATGACAAAGCAGGTATTGTGTTTACGGAATGCAGCGGAGGTTTCACCAGCTGCGGAGAAAACGATAAAAGCAGAAGCCCTGATGATAAAGTGCGAAACGCCAGCAGTGGAAGGAAAGACTCCACAGGGCAGATGGAGTTCTCTACTGAGGGACAGGATTTCTTCTCTAACCAGGATGTGTTTTCAGAATCCTTTATACCGCCATGGCAGAATGAGGAGAACCTGTCGGAAGGAGCCAGGGAGAACTCAATAGACAACACTGAGAAGTTTCGTTCTGACTGTAGTTTGGATGGCTCTACCTTGAGAAATTTGGCTGTGGTTGCTAGTTCTGACTTCAAACCAAATCCACCCTTTAATGCAAGAGTTGCTGAATCTAGAGGACTGCCATTCGTGGCTTCTGTCCTTCCAAGAGACATTAAGAACTCTGTCTCAGCTGCTGTGGCGACCAGTTCATCAGGCATCTTCCAGTTCCACCTGACTCATCCTAACCAAAATCCGGCTGCAGTCACGCAGAGCTTTTTCAGTGTCCAGCAAGATGGTGGAAATAATGTGGTACAAATGAACTCTAATATGGTCCCAGGAAACCTGCAAAATGACCAGACACAGCGGCCTGGACCTTCCCGTAACCCGGAGCCTTCCTATGTGTGCAGTCACTGCCAGAAAACCTTTAGTTCTCGGAAAAATTATACCAAACACATGTTCATCCATTCTGGTAAGGATTTCATAGTATAAAAGACCAATTTTGATAGGACTGTACTCTTCATATTCCTGGTCACAAAGGATTATTATAGCACACTTACTTTGGTAAATTGAGGGCAATGTTCTAGTTATTAGTGGACTGTATTATAGCCGTTATTTATTCTTCTTAAGGGGTATTTCTAGTCTAAAATGACAAATCTGTGTGTCCCTTTGTGACTTCAGACTGTGAATTTTCACATCTCTTGCATTGTGCGCTGCGAGGATTCTGTGGTGTCAGATCCGGGAACAGCGATCACATGACAAAGTACAGGCATGCAGTCTCCCGGTGAGAATCTGATTATGGGGGCATGAACTTGCTCAGTACACTTGCATTCTGCCCATCTAGTCGTATTCTGGTCAGGAGTATACGTAACACATACTTGCAGCCACATAAACGCCGTTCCCGACTCGGACTCCGGAGAATCCTCACATTGCACAGTACATGCTATGTGAAAATTCACAAGTCTGTAGTCACATAGTGACACACAAAGTGACTGCAGACTTGTCAGTTGAGACTGGCCCACCGCTTTAAGGGACATTATTATAGCAGTTATATTTATATACATTGCAGCATTTCAGAAGTTATTTCTATATTTAAAGGTAACATGACAGCTGATGCATGCTGCCCATTCCATGGGCAGCATACAACAGGCGCTGGCTGTACGATTTTAGCTGTGTATGTTTGACTCTGAATTGCTCCAGTGTTTGAAAGAAAAACATACCTTAAAAGTTGCCAGGGACCAAACTGTGCTGGAGACTATTCGAACCTGCGGGTTCATGGCGCCTTTTCTCTGCCTACTACCCTGGAGTGACAGGTCTCTCCCCAAACGCGCACGTCGGCAGTAAAACGGGCAGCATGTGTCAGCTGTCCGGCTCACTTTTAGGAGCAGTATTATGGTTACTATAGCCTTGTACGTAGGGGTCAGTATTTTAGTAAGTTCACTTTTGAACATCGGGGTCTCTGTGATATTCTTGTACGTTACTATTTATAGGGTCATTCCATGTCAGATGAACCAATGATTTTCACCTCTCTATTTTTAATTCTTTTGAGATTTTGTTATTTGATAATAGTGTGTCAGAGAATGCAAAATGTTAAGAGAAAAAAGTTTAGAAATTATTTTTTTTTTTTTGTAACTGATTTTCAAAGTTTGGCAAAAGTGTGAATTTTGGTGTTGCCTGCCTTTACATTTCTCCTCATAACTCAGGCTAGAAATAAGATAGAGAAACAAAATAAACCTCTTCTACTCAGAACTGTACAGGCTTTCACTTGATATGTCACAAGAGGATCTTTGTTAATATGTTACCTATGCAAACGCAAAATTTTAAAACGCTTTTCTGAAAAAATGTTTAATTTAAAATTTTCCAAAAATGCAGATATGCTTTTAGCCACGTCTGTATTAAAATTCCAAGTTGGGATCGCGATGGGATCATATTTATAAATATATAACTATTCTAGCATTAATTCAAAAATCTTGAATTCATATCTTTTCAGCCTGTGGACTAAAAGTGTGGGGTCTATATTAACCAAATAATCCATGATTTTTAGTTATTACGGTATTATTTTATTATGTTACAGCTTAGGCTGCCTTCACATTTGCGTTTGGAGCGCACCGAACGCAGCCAAACGCTTGCACACATGCGTTCCTATGTTTAACAAGGGAACGCATGTGCCTGCGTTTGGTTGCATATGCGCTCGGATGCGCACAATTTGTGCGCACTCCGAACGCAGCATGTTGCATTTTTTATGCGGTTGCGGGCGCTTGTTTTATCTGCAAGTGCTTGCAAGCGCACAAACCATGCAATGAAGTCAATGGATCCGCAGTGTCCTCCGCATGACGGCACAGGAGAACGCTGCGGATCTCATTGAAATCTCTCCCGGTGGCCGCCGGTGATCAGCGGCAGCCACCGGGAGATCACGTGTAATGGGGCCTTGAGTGGCTTGAACTGGATTTGTTGGAGAATTAGGAGCCAGTGGAGGGATTTGCAGAGGGAAGAAACGGGGGAGTAGTGTGGAGAGAGGTGGATTAGTCGGGCAGCAAAGTTAAGGACAGACTGTAGAGGAGGATGTTGCAGTAGTGATGGCGGAGAAGATAAGGGCATGTACAAGTATTTTAGTAGATTAAGGAATGGACGGATTTTGGAAATATTTTAGAGCTGGAGGCGACAGGAGGTGGCGAAAGTTTGTATGTGTGGTTTGAAGGAGAGTGTAGAGTCGAGAATTACTCCGAGGCAGTGGATGTGAGTTGCAGGCAAGAATGTGATGCCATTAACTGTGATATATCAAGTAGAGAAGGTACGTGAAATGGAGAAAAGATGAGTTCAGATTTGTCCACATTGAGCTTTTGTAATCGAGAATAGAAGGATATGACACTTCGGCATTCTGGACAGCAGAGAGGTGAGGTTTTGGCTAGAGAGGTAGACCTGAGACCCATCAGCATATAGGTGGTACTTGAAGCCATGGGACCTTGAGTTGATAATATCTGGGCGTCTGTAGCATTTGCTGCACGTTTGGGTCTGGTCTGCCTTTATCTGCATTTGCCCTTCCAGCACCATGGAGCTGTTCAGAATTGTTTCAGATACGTGTTGCATTAATGAGGTTGTGCTTTTAATGTATTTAGGAGACCGTAAGGCACAATGTATAGAAAGAAAGCGTAGAGTAGGACGGCCCTATTGAGATTGCCATGAGGTGGAATTGATCTCATTTTTAAAGTACAGTTAGAAATTAATATATGCATATGCACTTTTTGCACTGCATGCTGACCATGGGCAGCGCTGGCTACTTGGCTTTTTTATTCAGTATTATAGTAGTTTTATTCCTGTATCTAGGGGCAGTATTATAATAGTTCTTTTCTTGTACATAGGGGTGCATTTTTAGAGTACTTAGGCTACTTTCACACTACGATTTTTGTAAAATCTGATGCTGTCCGATATAAATCGGACAGCATCGAATTCTTCTGCTGCCTGGAATCTGATGCCAAATAGGCATCCGATTCCGACATTTTATCTGATGCCCCCCTCCTGTCACCTTGCTCCCTGAGCTGTCACTGTCTCTCCCCCGGTACTCCCGCTTCTCCCCGCTACTGCCCGGTCCTCTCCTCTTCTCCCCTGTGTCTCCTCTCTGCACCCCCTCCTCCCCTCTTGTCCCCCGGTCCTCCAATGTGCTCCCCCTCCTCCCCTCTTCTCCCCCGGTCCTCCAATCTTTTCTCACCTGTCCACGACTCCTGCATGGTCCCGCGTGTCTCCCGATGTCTTGCTGTTCTGTGCTGACAGGACCTCTCGTGACATCACACTCACATGACTGTCGGTTACTGGTTACTGGCGGTCATGTGATTGTGACATCATGGCAGGTTCTGTTAGCAGAGAACAGCAAGACACCAGGAGACACGGGAGACGCTGGGGGCCTCGTGGACAGGTGAGCATAGATTTTTTTTTTTTTTTTAACCCCATCGTTTACTGTTAGGAGCTATTTTAGTGTACTGAGCATGCTCGGTACACTAAAATCGGGTCCGAGGAGACATCAGATGTTTCCTCGGACCCTGCTCCATAGGGCCCCATGTTAATTTGATCGGACCGAATCGGATGTGCACTAAATGCCATCCGATTTGGTCCGATCCGATTCTGTCCGATTTTATTTTCGGTGCAAAAATCAGAGCATGCTCCGATTTTTGCACCGATAAAAACATCGGACAGAATCGGATCGGACCAAATCGGATGGCATTTAGTGCACATCCGACTCGACCCGATGCCCATAGGGCTGCATGGGGGCCAAAATCGGTTCAATGCTGTCAGATTTTTATCGGACAGCATCGGATTTGCAAAATCCGTAGTGTGAAACCTGCCTTAGTGTTGTACATGGGAAGCAGTATTACAGCGGGCAGATTTTTGTATGCAGGGGGTGCTAATGCAGTTGGTAGTTCGTGTAGATATGTGAATCTGTTCCCACAATTTAGAGAAAATATAACTTTATTACAAAAATATTTAGAAATACATGCTCTGTGACTTGTAAATATTTTCTGCTGCATTAATATGAAGTCTGATTGTCAATCATTAATAGGCCCCGGTGTGAGCTGTGTACATGGATCCACTTCACAGTAATTGTGACTACTTTCAGGTCTGCAGCCGTGGTATACAGGCACTTGCCTGGCAGGGTATAGTGTGGCGTGGGTTAAGTGTGTTCTCTTGGCAGCTGTCTTGTATCTGTGATTGGCTTCTCTATGTTTATCTTTAAGGATCTTTGTTTTTTTTTTTAGACTTTCTTATTTAGGACGTAGCCAAAATGCCAGTTTAGAAGTTTAGAACTAAAATAGCAGCCGGGGTCATCGTATATAGCTTGAGTGTGAAGGGTTTGATCAGTGTCTCCTACTGCTGTTCTATAGATGGTGTATTCCATACTCTCTAAACATGCTGCTGAAATTGGTAATCCTCCAAGTCCCTGGTTTTTGTAAAGTTCATGTTTAGATTGATGTAAATAAGTAGCCTGCAGCTGTTGATTGTGGCAGGGTTTTTTTTTTTAGAGGCTTTGTGTTCTGTTACGATTTATAAAGGTTCTAATGAAAAAAAGATAGAGATCCAGCGCTGTATTGAGCACTATAGATCCAGAGACCTAGCTAGCAGGGGCGCAGGGTGGAGCTGTTGTCTGTGGCCTAAAGGTACCGTTACATGATAAGATATCGTGAACGGTATCGCTCAAACGTCACTGGATTGGAGGCGTTGGAACGACATCGTTAGGACGTCGTTGCATGTAACACTGAGTTACGACTACGATAAATCGTTGGATCAGTGATCACAGATTTGAGAACATGTTCTCAAATCAGACGATCATCGTTCAGACAACCTGCAGCCATCGTTGGTGTGAACACCAAGATAACGATGCCGTTCACGAAATTCGCCCATTCACATCTGTAACAAGTGTTGTTTGCTGGGTTGTGTGAACGATACCTGCTCGCTGGATCGCTGGTGCATTCGTCCACGATATCTACAACGTGTGACAGCTCACTGCTATGTCTAAACGATGGTCTCGATGACCACGCGCCCGAGACGTTAGTGAGATTGTTACGACATTGAAGCGTGTAACAGTACCCTAACAGAGAGCCGAACTAGCATATCAAGTGAGCTAGTGGACATTTTGAGCTCGACTTCTTCATAGGAGAGCAAAGGAGTTCATTTTCTTCCTCAGCAAGTGGAGCACTCTGTGCTTATTTATCAGGCTCCTCACTTCATTACTATAGATGTGGTTGAAATAACAAAGAGTTAGTATAGAGCTGATTCACACTGCAGTTTTTCACTGATCAGTGTCCATGCAGTTTGTGTGCCAAACCCAGAGAGGAGTAGCAGAGGGTATATAGCAGAGAAAAACTATTTCGAAAGATTGACAGCTGTCTCATTTTGGAGACACTCCTGGTTTGACACAAACGGATGGACACTGATCATGAAAAAAACTGCAGTGTGAAGCCAGCCTAAGGCTGCTTTCACACTGCGTAGTTTCTGGGATCCGTGGCTGTCCATTGTAAAACAGACAGCCACGGATCCGATTTGGCCCCATGTATCCCATGGGCCACGGATAGAATCGGAATTTGCTTAATTGCCATCTGAATTTGTCAGATCCGATTTGTGGCCCGATTTTTGCTGTACTCAAAATGGTCCAGGCTATTCTGGCACGACCAGCGATCTCAAGCAGGGGCCTGGTCGCTGCTAAGTGTCAAACATAGCGAGGATCGCTGTTGTGTCACCAAACTTGTGACTCGGCAGCAATCTCGCTAGCGGATCATCGCTTAGTGTGGACGGGGGCTTTAAATGCATGTTTTGGTTCCTTTATAAACCAGCATTCTGCACGATCTAAAGAACATTGGGTAATTTAAATACAAACACGACATGAAAGGTTCCCTTTAAAGTGTCGACCGGGGTGACCAACTATCGCTGCTTTGGCGATTGGTCAGCTGCAGCATTATGTGACGTCTGCCTGAGATTAAGCAGAGAGATTACAATGGACACAGGCAGTGGTATCGATAAATACCAGGAGATTGATACACTTCTTTCTCTTAACATGTGGGCTTGTTTCTAAAAGTATAAAAAGGTTAAACAACCATTTTAAGGCTGAGGCTAAAACAGTGACCCACTTACCAACAAGTCAGTTTTCACCTTCGTTATCAGTGTCACTTTGAGGTAATAACTCCCAACGCTTCAACATATCCCAGTGATTCTGAGATGTTTTGATGACTTATTTTGTTCATGTTACATGAAACTTTAGGTCGATTTGATTTGCACTCATGAAATTAAAAAAATTGGCAAAATTAGAAAAATTAGAAAAATCTTATGCCTTAAACAAATGTTCATACAACTCAATTAATTACATGGCACATGTTACTTTACATCAATATAATTTTTAAACCTTATATTTTTACTTGTCAGGATATGTAAGTTTTTTAGCCACAAATTTTTTCATTTTCATCAAACAAAATTTATAAAACCTATCTTATTAGAGCCTACTTCACATTTAAAGAGGACCTGTCCCCCAACACCCCCCCCCCCCATGGATTTAGAGTCTAAGTCAGCACTGAATGCAGCATTCAGGTGAGGGGTCCCCCATGGCTCTGTGGGGCTGCTACCCCAATGTATAGGCTTCTAAAAATTGACAGTAAAAATCCATGGAGGCAGCCCTTGTGCTTGAGGCAGCTCATCCACGTGGGCATTTCACGCCCCCTGTGCCTCTGTGCCGCCCATGTCCTCGCCGCCTCACTCATGCCATTCATGAAATCCTCGCTCTGCACGTCCTTGTGGTGTTGACGCAAGTGCAGAGCGAGGTTGAGGTGCATGCCCCGCCTTCAGCTATGATGTCCTAGCGGGACGAAGTGCCTGAGGCACAAGGGCCCGCCTCCATGGATTTTTATTGTAAGTTTTTATAAGACTATATATATCGGGGTAGCAGCCCCACAGAGTCATGGGGGACCCCTTGCCTGAATGCAGCAGACATGTTGCATTCAGTGCTGGACTTAGATTCTAATCCATGGTGGGGGGTGGCAGGTCCTCTTTAAAGTGACTTGTAGGGCCTATATCAGAAAATGCCCAAAATGACCCTAATAATAAACTCACCCCTCAATGTATTCAAAACTACATTTAAAGGGACTCGGGAGATAAAACTTTTTTAATACTGTCCCTGCTCTCCTATATGATGAAGCTGAGCTGGGCACTTCCAATTCTAGGATCTATATATCCCTTATAAATCAATAAAATCATATCTGCTCCTCAGCTCTCACCCCTCCCTAAAGGGACAGAGAAATTCAGTCATGGACAGTGCTAAGGTTTCGGGACAGGAAGCTACCAAGTTGCTATGGGAGGGGAGACAATGGCAGTGCTGAATCAATCAATGCAGTGCTCTGCCTCTCCTCCTGGCCTGATACATGACAGTACACATTATGCACCATCATATCAATGTACAGCAGAAGATCACTGCGTATATTTATATCTGGTGACGTGATTGCTATTTGAAGGGATAACGTCCCTGTTCAGACATTACATAGGATGGTATATCAGGGGCAGGTATGTAGTGTGACCTTGAAAAAGTTGAACCCTTCAGACGTTTTACAGGAATTAAAGCAATGTAGAAGTAGAAATTGAAAGAAATACTTATTTTCCATTAAAATTTTTACTTTAGTCCAAAACTTTTAATTTCACAACGGTAACAGGAGAAAATGGACCATACAATTTATTGTGCAATTTTTCCCCAGTACGACGATGCTCCACATGTTGTCAGACACTGTTTGGGCCCATGGCAGGGCTTTGGAGGGAAGGAGCAGTATTTGAATTTAGGAGGCCAATTTTTGCTAGAACAATTGCAGACACCATATTACATTTAGAGAGCCCTCTGAGGTGCCTGAACAGCAGGAAAAATACCAAGTGACTTTTTTCTTTGTAGAAACTGCACCCCTCAATGGATTTATCTATGGGCGCCATGAGCATGTTAAAGCAACTGTTAATTTGCAGAACTTTGTAAGATTGGGCTGTGAAAAATGAAAATGTAATTTTATTTTCTTCCCCCCCCCCCCCAACTCTTTGGACTCTCTCTAGTCACCTTCCATGACAGCGAACGGAGGTTGCCTCCCCGCCCTAAATAGGGGACAGGAAACACAAAGAGGTTAAATACCCCTCCCATCCTGCACTCACGAGTGTTTTTCCTGACCCCTATGGGACATGAGGTTCCTTTCGGTGCTGCCTGTGGCCGGTGACTAGGAGCACGTATGACCCACCCCAGGGCCGTGGTGTACCTGGTTCTGGGCATTGATTAACCGGCGAATGTCACGGGCAGTCTGTGCCGGACCTGTGGCCCTGGCGGTTGCTGACAAAGGGAATAAAAATGAGAGTTTGTGACGCCACCCATGGTATCCGGTAATGAAACCAGCGCAGCTGCAGGCCTCCAGGCATGATATTGAGGCAGCTAGTTGTTAACGCTCCCCAGGGCAGTAATGAAAGAATGGAGAACTCGCACATGGAGGCAGGCTCGTCAGGTGGAGCTGCAGGCTGACAATCTCTGTGGGCAGGAGTATGGCTCCTCTGGCACAGGCTAATAAACACACCACACAGACTTATACTCTGCACCAGGTTTTACTGGTGCCTTTGGCAGCAAACAGTTCTTTACACAGTCCACAGTTATTGCTGGCCGGGTAGTCACCAGGGGATTAGGACGTTTCACCGGGGACCCTCTGTGATGTGCCTGATTTTCCTCTCAACAGTCCTTACTGTGCTCTCCTCTTTCCCTCCTTGTGCTCCCGCGTACAGAGCCCACCGCCGGTCCGCACGGATCCTTACGGAGTCTAACGCCTTCTTAGCTTCCGGTGTGAAGTCAGTCACCTCTGGGCCTCCTCCTGGAGTCTATCGCTCTCTGGGCCTCCTTGACTCCTGTACGGAGACAATAGGGGAATTATGTCGGGGTTGCCGCAACCTTTAAAGAAGTGCATGCTGTCCAATTCTGTGGCTCGGGGATAAACGGCCACACCACCTCGGAGCTGGTCCTCCGGTTTGGACTGCAGCCCTCCGGCCAGAGAGTCGTACCGGCACGGATTCGGGTGCATCTCAACACCCTAGGATCCCCTTCGGTTCCCGGACCACCTCTCCTGTGGTGCCCTCCACTGCTCTTCTCGCAGGGTTCCCCTCCAACGATTTTTCTGACTGACTAACTTTCCTGCTCTCCACTGTACCACCTAAGCTCCTCCCACCGGGACCTTTTTCCTAGCAACAGATTAACTTATTGGTCCCCTGACCTAAGGTGTGTGGATGTGTGTGGTGAGGGTCCCCTATTAACATCCCAGTTCCCTGGTCACAGGGATACTACACACTCTGGTCTGGGTGCAGTACCCCTCCGTGATGTCCTGACCAGTGGGGCGCCACACTTAGACTTACTTGTGCCGGGCAGCTGAGGTCAGGGAGCTTCGGCTCTCCTTTCTGGGGTGCCATTCCCGTCTCCATGCTTAGCAACTGCATTCTGGGACCTTCCTCCCGCTCCTTCCACGCTCCCCTGGGGGAGCAAAGTGGAGTGGTACATGGTCGGGGCCTCTCTGTGCTCTCTGGCGTTCTCCTCTCTGCACGTCGATGGCCTCTGTTGCACGTGCACTGGAAGTCACATTGCAGAGGCTGCCGCGTCACTTCCGGTTTGCGTCCCCGGCGGGCATTCTCTGGTGGCCATTTTGAATGCCTGAGGCTCCTAGGCGGTCGGTTCCCTCTCCTGTACCCGGAGAAGGAGCCTTACTGGCACTGAGGCCCGGCTAATAAAAGCCAGTCTGGCTTCACGCTCAGGTAGGACCCCTCTGTGTCTGTCTGTCTGTTTAGGAAGACCAGGTGCCGTGGGCTCTCCTGCGGCCATACTACCCTGAACTCTCCTGATCCCGGTGATCTCGGAGGATTAGCAGGGTGGGCCTGGTTAGTACTTGGAGAATTCTTAGCACAGTCCTGGACAGTGACAAAGCCCCTGTGTCTGCATCCGCAGAGCCCAGCGCTTATCCCCATACCGTGAGTCGCACAATTGGGTCCCCCATTCCCTCTGGGTGTGGGATTTCTGGTGTCTTACAGGGTCCTTTCTCTCTCTCTCTGTAAGGAGACAAAGCTTCTGGCCCAGGAAGGACAAGGAAGACTTTTTTTTTTTTTTTTTTACACGAAAATGTGGTGTCTGCTCTGTCAAATTGCCTGCTTCACACAAAAACAAAACTGTGCCAACCCTGCACTGATGACATTCTTCGTGCTGAACAGCCGTTTCTAATGGACAACATCAAGTCCCTTATTAGGCAGGAGGTGCAGTCTTCCATGTGGGCTCTGTCTCATCCGCCACCCCTTAATAAAACTCCTGCAGCTAAAAAGAGGAAGATAGTCCTTGAGGACCCTACGTCTGAATCAGGCGAGGCTGTTTCTTCAAATCCTGAGACTTTGAGGAACCTAAAGCTTCTTCAGGGTCAGATAAGAAGAAATACTCTTTTCCTCGGATGATATGGAGGAACTCCTTGATATGTGCGCACTACCATGGGGGTGGAGGAGGTGGAAGCCTCTCCCTCTATCCAGGTTGAGATGTTTGGGGGCCTCAAGGCCAAGACCTTAAGGGATTTCCCATTCATAATAACATTCTGAACCTTATCATGCATGAATGGGAGTCTACCGAGAAACGCCTCAGTGTTTCATCTGAGCTGAAGCATAGGTTTCCCCTTGATGGTGAGTGCTCCAAGTGGAAACATCCCAAAGTGGACCTTCAGGTGTCAAGTTGCAAGGAAGGCTGCCCTTCCGTTTGAGTATTCCTCGCAAATGAAAGACCCTATGGACCGCAAAATTGAGGGACTCTTACTCATGCCTTCTGCAGACAAATATCGCTGCAACCTGTGTGGCCAGGTCCCTCTCTCGTTGGCTTCTCCAGTTGGAGGACCATATCTCCCAGGATACTCCTCGGGAGGAGATCCTTGATTCTCTCTCCCTTTTGCAGAAGGCAACAGGGTTTCTTGCTGACACCTCTGGGGAGTCAGTCAGGGTCGCTGCATGTGCTGTGGCTCTGCCTAACTATGCCAGGAGGGCCCTCTGGCTTAAACTTTGGAATGGGGATATCACTTCCAAGGTCCGGCTTTGTTCCATCCCTTTCTAGGGGGAACTTGTGTTCGGGCCAGCCCTCGATGATATTCTCGAGCAGGCCACGGATAAAAAGAAATCTTTGCCGGAACAAAGAACTGTGAGGAAGCGCTTTTTTTGTCCTTCCGTGAACAGGCCCCTTCCTACAGAGGCAAAGGGGAAACAGGATGGTGGAGATACCCGAAAGGAGGCAAAGGGAAGAATATCCTTGTCCCCCATCATCAGCAGCAGCCAGACAAGCAGTGACTGCGACAGGGTTGAGGGTTGGCTCCCTTTCTTCCCAGGTGGCGGGCCATCACCACCAATCTGTGGGTGCTTCACACCATCCAAGACGGGTTGAGAATAGAGTTCGAGTCCTACCCCCCAAGGTGTCTACGGGTCACCTCCCTCCCCTCCCGAAACCTTCAGAGCTCGTGGTGGCAGGGACTTCAGGCTCTCTTGGATTCTGGGGTAGTATCTCATGTTCCTCCCAAGGAAGAAGCCAGAGATCTTTATTCACGCCTCTTCATGGTAAAAAAACCCCCCATCAGGTTCCTACAGGATAATCATCCATCTAAAGCATCTGAACCGATCTGTGGTCTACCACCAGTTCAAGATGGAATCCGTTAGAACCGCCATTCCCTTGAGCGGACAGGATAGGGTTATGGGCACACTCGATCTAAGGGTTTCGTATTACCATGTCCCCATCCATTCAGCGCATTGCCAATACCTCCGGTTTGCGGTCGTGAGAGGCCAGAATATGTACCATTTTCAGCACAACGCCCTGCCCTTCGGGCTCTCCTCTGCCACCCGGTTGTTTTCCAAACTGATGTCCAAGAGTCTCCTTTTTCAGGGAACAGGGGATTTATATTGTGCCTTACCTCAACGATTTTCTGATTCTGGATCCGTCGTCGCCGCGACTGACCCAGGCTGTCTCCAACACCTTACAAGTCCTGCGCTCTCTAGGATGGCTTCCGAATTTGGAGAAATCCGACCTGAGTCCGTCTACATGGAAGTAGTTTCTCTGCGTTCTCCTAGACTCTTCCCAGCAGGCCTCCTTTTTGCCGACCGACCGTCGGCTGGAGCTTGTACAGAAACTCTCCAGGTTCAGGGATCAACATCATCCTTCCCTGAGGGAAATGAAGTCGTCTATAGGGTTCTTGACGGCCTGCATCCAGGCGGTTCCCTTGGCTGAAGCACACACCGACTGGTTTTTTTTTTTTTGGGGACAAGTCGTTGACTTCCCTCTCACGGAAGGTGCAAATAGAAGGGGCAATGCACCTAGGATTTCACTGTGTTTGAGAGCTTTTGCCGGCTGCCCGCAGTGTTTTCCTTGGCTGGTCTCCCTGAGATCAGTAAGTGCTTTGTGATGTTGCTGTCACTGAAGGTGGCTCTTCCGGGCCTATCCTGGTGGCTGACTCCGCGGAACCTCCGGAAAGGTGTCGCTTGGGACCAGTCCCCCTTGATGTCCCTCACAACTGACGCCAGCAAAAGGGTCTGGGATGCCACAGTCGCGGGTCACCACTTCCAGGGCAGGTGGTCCCCTCAGATCAGCGCCAGAAAGACATCTCTTGTCCCTGTCAGCTGTCCATTTGAGGGGGTCCGACAACATCCAGGCGGACTTCCTCAGCAGGAGGGATATTCATCCTGGGGAGTGGTGTCTCTATCAAGGTCTTCGGATCTCTGGTAGCCAGATGGGGTTGTCCCAAGGTGGACTTCTTTGCCTCTCGTCACAATGCAAGGGTGGACACCTTTTTCTCCCTGACACCATTGGGTTGCATTCTGGGAGTAGATGCATTTTCCCATCTGTGAGAGTTCACCCTTGCTTATGCGTTTCTACTCATTCCCAGGACTTAGCAGAAGGTCAGAAGAGACAACGTTCCCACGATCCTGGTGGCTTCTCTCTGGCCAGGACGAAGCTGGTATAGCGCTCTGATGAGTCTGGTCCTGGACGGGCCGGTCCTTCTGCCTCTGAGGTCAACCCCTGTGCTTCAGCAAGGGCCCATTCTTCATCCCAACCTTCAGAGGTTGAAGCTAGCGGCATGGTTGTTGAAGCCAGGATCCTGCAAGCTAAAGGATTGTCTGACTGAATGATTTCTGCTTTGCATAAGAGTAGGAAACCTGTTACGAATGCCATATATGGCAAGATCTGGAAGAGATTTATTTCATGGTGTGCTACAGATCCTCCGGATCCTTGTCATCCGCATATAGCTCGTATATTGGACTTTTTACAGCACGGCCTGTAATTGAGCCTTAAGCCTAGTATGCTGAAAGTACAGGTATAGGCTCTTTTTTTTTTTTCTTTTTTTAAATCAAATACTTTTTTATTGAACGTTTTGGTAAACACATGACAGTAACTTCAATTCAGCATGGCAAAAATACAATTATTTTAATATGAACCCCACCCCCACCCACTCCATCCCCCGGCAGCAGTACCTCCCTCCATACCCTTCACAAACAATGCAGCAAGAAATTATATGTTGTTTTCTCTTAATCTGGTTTCCTCCCAAGTCAGCAGCTCATCCTCCCACCTGCACACCTCTCAGAACGTACAGCAGATCTCACAATACAGGTATAGGCTCTTAGTTCGTTTTTTGACCAAAGCCTTGTCACTCACCCTGGATTAGGCATTTCAGCAGGCTTCGGCCACGCCTCCAGAGTCGAGGCCCTCCTTGGGACCTTAATCTCGTCCTCACTGGCATGACGACAACGCCCTTTCAGCCTTTATCTGCTTCAGGTTCTCTCCCATAAGACTGCCTTTCTGGTCACCATCACCCGTGCCAGGAGGGTGGGTGAACTACAGGCCCTCTCAATTAGGGAACCCTGTCTGAAGGTTCTGGAGGATAGTATTCTACTCCGACTCGACCCGTCTTTTTTGCCTAAGGTGGTCTCTGACTTCCATAGGTCTCAAGACATTGTCTAGCCGTCTTTTTGCTCAGCTCCTTCCAATCCCAAGGAGGAGGCCCTCCATACTCTAGACTTCCGCAGGACTGTTCTTCATTACCTCCTACAGTCTCCCGATTTCCGAGTTGACCAGAATTTGTTTGTCCAACACTTCAGCCGCAGAAAGGGGCAGAAGGCCTTTAAAGGTACAATCACCAGTTGGTGTAAGAAGGTAGTCTGCACTGCCTATCTTCAACAGGGGCACTCACTGCCTGAAAATCTCAAAGCTCACTCCACCAGATCCGTCTCTACTTTCTGGTTTGAGCGGGGTGATGCGTCTAATGAGCAGATCTGCAGGCCCGCCACATGGTCCTCGATCCATACTTTCACTCGGCATTACCAGCTGGACTTTAATGGGGAACTCAGGTTTGGCAGGAGAGTCCTGCAGGCTGTTATCCCACCCTAGGTATTATTCGTTGGTAATCCTCCGTTCTGCTGTCGTGGAAGGTGACTAGAGAAAATAGAATTAAACTTACTGGTAATTTGGTTTCTTGGAACCTTCCACAACAGCATTAATTTCCCTCCTTTATTTGTTGTTTACTTGTAATTCCTGCACTGTTGATGGTCACTACTCATGCTGGTGTATACAGTAAAATTGTACAGTTTACTGTTCTTATTAGAGTTTTATATTTTGATAGATCGGGCATTTCTGAATGCAGTGATGCCAAATATGTGTATTTTTTGAACGTTTTTTTTTTTTTTCAGTAGTGCAAAAGGGGGGGGGATTTGAACTTTTTAATTTTTTTTCATATATTTTAATTTCTTTATTTTACACTGACTCCTAGAGGGCCTCAGTGCTGCACACTGCATTAACTTCTGCTATGCAGAGAGATGCTTCCACATGTCTCTGCATAGCAGAAATAATCACTTGCTGTGTATGCTGCCCTCGCCAGACATTCACAGGAAGTGAGTACAGACAGGACCCTGGGCTGTCAAGGTAACCATTGAAGGTCCCATGATTGCATGACTGTACCTCCGATGCCGGCAGCGAACAGTGCGACCCTCGCCGCAGTGCTATAGATCTCGCTGTCAGTGATTGACAGCACAATCCAAAGGGTTAACACCATCGATCGAATAGCTGATTCAATCGGTGCTGTTAGCTATACATCTCCGCTGATCAGGTCATCTGAGATGTGGGGGAAGATGTGAGCTCATGCACTGAACTTGCATCAGAGGGGGAAGAACAAGCCAAGGGCTTGTATATAAGACCTCGGTCATGAAGAGGTTAAACTTACAGTTGATTCATGGAATTTTATAACATTGGACTGTGAAAATAAAAAAATGTACTGGTATATTTTTTTCCACAAGTTATTTGAAAGGATTGCACAATTCTGTGGTCTGTTTTCTCTTGACCAGTACCCCATATGTGGTCAGAAACTACTTTTGAGGCAGAATGTAAATCTTTGAAGCGACGTTTCGCCATATTATATTGCAGATTTTGCTGTTATGGTTTACAGGTGTCATGTCACATTGGCAGAGCCCCTGACATGCCAGAGAAGCAGAACCACTCTCAAATGACCCCATTTTGTAAACTACACCCCTCAATGGATTCATCTCACATTGCAATGAGCATATTGGCACCAAAGTGTTAAAGAAAATGTTAGACCGCTGGACGGTGAAGAAAAAAAAAACTTTTACATTTTTATCACTAAAATATTTGTTTAGCCCCAGATTTTAAATTCTCACATGGCTAAATTGATAAAAAAGGCACCACAATGATACACAATTTTTCCTGAATGTGGCAATACCCGTATGCAACTTTACAGTATATTGTGGTGGGTATAATATATTAAAAGAGGCTCTGCATGTAATTTAGATAATTATAGACAAGGTCAGGTTTCTGTAATTTTACTCTAAATCCCCAGTCACACATAACGATATCGTTAGAGAGATCGTTGTAACTGTGGCGTTACAACAATCTCTCCAGCGATGTCGTTCTGTGTGACACTTAGCAGCGGTCAGGCTCCTGCTGTGAGGTTGCTGATCGTTGCAAAGTGCTGCGGGTCATTTTTTGATCGTTGGTTTCCCACTGGTCAGCACGCATCGCTGCGTGTGACCGCGAGAAACCAGCAATCAGTGACCTCACAGGGCTGGTTACTATGGTAAATACTGGGTATCCAGGCAGCGTGCGCTGCCTAGATACCTGGTGTTTACCATGGTTACCAGCGTCCTCCCTGCTTAGAAGTGCCTGTAAGCAGGGAGAATGCTGGTAACTATGATAAACAGTGGGTATCTAAGCAGCGCGCGCTGCCTGGATACCCGGTGTTTCTCATAGTTATCAGTGTTCCCCCTGTTTACAGGCAGCTCTAAGCAGGGAGAACGCTGGTAATTATGATAAACACCGGGTATCCAGGCAGCTCGCGCTGCCTGGATACCTGCTGTTGATCATAGTTACCAATGTTCTCCCTGCTTAGCGCTTCCTTACAGGCAGCGCTAAGCAGGGAGGACGCTGACATCACATTCAGCGATGTGGAGGTGGCTCCCATGGCCTGATCGCTGGGGAGATCTGCCTGTTTGACAGCTCCCCTGCGATCAGGTAACAATGTTCCAGCGATCCCGGCAGGTCGTTATTGCTGTCAGGATCGCTGGAGCAGTCGTTCAGTGTGACAGGGCCTTCAGAAAATGGTCAAAGGGCGAATACGTTGTCAAACATGAAGAGAAAATAGGAAGTGCTGTCCCTAAATTCTCCTAAGTTGTCCCTGCCTTATTGCGGAGGTTGGCACCCTAGATATACGGTGCCCCTGCTCAATACAGACACCCCAACATACAGCCACCCTAGGTGTGTGTGTGTGTGTGTGTGTGTGTGTGTGTGTGTGTGTGTGTGTGTGTGTGTGTGTGTGTGTGTGTGTGTGTAATAGATCAGGTTTTTCCAGCTGCGGTGATATCATGTATGTGCGCTTTGTGTTTATTTTTACATAAAATGTTTATAGGCATAATATTTTGTTCAGAATGTAGTCCCTGATCACTGTTCTAATGCATTAGAGCTGTCACTTTTACAATGACAAAACACCTTTTAGACCCTGCTTATAGCAGAGCCTAACAGGCCACCGTAGCTATGAGTTGAGCTTAGTTCCTGGTGGCAATTGTGCGGGCACTACTCCTGCATAATTGCTAGGACATATCGGAACATCTTTTGTCGGGGAGGGGTTAAAAAGTTCTCTTTCTCTCTGGATGCCATCCATCTTCCTCGATGAGCAGATAAGATTTCAAAAGTATTTTTGTATAATGTGCCAAAAGTCCAAGAGTCTCGGGCAAGTTGTGCCTCCATCTATCCCACTGCGCAAGTGTGAAGTAGTTGGAGAATAACAGGTATAGAATATGGCAGTCTGTGCACAGCGCTTCCTCCAGATGGAGAGGCAGCACACTCCACACAAAGGCGTCATAATAGGATCCTGCAAGTAAATATTCATTTATAACGTAACATCGAATGAAGAGGATATATACACAAATACCATAATGTATATAGCTTTAAGTATATGAGTATATGAATCGTATATAGAAGGCACATAATGCCGCCATTGGACTAATGTTAGAAGGGGAGAGAGCCACTGAAAAATCAGTCATATACAAGATTGGGTAGAAGAGTATTGAAAAGGTAAATTAGACTAAGATGGGGGGCAAGAGCCTCACAATGTCATAGTGAAGATACAGCAGTATAAATGCAGCAAAAGAAGCTCTAGTGTAATAAATTATATTAGTGCAATAGTAGTATAATAATCTGCTGCATGTGCTAAAGCAATTACACACGTGATAAACACCTAGAGGTTATAATGGAAGTACCGTATATACTCGTGTATAAGCCGACCCGTGTATAAGCCGACCCCCCTACTTTTGCCCCCAAAACCTGGGAAAATCTATTGACTCGTGTATAAGCCGAGGGTGGACCCCAGCACAGGTATACAGCCCCCAGCAGTGTGGTATATAGCAGCCCCAGAGGTATATACAGCAGCCCCAGTGGTAGTATACAGCAGCAGCCCCAGTGGTAGTATACATGCAGCCCCAGTAGTATATACAGCCCCAGTGGTAGTATATGCAGCCCCAGTGGTAGTATATGCAGCCCCAGTGGTAGTATATGCAGCCCCAGTGGTAGTAAACAGCCCCAGTGGTAGTATATGCAGCCCCATTGGTAGTATATACAGCCCCAGTGGTAGTATATGCAGCCCCAGTGGTAGTAAACAGCCCCAGTGGTAGTATATGCAGCCCCAGTGGTAGTATATACAGCCCCAGTGGTAGTAAACAGCCCCAGTGGTAGTAAACATCCCCAGTGGTAGTATATGCAGCCCCAGTGGTAGTATATGCAGCCCCAGTGGTAGTAAACAGCCCCAGTGGTAGTAAACAGCCCCAGTGGTAGTATACAGCCCCAGTGGTAGTATATGCAGCCCCAGTGGTAGTAAACAGCCCCAGTGGTAGTAAACAGCCCCAGTGGTAGTATACAGCCCCAGTGGTAGTATATGCAGCCCCAGTGGTAGTAAACATCCCCAATGGTAGTATATGCAGCCCCAGTGGTAGTATATGCAGCCCCAGTGGTAGTAAACAGCCCCAGTGGTAGTAAACAGCCCCAGTGGTAGTAAACAGCCCCCCCTCCTTAATATGCATCCCCCAGTAGTAATAAACAGCCCCCCCTCCTTATCACGTCCCCCCCAGGCTGCGGCAGCTGTGAAAATAACAAACACTTTATACATCACCTTCCGACGCAGCTCCTCCGGTCCCGGCTCCTCCGCTCGCCGGCTGCTTCTTCTTCTTGTGTCGGCTTCTGTGACCGCGCGCAGGAAATGACGTCATCTCCTGCGCCCGGTCACATGACTCCGGCACCAGAAGGAAGAAGACGCCGGCGAGCGGAGGAGCCGGGACCGGAGGAGCTGCGTCGGAAGGTGATGTATAAAGTGTTTGTTATTTTCACAGCTGCCGCAGCCTGGGGGGGACGTGATAAGGAGGGGGGGCTGTTTATTACTACTGGGGGATGCATATTAAGGAGGGGGGGCTGTGTATTGCAATATGCACGGCATCCCCCCGCCGCTGATGGGCGGGGGGATGCCGTGCATATTCATTACACTAATGAGGCGGCCCCACGTGACCGCCTGCGGTCACTGCGGCCCCCTCCTGCCTCCTCCAGCCCCCGGTCACAGCCCCCCCCACCACAGCATACCGTATGACCCGTGTATAAGCCGAGGGGGGGACTTTTCAGCCCAATTTTTGGGCTGAAAAACTCGGCTTATACACGAGTATATACGGTATAAGGATCACTGTTGGATATATAGTAAGCTAAAGAAAATTCTAGTTAAGAGTACAACACTGATCATGGTGAATAATGCATAGTGAAGTGACAGCGGTATCAATCCACAGCAAAGAGGTGCTTGTATAAGGCTGTGTGCACACAGTTTTTAAATGTGTTTTTGGTGCAGATGTCTCAAAAATCTGCCATCCTTATGCCAGCAAAGTCAATGACAATCCTGAAGTGTTGGTTGTGCACACCTTGCCATATTTTTTTTCCTTGCAGATTTGGTGCACAATCAAACCTGCAGCACTTGAATTCTTGGTGCAGATTTGCCTGTGGAGTCAGTAAGCCCAAACTCCGACTCCTCAATTTCCCTGAGTTCGACTCCATGACTCCCTCATGCACAACTCATGTTTAAAAGATACATTTACTGTAGTACAACGTGAGCATCAGGCTTTTAATCTTTATGGTAGAATAATCAAGATATTTAGATAGAACATAATGATGATAATATTCAGCATATATTGCATTGAACCACTGTGCCTAATTTATTATATATTTTAGGAGTCTGTCTATTTTCTACTGACATCCACTCCGACTCCATCAAAATAGACACACAGACTCCACAGCCCTGCCTTCCAGCCATTCACTTCATTAAGAAAAACTCATGGTGTATTTCTGCCAGAAGATGCAGAAATCTCTGCACCAAACATGCAGTGTGCGTACATAGCCTAATATGTTGTACTGATAATATAATAAACTGCTGCATGTTTAATGATTAATAAAGCAGAGACGGTTATCGTCAAAAGTCCAACCTTGATCATAGTAATTATAAGGTGAAAGTAGTGCAATGAAGAGTGACACTGGATCGTAAACTACATTGTAATACACAGGGAAACAGCTGATGGTAAGGAGAGTCTGTAGCATGTAATTTCCAACCTGACGCGTGTTTCAGTGAACCTTCTTCTGGTGTTAATGTCATAAAGGGGCAGGTGGTCTGGGGGAACACATCTGTCTGTGTCATATGACTAAGGTCCTTGCAGCTCAGCCTGCTATGACCCAGACAATCATGTACCCTGGAAGTTTCCGCATGTGACACAAATTGGTGGGCTGTCATCCTATTTGCTGTATCTTTTATGCCCACTAATGCTTTGATAATATTGCCCCCGGAAGAAGGTTTGACAAAATGCTCATTGGCGTACACATTACATGTTGCCTACATTTGGGAAGAGCTGGGGCAAAGTGCCAGAATAAGCGCAACTAATAGATGTACCAACTCTGGGACAGCTGTGAACTTGCATGTTTAGGGTGGGAAGGGGGAAAAAATGTGACGCCCCTATGGCGAGGCGCCACAGGGAGGTATTGCACCCCAAACAGAAGGTGTAGTGCCTCCATAGCCGTGGATATGGAGGACCCTACAGAGTCTGCACCCTGCATCCATACAGTAGGCCACTTTAATACAGGGGACCGTATATTTAGTAGGTCCCAGGGGGTCTAGCCTAGAGAGCGGGAGACTTAAAAGTAACAGTTAGTTGCAGTCAGTCAGTGTGTGAGTGAGCAGGGGGACGGATGTCAGGAGACTACGTCCGTGTCAGGAGGGCATCTCTTTGGAGAGAGGTGACCCAGACACTGGAGGGGATGAGCCGGCTGGGGATCCGGGGTCGTCACCGGCATACCGGTGACAATAGTGTCAGGAAGACTGTGTGAGGAGAGCAGCAAAGGCAGACGCAGGGGACCCTGCAGCTGCACCTGGAGGGGAGCCTCTTTGGAGAGCGGGGACCCAGACTTGAAAGGGGGTTAATCCAGGACTGGTTGGAGCCAGCTGGAGACCCAGGTCACCACCAGCATACCGGAGCCGAGGCAGTTAGTCAAAGGTCTATCCCTAACTGCAGACCGGCAGGCTGAGGGCCCGACACAAGGGAGCCACAGCACCCCTAAAGAAGCCCAACATCAGTCCTGCAGCTGGGTCTACGACACCAAGTAAGAGACTTTAGGTAACAGACCCCGAAGAGACTTGGCTCAAGAGGGGAAAGCACAGACAGAGGGACAGGACCAGGAATGCCATATTAAAGGCACCACTGCCAGACTCTAAAAAGTCTTCCAAGATCTGCTTATACAAACCCCGTTCAACCAGACTGTACTGTGTACCCTTTTCTACCTGGTGCAAGTAAAGAGCTGTTTGAGCTGATCTGGTGTCTGGTCTCCTTCTATCCGCCGCCCTGAGTGCTTCCACAATATCGAGGTGTGGACTACTTCACCCCCCATCCACCCCGCTGCCCTGAGGTAAAGCTCCACCTGTGGGGAGCTGTACTACCAAAGCTGCCTTCCCATCACCTCAGCGGCCGGCCGCAGCGCTGGCAACCCTATTACCAGGTACCACAGGTGGCATCACGTTACCATTCCCCATCATCATCACCCCCACCCCGCTATTGAGGGTCCAGGGCACGGAACTGGGACCAGACCAGCTGTGATCCCCACCGAAGTAACCCTATATCCCGGTATCTGAGTACCCCCTACCCTGTCAACCGACTCAAAAACATGACTCTTCCCACCCTGATAATACCAGTCAGCAGCTCTCTGCTTTACCTTGGCTGGTTATCAAAAATAGGGGGGACCCTACACTTGAACTGCAATGTGCCGAGGATCGCATTCCCAGTTCTTGTATAAGAACTGATGATGTGATGTGGCTAACTGATCACAGTAATGCCAGTAGCTAACATGGCTATGGTTTTACTGTGTATGGCAGGCAATTCTTGCATGTTTGGAGGCTAAAAACAGCCATGAAACATGCAGGGTGGTGAGTTGAGCATGCCACTTGAGCACCCACAATACTCGCTGAGTAATGAGTGTACCTGAGCACCTCGATGCTCTATTGAGTATCGAACAGCGGAGAGCATGCTCGCTTATCACTAGCTATTATGTTATGTAGTAGTTGCATGTTTTGGGAACTGGCCTGGATCTTGCTGTGCTGGCTGTATTATATAGCTGGTATCTGCCTCTACAAGCAATCATTTAAACTCATTCTAATTTCTGCTATTTAACCCTTTGCGGCTGTGTGCCCACAATGAGCTTTTAGTGGGTTTGATTCTTCACATTTTCGGTTTGTCGAAAGAGCGTCGTATGGTTTCAGCAGAGTAGATGGGATTTCTGGAAATCTCCTGCCCACTGGGCTTCTTTTTTACTCAATGGAAACTAAACTTTGGTGCGTGTTTCCAATCTGCAAGTCAATTGTCCTTGTGGGTACACTGAGTTTTTTTTTGCCGACTTTTTCTCCTAGGATGTGCATTAGATGCAGAAAAAGCACAGGTTTAAAAAGACGCACGTGCACTAACAATGCATGTAAGGCTGTTCCACACTGCAGTTTTTCACTGATCAGTGTCATCAGATTGTGTGCCAAACCAGGAGTGTCTCCAAAACTCAGAACAGGTGTCAATCTTTCAATATGTTTTTCTCTGCAAGTTCCTCTCTGTTTCTCTTGGGTTTTGCACACAAATCTGATGGACACTGATCAGTGAAAAACTGCAGTGTGGAAGCAGCTAATATGCACATGAAGCTTTGTCAAAGCCAAATACCCGAAGCACCAAAAACAAATTTAGCTTTATTTAGAATGAAGCCCAGACACAAGCTTTGCGTCACAGGAGACCATATATTTAGCAATATCACTTTAGTGCCGAAGTATTGCAGTATATAGAACAAGTGATCACAGGTTCAAGTTGCCTCTTGGGGGGGGGCTAACGGTTTTTTTTTCTTTTCTGTTCATAATCGAAAAGCAAGAAGTTTGAGCAAGCTAAAAATTAACAAAACAACTTATTCAGGACTGCTCCATTCATAAAAGTAGTTTCTATGAAATATGTACTTTAAGCCATGGGGTAAATGTAAAGGAATAAAAATCGAAACTCTTATTTTTGATTGCTGATCCTCTGCCAAAAATAAATAGAAAAAAAATGTACAGATTAGAATGCACAGCTCATTAAGGCAAAGGCAAGGAATAACAAACCCCTCAACCTTTCGCTAAAGTTTTATGTCTTAAAATGTTTATACAACTTATTTTTATTTCTTCAAAAGTTCAGATTTTTTTTTAACTTTCTTAAATACTAAAGAACTTAAGGTACCGTCACACGTGGCAATATTGCTTGCAATTTCACTGGCAATTTGCTGGTTGCAGTGAAATCATGGACACATCGTTACATTTGTACACAGCAACAAAATAGAACAATGTCTCCATGATTTCACTGCAACCAGCAAATTGCCAGTGATATAGCATGCGATATTGCCGCGTGTGACGGTACCTTTAGAAATGAAAGCGGAGGGAGGAAATCAAAGTGCACAAATGAAAATTGGCTCCAGCAGGAGGACACTCTTTCCCCTGTAGTCTGATTTCTATAGCTGACATTAGCGGGCACATTGTGCCCAGGGCCTTTGTATGCAGTCGTAGGCTAGTTATGGGTGTGGTAATTACCAGCTACACCAACCATGTATCCTGCACAGGATATCTGTTCGCTTTATTTTGTATACATCATGCATAAACCAGTCCTGTAACTTTCTTTAATATGATTTTATGGCTGCAGTTTGCAACTTCTTAAAGGGGCTTTCCAAAACCTTACACTGTGACCGCTGCAATATTTGGAGGGAATTTGTTTAAAGGGTTGTAAAGACATGGACAAAGCTTCTTCCACAACCTGTGTCATGATGCTGTTCTGTACATTGGTAGAGGACCTACACTGCTGCAGACAGACTCTAGTGTGTGCTGCAGAAGGACTCTAGCGTGTGCTGCAGAAGGACTCTAGCGTGTGCTGCAGAAGGACTCTAGCGTGTGCTGCAGAAGGACCCTAGCGTGTGCTGCAGAAGGACTCTAGCGTGTGCTGCAGATGGACTCTAGCGTGTGCTGCAGAAGGACTCTAGCGTGTGCTCTAGCGTGTTGCTGCAGAAGGACTCTAGCGTGTGCTCTAGCGTGGCTGCAGAAGGACTCTAGCGTGTGGTGCAGAAGGACTCTAGCGTGTGGTGCAGAAGGACTCTAGCGTGTGGTGCAGAAGGACTCTAGCGTGTGCTCTAGCGTGTGGTGCAGAAGGACTCTAGCGTGTGCTGCGGGAGCTATTTTCTTAATATCTGATATGTGTAAAGTACAGTTTCCAGCAGTCAGCCCTGTGCAGCATAAGACAATGGTGATAAGCAGCACCTAATTGTGCTTACTGAGAAGATAAAAGCCCTAAAGTTTATTGCAGTCTGGTCCCTGATAAGAGGCTGTGCTGCAGCTATGGACATACACAGTCAAGGCGCCAGGGGTTACTGTAGCTCTGGACAGGCTCGACTTGGTTACTTTGTGAAGTGGACCCTACCACCTAAATTCATCAGAATAGTCTATTTCAGGATCTTAAGATATGACAGAGCTATGAGGCTTCCTCTCATTTGAGACCCTCTTACACATTAGTCTACAATGACAATGTGTGTATGTGGGACTCTGACTGCCGCTCCTTCTGTCCTCCCTGTGATAAGCCTCTGCCAGAGAAGTCTACCAGCCGTGCTCTCATAGAGAACATGGAGTGTTTGGCTGAGCTACACACGGAGGTATCCCCTGATGTCGAGGGCTGTGGAGTCAGTCGGCTTCAGTGTTGTACATTTAACAATATTTCCTCCTCAATCCCCCAATGAAGGCCTCCTTCAGGTGGCTGGGGCCTATGACTCTTTGGTGTGGTGGGATGTATCCTGGCACTCAAGCCGAATAAATTAATGTAATCCGTTGAGATTAGAGCCTTAGGATGGATAGATCCAACTATTGACTGCACACAGGGCAGGAAGTGTTGTCGTAGGGTCTTTTTACCTGTAAAGGAGGTTTTAATGCCTGTCTGTTATGTGTGCTAATAATTCGTATAGAAAAATGGATGTGGGTAACTCCAGCTGTTACTCTTAACCCATTGTAAGTGCTTGATTGACATTCCCGAGGGCTGTGTCTATCGTCCCAAGTCGTCTTTTCAGGGCCATCAATGGTGTAGCTGTCTGGAGTTCACTCAGCAGTGTGGTCACCTAATTGATTAGTTGGTACTGAAGCTTATTCTGACCTCTCATATTGGGCTACTAAGTTGTTTGCAGAGCGCTGGACCAGTATGGGCAGTCACTGATAATTAATTTACAGAGTGTAGGGTCACCGCTTCCTAATATTGGTGGAGCCTCATTGTTGGTTGGCCACTGAACAGTCCCTTGTGTGTTCGCTTTCTTCGTTTAGACATAACACATTTTGAGAGCTAATGATTCCCTGGCTTTGGGTTCAGTCTGGGATAAACTTAGTTTTGGACATTGTTTCAGTTCAGCGAGCTCGTTATGTAACGGTTTATAGGAGCCTCCAAGGAGACGCCGCTGGGTTTATACAGAGAGCGTAATAAATAATTCAGAGGGATAAACATCCTGAGTACAAGGAGGACAGCCGCCATACTGCATGCTAAACACGTCTACTAAATTCTTTCCATTTTACTGTTTCAGCCAGCAGAAGTTTTGATGAAAGTCTTAAGGAACATAAATGTTTATAAGATGTGTGAGACCTGCCTATAGGAGCTCGGTCAGTGAAATACAAATGGGGAGATGGGAAAAGTGTAAAACGTCTTCCATTTTGTGCATGGGGTGTTCCCGTCATCTGGATGCAGCCTGCAGTGTAACGTTCTTGTAGTTTGGACCAGCTCATGAATTTCAACTCATTCCTATCTCTCTATAGCTTTTCTAAAGTTTATAGATTCATTAACCTCTTCACCACCTGGCAATTTTTTTTTTTTTTTTTTTTGCTCCCCTGCTTCCAAGAGCCATAATTTTTTTTTCTGTCAACATAGACATATGAAGGCTTGTATTTTGTGGGACGAGTTGTACTTTCAGATGAAATAATTTATTTTACCATATAGTGTACAGGAAAATGGGGAAAAAAATCCAAGTGCCATGAAATTACAAAAAAAAAAAGTGCAATTATACATTTGTTTTTTTGGGTTTTTTATTCACCATGTTCACTATATGGTAAAACTGACATGTCATATGATGCCTCGGGTCGGTACAAGTTCATAGATACCAAGCATGTATACCTTTACTGGTATCTAAGTGGTGACAAAAATTCAGAAGTTTGAAAAAAAGAATTTCCCTTTTTGCGCCATGTTCTGCAACTCGTAGCGTCCACATTTTTTGGGATCTGGGGCTGTGCGACGGCTTATTTTGTGCGGCTTGAGTGGACATTTCTAATGATACCATTTTTGGGTGGATGTGATGTTTTGATTACCCGTTATGAGAAGTGAAGGAGCCGACCCGTGACTTGTACGTCATGGGTCGTGAAGGGATTAAAGAGAATCTGACAGCTGATACATGCTGCATGTTCTATAGGTATCATGTATCAGCCACTGGCTGTATGAACCCAGCCTTCATGTTTGATATGGAAACTCCGCAGCATTCCACAGAAAAATAGGTGGTCACTGTGGACCCAGCTGCATTGTAGACTAGGTGGACAGGTAGATCCCCAGTAGATTCTCTCTGCTCTGGTTTGACAGGTCTCCTAAGTGTCAGTCCAGAGCAGCGGGCGGGTAGTGGCTATTGGAGATCCACCTGCATGACTAGTCTTCAACACAGCTTGGAAAGTGTTTTTTTTTTTTCTTTTATACATTTTGCTGAGTTTATACAGCCACTGTGTGATATTTGTATCAGCGGTCAGGTTCTCTTTAAGTGTGTTCCATTATTTTTTTTATGCGGCCTGTCCAGCATCACCACTCCACTATCCTGTAGCATTGATGTCCCTGACAACCCACAAGGCATCTAATACAGTGACTCTACAGCAACAATTGGGTAGTGGGGACATCATGTGTACAGGTCAGATCACCAGGGAACAGAAGCAAAATGGAATGAGATTTATTAGGCAAGTGATATCTTTCATTGTTTAATGCAATGCCATTCACTACAATAACTCTTTTAAAGAAAACCAACCAGCAGGATTTAGGGATATAAAGTGAAGCCAGTTCCTTACAGGCAGTGGGATACTGGGAGCAGTTGTATCTTCAATGATTAAATGTATGATTGTAGAGGAAAGTGTTATCAAACATCGGGAAACAAGTGCAGCACATTATCATAAGAGGGGCTGGGTTTCTTTGTGTTACTCCCCTGTTTGCTCTAAGCCCTACCTCCTCACCCCATCCCTGTCACTATCTACCCAGACACATTACATCTGACATTGTGCATGGAGATAGATAGCACATGTCAGGCTCCTATGTGCTCGTCACTCCCTCAATCCCTCCTGTGTCTCACTGGTTCTTCTGGAGGGGGCGGGGCCTTCTCCTGCACTGTGACCTGGAGGGGGCAGGGCCTTCTGCACTGTGACCTGGAGGGGGCAGGGCCTTCTGCACTGTGACCTGGAGGGGGCAGGGCCTTCTGCACTGTGACCTGGAGGGGGCGGGGCCTTCTCATGCACTGACCTGGAGGGAACGGGACCTTCTCCTGCACTGTGACCTGGAGAGGGTGGGGCCTTCTCCTGCACTGACCTGGAGGGGACGGGGCCTTCTCCTGCACTGTGACCTGGAGGGGTCGGGGCCTTCTCCTGCACTGACCTGGAGGGGACGGGGCCTTCTCCTGCACTGACCTGCAGGGGACGGGGCCTTCTCCTGCACTGACCTGCAGGGGACGGGGCCTTCTCCTGCACTGACCTGGAGGGGACGGGGCCTTCTCCTGCACTGACCTGGAGGGGACGGGGCCTTCTCCTGCACTGACCTGGAGGGGACGGGGCCTTCTCCTGCACTGTGACCTGGAGAGGGGGGGCCTTCTCCTGCACTGACCTGGAGAGGGACTGGGGCCTTCTCCTGCACTGTGACCTGGAGGGGGCGGGGCCTTCTCCTGCACTGGACCTGGAGGGTACGGGGCCTTCTCCTGCACTGACCTGGAGGGACGGGGCCTTCTCCTGCACTGACCTGCAGGGGACGGGGTCTTCTCCTGCACTGACCTGCAGGGGACGGGGCCTTCTCCTGCACTGACCTGCAGGGGACGGGGCCTTCTCCTGCACTGGACCTGGCAGGGGACGGGGCCTTCTCCTGCACTGTGACCTGGAGGGGCGGGGCCTTCTCCTGCACTGTGACCTGGAGGGGGCGGGGCCTCCTCCTGCACTGTGACCTGGAGGGGGCGGGGCCTCTCCTGCACTGTGACCTGGAGGGGGCGGGGCCTTCTCCTGCACTGTGACCTGGAGGGGGGGGGCCTTCTCCTGCACTGTGACCTGGAGGGGGGGGGCCTTCTCCTGCACTGTGACCTGGAGGGGGCGGGGCCTTCTCCTGCACTGTGACCTGGAGGGGGCGGGGCCTTCTCCTGCACTGTGACCTGGAGGGGCGGGGCCTTCTCCTGCACTGACCTGGAGGGACGGGGCCTTCTCCTGCACTGACCTGAGGGGACGGGGCTTCTCCTGCACTGACCTGCAGGGGACGGGGTCTTCTCCTGCACTGACCTGCAGGGGACGGGGCCTTCTCCTGCACTGGACCTGCAGGGGACGGGGCCTTCTCCTGCACTGTGACCTGGAGGGGACGGGGCCTTCTCCTGCACTGTGACCTGGAGGGGGCGGGGCCTTCTCCTGCACTGTGACCTGGAGGGGGCGGGGCCTTCTCCTGCACTGTGACCTGGAGGGGGCGGGGCCTTCTCCTGCACTGTGACCTGGAGGGGGCGGGGCCTTCTGCACTGTGACCTGGAGGGGGCGGGGCCTTCTCCTGCACTGTGACCTGGAGGGGGCGGGGCCTTCTCCTGCACTGTGACCTGGAGGGGGCGGGGCCTTCTCCTGCACTGTGACCTGGAGGGGGCGGGGCCTTCTCCTGCACTGTGACCTGGAGGGGGCGGGGCCTTCTCCTGCACTGTGACCTGGAGGGGGCGGGGCCTTCTCCTGCACTGTGACCTGGAGGGGCGCGGGGCCTTCTCCTGCACTGTGACCTGGAGGGGGCGGGGCCTTCTCATGCACTGTGACCTGGAGGGGGCGGGGCCTTCTCATGCACTGTAACCTGGAGTGGGCGGGGCCTTCTCATGCACTGTGACCTGAGGGGGTGGGGCCTTCTCCTGCACTGTGACCTGGAGGGGGCTGGGCCTTCTCGTGCACTATGACCTGAAGGGGGCTGGGCCTTCTCGTGCACTATGACCTGGAGGGGGCTGGGCCTTCTCGTGCACTATGACCTGGACGGGGCTGGGCCTTCTCGTGCACTATGACCTGGAGGGGGCAGGGCCTTCTCCTGCACTGTGACCGTGCAATTGCACACAGCCAGAGAAGATTCAGTGAGAACTAGAAGCCGGAGAGACACAGGAGGGAGGCAATAAGGATCTGTGACACATAGGACGTCTGACATTGTGCTATTTCCTTGCACAATGTCAGACGTAATTTGCCTGGTATATACTGACAGGGAGGGAGGGGGGAGGTTTGGAATATAGAGCAAACTGGGGAGTAATAAAATAAACCCAACGCCACATAGTGACATTCTGCTGCTCTTATGCCAATATGTTGCACAGGTTTTCCAATGTTTGATAACACTTCTCTCTGCAATAATCTAATATATAATTGCCGTAGCGCACTCCCGTCATATTCGGCGCTACTTACGTCGTCGTGGACGTGGCTGCCAAAGTGACGGAAGTGCGTTAGGGACACACACACACACCACACACACACCACACACACACACACACACACACACACCACACCACACACATACACATACACACACACTCCAGTATACTTACCCCGCCGCCATCCCGCTACACCGCTCCCGCCATGGCTCCGCCCACTTCGTGGGGCTCCCGCCATGGCTCCGCCCACTTCGTGGGGCTCCCGCCATGGCTCCGCCCACTTCACGGGGCCCCCACCATGGCCCTGCCCACCTCGCGGGGCTCCCCGCCATGGCTCCGCCCACCTCGCGTGGCTCCCCGCCATGGCTCCGCCCACCTCGCGGGGCTCCCGCCATGGCTCCGCTCACCTCGCGGGGCTCCCGCCATGGCTCCGCCCACCTCGCCTGCGCTGACCACAGAGCTTCCTTCCTGCGCTGACCACAGAGCCCCCGTCCTCTGCTGACCACAGAGCCCCCGTCCTCTGCTGACCACAGAGCCCCCGTCCTCTGCTGACCACAGAGCCCCCGTCCTCTGCTGACCACAGAGCCCCCGTCCTCTGCTGACCACAGAGCCCCCGTCCTCTGCTGACCACAGAGCCCCCGTCCTCTGCTGACCACAGAGCCCCCGTCCTCTCGCTGACCACAGAGCCCCCGTCCTCTGCTGACCACAGAGCCCCCGTCCTCTGCTGACCACAGAGCCCCCGTCCTCTGCTGACCACAGAGCCCCCGTCCTCTGCTGACCACAGAGCCCCCGTCCTCTGCTGACCACAGAGCCCCCGTCCTCTGCTGACCACAGAGCCCCCGTCCTCTGCTGACCACAGAGCCCCCGTCCTCTGCTGACCACAGAGCCCCCGTCCTCTGCTGACCACAGAGCCCCCGTCCTCTGCTGACCACAGAGCCCCCGTCCTCTGCTGACCACAGAGCCCCCGTCCTCTGCTGACCACAGAGCCCCCGTCCTCTGCTGACCACAGAGCCCCCGTCCTCTGCTGACCACAGAGCCCCCGTCCTCTGCTGACCACAGAGCCCCCGTCCTCTGCTGACCACAGAGCCCCCGTCCTCTGCTGACCACAGAGCCCCCGTCCTCTGCTGACCACAGAGCCCCCGTCCTCTGCTGACCACAGAGCCCCCGTCCTCTGCTGACCACAGAGCCCCCGTCCTCTGCTGACCACAGAGCCCCCGTCCTCTGCTGACCACAGAGCCCCCGTCCTCTGCTGACCACAGAGCCCCCGTCCTCTGCTGACCACAGAGCCCCCGTCCTCTGCTGACCACAGAGCCCCCGTCCTCTGCTGACCACAGAGCCCCCGTCCTCTGCTGACCACAGAGCCCCCGTCCTCTGCTGACCACAGAGCCCCCGTCCTCTGCTGACCACAGAGCCCCCGTCCTCTGCTGACCACAGAGCCCCCGTCCTCTGCTGACCACAGAGCCCCCGTCCTCTGCTGACCACAGAGCCCCCGTCCTCTGCTGACCACAGAGCCCCCGTCCTCTGCTGACCACTCTGCCTCCTTCCTGCTGCTGACCACTCTGCCTCCTTCCTGCGCTGACCACTCTGCCTCCTTCCTGCGCTGACCACTCTGCCTCCTTCCTGCGCTGACCACTCTGCCTCCTTCCTGCGCTGACCACTCTGCCTCCTTCCTGCGCTGACCACTCTGCCTCCTTCCTGCGCTGACCACTCTGCCTCCTTCCTGCGCTGACCACTCTGCGCTCCTTCCTGCGCTGACCACTCTGCCTCCTTCCTGCGCTGACCACTCTGCCTCCTTCCTGCGCTGACCACTCTGCCTCCTTCCTGCGCTGACCACTCTGCCTCCTTCCTGCGCTGACCACTCTGCCTCCTTCCTGCGCTGACCACTCTGCCTCCTTCCTGCGCTGACCACTCTGCCTCCTTCCTGCGCTGACCACTCTGCCTCCTTCCTGCGCTGACCACTCTGCCTCCTTCCTGCGCTGACCACTCTGCCTCCTTCCTGCGCTGACCACTCTGCCTCCTTCCTGCGCTGACCACTCTGCCTCCTTCCTGCGCTGACCACTCTGCCTCCTTCCTGCGCTGACCACTCTGCCTCCTTCCTGCGCTGACCACTCTGCCTCCTTCCTGCGCTGACCACAGAGCCGCCGTATACAGTGATAACCACTGAGCCACCGTATACAGTGATAACCACTGAGCCACCGTATACAGTGATAACCACTGAGCCACCGTATACAGTGATAACCACTGAGCCACCGTATACAGTGATAACCACTGAGCCACCGTATACAGTGCTTACCACTGAGCCACCGTATACAGTGCTTACCACTGAGCCACCGTATACAGTGCTACCCACTGAGCCACCTGTATACACACAATTCATTTCACCGCACTCCCCTAACTATTAGTAAATAAACTATATATGGATTCTAGACTACCCGATTCTTTAGAATCGGGCCGCCATCTAATACATGTAATAATTGAAGTAAAGGTATGAGTGCATTCAGCATCCCACTGCCTGTAAGGCACCAGCTTCACTTTATAGCCCTAAATCCTGCTGGTTGTTTCTCTTTAAAGATAATCTGTCACAAGGTTTTCCCTACCCTATTTGAAAGCAGCATGATGTAGTGACAGAGACTCTGTCTTTTACTGGGTTTCTTGCTACAGTTTTAATAAAATCCCTGTTTTTCCTACTGCAGATCTACCAGGTCTCTGAATGCTGAGCCTTGTATGACCCCACCCAGATCACTGATTGGCAGCTTTCTGCCTATGCATAGTGTACACAGAAATGTACAACATCTGTAATGTTGACGGGGTTACACAAAGCTAAAGAATGTGAAGGACTACATGACAGCAGTCTCACAATTCCTCTAATGATAACCTCCTGCTAATAAAATAGTTTTGATTTCTACAAAAAAAAACAAAAAAAAAACTACAGCACACAACCCAGTAAGTGACACAATGCTGAAATCAAGGTCCCTACATCATGTTGTTCTCAGATTAAGTGGCAAAAACCTGGTTACAGATCCCCTTTAACACCTTTTGCTTTAATGAATAGTAGGGGTCTGAGTTGAAAGCCTGGTAACCATCGATAACCTGTGAGATCTCAAATCAAGGAAAATGATAGTGGCTCTTTTATGTGTTTTTTTGGTGGGGTTCTGCTCTGAAATTATGTAGATGTTAACAGTCACCAGAGACACTTACCTTTCTGCTCTTGTCTTCTTTTAGGTGAAAAGCCACATCAGTGTAGCATCTGCTGGAGATCCTTCTCATTACGGGATTACCTGCTCAAACACATGGTGACCCACACCGGCGTCCGTGCTTTCCAGTGCTCCATTTGCTGCAAGCGCTTCACCCAAAAGAGCTCCCTGAATGTCCATATGCGCACTCATCGACCCGAGCGCTTCCAGTGCTGCTTCTGCAATAAGTACTTTTCCCACCGCACTCTACTAGAGCGACACATCGCCACTCACACCGCCTGATCTGTGGCCTTCAGCATCAGTTTCACTTGCAATGTTTAATCCCATGGGGCTTCTGGTTCCTTTAAATGGGTTGTTGTTTTTTGCCAGGGGCCAATGTTGTGGAGAGCCACATTTTACAAAATTAAAATTTTTCACGTTTATCATTGTTTTGAAGAAGTTCTCGTCCTTGAGATACGATGAGGTTTCTCAATTATGTTTGGTAAAATTTCAAAGCACTTAATCGCTTGGAATCCAAAGGTGACTTCATCAGAAAAGATACAATCCCCAGGCTGTAGAATACAGCATCAAGTAGACGTCTCGAGTAAATGTGACAAGTAGTCTGTATGCCAATAAGCATGGAGAAGCATCACCCAACCTCACCCAGTCTGGTGGACCCGCATTCCCAGGAGAACATAGATTCTCTGTTCTACTGACCAGAAAAATTCTAGATATGAGCAGCGAGGAATATCCGTTCCCTGGGGGAACATGAATTTGACTGTTTTCATACCCATTGAGACCTGCCTATTGGACAGTATTCTGATTTTATGCCCTCTAAAGGGTGTAAGGCAAGAGACTTGTCCTTAAAGGGGTTCTCCAGGATCGTGGCTCTTATGGTCCCCTGGAATATGACCTATGAAGGTACGTTGGTACATGCTCAGGCAATAGAGGGTCTTTTTAATACCTTGTCACTACCATCTATTCCCTTTGCTAGTACATGGATGGTCTTAGCCCAGGAGACTGTATCTTCTACTGCCATATGCTGCGACATTGAAGAACCCCTTTACCATGAAGGTTCTGGAGATGGAGGAAAATAATATCCTTGACGAAAGAGACCTCAGAATCCATCATCTACACCATGATCCGGAACATGGGTTCTATTAGATCTGTCCAAATTAAAGACTAGCTCCTAGTGTTGCATTTGTTTGAGGTTCTTTTAGCAAGAAGGTTAATAACGTCTTGTAGCGCACAATGTTACTGTTGGAGGAATGAAGACCAGGGACAGATAATTTGTTTTTCTAGTTTGTGCGTCTTGTATATAGCCTATTTAACCACCTTATATAATGTTTGTATTTATGACGATGTGTGACTTTGTGTCAGCTGTGTGTTATATGTGTGTATGTACATGTGTATTCCGTCACCTGCTCTTATGGACGTCGCATCGATGGTATTTATAAGAAACTTGTTGTGGCATGAACCTTAATATAATATATATTTTTCTTTTAACTAAATTTATACTTAATACCAAAAAAATGTAATTTTCATTTCCCTGCCCTCTGATCCGGGAGGCAGTTTTAAAGGGAATGTGTCATCAGATAAGGGCCTATTGTTTACATTGACCATATTTATTTTTAATTTTCAATGTCCCAATCTGCAGGTTTTGAAAGTGCCAAATGAATGTTCCTTTCACACCTACTTGTTTAGCTTGACTACTACAACTATACAAAGGTGATGGGTAGCCAAGCTACCTCAATAGCTTAAACGCAATGTGGACCCACTAGTCCGGAACAAATGTTAAAAATGTATCTATTAGTCCACAGCATTGGTCCCCAACCTTTCTGAACTTGTGAGCCACGTCCAGTTCTGAAAGTGGGTCGGAAGCCACGTCCACGTCTGAGAAGGTCGCGGGCCACATCCACCTCCCACCCCTCCTCATAGTAGTGAAACCCTGAGCCCTCATTACAGCAAAAGCGAAATCAGACAGAGGCCATATACCAAGATCCAGGGTTTCCTACATTACCCCCATCCAGATCTGCTCTACTTTGTGGGGCTACTCACAAGTCACCATATGGAGACCTGGTCTTCATAGCTGTTTGCTAAACTTGGTGCTATTGCACCGAGCTGGAAGACAGCCGCAATCCGCACATCATGGGCCTGCAAGCCGCCACAGGTTAGGGACGCCTGATCTACAGGTCTCATTGGTTAATGCAGCTGCTATAAAGCTCATGTTGATGCTGTTAGGGCCTGGGTACACAATGCAGTTTTTTTTTTTTCTTTGTAGATTTGTGACAAAACCTGAAGGATTTAAGTCCCTGCAAAGTGATTTATAATCCTGAATTTTGTGCACATGTTGCTTGAGTTATCCTTTCAGATTTATAGCAAAATTAAATATCCATCATGTGAATCCTTTGTGTCTTAGGCTGCAGATTTTACTCATACTAATAAATGGGGAAAGTCTGCACCAAAAACACACCTGTTTTAGTCTGGTTTTACACTGGCGTTTTTCGCCATCCTGTAAATCCAGCTTGAAGTTGATGCACCCACGTACAGTTTTCACAAGCTATGGCTTTTGCTGAAATGCGTTCACATGTTGCTCTTTTGCGCGTGCGCACATGCTTTAACTGCAAAAGCGCGCGCACAAAAAGAATGACCATGTCAATGCTTTGTGCTTTTTTTTCAGCTTTGCGCTTTTCCCATAGGCCACATGATAAAATGGGCTCAGGAAAAGCGGGTCAAAAAAAGTGCGTCATGTGAATGCAGTCCATCTTTTTTGAGCCGCAGTAACTGCAGGGAAGTGTGCAGCACTCCTGCCAGATAGTCTGCAATGCTGGAACAACCTACCAGAAAAAATTACTACAGCACTCAGTTACTACCAAATACGTACACATGCTAACAAGCAGTTTGTATATGAGGAAAAAAATGTAAAACTTACGTTTTTTACAATATGTGGAGTTGCTGTGGCTCCGCAGCTGCACTACCACCCTCATCGCCCACAGGTGGTCTGAGGTTGAGATGGTGTCCACCCACTTAGAAGTGGAATAGGGAGGACAGGGATGTCAGCATAGGACTCATCAGATCTGTGGTCACCGTGGAGTAGTTGATGAGCAAGCAAATATTGGCCAATATATGTACCAAGAACCCCAGCAAATAAAAAGATAGAATAATGAGATTTTTTTTTAAAAAATGTAAGTTTTAAAATTTTTTTCCTCATATATAAACCGCTTGTTAGCATGTGTACGTATTTGGTAGTAACTGAGTCCTGCAGTGATATAATATTACAAAACAGGGGAATCAGCACAATATAAAATTAAACTCTGGTGCAATAATCCTGAAACAATGTTAAACATAATATATAAACAAAAAACCAGGCAGCACATACAAAAAAAACAAAAGGGACACCATTTAATAGAGCCCACTTTGGTGCAACGTTTCGGCCCACAATGGCCTTTGTCAAGCTTAATCATGTACAGTCAAAAATTGAATGAAACAAGATTATCTGGCTTTCATCAATAAAAAAAAAAGATGATACATTCCCTTTTAAGAAGTGCCCTTTATTCCTTTTTTCTTACTTTTTGTCTTTTTTATTTTTTTTTTTATAAAGCAGTGTCTTTCATGCTGTTACATGTATGCCAAATATGAATGAAATCTTGCCTTGTTGGTATTAAAATGTCTCATTTTAACCTGTTTGGGGCTTTTAGGCTTTCTTGGGGGCTAGCTCATCTGTCCTCTTGACATTAAGGGTACCTTTACACGTCGCAACGTTGCATGCAATTCACTTGCAATTGCTGGTTGCAGTGAAATCATGGACACATTGTTCCATTTGTACACAGCAACAAAATAGAGCAATGTCTCCATGATTTCACTGCAACCAGTAAGTTGCCAGTGAAATTGCATGCACTGTTGCGATGTGTAACGGTACTTAAGGGTGATCTGTCACCCTGACCTGCTTTTGTAAGATGACCTAGTGGAGAAACCTTGTTAAGCTCAAGCTTGGAGAAAAGTAAGCCCAATCAATCCAATCATCCAATAAGTGTCTAGTTCCTGAATGAGTCGCATCATGAAGTACATAAGAAACTCTACAAATTTCTTACCTGACACTCAATTAACCAGAGTAACCTTGTCCTGTCAAAGGCAACGTTATATTGTAGTCTATTTCTTCTGCGCAATGAAATTTGGTTATTTAAGAAATATGATCATCAGCCCAAGAGTATTATTGAAAAAGGCAAATGAGCTCAAATTGTTTTCTTTCCATAATATATAAGCTGCCTTTTCTCATTAAATCATTGATGCACTTTTCTTCTTATTGACCTGGATCTGGATGCATACAAGACATTATCTTTTATTCATTGAGGTTCTGATCCCTAGTGAGTTGGCCCCATTCACACACTGCTTTTTTTGCTGCGTATTTTTAAGCACAAGCTGATCATAAACCAGGAGTGGGTGATTAAACATAGAAGTGGAGCACTTGTTTCTATTAGACCTTTCCTCTGAGTGCGCCACTCCCGGTTGTGATTGTTCCACTCCTGGCTTTTTTTGAGCTTGTGCGTAAAAATATGCAGCAAAAAAAGCAGAGTGTGAATGGGGCCAGATGTAAAGTCATTGGTATTTGTTGTCCATATGTGTCCACGTGGTAGGCTCCAGAGAACCGACAGCTGATTCATGCTACCCGAACTGTTACCATTATTTTGTGCTCCAGCATTTCAGAGAAAACCTACATGTAAGAGCCCTTGCAGCTTGTTGGACTAGTCCAAGTGTGCCGTCCCTGGCGACTTCTCCCCCTGAGCTGAGTGACAGGTCCCTCCCTATGTACATAGGAAGATGCAGTCAGTCTTGGGGAACAGGGTTGGAGAAGAAGCTGCTTCTTGGACTAGTTTCCTGAACCTCATTAACACTGACTGACTTTTAACCCCTTTGCCCCTGGTTGATTTTCTGGGTGGGTGGGGGAATTTGGGTGGTGTTTACCCCCCCATCATTTTTGCGTATATAAAGTGTTTTGGTCACTCCTTATTGCAGTGTTGCGGTGGCCAATAAAACCTTTAATTCTGTTATTTTTTTTCTTTTCTCCGTTATGCTGTTTACCGATTGGATTAATCCATTTTATATGTTGTTGTTTTAGACCTTTTTAAACAGACTAAAGGGCCTGTCACACGTGTCAATGTCGTCAGCGATCTGATCGCTGACGACATTGACGGCTGATTGCTGGTGAGCTGTCACACAGACAGACTCACCAGCGATCAATTGACCAGAAACATCGTGGAAACGATTTAAATATCGTTTCCACGATGTCTTGCTCCCGCTGCCAGCCTGCTGGAAGCGGGAGCAGGCTGGTCTCCAAGGTAAACTGCGGGTATCTAGGCAGCGCGCACTGCCTAGATACCCGACGTGTACCTAGTTACCAGCCTCCTCCGCTCACGGCTGTATCTAGTACACACGGTAACTAGGACCTAGTTACCCGCTGTGTACCTTAGATACCACGTGACGGAGGGGCTGGTAACTAAGGTACACGTCGGGTATCTAGGCAGCGCGCGCTGCCTAGATACCCGCAGTTTACCTTGGATACCAGCTCCCAGCGCTTGTGAGAGGCGCTGGGAGCTGGAATATCGCTACTCCCGGTGTCACACGCAGCGATGCTGCGTGTCCACCGGGCGACAATCGCCAGGTTTTAGGACAGATTCTAAAACCTGGCGATCATCAACCAGCGATTTATCGCTGGTTGATTCAGTATGTCACACGCATCAATATCGCTGCAACGTCACGTGCAGCCGATATCGTGCAGGCGATATTGATGCGTGTGACAGGCCCTTAAAACTGTGGTGTGAAGCCAACCCTAAGAGTCTATTTGTTGTCAGTGTCAAGCAGCAATAAGCACTGTGAACTTTGATCCTTACAATATGGATAAGTGATCAGGCCATTGTGAAGCTGCTACTCCTGCACTCTCCTACAGTGAGATGATCTGTAAGGTGGTCCAAGTATTTAGTGTTTTGCCTGCACACTGCGGAGGCTGCTGTATTGTGAGCTGAAGGCATTCACTACACCCAGCCGCTGACTTTAGATTCCTCTCTTGTTTCACGTATGGAGTGTTAGACCATGTATGTGCTGGAGAGCTCACAGGAGATTGTGATTACCTTTATTCTAAAGATACACTTTTTTTGGCCCAGTACATAACGTGAAGGAATTTCCTGTATTTGGTTTATTCAAAGTGATGTTCCATCATGTCATACATCAGTCACATTTTTATTTAAAAACACAAAACACTACAGTTCACTTTTTTTCCCCATTTAGAAAACATGAGCCTATGATTGTTGCACTAATACTTTATATTACATATAGTGCATTCAGTATTGCAGCATATAATAACACTCAGTCTTCCTTTTAGGCTTGGCTTCACTGGAGCACCAAGATGGTGGCAGCGAAGGCCTTCATCAGGTCCTCATCTGCCTTTGCCAGTGGACACCCTACAATCACAGTTCTTTCAATATTAGTTGCAGCTGCTATAATGTATACATATGCTGCACTGTCTATACAGGAATGAGGTGCCTCAGTCTTTCCAAGAAAGGTTTTAAAATGACTGACCTATTTAACAAAATTCAGCTACAGAATTACAAGTGAATAATACCAGAAAATGTACTTCATGATGCATTGTCTTACAATCAGGGGCGATGGCTTAGGGGTGCAAGGATGGCCGTTCTGGTACCACAGTAGTCTGCGCAGTTGCACACTATAAATTGCAGTTTTGCATTGCTATGTGTATTAGCAGAAGGCTGCAGGATGGATTTCCAGAACCATTGGATGTGACTGTGGTATAAGACATATGTAGCACAAGAGAAGTACAGAATTGACACTATGCGGATGTGAAAATGTTGCGCTCGTTTGACCATGACCTTCTGGAGATATTCGTCCATTGTCCAGCTGATAGCCCAGTCATTAAGATGCACTAGTCATTGTGTCTATTAACCCTTAGTTCCCAATGACCCAGCTCCGTGTGTTTTTTATATATTTGTCCACAAAGAATTTCATGTTTCTATTGCACATATAATTACCACAAAAATAATGTAGTGTTCTAATTGTTCACGTGGTGTTGTTGCATGTTAATTTTTTTTTTCTTATTAAAAAACCTGAACAAAAATCCTTTTAAAAGTTTGTTCTTTTCTTTACCAGATCTTCATATAAGGCAAGCCTACATGCAGAGGGCGATCTACACGATAGTGCCGGACTAGGATTTAATCACCAGGAGACCATTCATGAGCACTATTTTTATGTGTCATATTTCATAGCATTTCCTTTAAAATAAGCCTAAAAATTTCATAAGTATTACTTCCCCACCCCCTTCACACTGCTGGTACCCCCATTTTTTAAAGTGGCCCATATTCAGCACATGACTGCTGCATCCTTGTGCGGTCTACCTTGACATTACCGCTAAGCCAATTGATTGGCTGCAGCAGTCACTTGCAGCATGTCAGCAAAGATGGGGCAGCAGGATGAAGCCAAAAAACTAACGATATTTAGGCCTCATTTTATGAATTTTAGTGCAAGTCTGAAAACTAAATTTAAATGTAAACATGGACAACCCTTTGTATTGTTGAACACATTTGATCGATCACATCTTGGGAAGTAGCAAGATAGCTACTGATAAAGATTTCTCCATTCGCCTTCCACGACAGCATTGGAGGATGTCGTCCACGCCCTATTGGGGGACAGGAACACAGAGAGGTTAAAAGCCCCTCCCCTTCCTCCGCACTCCAGTGTCTTCCTGTCCCCCTTGGGGCATGGAGAGGTTCCAGTGCTGTCAGGCCGGCAGAGGCAGCATTGGGGTGTACTTACAGCCGGGCCAGGGATGGACGTCGGGGGCGGCCTCCTCCTCCTTCTCGGGGCTCCCGTGGTGGGACCGTCCGGCCTTCCTGCGTCCTACGGGGCAAAGCAGGCCGTGTATTGCAACGCCGGAGGCCTGTTCAGCTCTCCGGCGTCTCCCTCCTCCAGCTGTGGTCCCTGGGGCATGCATCAGAGGTGCCGCGGAGGCACTTCCGGTTTCGGGGGAGGCACTTCCGGTTTCGGGTGTGGCACTTCCGGTTTCGGGTGTGGCACTTCCGGTTCCGGGATGTCACTTCCGGTTTCGGACGGCGGCTCCTGTAAGGGCTGTGGCAGGCTGGGCGCGGCTCCAGGGAACCCAGCAGGACTTTCGCGCGCTACTGCCCGCGGCCGGTGACCAGGAGGAGGGAGGGAACAGGTGTTCCTCGTTGGGGGCACGGTACTTCTGGATAAGTACCCGCCGGAAGCTACACCCAGGTAAGGCTGATCCCTGAAACATGGAGGGTGATAGGCTTCCACCTCTGCTTCTGCAGAGCCCAGCGTTCCCCCAGCTCATGTAAGTGTTTCTGGGGGTGGTCACAAGGGTAGAGTTATTTAAGCCCTGCACTCACACTGGGACCCCCTTCTCTTCCCTTTTTGTCTATAGGGAGACAAGGGCCGTCTGTGAAAGGGAGCAATAATGTGACTGCGGCACAAAATTTCCCTCTTCCTACAACAAGGTGTCGGCCATGACTGACAGGGTTGTCAGGATGGACTCCCCATCCTTGCTTGAGGAGCTCCAATCCGTTAGGGAAGAGGTGCAGGCTTCTATCTCGGCACTGCGGGGGTTTGCTGCTGCGTCCGGGCCTTCCCCTCCGTAAGAGAGGAAGCTCCAGGATTGTGACTCTGTGGATCTCATGGAGGCTGGCCAGAGCTCAGCATTAGAGGACGGCGAGGATATTGCCGCTGTTGCCTCTGTCCAGACACGAGAATCTGGACACTACTATTTTTCCACGGAGTCCATGGGTACATTGGTGGACACTGTCCATTGTACCATGGGAGTAGAGGTGGTAGAATCCCCTTCTTCTGTGCAGGACTAAATGTTCAGAGGCCTGACGGCTAAGCGGCTCACCCCATCCGAGTGGATTGGAGGGTGATGACTTTGTCTCGGAGGTCCCGAAGGTGGACATCCAGGTGGCCAGGGTAGCAATCAGCTGCTATTGTAAACCCATTGTGCATGCCCTTGACACACTGTTGAAACTAAGCAGCAGGAGCCTCAGTCACGGGCTGGATGGGAGACCTCATGAGAGACCCAATGGGAATCTCTATGGAAGTCTCTATAAAGTCAATGGGACTTCTAACATGAAGGTCTATGGCAGTATTCCATTTGGGAAGCTTAGCCTATAAGACCGCGTTGCCTTTTGAAGATTCCTCCCGGGTGAAGGACCCCCTCGTTCGTAAAATGGAGAGTGTCCTCAAAATATCCTGGGAGGCGGCAGCTATGTCTTTAACTGTGTACATTTCCTCTACATGTGAGCAGGTCTCTCTTTAAGTGGCTCACCCAGCTGGGTGAATTCATCCTGCAGGGTACTCCCAGGAAGGAGCTTTGGACTCCGTTCCACTTCTGAGACGTGCTACGGGCTTCCTGGCCGATGCCTCTGCTGAGTTGTTCCGCGTGGGCGCCAGGTGCGTAGTGTTGGCTAACACAGCTCGCAGGGCAGTGTGGCTTACAAGGTGGAATGGGGAGGTCACGTCTAAGCTCCAGCTGTGTGGCCTCCCCTTGCAAAGGACATTGGATGACATCCTGGAAAAGGTGTCAGACCGTAAAAGGTGTCTCCCGGAACAGGAGCCCTTTCGGAGGCAGTCCTTTGGCCTGAGCGCAGCCAACTCTCCCAGTCTAAAGGGAAGGGTAAGTCTGGTCGCTGGGCATTCCAGTACAGGAACAAGACCCGTAATATCTTGCTCCCCCAGCAGCGGTATCACCAGCCGCCCCTAAACAAGGTTGCCTTCCCCATTGCGGGGTGGCTCCTGCGGTTTCTGCCACAGTGGCAAGCAATCTCCTTGTGCCCTTGGATCCTCTCGACCATTTGGGAGGGTCTACGCTTGGAATTCGAGAGCCAGCCCCTCCATGTCTTCGAGTCTTCTCCCTTCCTCAGGGGACTCTCGCACGGTTTTTCTTGTCGGGTCTGCGACACCTGTTGGATTCGGGTGTGGGGTCCCCGATTCCTCCTGGAGAGGAGGGCCAGGGGCGCTACTCCAGGTTGTTGTGGACCTCCAGAACGCGTATTCTCATGTCCCCATTTACCCGTCCCACAAGCGCTTTCTGCGATTCACGATCTCCGGGGCAGGCGGGACGGTCCATTCACGGCTTAATGTGCTGCCCTTTGGGATTTCGTCGGCCCCAGAGGTTACCAAACTCATGGGGGAAGCGATCACATTCATCCAGACCCAGGGGATATGTATGCTTCCCTATTTAGACGACATGTTGGTGGTGGCTCCTTCGGCAGTGCTTCTGCGCACAAAGGACTCCAACACATTGGAGATTCTTCAGTCCCTGGGATGGGTACCCAATCTTCGGGAATCGGAACGGGTGCTTGCAACCAGACGTCAATTTTTGGGAGTCTTGCTGGCCTCCTCCAGACAGACCTCGTTCCTTCCTGCGGCATATCAGCTTTTGCGCTGCGTGACTCTGACCTGCTTCCGGGCAGGGAGGTCGCCTTCCTTGCGGGAAGCAATGTCCCTGTTAGGGGCCATGATGGCCTGCATTCAGTCAGTAACATGGGCTCGGGCTCCTTCCCGACTGCTCCAGGAACACATATGGAGTTCCTGGGACAGACGTCAGGATTCCTTAAACTCGCGGGTCCGGACCCCGGGGCGGATGGTAACCTCGCTTTCCTGGGGATGAATCCCAAACACCTTCCTGTGACCTCCGTTCCCACTGATGCCAGCGGTTCCGGTTGGGGCACGATGGTAGTTCGCACACCGTTCCAGGGGATTTGGAGTCACCCGGTCAGTCGCCAGTCTCAACTTCTGGCAGTGGAGGAAGCGCTTCTTGCTGCAGCTCACGTTCTCCAGGGTCATCATGTGAAGGTCCTGTCAGACAATGTGACTACGGTTGCTTTCTTGCGGTACCAAGGCGGTACTCGTGGCTTACTCTTGCAGGGGCTGGCAAGACTGTTCTTTTTGTGGGCAGTACGCCATCTTCTCTCCTCCTCGGCAGTACATCTGAAGAGAATGGCCAATGTACAGGCAGATTCTTGAGCCGCACGGAGGTCCACCCAGGAGAATGGTGCTTCCATCCGGAAGTATTTCGCTCTCTTACGGACAGGTGGGGTGTCCTTTCGATCGACCTGTTCGCTTCGGGCTCGAATACAAAGGTGCCAACCTTTGTTCTCCCTGACTCGGTTGGACCATCCTCGAGGGCTGGACGCTTTTGCCCATCCCTGGGACTTCCGGTTGGTGTATGCATTTCCTCCAATCCCGCCACTTCCCAAGACGTTGCAATGGATTCGGGCGGAGGGGGTGACACGATCCTGGTGGCTCCCCTGGGGCCCAAACTGGCGTGGTACGACGCCATCCGAGACCTGGGCCTGGAGGGACCGATTTTGTTAGCCCAGTCTCAACCTACTGTCCCAGGGTCCTCTGTTTCACCCGGGCCCTCAGTGGCTCATTCGGGTGGCCTGGCTGTTGTGGCCGGGATCCTGAGGACCAAGGGTCTCTCCCAGGCAGTGATCCGCACGCTTCAGCAGAGCAGGAAGCCTGTGACAAACGCTATTTACGGGAGGGCTGGAATCGGTTCCATCCTGGTGTGCTCCTTCCATCCTGACCATGCATCATCCTAATGTGGCCCAACTCTTGGATTTTTGCAGCGTAGCTTGGATTTGGGGCTTCGGCCGAGCACTCTTTAAGTCCAGAGGTCGGCACTTGGGGCGGTTTTTGCCCAGGATCTTGCTTCCCATCCATGGCTCAAGCAGTTTTTTACTTCTGCTTGGAGGTGGCGTCCCCGGATTCGGCCTTCTGTCCCTCCCTGGGATTTGATGCTTGTTCTCCAAGGGCTTGCTCAAAGTCCCTTTGCACCCTTGTCTGCGGCATCCCTTACGTCTCTCTCTCACAAGGTGGCGTTTTTGGTGGCCATCACTTCTACTCCCAGAGTTGGAGAACTGCAGGCACTCTCTGTCCGGGCTCGTGCCTCGTGGTGTCCGTTGTTCGCATTACGCTTCGGTTGCATTCATCTTTTTTTCCTGAAAGTTGTCGGCTTTCCATCGGTCCCAGGATGTGGTTCTGCCTTCAATTTGTCAATCTCCTGCTAATGCGGCTGAGGCCGTGTTTCACTCCTTGGATGTTCGTCGGACTGTCCTCCTCTATCTCCGAGAGTCTGCTTCCTGGAGGTTAGCTCAGAACCTGTTTGTTGGGCTTTTGGGAATAATACAGGGAAGAAGACTTCCCAGGCTACCATCATTTCCTGGATCAAGGAGGCGATCTGTGAGGTCTACGTCGCTCCGGTCCTTGCTCCTCCGGTGGGGTTGAAGGCTCCTTCAACTCGGGCTGCTGCTACTCCCTGGGTGGAGCGGGCTGGAGCTTCATCGGAGCTGATTTGCAGAGCGGCTACGTGGTAGTCTCTCCTCACTTTTTCTCGGCTCTATAGGTTAGATCTGTCCGTCAGTCGGGATCTGTCCTTTGGTAGGAGAGTCCTACAGGCAATAGTCCCACCCTGAGGAGTATCGGTGGTATTCCTCCAATGCTGTCGTGGAAGGCGAATGGAGAAAACTGAATTAGTCCTTACCGGTAATTCCTTTTCTTGGAGCCTTCCACGACAGCATCAGTTCCCCCCCTTGTTGATGTTTGGTTCCGGTTTGTATCAGATAATCCATGGCTAAGGGTGATCTTGGTAAACACTGGAGTGCGGAGGAAGGGGAGGGGCTTTTAACCTCTCTGTGTTCCTGTCCCCCAATAGGGCGTGGACGACATCCTCCAATGCTGTCGTGGAAGGCTCCAAGAAAAGGAATTACCGGTAAGGACTAATTCAGTTTTTACAGCAATTGTCATTCTGCTCTCCCAAAGTTCTGAATAAAAAGTCTGATGCTTAACACACAAATACTATGAGGGAAAATGCATTTAAATGGCCTGTCATGTCAATAGAGGTGATATTAAGCTGCCTCCTTATGCTCTATTACATATTTCTTATTGGTGCTACTACCAAGTATAAAGTTTGATTGCTCTCAGTGGGAGAAACTAAATAATAATCTTGTTGTGAAACCTTTTAATGCATAACAAAAATAATTGATATTACAAAGCAAGTCTTCGAGACTGCTTATGTCTCGATCAGGCATGGTCTAACCTTGCCAGATACCATGCCTGATGAACAGACGTAACATCATGTATTTTTGGTAACATGCCTGATGGAGAGGTAAGCAGTCTCGAAAGCTTGCTACTTTGTAACATCAATTTTATTTTATTTTTGTTAGACACTCTTTAGTTATGAAACTTTTTAATATTATTTTGTTTCTCCCACTGAGAACAATCAAAGTCTTCTTTTTCAACTAACACTGTACCAAACCCTTTTTTTTAATCCTATTATAAAGAGTTATGTAAATTAATTGGTGCAACTGTAAAGAAATAACCAATTTTATAAATTGTTGGGGCTTCACCAATATTTTCTTTTTGTGTGGCTGCTAATTAGCCCTTTGCGTGTCATTAAGGTTTTTTCTAGGAAAGGATGTGAACACAATCAGCGCACTATCATGGGAACACTAATTCCATAATACCGTCTCTTGCTATTTGAACGTATAATGTCTTTGTAAAGGAAAGAATAAACAGCTTAACCATAGCATGGTTCTTTTCTTTTATCTACACCAGCTAATTACAGTCCTCTACCTTCCCATATGTACAATGTCACTGTTTCTATTAGTATGGATGTATTGTGTAATCCCCATTAGGAAAATATGCTCCATTGATAATGCCATCCAGTGTACATGTTGTCACATGTATGAAATCCTTGACCAGCCATTTGAGGGTTTGAGATGTGAGCACGTTGAGTATTTGGAAGCCCAAGTACTGGATCTAAATAAACAGCTGGCAACATTGAGATCCATAGATAATATGGAAAGGAGTTTGCTGCTCAGTGAGCAGTTGGTCGCTGGGGTAGATGTGAAGGGAGGACCGTAATATGGAGCTGCAGGACAGTGAGGCAGCTAGCTGGGTGACAAAAGGTGGAGTAGAAGGAAGAGTGTCAGGGAGGCTATTCCTGACCTGGCACACACAAACAGGTTTGCTAAGTTGGCAGATGAGTGGGGTGTCAGTACAGGGGTAGCACTTCTGCAGCAAGACGTGTCCTCTGAAAGCTGGAGGAGTTTCTGCTCCTGCTAGGGGGAAAATAGGAGAGCAGGGCAGGCCAGACATGTAATCAAATAAAGTCTGAAGACTCCACCACCCAGTACTCACAGGATTTCCTCGGCTCCCAGGAGCGATGATAGGCTTGCACCCTTAATATGTATAGAGGTTGTTGTTATTATTTATTTATAGAGCACCATTCATTCCATGGTGCTGTACATGAGAAAGGGTTGCATACAGACAAGTTATAAATATAACGAACAAAGTGACAGACTGATACAGAGGGGAGAGAGGACCCTACCCTTGCGGGCTTACATTCTACAGGGCAATGGGGAGGGAGAAAGTAGGTTGGATCTGCTCGGGTGGTGCTGGATTGCCAGGTCCGGTGGTGGTGGAGCGCCGGGTCCAGTGGTGTTGAGGCGGCACTGTGGTCATTACAGGTTGTAGGCTGTTCTGAAAAGATGGGTTTTCAGGTTCCGCTTGAAGGTTCTGAGTGTAGGGGACAGTCGGGCGTGATGGGGTGCAGAGTTCAGGAGGATGGGGGATGCTCGGGCGAAGTCTTGCAGGCGATTAGATGAGGAACGTACAAGTGTGGAGGAAAGAAGGAGATCTTGGGAGGATCAAAGATTACGAGTTGGATGATATCGGGAGATTAGTTCAGAGATATATGGGGGGGACAGATTGTGGAGGGCTTTGTAAGTCAATCTTAGTAGTTTGAATTGGATACGCTGGTGAATTGGGAGCCAGTGGAGGGATTTGCAGAGGGGAGATGTGGAGGAATAGCGGGGAGAGAGGTGGATTAGTCGGGCAGCAGATTTAAGGACAGATCGAAGTGGTGCAAGAGTGTTAGCAGGAAGGCCACAGAGTAGGAGGTTGCAGTAGTCAAGGCGGGAGATGAGGGCATGCATGAGTAGTTTAGCAGAGTGGGAGTTGAAGGGACGGATTCTGGCAATGTTTTTGAGTTGGAGACGGCAGGAGGTGGCAAGGGCTTGGATGTGCGGTTTGAAGGACAATGCAGAGTCAAGTGTTACTCCGAGGCAGTGGAATTCAGGTACAGGGCAAAGTGTGATGTCATTTATTGTGATAGGTAAGTCTGGCAAGGAAGGTGTGTGAGATGGAGGAAAGAGGATGAGTTCGGTTTTGTCTACATTGAGTGTTAGGAAGCGGGAGGAGAAGAAGGAGGGATATGGCTTATAGACACTCTGGGATTCTGGACAGCAGAGAGGTGACATCTGGGCCGGAGAGGTAGATCTGAGTGTCATCAGCGATACAGGTGATACTGGAAGCCATGGGACTTTGAGTTGTCCGAGACCAAGAGTATAGATGGAGAAAAGGAGGGGCCCCAGAACAGAGCCTTGAGGGACCCCAATAGAGGGGATGGGGTGAGGAGGTTGTGTGGGAGTGGGAGACACTAAATGTGCAGTTGGAAAGGGGGAGGAGATCCAGGAGAGGGCAAGGTCAGTGATACCAATGGAAGAAAGGATCTGTAATAAGAGGCAGTGGTTGACTGTGTCGAATGCAGAGGACAGGTCTAAAGGGAGGCGGACGGAGAACTGTCTGTTAGCTTTGGCCGTGAGCAAGTCGTTAGTAATATTGGTCAGGGCAGTTTCAGTAGTTTGGTGAGGGCGGAAGCCGGATTGAAGGTCGTTGAAGAGAGAGTTGGATGAGAGTACAGTGTGGACATGCTTTTCGAGAAGTTTGGAAGCAAACGGCAGCAGAGACATGGGCCGGTAGCTGGATGTAGAAGCAGGGTCGAGGGATGACTTCTTAAAGATAGGTGTAAATGTTGCATGTTTAAAAGCAGAAGGAAAGGTACCAGAAGTTAGTGATAGGTTGAAGAGGTGGGTTAGGGCTGGGATAAGTGTTGTGGTGAGGTTGGGAAGGAGGTGGGATGGGATAGGGTCCAGTGCACAAGTGGTGAGGTGCGATCTGGAGAGGAGGTGTGCATGTTCTTCAGTGATGGTTGGGAGGAGAGTTAGTGGGGGAGAGGATTGATCCGGTATACATGGGGGTTGCGGTGGTTGGGTAGCAAAGACTTGTCTGTTCTGGTCGATCTTGTTGGTGAAGTATGTTGCAAAGTCTTCTGCAGACATACGAGAAGTAGGAGGGGGCAGTGGGGGCGGAGGAGGGAGTTAAGTGTGTTGAATTACTGCCTGGGGTTGTGGGACAAAGAGGATATGAGGGTAATGAAGTAGTTCTGTTTAGTGGTGGTGAGTGCTTTCTTGAATGTGATAATTGCTTGTTTGAATGCTGTGTAGTTTATAATACTCCGGTGCCGTAGTACGTTTATAGTCTTTATTATATCAAATTAAAAGCATTACAGATGCCACCAGTGGTGAACTAGACGATTTTCGGAGAGTAGCTCCTTACTCGTTACTAACGATTAAGAAGCTACTCTCCGAAACGCATCTAGATCCCCACTGGGGGCATCTGTAATGCTTTTAATTTGATATAATAAAGACAATTACCACACTATGGCACTGGAGTATTATAACCTCTTTACAGGCCAGACATGTGCTGGTAGTGGGGAACTCCATTATTAGGGGAACAGATTAGTGTTCCATCTTTGGGACAGATTGCCTTACCAGTGTGTTGTCTTTTTGGCATTTGAGTTCGGTACATACTGTGTTGACAGATTACTGTGATGGGCTGGTGAGCACTCAGCAGTCGTGGGACACATTATCACCAATGACAAAGTTAGAGATCAGTGGAAGGTCTTTAAACCCCTTCACGACCAAGGGCGTACTTATACACCCTGGAAGGGAGTTTTTTTTCCAGCTAAAATGTGAAACCGGCTGAAACATCAAGATCCAGCCATGATTGGTGCTCCAAAAGCATTGCTCATTTGTTGGAGCTAGATGACCTCGGTGTCACCCCCTCCAGCTCTGATTGGTGCGATGATCCTTCTGACACCTCACTCAAATCGGCGTGCAGGGGCTGGTGTGACGTCACTGTGACCGACTCTTCTCAGCTTTGTCCTGTCTGAGGAAGCTGAGGAGAGTAGTCCCTGTGGCTGTGAGCTACTGTCTGTGCCGATCACATTCTGCGATCAAACCTGAGGAAGTTTGCAGTCGGCTACTAAAATGTGTTGTCGTGAAATAAAAGATTTGTCATCCAATTTGCATTTGTCCTTGTGGTTTCAGTGCCGCAGCGCTACTATTTAGACAGTTACGGTACATTTATTTTTCCAAATATCACATCGCTGCTACGAGGGTACGCGTCAGGAGCTGTTCGCGGCAGGAGCTGTTCATGGCCGGATCCGCTCACATCCCAACCTTGAGGACCTGTGGTGACATATTTCCGGGTTACGCGATCACATGACCGGACTGAGGATCACGAGACTGGATCCAGGAAGAAAGACCCACACGGCAGAGTCAACGCTGGTGACAACGCTGACAAGTGTGCTACTGGGGTTGTGCTGGGGGGCACAACCTGAGGAGGTGAGATGTCATTTGACCTATATAATCCACTAATTCCACTAGACCACCAGGTGCTTCTTAAACTGCGTTTCTCTCTTTTTCTTTTTTCTGCCCACGCTCTGTTGGTCTGTGCTATCCCTGTCCTCTGATCTTTCTCTGTGCTGTGATCGGTCTCTGTGCTACCCTTGTACCGTGATCTGCTGTCCCTGTATCGTGATACGCTGTTCCTATAATAATAATTTTATTTACATAGCGCCAACACATTACTCATCACTTTACAATTCAGAGGGGATGTGTACAGACAATATGAGACAATACAGTGTAACAAAAAATTCAAAAACCATGAGTGAGGTCCCTGCTTGCAAGCTTACAATCTATGAGGATATAGGGGAGGCAGAAAAGGTAAATGGTAAAAAGTGTCATGTATGGTCTAGCCATCTAGATACATAATCACCATTTTTGCGCTTCCGACCACTGTGCCGCTATTCCAGAATCCTTTGCGGTGTTGTGAGGGATGGCACGCATGCGCCATCGTGAGCCGCTGCTTGCCTCTCACTTGCGGCGTCGCCACCGCACAGCGCGAGCAATGGCGCACATGCGCCATCGCGAGCCGCCACAAGCCTTTCAATTGCAGCATCGTATCAACTGCAGCGCATGCGCCGTCGCCACCGCACAGCACGAGCGATGCCGCGCATGCGCCGTCGCGATACGCATTTTACCTCACGCCACACGCCTCACCACACCTGCCCAGCCTCTACCCGCCTACGGACCACCCCGCTGGTGACGTTCTTCTCTGCAGCCTGTGGCCGCCTACACACCGCCCCCTCCGGGGACGAGTATGCAGGGGCAGACAGGCCCAGGTGGCAGGGGCAAGGGCTGGTAGTATGGCCCACATCTAGGGCCGCCCCCCCACAGAATTGGGCCAGCGGCGCTTTGCGGCCCGGCGTGGCGATGCAGCAGCAGACGGCGGCGGACATGGTGAGTGAGCTGCAGTAAGGCCTGAAAGCACTTCCCCCCCCCTGGCATCGGGCATCCGATAATTCTGATAGCACCCACCATCCATTCCCCCCTTCCCCGGGCATCTGAAAACTCTGATAGCACCCTCTCTCCCCAAACCCCCCCTCCTCAACTCAGGGCTGGCATACCAGAGGCACCAGCCAGCCCCTGCGTGTATGTATATTACATTGCCATCTCCACCCTTTCGCCGCCTACACTCCGCCCCTATGCCAACGTCTATATTTTCTCTTTATTGCAGCTGCGTCACAACAACTACCTCAGTTTCCCGCCCACAGTCCCAGAAAGACGCCCAGCTGTCTCCAGATGTCTCCAGCTAACTAATTCTCCTAGGGGACTGCAGTTACTCAGTCAAAAACTCACTAAGTCGCCCAGTGAATGACTGTAATACTGTCTAAGTCCCCCTGGGCTCTGCCATTACTCTCTCTGCCTCATAAGTGACTGCTTCCAGCTTATTTCAGCAGTCTCTCTAAGTTGCGCACACATACAGTCACAAACAGTCTAAGTTGCCTTGGCCTCTGTCATTAACTGTCTCTGCCTCATAAGTGACTGCTGCCAGCTTATTTCAACTGTCTAACACTCTACGTTGCGCACAGAAACTGTCACAAACTGTTACGTTAACGTGCTCTGCCATAACTGTCTATGTGGCCTCTGCCATTAACTGTCTCTGCCTCATAAGTGACTGCTGCCAGCTTAGTTCACCAGTCTAACACTCTCTAGTTGCGTACAGAAACTGTCACAAACTGTCTAAGTTCACTTGGCCTCTGCCCATTAACTGTCTTCTGTCTCATAGTGCTGCTGCCCAGCTTAGTTCACCAGTCTAACACTCTCTAAGTTGCGTACAGAAACTGTCACAAACTGTCTAAGTTCACTTGGCCTCTGCCGTTAACTGTCTCTGCCTCATAAGTGACTGCTGCCAGCTTATTTTTACGCTCAAACACTTTCTACGTTGCGCACTCAATCCGTCCTAAACTCTCTAAGTCACCCTGGGCTCTGCCGTTAAGTGTCTCTGCCTCCTAAGTGACTCCTGACTGCTTTTTTAACACGTGTAATAGTGTCTTAAAATTACCCTAATACCACCTTCAGCATTGGATAGCCTCTGTTACATACTATACCTACTATACTATGCCCTGTTGCATAACACTGCCTCTCACATGCTTTTGCTGTCTTATTAAGGCACACAATGCTTTACTCTACCCATTTCTAACTACTGCGCCAGTGTCAGCCTTTTCCTGTCTGCTACCCTAACTACTGCTGCTTCTGCTTTCTACAGCCTCTGCAGTATAGTATTCAAACTATCCACTTGCTACAGCCTGTTGTCTGATACTAACTCTCTGCTCCGACACTTGCCCTATTACCTCACCAGAGGTAAAAGTCTACACCCCACCATGGCTCCTCCCAAAATTTACAAAAATCAACAGGACAGGAACAAGGCCCGTGCACTTCGATACAGATTACACCGGGCAAACGAGACTCCTGAACAAAAACGCTTACGCCTAGACAAAGACAAGGCTTATAGACAACGCCGTCTTGCTCTAGAGTCTCCTCGCTCTAAAGCCACAAGATTGGCTCTTCGCCAACAACTACGCTCCAACTTTCCACCTTCTGACGCCACATTTACACCAGTTACTGCCGTTCACACATCCCCATCTCTACTCAACACCATCTTTATAAAAAGTGTTCTTTTACTTCTTTATTGTTTTTTTAAAATACAAACTATCACATAAAACAGGTTTTTTTCCTAACCACAAAGAGTGTCAGACATCTCTACTGCTCCGGTTTCCAGCTCTAAACTTACCCAATATTCATTTCACCGCACTCCCGATGCGATTGCATCGGGCCTTTTTACTAGTCAATATAATAAATAGGGGATTCATGTAACGCTGCATGAACCAGTCACCGGTCGGGATCTGTACAGTACAGATAAAGTGCTATATTATGCATGGGGGATGGGTGCAGACAGATGGCACATGAGGCCAGATTTGGAAAAGGGAAGTTAATTCTGCAATAAAGGTGAGGTGATCGGCCAGTCTAAAGAGATGCGTTTTTAAGGCTCGCTTAAAACTACAGGGTGGGCCGTTTATATGGATACACCTAAATAAAATGGCAATGGTTGGTGATATCCACTTACTGTTTGTGGCACATTAGTTTATGGGAGGGGGAAAATTTTTCCAGATGGGTGGTGACCATGGCGGCCATTTTGAATTCGGACATTTTGGATACAACTTTATTTTTTTCATTGGGAAGTGTCATGTGACACATCAAACATACGGAGAATTTCATAAGAAAAACAATGGTGTGCTTGGTTTTAACATAACTTTATTCTTTCATGAGTTATTTTCAAATTTCTCTTTGTTTACAGCCATTGACATGTCGCCGAGGTTAACACGTGAGGAACGGATAGAAATTGTGTTGAAGTCTGGTGAACACAATACCCGGGTCATTGCAGCAGATTTCAATGCAAGACACACTACGAGACCACCCATCTCCCATGCTACAGGTAGGAAAGTGCTAAACAAATTTCGTGAAAAAGGTTCAGTGTTGGATTTGCCAAAATGTGGACGCAAGAAAACTGTCACTAATGAAGAAACATTGTAGCAATATGGGAGGTCAGTGCTTCCAGGATCTGCGCTTCTTATCCAATAGGAAAGGACTTTTTATTACATCTTGCACATTTAGGAGTCATATCCCAACATAGTACAACATACAATACACAGGCTACATATTATAGTCTCCAATGACGTATACAATGGGTGGAGAACAGATGATGTCACAATAAAAACAAATACTTTGTTGGAACCATTCCGCTAGGTCAGAAAGAAAGTGTGTTGTTTTATCATCACATATGTGAAATGTGTAAATGAATAATTAGGAATGATTGAGGGATAAATAATAATGAAATGATCATGTGCAAAGATAGGAGAAAACTTGATGTGAAATCAAATAGAGCCGAACTTGGGTCCAACGATTTCACTGCAGTGACAAGGCATCTCACTTGATCAGGGTGCATCTACTATAAACCTTTTAAGAAGAAAATCTTTTAGGGTACCTTTACACACGGTACATTTGTAGCTTGTCACCAGGTAACTTACTGGTTGCAGTGAAATCATGGATACATGATTCCATTTGTACACAGCAACAAGATAGAACCATGTATCCATGTATTTCACTGCAACCAGTAAGTTACCTGGTGACAAGCTACAAATGTAGCCGTTGTGTAAAGGTACCCTTACAGATATAAGAAGGTTTCTAAGAAAAGAAGAAGGAAAAGAACAGAAGAGAACAAGAAAGGAAAAAGGAGAAAACATTGTATATATTGAGTGCAAAAATTGTGAATGATGATAATTGAAGAATGTATTATAATAAAAGCCCTAAGCCAACTTCTGTCACTATGTAACGGTATCACTATGTCACATCCGACAGAAGCTGGCTTAGAAGCCACCTTAAACCCTAACCAATATGGCCGCCGCTTTGTTGGTAGCGGGAACTTTCACTGCCCCACTATCGATTATAAGCTGCTGCTCTGCCCCTCCACGCTCACATTATACTCACCACCAGTCCCCATCCTCTTCTCTGCAACGCCCCCATCTTCCTGCCCGTCATCTTGCCTCTCGCCGCTCCGGCCGCCATCTTGCATGTCGCCGCCATCTTGCATGTCGCCACCCCTTACAGTGCGAAACCAAGATGGCGGCCGGAAAAATCTCGCGATACTTCCCTCCGCCATCTTTATTTCGCCCTGTTCAGAGTGGCGACATGCAAGATGGCGGCCAAGAAGTCTCGCCTCGCGAGATTTCCCGGCCGCCATCTTGAATGTCGCTGCCCCGGACAGGCCGAAACCAAGATGGCGGTCAGGAAGTAAGTATATCGCCGCCACTTTGCCGCTGACCACTCTGCCCCTCCCCCCGTCCTCTGCTGACCACTTTGCCCCCCCCAGCCTCCGCTGACCACTCTGCCCCCCTGTCCTCTGCTGACCACTGAGCCACCGTACAGTGCTGACCACTGAGCCCACGGTAACCATGGCCCTATAACAGCTACCATGAGCCACCATATACACTGCTAACCACTGAGCCACCATACTTTGCTAAACACTGAGCCACCGCGCTGTGCTAACCACTGAGCCACCGCGCTGTGCTAACCACTAAGCCACCATACAGTGCTAACCTTTAAGCCACCGTACAGTGCTAACCTTTAAGCCACCGTACAGTGCTGACGACTGAGCCACCGTACAGTGCTGACCACTGAGCCACCATATACACTGCTAACCACTGAGCCACCGTACAATGCTAACCACTGAGCCTTTCCTTTGGAAAAAAGGGTCAGAAGAGAGATTTGACGGGCTCTGAAAAGTCCAAAATTGTGAGATGTCTTGCAGAGGGATGCAGCAGTCTTGAAATTGCCAAACCTTTGAAGCGTGATCACCAAACAATCAAGCGTTTCATGGGAAATAGCCAACAAGGTCACAAGAAGCGTGTTGCGCAAAAAAGGCGCAAAATAACTGACCATAAATTGAGGAAAATCAAGCGTGAAGCTGCCAAGATGCCATTTACCACCAGTTTTGCCATATTTCAGAGCTGCAACGTTACTGGAGTATCAAAAAGCACAAGGTGTGCTATACTCAGGGACATGGCCAAGGTAAGGAATGCTGAAAAACGACCACCTTTGAACAAGAAACATAAGATAAAATGTCAAGACTGAGCCAAGAAATATCTTAATGCAAAAAATAGTAATGGCGGTCTGATTAGGAGCGCTCTAAGGAACAAGCAGACATGTGAGATGTTTTCATAAATGAAAAACCTTTTATTAACTTCTTAGCTCCCCTCACAGCTCCACTACGCGTTTCAACTGCATACAAACAGTCTTCATCACTTCATCACCTGATGAAGACTGTTTGTATGCAGTTGAAACGCGTAGTGGAGCTGTGAGGGGAGCTAAGAAGTTAATAAATGTTTTTCATTTATGAAAACATCTCACATGTCTGCTTGTTCCTTAGAGCGCTCCTAATCAGACCGCCATTACTATTTTTTGCATGAAAACTACTCCCTTTTTGAGGGACTGGCGGCTGGAGCAGCTCAGGAACAGCACAAACAATCTGCCTTGAACAGGAGAGAGGAGAGCGGAGAGGCAGTGCACATACTGCCAGCGGCGGAGGCTGTTAGACCGGGTTGTGCAGGACTTGCACAACCCGATAAGGTGAGTGGCCACCTACCCATGCCATTTAGACGTTTTTAATAAGGAGATCCTACACATTTGCGCCCCTTTTCCTTTTTGTTTTACATGAAATATCTTAAGACTGATTTTTCAAAGGTTTTATGGACTGATGAAATGAGAGTGACTCTTGATGGGCCAGATGGATGGGCCAGAGGCTGGATCAGTAAAGGGCAGAGAGCTCCACTCCGACTCAGACGCCAGCAAGGTGGAGGTGGGGTTCTGGTATGGGCTGGTATCATCACAGATGAACTTGTGGGACCTTTTTGGGTTGAGGATGGAGTGAAGCTCAACTCCCGAACCTACTGCCAGTTTCTTGAAGAAGTCAGTATCGTTCAAGAAAAACATGATTTTCATGCAGGACAATGCTCCATCACATGCATCCAACTACTCCACAGCGTGGCTGGCCAGTAAAGGTCTAAAAGAAGAAAAAATAATAACATGGTCCCCTTGTTCACCTGATCTGAACCCTATAGAGAACCTGTGATCCCTCCTAAAATGTGAGATCTACAGGGAGCGAAAACAGTATACCTCTGGGAACATTGTCTGGGAGGATATGGTGGCTGCTGCACACAATGTTGACCATAAACAGATAAAGCAACTGACAGATTCTATGGATGGAAGGCTGTTGAGTGTCATCATAAAGAAAGGTGGCTATATTGGCAATGCAATGACTAGCACAGGATAGAGACATCGGTGAAGCGGTTGAAGAGGAATATGATCTTGCTGATGGATTGGAGAGGAGTTTAGTAAGAGGGAGACCGATTAGTAGTGAATTGCAGTAATCCAGGCGAGAATGAATAAGGGCAACAGTTAGGGTACCTTTACACACAGAGATATATTGCTTGCAACTCACTGGCTGTAGTGAAATCATGGACACATTATTCCATTTGTACATGGCAACAAAATGGAACAATGTGTCCATGATTTCACTGCAACCAGTGAGTTGTAAGCAATATATCTCTGTGTAAAGGTACCCTTAGAGTTTTTTCAGAGTCAATAGTAAAGGTACCATCACATGCGGCAATATTGCTTGCAATTTCACTGGCAATTCACTGGTTGCAGTGAAATCATGGACAGATTGTTCTATTTTGTTGCTGTGTACAAATGGAACAATGTGTCCATGATTTCACTGCAACCAGCAAATTGCCAGTGAAATTGCAAGCAATAATTTCTGTGTGTGACGGTACCTTAAGAAAAGGTTGAATTCTAGAGATGTTTTTGAGGTGTAGGTGACATGAGCGAGCGAGTGACTGGTTGTGGGGAGAGATCTGGGTCAAATATAACCCCAAAACAGTGGGCGTGCTGCTGAGAAGTAATGGTAGAACCACATACAGAAATGGTAATATTAGGTTTCAGAAGGTTAGGAGATGGCCAAGCATTCCAGGAGTTTAGAGATGAAGGGGAGATTAGAGACAGATTGGTAGTAAGCAGTAGAGTTCAGGTCAATGGATTTTTTTAAAATAATGGATGTATTCTGGGATAAATATTGAAGGAACTTCGGCTCCCTTATACTAAGTTATGTATGCTGCGATTGTGGCGCCCCTCAATGAGTGCGTCACAGGAGACTATTGCAGCCAAAACAGCAGCAGCAATATTCTCTGACTAAGCAATGACACAGTTAACTTAGAGATCCATACCCAACATGCATCATCAGCATAGAGGGCCAATAAGGTCCTGGTGGGCGGAGTGTAGAGGTAGTGTGTAGTGGGAAGTTTAGTGCAGAACAGTCTGCAAGAATGAAAGAGAACTCTCCGAAACAAAGTAGGAGAGGGAGCTAAACCAACGAGCTCTGCAACCTAGGAGAGGGGGCCTGCATAGTTCCGTGCAGCCCCCTGGCCATCACCCCGGTTGGGCGCCATTACTCCCAGTGCCTTAACAACCGATCTACGGGCATCTACATGCGGGTCCAAAATCATCCCATGCCCATCTACAGCCGGTTTGCTGGTACCGAAGCTAGTAGTAGTTCAGCACTGCTATGCGAACCAGAGGAGTGGAGGGACCGCTTTACAGGAGCACCCCACCACCGCCACACACAGTCGTCTAGCCAGCGATGTACCCACCAAAAGGACCCAAGGCTCCCCAAAACACCCGGAACGTATACCCCGGGTAGGGCATTGAAGCAGCCTCCTTGTACCCGATCTGGCATTCCTGGGTGACAACGGCAACACAAGTAGTTAGAATGGAGGAACACCGCGGATCTCTGAGAAACACTGGTCATTGCTGAGTCCACCCGGTCCACTACCCGTAACTGTATGCCATGCTGGTTACAGTAAAGAACCCGTTACAGAGATTTCCAGTGTCCGTGCTTTCTTATGAACTGTCTCTCCGCACATTAAGGTAACCGCAGCTGCCTCAGAATATCTTGCGCAGCTCCTGGCTCCGGGGATCATCGCTCAGCCTTTGGGGAGCGTTCCATCTTGCTGCATTCCATCCCCCGGAGGCCCAAGCAGCGCCGGTGGACTTCACCGGAACACTCATAGGTGGCGTCACGAAACAAATTAACCTCTAATCAGTTCAACCAATGGCGTCTTTGATCTGGACCACCGGGCCCCACTACCGGCAGGCGCGGCCCCCGTGACAAGGATGAAGAAGAAATGCCTGTCCCTCGGAGTCCCGGCCACGGTGAGTCACGATGTTTGAACGAGGAGGGGAAAACACCAGATGAGAGGGAAAGATTAAATATTTTAGTTAGGTGAGATGTGACAGCTGAGGAAAGGGATTGAAGGAGATGTGAGGGAATAGGGTCGCTGGTGTAGCTAGTAGGGCGAGAAGATGCAAGGAGCAGGATGACTTCGTCCTCTGTTACTGGATCAAAGACCCTGTACCGGATCAAAGACCCTGTACCGCAATCGGCTGTCTCGGCGCGGTCCCTGTACTGTGATCCGCTGCCCCTGTAGCGGAATCACATCCGTGTCTGCTTCCTGCAACCTCCGAGCTTCTGATCAGTGATGCTCATCACTGATCGATGTCCTGGCTTGATTTTGGCCAGGACTTTTTTTTTCATGTTTTTTGCCCTCCTTCTTTGCACCATAGTATTTTTTTTAAGTGATACCTGTTTAATAAATGTTTTACATGTAAAGAGAATACCGGGCACTGCCTCAATTTTCAGGGACAGCAGGTTCTGCTGGAATCACCACTATGTACCCTTTCTGCTGCTGGGGTGCACGCCTTATAATAATAATAATAATAATAATAATAAGCATTTTTTCTCCATTGAATAATAAATGTTTTATTTTATCAAATTGTAATATTCTTTTTTTTTTCTTCTAGATTTCTTTTTTTGACCGTTCCCCCAAGAACTAACAGATCCCTCTTGCACGCACACACGCACGCACACACACCAATATCAAGTTATTTTAGACACATACCGGAATCAAGTTATTTTACACACGCACAATGTCCTGATCCAAAAGACAGTGTTCAGTCGAGGAGACATATGCCATCATTGTCTCCGTTGCTGAGAGTGAGGGAGAAGATCCTACTTTCCTATATTCTTCCCACTCCTCTTCCTCCTCTAGTGACAAAGAACCACCACAACGAAGACACCAGAGGAGAATGAGCTAGCCTTAAGGACAATATGGAATGCCTTCTCCAAGATGACCAGAATTTTGCTAGTCTTCATAATTTGGCTGATCATCAAACACTTCAGTAAAAAGTGTACGTTCCCCAAAGGGAAATCTGCATGGATCCACTTCAAGGGGAAGCTCAAATTTCATCAGTACCTGCCCAGTAAGAGGGCCAGGTACAGGATCTTCCATTAATGATGGCTCACATCCTGGGCCACTTCTTCATATAATGTCCCCCATCCTAGGCACCTCCTTGGTATAATGGTCCCCATGGTGAGCCCTTTCCAGTAATAATGTCGCCCATCATGGGCCCTTTCCAATAATAACACTGGTCAACAGCATTTTTGGTGCCAAAGATATTTCATTGAATTTAGGGTAACTTTGGGGTGCTGATTCTGAATATGTCATCAGTTTTGCCAGATTGGCTCAAGTTTTTGAGATTTTTCGTAAAATGTGTTAAAAAAAAGACGTTTTTTGCTACTTTTTTAACGAAGTCTGTTATGTTTCTTCTATGTTTTGTCAGTGTATATTCACCACAAATGTAACAGAATGAGTCTGGATCGTTAAGACAACTTCTTCTTGATGAGTTCATGCTTTTCACTGGACAACATACAACAACATAAAGTTAGTGCAAAAATCAAGCTATGAACAAACTTTTAGAACACTAATTAACACAAAACTATATTGAGAACTGCTCAGTTCAAGTACTAATCCAAAGAAATTAATGAGATGATGCGTCGCATTTACCAACAAGTGCTATAAATAAGATACCAAAAATCTCAAAAACTTGAGCCAATCTGGCAAAACTGATAGCATATTCAGAATCAGCACCCCAAAAATACCCCAAATTCATTAAAATATTTTGGGCACCAGAAAAAAAAATTTTTTTTGTTGACCTGTGTAATGTATCTCATCCTGGACCTCTTTCACTAATAATGTCCTCCATTCTACCACTCTTCTCCAACACATTTTAAAGAAAAATAAATGATTCTTCATACCTTCCCCACTCACAATGTGAGGCATCCTTTTCTATAGCTAGCACTGAAACCAGCAGCAAAGTGCCCACCACGGGCTGCACATAATGTCACTGTTGTGCACTGTCCATAATGGGCACACCATCAGCTGTCGGTCTTTGGCTGGCAGTGTGTATCGCAGCGCAGGGAGCCAGTGGGTTTTTGGGCTGCAATACATTTCAGCTGAATGTGGTTCTCAGATGCCTATGAAGCTGAACTAGGCGCTGCTGTTGGTGGGCCACCCTCCTGAATGGGTCTGGTTGTGGCCACATCCTCTGTAACCGCGATCATTATGCGATCCTTCTTTTAAACCCTTATTTGCAAATGTCCGCCAGTATTCATGAGTTTTATTTCTGTTTTAATGCATATCTACTACAATCTAACATTCTAGAGGAATTGTTATTGCTTCTGTATGTTCTGTAATGAAATATACTTGAGATTTTATTTCATGGCTATGTTATTAGGAAAGTAGTTCTTCGGTTCCATGTTATTGTTGTCTTTGAAAGAAGTAATTTAATTATCCCCAAATGTTCTCATTAGAGCAACCTAAAAGTGAATCCATCATCTGGGTAACTCTTCCTCCAGCCCCCATTGGTGAACCCCCTGCTCACTGTGAGCCTGGGAGCTGAAACCTCTGCACCTATTTAGTGGCCGAGCTTGAGTAATGTGGCATTACATGGTTTTCATTCAGATGTCTGGGTAACCACGCAATATATGCTTGTGCTTTGTCCTCCAGAGTGTATGCTACTCTCGGAAAAAATCTACTTTTTCTAGTACAAGGATCCTGAGTGAAAACCAGTTTCTTTAACATTCAATTGACTAGTATTGTATACAATTAGGAATATTTCTGGGCAGTTTGATGAGTCTAAATCAAATGACGTTTACCTTGAATACACCATGTAAAGAAAATATATGCTAGCGTTTTCCATTGTTGCATTGCCTATTTTTTAAGGTTTTCATGAAAACCTGTTTTAGTTCTCTGCTTCTTAAGCCATATATGAATGGGTTGAGTAATGGGGTGATAAAAGTGTATAAAAGAGCAAATATTTTGTCATGATGCAGGGAGAGTGAGGCTGGTCTCATATACATTAATAGGACCGTGCAGTAGAACATACTCACCACGGTGAGGTGTGAACTGCAGGTAGAGAAGGTCTTATGTCGACCCTTGGCTGATGGAATCCTAAGAATTTCATGGATAATATATACATAAGAAACAAGGATGCACAAGAAAGGTGTAAGAACCACAAAAACCCCAGCCACATAGATCACGATCTCGTTCAACAAAGTACTGATACAAGATATCTTCAGCAATGGTGTAATATCACAGAAAAAATGGCTGATTTGATTTGAAGAGCAAAAAGATAATCTGGTAGCCAAGCCAGTGTGGAGAGCTGAGTTTAGAAGCCCTGAAAACCAGGAGGTTACCATCAAATAGGCACAAACCCGTTTCGTTATCACATCCAGGTAGTGTAGAGGACAGCAGATGGCCATATATCTGTCATATGCCATGATGGCCAACAGGAAACTCTCCGATTGGCCAAAGGAAATGAAGAAGAAAAGCTGTAGAAAACAGCCAGTGTAGGAGATGGTTCGGTCACCCAAGAGAAGAGTCAACAGCATCTTTGGAAAAGTGACCGTGGTATAACACATGTCCAGGAAAGAGAGGTGACTCAGGAATATGAACATTGGTGTGCTGGAAAGTGTCCTGTCTAGATGGATGGTGACTACTATGGCCGAATTTCCAAGTAGAGTGACAAGATAAATGGAAAAAAACGATGCAAATAAAAAACTCTGTATCTGAGGAACGTCTGAAAGTCCTTGAAGCACAAAGAAAGTGGAGAATGTCACATTTTCCATTCTCTTATGTGGATATTATCATCTCATAAAAGTTTCACAATTTATACATATGAAGTTTTGTTTCCCTAAAAGGAAAAATATGTTTTTGAACAATTTAAATTTGGTGGCCTCCAACTTGTGGCTTTCGAGTTTGGTGACCCTTGGTGTAAAGGGCCCTTTCCTACCTCAGTATCTGAACAGTTTGGCACTTTAGTAAGTTATCTACTATGAACAATTCCAATTTTGTTAAAAGGGTATTTTTTTTTCAAAATCTTTATTTAAAGTAGAATAGCCATACATAGAAAAACACTCATTGTAGGTAGCTAAACTAAAAGAAGCTACCAGCTGTAATCAGACTTAGTACAAAAGAATATATCAATATATAATTTTTACATATAATAAAAAAAAAAAAAGAAATAAGAAAGCATTAAATTGTTGGGGTCAAAATATAGTGAGTATATGAGTCCATATGACCAAATGCAATATAGTCTTCTTGTCATAAGGTCACGGGTGATCATTTTCCTTGGGAAATGTTCTTTTGCCAAACGTATATTAACTCAATGAGAATAAGATAGAGAAAGAAAAATAAATAAATACACAAATAAATAAGTAAAAAGGAAAAGAAAACAAAATATAAAATCAAAAATAGGGGAGAAAATAGAAAGAAGAAAGGTATAGAGGAAGAGAAGAGAGAAAGGTGGAGGGGAGGGAGAAGAGAGGAGAGGGAAGAGGAAAGGAGATACTTCACGCTAGATTCTCGTGGTGAAGAAAATAAGGTCAGGGTCCATCAATATTTATGTCCACCCTTAATCTCAGACCAAAATAAGGTTACCTAACAGGTCATGAGAATGTCAGAAAAATCAGGGGACTCTCTAAATAATAACCACTCCTGCCAAGTGACAAAGTATTTATCAACCTGGGTGTGAAATGTGAGCAGAGAGCCTCTCCATCCTGCACAAAAGGTCCATTTCTTTGACCCAATCTGAGATATCAGGGATCACAGCGGTCTTCCACCGCCTTGGGATCGTCAGTCTAGCCGCCGTGAGGCAGTGTCGGAGAAGTCCAAGCTTGATCCCCTGGAAAGTTCCAGGTATCATTGCCAACTGTCCAATCTGAGGGTGACATGGAACGGATGAACCAGACAGATGTCTGTATACCAGGAAGACTTTTTGCCAGAACGCCAAGATAGGTGGGCATTTCCACCATATGTGGACAAAAGATCCATCGACTGCCGAACATCTCCAACAGATATCCGGTACGGGGAAAATTTTATGAAGGTCTCTGGGGCATCTGTACCATTTTGTCACTAGTTTGTAGTTTAATTCCTGAATCCTGCACTGCACCGGCAATTTGTGAGCGCAAAAGAAAACCTTTTTCCAGTCCAGGACTGAAAATTCAAGGCCCAATTCCATCTCCCAAGACCGAACAAACCAAAGCGATTTGAGGTCATCAGGAGCGGATAGCAATGTGTAAATCTGGGATATGAGATGGGTTGGCATTGATTCCTGCACTAGGAGGGCCTCAAAGGTAGTATGAGCCCTTGTCAGACCAGCGAGGGGACGGTCGGTGTTTAGAAATGATCGTAACTGCAGGTAGGCATACCAGTAAACTGCGCCCTCCGGATATCTGGATCGAAAATCCGAGAGAGTTGGGAAGGAGAGGCCCCCCAATAAACCTCATGTACCTTAGTCAGTTGTTGCCGCGACCATACCATGAACGTCTCCGTGTGAACTGCCGGGGGAAAGTCAGGATTGTCGAACAGTGGGGTCAGCGGACCCCATCCGTCAGAGAGATGAAATTTAGAGCTTGCGTCATCCACATCCGCAATGTATCTTGCAGGAGGGGGAGGACGCTATGCAATCTGGGCGTTTTGGTCTGGGTATCCATGGTAGAGAAACTAAATTCCAGCCCGCTAAGTGTCCTTCCAGATCAACCCATTGTTTGGACTTAGCTCCGTGAAACCAACACACTAGTCTAGATAATACGGCTGCCGTGTGGTAGAGGTGAAAATCCGGAAGCCCAACTCCACCTTGAGATTTGGGTCTCCCAAGGATTCTTCTTGCTAGTCTAGATCTGTTGTTAGACCAGACAAATACCGTAGAGGCTGTTCTCAGCTGGGTAAAGAAGAATCTGGGCAGAGCAATAGGGACCGTCTGAAATAGATAAAGCAATTTCGGAAGAATGTCCATTTTGAGTACATTAATCCTGCCGAACCAGGATAGACGCTTCCCAACATTTTTTTAAGGTCGCTCTTAATCCGTTGTAGGAGAGGTTTATAATTCAGATCAAATAAATGAGAGTAATCAGCAGACAAGTGGATGCCAAGGTATTTCAAGGAGGCCGTTCACCATTTGAAAGGGAATGCCGATTTCAATCGGCTCTGTCGCTCAGAAGTTAGACTTACATTCATCACCTCCGATTTAGTTAAATTGACCCGAAAATGACTAACCGCACCATACGCCTCGAACTCGCTCAGGATAGATGGGAAGGAGATCTCGGGTCTAGTGACAAACATCAGTAAGTCATCCGCGTATAGAGCCAATTTGTACATCTTCTTGCCAACCACTGCCCCCTGTATGTCTGAATTCTGCCTCAAGGCTATGGCCAGATGCTCCATCACCAGCGCGTACAGCATGGGCGAGAGAGGACAGCCCTGTCTCGTCCCATTGCGCACCGGAAAGGGCTTAGACATTACACCATTACACCTAATCCTCGCCGAAGGAGTTGTATACAAAGCCGATACCTTGTCCTGAAACCATGGGCCCAGTCCTATCTGCGCTGAGCGTCCCCTTCAGAAAGGGCCAACTGACCCTGTCGAAGGCCTTCTCTGCGTCGACTGACAACACACAAGCTGGAACATTCTGCTTCTTCAGGTGGGAAAGGAGCAGGATTGTCTTAATAGTATTATCTCTCGCCTCTCTATGTGGAATGAAGCCAACCTGATCAGTGTGTATCAATCGAGGCAGAGAAGGTCCGAGTCTGACTGCCAACAGCTTAGCAAAAAGTTTTACATCGATATTGATCAGTGAGATCGGACGGTAGCTCGCACATAAATGGGGGTCCTTACCAGGTTTGGGCAATACAGCAATAGTAGCCTCAAGGGTCTGCCCCGGGAAAGGAGAATTTGAGGAGACGGCATTAAAAACCCTGGCGAGGAAAGGAGCAAGGGACTCCTCGAAGGTTTGGTAAAATTTGGCTGTGAATCCATCCGGACCAGGACTCTTATTTGACGGAGTAGACTTAATAGTCTGAGCTATTTCATCCACTGAGAACGGAGCATCCAATTCCGTCGCCATTGTTTCCGGTATAGTCGGCAAGGCTGTATTGGCAATATACTCATCAACCCCGGGACGTGTATCTGGTAAATTTCGGTTCAAATCAAGATTGTACAGTTCCTGGTAATAGGAGGCGAATGCGGCTGCTATGCTAGTAGGGCTGTGTAGAACCCCTCCTCCAGATAAGGCAATAGAAGGAACAAATGTATTGGATGTTCTTGGGTGGATGTAACGGGCTAATGGACCACCGCATTTGTCTGCGAATTCGTAAAAGAACTGTTGCGATGTTCTCTGAATTTTGTGTGCGCCTGATCTAGCAAATTCTTAAGATCATGTCTTAATTTGTTTAATTCTAATAGAGTGGAAGGATTCAGATTGCGTTTGTGCAAAAGTTCCAGGTGATGGATTCGGGATAGCAGATCATCCATCCGCTTAGTTTTCTCCTTTTTGATTCTTGCCCCTTCTGTTAAAAGGGTATTTTGACAAACCCAATCATCAGCTATAATACGATTCTCCTTCAGAGCTCCTTAAAGGGAACCAACCAGCAGGATTTAGGACTATAAAGTGAAGCCAGTGCCTTCCAGGTACTGGGATACTGAGTTCAATCATACCTTTACTTGAATGATTCCATGTTTGAATGCAGAGAAAAGTGCCATAAAACTCTTTGAAAACAGGGCAGCAGATGATCGGTGTTTGCAGCACTGCACCACTATTTGTTTTTTTTTTCCTTCCCCTGTGGGCATGCCTTTTGGCTGTAAGCCAAACCCTACCCTCATCCCTCTTCTCTCTACTTTCAGCTTCTGGCTCCTTTGCACTGTCCCTATACTCCAGCCACAGGGTGCCTGACAAAGCTAAAAGTGGAGATAAAGGGATGGGGGGGTTGGTATACAGCTGAAAGACATGCCCACAGAGAAGGAAAAATAAAAAACACCCCCAAATAGTGATGCAGTCTGCACACATCAATCATCTGCTGCCCTGTTTTCCATGAGCTTTTTGACACTTTTCTCTAGTTCTGTGTGTAGAGCTCACAAAGCTGTCTGGTCTCTAGATGTGGGAATAAGAGAGAGAGAGGGGCGCAGATCTAAGTGCAGAGGTAGTTATATTCACTTGAAGTGTACAAATATTCTCCTCACCTATTTGCTGTCTTGATTCATGCTCATAATAATGGTGTAGGAGCAGGACAAGGGTTCCCTGGCTTGCAGCTTTGTGACGGACACTCAGGATCTCCAGCTGGTAGGCTTGTCAGGAACAATTAAAATAAGGAAACATCCGGTTGTCGCCACGAGCGCTTCCAGGAAAGGATAGAAGTCTTCTTGTTACTTCCAAATTGTCTTTATTTTGGTTAAAACAACGCGTTTCGGCTAAAATATTTAAAATATACTTCCTCAGGTACCTGAGGTATATGAGCATTGAAGCAAGTCACTGTCAGGACTTTTATTTATTCATTGACTCCTAACTTTGAATCACTGAAAACCAGATGAAACAACTGAAGTACAAAGTCTGTCTTTTGTGTTTAATTCATTTTATTTGGATCCCCCTTGACTTTATGGCTGAGTCTGATCCACACAATGGATTAGAATAGACATGCTCCGATTCTCGTGAGCCAGAGACAAAAATCCATTTTTAAAGCAGATGTTTCAATAGATCTAGGAAACGTTATTGCCTGTGTGCAGTCCAAGAAAAAGGTGTGCATTCCATGAGCGAGTCACACTGATGGTGAATGTAGCCTTAACCTATATAATCTCATGGCTAGCCCAATGTAATACCCTACATGTAGGCTTCCCAGACAAAGCAATACACCACATTCAGACAAGGTTAATAACAAAACAGCCTTGGCATATATGACACCAATCCTTTGTGAGCTAAACCTGCCATAAAATGCAAAATAACATTTAAAATTAGCTTATTGACCTTTAAGACAGCACTAAGGCTGCCTTCAGATTTGCAGATGCCTCCTCAGCGTTTTGCGGAGGCATCTGCAAGCATCTGCATGCAGACGGCAGCCCCTTTGTTTATAATGGAGCGCACGGCGGTCTGCAGATGCTTGCAGACCGCCGTGCGCACCCATTCACTCCTATATGTGATCTGTGCGCAGGCGGATGCCTGCGTACAAATCACACACTCTCGTCCGCACCAGGGAAGCGACATGTTGCGTCCCTGGTGCGGGCGAGAGTGTGTGATTTGTGCGCAAGCATCCGCCTGCGCACAGATCACATATAGCAGTGAATGGGTGCCTAAGAGGCCCAAATACGAGAAGGGACTGAAGCGCTGCACTTCTTGCCATCCTTTAATAATATGAATAAACTGTTCATCCCTAGGATCCACCATAAAATGTTTGGAGCCAGAAACCCGTTACTCTATGCAACTCATTACCTGGATTAATCAGAGAAATATTCTTCATTTCAAACAAAAAAAAGACTGAAAACACACTTGTTTACTTGAGGACAAAAACAAATTTAAAAGAGTTATTGGTGTTTTAGCTTAATTGTTTTAGAAGAACAGTACATGTGAAAATAAGGACGTTTGTAATGTATCCGATCAGAGAAATCTGCTTCTATCTATTACTGGATTGATTTTTCACTTCAACTTAGTGTAAACTTCAATACAGGTTTTTCCATTACTGAGATAGAAGATGATGGTTAGTGCTTAGAAGAGTGTATGGAGAGGGGAGGAACTAGGGGAAGACACAGACAGTCTACTGCAAGTTCACCCAGACACATTACATCATCTAATATTTAGTGAGGTCTTCTGCCTCTCAACAGGTGATGATGATCAGGGCCGGCTCCAGGTTTCTGTGGGCCCCGGGCGAAAAAGTCTCAGTGGGCCCCCTTTAGTACATATCATGGACTATAATATATATATTGCTGCACACTTACCGCAAACCCCATAGACAATGCATGGGGTTTGCCGCAAATGTCTACGAAGTGCAGCCGCTAGGCGGAAAATGTGGTAGATGCAGGTTTTTTTACCGCCACTGCCACATTTTAAAAAAAACGCCTATGTGAAGGCAGCCTTACAGGAACAGTGACTGCTGAAACCAGCAAGAGCTGTTTCTGACAGTGAGTATATTACACGTTGTTAGGAGCGGGCTAAAATGTGTTTGCATTCCCTTGCGCTTTTTTGAAAATACCCTTCAAATGCAAAATGTTGCATTTTTGTGCGTCTGAGGATTCTTGGTATATACACAAGCATCCTGAAGAGCACAAATAATGCAAGCAGCTCAATGGAGCCGCACTGCCATATGGGTGGCACCGCAGCCAAGCGGAGTGTCTGGCCGTTCGGATCTCTATTTCTCCTCACCTCTCTTCTCGCTGCTCCGGTCTCCCCGGTCGCTCTGCACATATCAGCACAGTGATGACTACATCATGCCCCTCCATTCTGAGCTGCAGAATGCAGACAGCAGCAGAAGAGACTATGGAGAAGAATGCTGCTGGCAAAGGTGGCTGGGACTATAGGAGCGGAATCCGCGGGGTGCTTCCACTGGTACACATACCTCGTACGCACGCGGCTCTGCTCCATACACCTCGTACGCACGCGGCTCTGCTCCATACACCTCCTACGCACGCGGCCCTGCTCCATACACCTCCTACGCACACGGCCCTGCTCCATACACCTCCTACGCACGCGGCTCTGCTCCATACACCTCCTACGCACGCAGCTCTGCTCCATACACCTCCTACGCAAGTGGCTCTGCTCCATACACCTCCTACGCACGCGGCTCTGCTCCATACACCTCCTACGCACGCGGCTCCGCTCCATACACCTCCTACGCATGCGGCTCCGCTCCATACACCTCGTACCCACATGGCTCCGCTCCGTACACCTAGTACCCACACGGCTCCACTCCATACACCTAGTACCCACACGGCTCCGCTTCATACCCCTCGTACACACACGGCTCCGCTCTGTACACTTAGTACCCACATGTCTCTGCTCCATACCCCTCGTACACACACGGCTCTGCTCCATACACCTAGTACACACTGGGCTCCGCTCCGTACACCTCGTACACACTGGGCTCCGCTCCATACACCTCGTACACACTGGGCTCCGCTCCATACACCTCGTACACACTGGGCTCCACTCCGTACACACACGGCTCCGCTCCGTACACCTCGTACACACACGGCTCTGCTCCGTACACCTAGTACCCACTCTGCTCTGCTCCGTACACCTAGTACCCACTCGGCTCCACTCTGTACACCTAGTACACACTCGGCTCTGCTACATTCACACTGTAAATCCCTCCTGACCCCACACATAAACTTCACCAAATTGCCATACCCCTAGTACACACTCACCTCTGCTACATTCACACTGTAAATCCCTCCTGACCCCACACATAAACTTCACCTAATTGCTATGCTGGCCATCATGATGCTCAGAGTCCTGCATACACTGAGGAGCTGGTCATGTGACCCCTGACTCCACCCTCCATTGACATCATCACAGGTCCTGTCAGCCCAGAGTGTGCAGCTCTGTCGGCTCCCACGGAGGGAGATCTCCGAAACTGCAGGAGGCTGAGTGCGCCCTCCCTGCAAATGACCCCCCAGCTGCCCCCTGGATATGGCCCTGGCTGTGGGGGCAGTGCTCAGGGGCCCCTGAGGCTAGGGTCACACTTGTGTTGTGACCCTAGCCTGACACAAGTATTTTCGGCTGCAGCACATAGCTTTTAATGCTATGTGCTGGAGCCCATAGAAACCCGATGTTTACCTTGACAACCATTGGTTGGCAATGTAAACATCGGGTTTCTATGAGCTCCGTTGCTGGCAGCGCATAGCATTAAACGCTCTGCGCTGCAGCAGACAATACTTGCGTCAGGCTAGGGTCACAATGCAAGTGTGACCCTAGCCCTCAGGGGCTCGGTGGGCCCCCTCCAAGCAGTTGGGCCCCGGCACTTGCCCGGGTGCGCCGGGTGCTGACGCCAGGCCTGATGATGATGATGTGGGAGATCTATCAGGCAGTTTGTAGTTCGCCCATTCCTTTTGCTCTGCAGGCTAATCAGTCTTCTCTCCCCACAGAGAGAACATGAATGCCTGGTAAAGTTAAGCAAAGTCAAGGCAGTCAACTATATGGGAGAGTCAGCAGAGATATCTATCCTTAGGATTCGTTCACACTTACCGTATATGTCTAAAATAAATCTCTCCAACTTTTATCCAGAAAAGTGGAATGAGTAAAACCTCTGTGGTATTCGGTATATCATGCGAGTACTATGAGAGTGTGCAATCATTTCTCATCTAGTATCTGTATGACATATCATTTTTTTCTCAGCAGCTATTCTAAAATCATTTACAGAACGATTTACAGTGCTCTATTCTACAGGATGGTAATGTATCTGTAAAAATCGGATGGCATATGGATGGACCGTGTCACATCGTTTTTTTCTCGCACCCATTGACTTGCATTGGTGAGTCTGGTTCGATTTACGGGACCATACACATCATGCTGCAAATTTTTCCTCATGTGGAATACAACTGAGGGAAAACTCACAGATCAGCACTGATTCATTAACACTTTTAGGCCACATTCACACAGTGAGTATTTAGTTAGTATTTTATCCCAGTATTTGTAGCCTAAGCCAGGAGTGGGTAATTAAATACAGAAGTGGTGACGTGTTTCTGTTATACTTTTCCTCTGATTGTTCCACTCCTGGTTTTGTCTTACAAATACTGAGGTAAAAACTCACCAAATACACAACATGTGCACATGACTTTACTGTCCTGTGCCCACAAGGGTCTGGGGTACTCAGATCTCGTGCGGTTGGGTGCAGGGATGTCACGGGTGGTTGGTGCCTGAGACTGTGCCCTTGGGTGACAATAAAAGGGGAATTTACATACGTAAAAGTTTGTAAAGGAATGTCGTGACGCCACCTGTAGATCCGGTGATGGCACCAATGCTGCTGCAGACCTCCGGGGGGGATGGATGGCAGCAAGGTGTTGTAGCTCCCTACAGTTAGAGCAGGGTCCCACGGGGCAGTGTAGTGTGATGATAGAATAGGGCAGCGCAGTCTCTGCTGTGAGACTGGAATGTCACAGTTCACCAAGAAGGAAACACAGACACTTGCTTGCTCTGCACGGGTTCTTTACTCCAGTTACCTTCAACTTGTACACAATTCACAGGTGTTACAGCTCGGGTAGTGAACCAGGTGTCATAGGAGGAAGCAATGTCTCCCTGAGGCTCCCAGTGATGTTCCTTCTTTTCTCTTCCACTGTCCTACTTCTGCGCCCTGCTTCTTCCTCGCGCTGCCCTGCATGAATCCCACTTACTATCAGGCCTGTTGTGTGATATGAGATACCCTTCTCTCTCTAAGGGGGCTCAACCCGGTTTGGTGCTTTTGGTGGGCGGATTGTGCTCCTATGAAGCTGTTGATCATACCGGTATTTGCGGCTCAGGGATGGACCTCTGCACTGCTTCGGAGCCGGTACCTCGCTTTGGACTGGGCCAGGGTATTCAGTCACCCTCTGTCTGCCCCTCTCTGTCTGGACTGCCTTCCTTCACAGGCGCCCTCCCTCTTAGCTCCTGCTCCTTCTCTTTCCTCCCACGTTCTAACTTCTCACTGTGCTTTTTCCACTCTGCCCACACTCCTCCCACCTTCACAAACATCAGGTTAAATCTTTGATCCCCAGCTCTAAGTGTGTGAATGCAGATTGAGAGCCTCAGACCTACATTACCTCCCTCCATAAAAGGAATACTGCACTCTCTGTCTTGGGTGCAGTACCCCTCTGTAGCACACTGACTAGTGGGGCGCTACAGTCACATGTTAAGTATTTGGTGGAGACATTTCTGCATCTCTTGCCTGGAAAAATGCAGAGCAAAATCCGTGCATTTTTAATGTGTTTTTTTTTTACATTTGTTTAGATGCAGATTTTTCCCCTTTCAATAGAATAGGTGAAATATGCAGCAAAAAAACCTGAAATATCTTGTACCAAATTTGCAAGTGAAAAACAGGCAACATGTGAATGAGGCTTCAGGATTCACATTCACTTTTCTGGAACTAGGAAATCCTTAAGGTGGTACTATACTACTGAGCAAAAAAAAAAAGAAAAAATGCATTGTGTGCACACAGCCTAAATAGGAAATTACAATAAATTGATTGGTATCGTTCTGGACTTGTTTTTCACATGTTTCACTCACATCTAAAGACTTATATGGGTGTGAGTGATCCGAGACACGCAGACAATTGCAGCATGCTGCTATTTTTTCCATGGCCCATACAATGCTGAAGAAATACTCATGGCCACTTTACACACACCAACTTATCTGTCCAACTTCTAACCAACTTACTGGTTGCAGTGAAATCATGGACACATTGCTCCATTTTGTGACTGTGTACAAATGGAACAATGTGTCCATGATTTCACTGCAACCAGCAAGTTGGTCAGAAGTTGGACAGATAAGTTGGTGTGTGTAAAGTGGCCATCACAGTTCTAAGATGTCTGATTGTCCACCGTGGCCCCTGAGTGCAATGCAAAATTTTCTCACATTGCACTCGTGCAGCTCACACACTAGTGAAACTCTACCCTTAGAAATAACTTGAATAACTTTGTTCCTAAAAGGGAATACTCAATGTCAGAAAAAATTATTATTTGTATTGGAATTTTTTATAGCTGATTATTAAAGGGAACCTGTCCTGTCATTTATGTCCCCCAGCTATCACTGTCTGTAGCTGCAGCTTTATAATACCAGTCTAATCATCCCTGTCTGAGCTCATAGTGTAATGTTATAGGTGAAAAAAAGCATTTATACACTTACATTTCAGTCTTTACTGTTGAGGAGGGTGACTGTCTGGCAGGATAATAGTTAACTCACCATTAACTTGCATGGCTAAAGGACCTGTGTCATGTAACGATCATGAGACCATAATGGGTGGAGATAAGCAAGAAGCTTATTATGTCCTATGGAGACTTAGCTCCACCTATTGTAGTCACATGGCTGTGACATCACATCAGGTCTCTCAACATGTTTTAAACATAAGGCTGACATGTTAACTATTAACCTGCCAGACAGTCTACAGTCTCCAAGATGTAGACTGTGGCTCATTTACATGAGAAAATGTAAGTGTATAATTTCTTTTTTTTTCACCTTTCACATTACACTCTGAGCTCAGCCAGTGATGATTAGACTGGTATTATAAAGCTGCAGCTACAGACAGTGATAGCTGGGGAGGCATAAACTAGCTGACAGGTTCCCTTTAAGCATAAGGATATAGATTAAAGGATTCCCAGAAAGGGTTAATCTAGTAGGCTACCGCTTACATCTGCCGGACCAAATTCTGTGTCTGGCATCTGGATGAAAAGGACTATTGGGAGAACAATTGTTGTAAGGTTTTGTCACTTATTACACTGAGGAACAAGAACATTGGTGCCTGAGATATTTAATGTGTTTTCAAGTCAATTATTTTCACCAATTCTAAATCTGCTATTATTTTTCATCTATCAGCTTTTATTAATGAGGTGTGATATACCCTATATATATATGATCAAACAGTAGAACTGATGTCTACTAAACATAATGCATTTTGATACTCATTGTACAGCCAAGGTGATGGAAAGAAGATAGATTCTTTCTACTAGTTCAGTGTCATTATCTTATTAAAAGGTACCATTACATGGCACGATATCCTTAACAATATCGCTTAAACGTCACGGGTTTGGAGCTGTTCAAGCGACATTGTTAGGACGTCATTGCGTGTAACACCGAGATTCAACTACGATAAGTCGTTGGATCACTGATCGCAGGTTTGAGAACATGTTCTCAAATCAGACGATCAACGATCTGCCAACCTGCTATATCAATGTGAGTGTGACACCTCGATAACTATGTCATTTACGACTTCACCCATTCACAGCAATGAGCAGATATCGCTCGCTGGGTTGTGCGAACGATACCTGCTCACATCGTTGGTGAGTTGCCCACGATATCTAGATGTGTGACATCTCAACAACAATGTTAAAATGATGTCGGAAACAACTGCAAGCCCACGAGATCGTTGCCGACATCGTTCCAACGTCATGCCGTGTAACGGTACCTTTATAGTTCCCAAGAAAATTCTTTACAACCATAGTGAAAGAAGACCATGCATCTGCCTCATGGAAAACCATAGTAAAAGAAGACTATGCAGCTGCCTCAGCATTGTTTAAGGAAATTTTGAGGTGTGCATCTTTCATGAGTCCCCTGATTTGAAGAGAGACAGTAAACAATACCCACCTTTAGCTTCTCTATGATCAGTGCTGGATATTTTCTGCAGATGTAGTCAAAGCATCTTCCAACTTTGTTTAGAGCCTCTACAAACTGCTTAATTAACCTAATTTGATATGCAGTGGTGGTAAATTGATCTTATTCCTGTTAACCAATGGGTATATGTCGAGCCCCAGGCCCTGGGGTACTCAGGTATCAGACTTGGTGGTTGTTTCACGGGAATGTCATGGGTGGCAGTGCCTGAGCTCGTGGCCTGGGTGACTCTTCAAGAAGGGGTTATGTACAGGGGATAAGAGTTTGTTGTCATGTGACGCCACCTGTAGTACCTGGTGATGGGTCACCAGCGCCACCACAGTCCTTCGGAGGGTGATGGTATTGTGGCAAGGGTAGTAAAGCTCCCTACTGGTAGAGCTGGACCTCCGGGGCAGCGTAGAGTAAAGGGGCAGCTTGGAGTGGGACTTGTGGCCAGGGTAAGAAGCAGTAAGGCAGTCTATGTGGAGGCTAGGAATGGAGAGGAATAACTCGCACACTGAAGCAAGTCTCTATTACCTTTTACTGATGGTATGCACAGGTAAAGATGTCCAGAGCACTATTGGGTGACCAGGTGCACAGTGAGTCTCCTCAGCAAGTGGGTATAAGGCTTCCTCAGGTTCCCTGATGTCTCTGAAGCCCTGTCTGTATGCAACATGACTGGCCTCCACACTTTCTCTGGTCTTTACTCCCTCCTCCTGCGCGGTCCACAGGTTACCCTCTCTGACCACTGCAGTGCTACTCCACACTACGGTGTCTGGCTCCCTCTTTCTGGGTACGCAGGGGGACCGGGTGACTGAAGTTTCCACGGTGTGCCAGGGTTTTCTGCAGTCCTAAAGTGTTCCTGCAGGTGCGGATCCTTTAAAAGTCCGGTACGTGTTGGGTGAACCTCCACCAGTTCCTCACTCCCTTTGCTCTGCTCCTTGCCTTCTGTCCCCACTCCTAGGCTTGGTTCAACGTAGAAGGGCCACTCCGGGTCACTGGTTCGGGCCTAACCGCGGCACCGATCACCAGAACGTCGTTGCAGCTCTCCTAGCGTCTGCACACTCTGACTAACTAACCTCTCCCCCAGCAGCAGTATTTATAGGGAAACTCACCTACAGTGAGTGTAGCTCCCCCACTGTGACGGGGTGGAAGATGTTTTATGTAGTAGGTACCTGCTGTGGAAACCCAGCTGTGCTGTAGGGAAGGCTGTGGCTACCTGCGTGAGCAGGGTGCCACATATATAGTTACATTATTTTCTTCTACTACCATTTGTTCTTTCAGAGGCTGCTTTTTTCTCACTCAGTGCTCATTTTTTGATCTACTATCCCAGATAAAACAGGGATATTTAGTGTATTCACTTTTCTATCCCAGGAGGATATTCAATATCTTTAGATCCATACAGTTTAGACGCTGGTGATCGTAGTGCAATATTTTCTGTAGGACCAGGGCAATTGTTTTTTCATTTGTTCCCCAGTGTTATCCTTGCTGTGTCCTCACTGCTGATTTTCTCAGAGTCACTAACGTTCAGGGTTCATCTCACAGTGCTGGAGACCCCTCTACATGCCAGCCAGGACAATATGGAGACTGCACACGTGAAGGAAGCACCAGATCAGCCATACTGTGATCCTATTTAGGATTACCTCTCATTACAATCACAGCTATGTTAGCAAAACAAGTGGGAAACAGCCAAAGAGATGTCATCTTTGTTGCAGGGTCACATGTTATGGGTGCGCAATAAATTCCAGTAAAAAGCAAACATTAATGTGACATTATGGCCACATATTATTAAGAGACTAAAAAGCGCAATAGGGTCTTATCTGAATGAACAAGGGGCAGGTTGCCTGTGTGCAAGGTGCACACCTGATGGGGTTGTGCGACCTACAACCGGTGTATCTGCGTGTACTGCTGCTGGTGGATCCTTCCTGAGGAAGGAGCACAGAAGGCCCCGAAACGCGTAGGTATAAAAGAACATTGTTGCATCAGACCACTGGTCTGGTCTCTTCTTTACAGCAGCGCGGATCATCAGACACTTTTTGTCCCCCTGTACCATTATGGTCACATATCATCAGATATACTGGATAATTCGACAGTCAAAAAAGTCTAGGCGGTACAAAGTGCTTTTATTTAATTTATTTTTTCCAGCAAAGTTCCCCATTGGTTCAGCATGCTTAGTCTTTTGTATTCGCTATTATCAAGCACCATTTTATATTGCACAATATAAGGTATACTGGTGGGTAAAAATATCATGTATCTGATTGCATTCACTTCTTTGGTATTGAACATGCTGTAAGAAAAAGTTAATGTGCATAGAAGAGATAGACCCCTATGATAGGGCACACAGAGTAGAAGTGCCCGGTGTTTGTTCTTCTACACGCCCTTTCGTGATCTTGGACTCATCCCCACCTCCCTGTTTGCCTAAATGCAGTTCTGCCCAGATAGAATTTTTCCCTGATTCTTCTGTAATTCAGACTCATCTACAACATTAAAATGGAGAAAAGCACAACAAAACTTACTGCAGTTGGAATTGCTGTACAGCATGCAGACCTGGGACGTCAGGTGTTTTGTAGTTATGTATTGAGTTCAACCAAAGAAGACAGAAATCCGACTTTATACATGTGAGGTCAGACAGGCTCAGGTTATATATATATATAGATTGCTATATATGGCAGATTAAGGTTACTCTCCATAACTAGATGATTAAACTTCTCTTCCCCAGACAGAAATCAAGATTCTAAATGTTTCCCCAGAAGACAAGATTCCCTGTAGATCTTCTCTGCCAAGAATATCTTGTTTGTTACTTTGTCCTCGGGGAGTCCATCCCTGGTGTATTTTAATTACATAATACCTAATGAGAAATAATATTATTACACACTGAGAATCGCAGATTTTATATAATATTTTTTTTTACAATAATTTCTATAATGTTTTGTGCATCAATTATTTTCCAATGTTTTTTACACAGGGAAAATGCTGACCATACAAATGACCATGGACCATGTACCAGAATTCGTTGGCATACTTGAAGTATCGAGGAAGGTGTTAGTGGGCAAGACTAGAGGAGTTAGAGGGCGTAACTCCAGAGTTAGATGGTGGAGTTATTAGTGGAACTACGTATGGTAATTCTTCCACGTACTATCGTGGATCTACCACTTATTGGTTGTCGTCGTAATGGGTTGTCTGTATGCCAGCGTTAACTTTTATGGTATTTTGGGAACACTTGGAAGGTGATGATAGTTATTTGGGTTCCCCCTAAATACATACGATACCAGAAATTGAAAATGCGAGGGTTAACGCCCATATTTAGACACATTTATCAAGAATCACACCCTCAGCTATAATCAACATATTTTATTAGTGCCAAATACATCGAACATTACAGAGTATATACAATCTTGACAGAAAGTTTTACATTGTTATACCGATCCTTGTTCTATATTTTCAGAGGATGGTGTTACAAGAAGTGAATCCTCTTTGCACAGGATAATGTGCTCCATATACAAGCAGACTGCAAGTGCTCAAGTTTTTTTAAAAAATGGGCATAAATCTCACTTGCTGGGCACTGAATCAAGGACCAACAGCTAAACATGAAGGAATGTTAATCCTAATCTCAGGCTAGTGTGCCGCCCAGCTTAGGGGACCGGGATACCCGGCGCAGGGTCCCTTTCCTTGGGGGAGTCACTGGTGGCTGGACCCAGGCCGTGGCCCCAGGCTGGCACACTCCTAAAAGGGGGTATTTACAGGGGATTTAGAAGTTTATATAGTTTATAAAGTTTGTAGATGTTATTGTCGTGACGCCACCCAGAATAATGTGGCTATATATGGCCACCGCTGCCTTGTACTGGCCAGGGGATGATGGTGAGAGGCAGCTGAGATGGTATAGCCCTTTTCCGGGTAGGGCTGTAGGGTCCCCTGGACAGGTGATGTTAAAGTTAATGATGGATGAAGATGGAAGTATGGTGAGGAGATGTTAAGGACACAGACACTTACTTGATTCACAGCAAATTCTCTCAGCGGTGATGGTCCCAATCCTGGATAGATGGTAGCTGTTAAATCAGAGGCTGAGGCACAGATGAGGTTTAACTGGTTTACTTTCAACCAAACTATAATACAACAAGTCCCGTCTCCGGAGTCTGCAATAGGGGTTCAGTTGCTCAGGCCCCACCGGGTACTTTACCTCCTGCTTGCGCTGTCTATGTGGCCCTGCTGCCGTGTGTGAACTCGCTGCTGGCCCAAATCTGTCCTCTCTGGGTCCCACTCAACAGGCAACTTGAGTCCTTTGTCTCTCTCTGCTTACCCCTCCGGGAGTACTGCTGAACTCTTAGTATGTTGCTGTGTCTGGCCCTGTGAAGCTTGTTGTTACCTCACGTTTTTCCGGTTGCTGTATTGTATATAACTAATGCAGCCACGGATCCGGTATCCGTATCTGCGCTTTTTATCTAGGGTAGATAATGATGCTACCCGATTCTGAAAGTGTTTCTCTTATCAGTTTTCTCCTCCTCAGACCGATGGCTTGGCCCTGGAAAATTGTCAGCCAGTTCTCAGGAACTCAATGCAGCTCCTGTCACTCTGAGCTCCTGGCTCCAACTGTCTGAAAATTTACCTCAAACCAGTGTTTTATCTCTAGGGAAGTCTCTGGTGTCTCTGGAGCTCCCCCTACTGGCCAAAGGTGGTAGTGCAGTGGCTTGGCTTTCTAAGTGAGTGCAACTATTATGATCTTATACTGTGGCTAATACCCGCAGGGGCGCCACATTCCCCCTTAGTTAAGAACAGTACTCCGGGACTGTGGGACAATAAACATAAGATATAACAGATAATATCTACAGAGTCTTAAAAAAAAAATAAAAAGTTACAAAAACCACTCAAGTTTAAAAAATAGAGTCTTGTAAAAAGTCACTTCAAATAGCGTCCATTAATACAGCTCTGTCCTTGAGGGCTATTTATTTGTTAGGAAAGGCACTGCAATTAGCGTCCATTTTTCCAACAAAGTTTATGAATAAACTTAAGAATGTTTAAAAAGCAGTCTTTCCGGAGCTTTAATTTACCGCCTCCGGGCTGATAAATGACGAAAAGGGTTCAAGAATATACAAGTAGTTCATACAGAATAGTCTCTGCAGGTACTGGGCTTTTTTTTTTTTTTTTAACGTTACATCTAATAACTACTAATTAACAACTAAACAAGTTCCTTTCAGATATTTCTGGTTGAAATATCTATTTACATTTGGTAGTCTGCATATTTTGCTGGTAATTGACCCTGAGTACTACGCTGTGATCTGCGTAACGCTTGTGTACTGGGTGTACTCAATGTGATGGTGTGAGTGGACGTATACCTAGTAAGTACTTCTGGTTCTGCTAGGGATAATTCCACATTTGTGGGGTTGGCAATTCCACCGTGTCCAGGACTATTATTACTAGGAATTTGTTCTTCCTGTCTTGGAACTTCTTGTGGTACAGGGTCTGCTTCTAATTCTATTGGTCTTGGGGCTTCTGGTATTACAGGCTCTGGTGTTTGATAGAAGGCCATCATGGGAACTACTACTGCACCATTGTAGGTTGGCCAGGTTTTAGGAAAGTCTCCTAAATAGGTGTGATATACTCCATCTTCTTCTTTTTCGTCAACAGGTTGAACCGGTACTGGTTGAATAACTTCTGGTTCAGGTTGAATGACTTCTTTTTCTTTCAATGTCTCTGGACATAGTTTTAGATTGTCTCTTGATACTAGTACTGATGTTAATCCACCATCTTTGCTTATAAGACACATTTTAGGATTGTTCACTCTCATTGGTAAAACTGTATATGGGACGGATTCCCACTGATTGTCCAGTTTATTAGTGCGACGGTTTCTCTTGAGCACTTGATCACCAGGTTTTAATGGGGTTGCTAGAGCATTCTGGTTGAAGTATTGCTCTTGTCTTTCTCTAGTTTTCTGGAGATTCCTTTCTACGCATTCTTGCACTTGGCGATATTGTTGTTGGCGTAGGGAGTCCCAGTTGGAATCCTGCACTTCTGCGTCAGGTTTTACAATACCCATTTCTAGATCTATTGGTAGCTTGCCAGGTCTTGCACGCATAAGGTAAGCTGGGGTACAGTTTGTGGAGCTTACCGGGACATTGTTATAGAGGTCTACCAAGTCAGGCAATTTCTCTGGCCATAGGTTTCTCTCTGTCTCTGGTAAAGTCTTTAAGAGATCGATTACAATATGGTTCATTTTTTCGCATAAGCCATTTGTTTGCGGATGATAGGCTGTTGTACGGATCTTCTTGCAGCCATACATATTGCAAAATTCTCTGAAGATCTCTGATTCAAATGCTGTGCCTTGGTCTGCGAGTATTTGTTCCGGATATCCATGGGGTCTGCAAAAGTATGTCTGGAACGCCTTAGCTGCTGTTTTTGCAGTGAGATCTTTCACGGGCACTACTACCAAGAAACGTGAGTAATGGTCCACTATGGTTAAAGCATAGACATAGCCGGACCGGCTTGGTGTCAATTTCACGTGATCTATTGCTACGAGCTCAAGTGGTTGCTTGGTAACTATAGGCTGGAGTGGTGCTCTTTGGTTTTTTAGATCTTTTCTTCTGAGGTTGCACGGACCACAGTTTCTGCACCATTCTTCAATTGATCTTCTCATTCCAACCCAGTAGAATCTTTCTCTTAGAAGTACTTCTAGCTTTTTCCACCCGAAGTGACCAGCACCATTGTGATAAGCTTCTAGGACCATTTTTACATCTTGTTTAGGCACAATGATCTGCCATACTAGCTCATGCGTCTTTGGATTGGTATATCTTCTGCACAGCTTTCCTTGGTACAGGAACATTTTGCCTCTCTCTTTCCAGAGTTGATGTGTCTCTTTCGGTGCATTTTCATTGGGATACGCACTTTGCTCAGTCAGCAGTTCTTTCACCAACTTCACAGCTGGATTGCTGTCTTGAGTGTCAGCCCATCTGTGGTGTGCTAATGGGTTGAGATTCACCTGTTGATGTTTCTGGTAGGCACTGGATTGATACTGTCCTACCTTGGGACGATGGAAGGCGGGTAGTTCAATTTCTTCAAGTTCTACCGGTTCTTCTTCCACGTCTCTCAAGTGCGGCATCCGGGATAAGGCGTCTGCATTTCCATTCTTTTGGCCTGCTCTATACTTGATCACGAAGTTGTAATTAGACAGCCGGGCTATCCATCGCTGTTCCAGCGCACCTAGCTTGGCTGTATCCAGGTGGGTCAATGGGTTGTTATCAGTATAGACGGTGAATTCCGCAGCTGCCAAGTAGTGTTTGAAACGCTCAGTCACAGCCCAGACTACTGCCAGTAGTTCTAACTTGAAGGAGCTGTAATTTTCAGGATTTCTTTCAGTAGGCCGGAGCTTTCTACTTGCAAAGGCGATGACTTTCTCCTTGCCTCCTTGCTTCTGAGATAGTACTGCTCCCAGTCCCACATTACTGGCATCTGTGTAAAGGATGAAAGGTTGATGGTAATCGGGGTATGCCAGAACTTCTTCTCCGGTCAATGCCTTCTTCAACTTTTCAAAGGAATCTTCCCTCTCATCACTCCACTGGAAAGGAGGATTGCGGTTTGAAGGCTTCTTCGACTGCCCTACCAGGATGTCTTGTAGAGGTGCTGCTAGCTTGGTGAACCCTTGGATGAATCTACGATAGTAGCCCACCAGTCCCAGGAATTGCCTCACCTGTTTCACGCTTGTAGGTCTTGGCCAATCCCTTATTACGGTTACTTTCTCGGGATCCGGTGCTACTCCTTCTGAACTTACAACGTGTCCCAGGTATTGTACCTTTGGCTTTAGAAGGTGACATTTTGATGGCTTGATCTTCATACCATACCGGGATAAGGCCTCGAACACTTCTGCTAGGTCTTGTAGATGTTGTTCGTAAGTCTTTGAGTAGACTATTACATCATCTAGGTACAGAAGGACGGCTTCAAAGTTCTTGTGTCCGAGACAGCATTCCATCAATCGCTGAAAGGTACCGGGTGCGTTGCAGAGTCCGAACGGCATACAATTAAATTCACAGAGACCCATTGGTGTGGTAAATGCTGTCTTCTCTTTATCTTCCTCAGCCACAGGGACTTGCCAATACCCACTTGTTAAGTCTAAGGTGGAAAAATAGTTAGCAGATCTTAAAGCAGCTAATGACTCTTCAATTCTAGGTAAGGGGTAAGCGTCTTTATGGGTAATGTGATTAATCTGCCGGTAGTCTACACACATTCTCATGGTTCCGTCTTTCTTTTTAACTATTACCAGAGGGGCTGCCCAGGGGCTACAACTGTCTCTAATTACCCCGGCCTGTTTCATCTCTCTCAGCATGTCTTTAGCACATTGATAATGAGCGGGCGGTATGGGTCTATATCTCTCTTTTATTGGTGGGTGGTTACCGGTAGGAATTGTATGTTCTACCCCTTTAATCTGTCCGAAGTCTAATGGGTGTTTACTGAAGACCCGTTCATATTCTTCTACTAGTCGGTACACCCCTTGTTTTTGGTGGGTAGGTGTTGAATCTGTACCTATATGCAACTGTTGACACCAATCTTCTAATTCTCCACTTGAACCATTGTCGTCCGCCTGACATGACGGATTCAAGGGCCCAATGGCTATGATGGCATTGTTGTCAACAGTGTATAGCTTGGCCATTGTAGCGTACCTTGGTAAAGTGACCTCTTCCTCTCCACAATTCAAAAGACGTATGGGCACTCTTCCCCTGTGTACCTCGACTATTCCTCTAGCCGTTAATATCGTGGGTCTACTATCAGTGTACACAGGCTCTACCAAGGCTTGGTAATCTCGTCCTTTAATACCAATGGCTGCTCTACACCATACCAGCATTTCAGTTTTTGGAGGTATTACTATAGGAGTTGGGTCACTTACCCTCACACTGCCGATTTCTCCACCTGCAACCTCTACTTGTTGCTTCAGCACCAATGCTTTTATCTCTCTCCGGAGAATTCTCTGCTGGCAGGATTGGGCAGTTTCCGCAAATTGCTGTAAAATAGTAATAACCTCGGAAAAACAATTTTCTAAAACATTCATACCTACCAATACAAAAGGTTCCCGTCGGTTAACATCAACAATTATGATACCCTGATTTTTTAATTCTGCTCTACCAATCTTAATGGTCATCTCTCTAAATCCTACTTGCGGTACCAATTTTCCATTACTAGCATATATACTTAGCTCAACATTAGATGGTCTTTTATCAATGTCTGAATCTGCCCAGTACCTCTTATAAAGGATATGTGGTATAGATGAAATCTGGGAACCAGTGTCCAACAAGGCATTGAGGGGAATACCGTCCAGCACGATGGGGATAATGGGACGTCCTCCGACGTACTTATCATGCCAGGATGTTGGGCCTTGAAAGTTCACTCCTGCGAAGCGGCCCGCATTCCCAGGGGATCCTTGTTTAAATCACAATTGCGGGCGATGTGGCCTGGCTTCCGGCAACGGCGGCAAATAGGCTGTCCATCCGGCTGGTAACGGTCGTTGGGTCGTCCTCTCCACGCTGGGTATCTCTGGGGTCTCATCCAGGGAATATCCTCTCTGCGGTTCGCCAACTCCATCTTGGGTGTAGTCTGTGATTCTCTCATTTCCTGCATGGTTTTAGCCATTGAGGTGACAATGTCTGTTAGAGAGTCAAGCTTTTGCTGGAAAGCATCATTAACACTGGCCTCCAGGGGCTTAACTGATGTCACTGGCACTCTCTGTTGTTGAGGGGTTTCTGTAATGGATTGCTCAGGATCCTGATCCCAAAGTGCCTCTGCCTGCTGGAGACGAATAGCGCTCTCCTTTAACTGGGCAAATGTCACTTCAGGGTCCTTGAAAGTCAGCATACTCGCATGCCCTCGATGAGAAGGGGTTAATAGTCCCTCAATGAATTGATCTTTTAGCAATTTATCAGCGCCAGTGTTAAACATTGGTTCAGCCAGTGTAAGCGCTTTAAGGGCCTCCTGTAAATTCAGGGCAAAGTCTCTCACACTCTCATTGGCCTTTTGTTTGCAATTGAAGAATTTGGTCTTTGCTTTGCTACCAGCAGTAGTTTCAAATACTGCCTTTAATCCAGCTAGAATATGCTCAGCAGTGTCTTTTAGATCAGCGGACCATGCTGTGACTTCTCGCTTGGCATTACCACTTAACTGTGCCATCAGCAAACCGACACGCTGAGCTTCTGCCATTGGAAACATGTTTAAATAGGCCAGCAGTTTTTCTTTAAAATCATCAAAAGTATTAGGCTTACCTTCATACACTGGAAGCCATGGAGCACCTGGGGTGTATGGCATCAACATCGGCATAATGGGCGCTGCACCTTGCGCCGCTGTGCTGCCGAGCGCTCTGTTCTGTGATTCAGCTGCATTTGTGTCGCCGAGTGTTTCGGCGTCTCCGTGCTGCGACATGTTGCGCCCCCTTAGTTAATCCGGACCCTTCCGGTCCTCTGCTTCTGTCGGTATGGCGTATAATCGTTCCGCTGTGCAGCAGGATTGGTTTTCCCCTTTTGCCGACGTCAGAGCTCTCAGCTTGGTGCCGCCCACAAAGACACGCCCCCTGCTGCTTCTGCTCGCCGTGAGCTCAGTAATGGCGGAATCTGAAATTTTTCAGTCAGATCAGAGCTCAGGGCTATGACACAGTTCAAATAGCAGTCTCGTGCTGTGGCAGTTATGAGGTAATTAGTGATGATGCAATTTTACCTCAGAGGCTGGCGGCCATTTTGTTTCAATGTTAGTCAATGAGGAAAAGTCTATTTCAATGGTTTCCAATGGGAAAATCACTTTTTGATAAAAAAGTCAATTTTTCTCGGATTTTCTCACAATTTTCGGCATTAATCACGGCACACAGTACCCGATTTAACCAGGCACGGTAAATCCTGTTCGTGACGCCAAAGAGAGATGTGCCGCCCAGCTTAGGGGACCGGGATACCCGGCGCAGGGTCCCTTTCCTTGGGGGAGTCACTGGTGGCTGGACCCAGGCCGTGGCCCCAGGCTGGCACACTCCTAAAAGGGGGTATTTACAGGGGATTTAGAAGTTTATATAGTTTATAAAGTTTGTAGATGTTATTGTCGTGACGCCACCCAGAATAATGTGGCTATATATGGCCACCGCTGCCTTGTACTGGCCAGGGGATGATGGTGAGAGGCAGCTGAGATGGTATAGCCCTTTTTCGGGTAGGGCTGTAGGGTCCCCTGGACAGGTGATGTTAAAGTTAATGATGGATGAAGATGGAAGTATGGTGAGGAGATGTTAAGGACACAGACACTTACTTGATTCACAGCAAATTCTCTCAGCGGTGATGGTCCCAATCCTGGATAGATGGTAGCTGTTAAATCAGAGGCTGAGGCACAGATGAGGTTTAACTGGTTTACTTTCAACCAAACTATAATACAACAAGTCCCGTCTCCGGAGTCTGCAATAGGGGTTCAGTTGCTCAGGCCCCACCGGGTCCTTTACCTCCTGCTTGCGCTGTCTATGTGGCCCTGCTGCCGTGTGTGAACTCGCTGCTGGCCCAAATCTGTCCTCTCTGGGTCCCACTCAACAGGCAACTTGAGTCCTTTGTCTCTCTCTGCTTACCCCCTCCGGGAGTACTGCTGAACTCTTAGTATGTTGCTGTGTCTGGCCCTGTGAAGCTTGTTGTTACCTCACGTTTTTTCCGGTTGCTGTATTGTATATAACTAATGCAGCCACGGATCCGGTATCCGTATCTGCGCTTTTTATCTAGGGTAGATAATGATGCTACCCGATTCTGAAAGTGTTTCTCTTATCAGTTTTCTCCTCCTCAGACCGATGGCTTGGCCCTGGAAAATTGTCAGCCAGTTCTCAGGAACTCAATGCAGCTCCTGTCACTCTGAGCTCCTGGCTCCAACTGTCTGAAAATTTACCTCAAACCAGTGTTTTATCTCTAGGGAAGTCTCTGGTGTCTCTGGAGCTCCCCCTACTGGCCAAAGGTGGTAGTGCAGTGGCTTGGCTTTCTAAGTGAGTGCAACTATTATGATCTTATACTGTGGCTAATACCCGCAGGGGCGCCACACTAGTATAGCAGTAAAAACCAAGTGATGGGAAAGAGTTTGGCTGTCTGGTTCAGGTTCTCATGTTCCTCCTATGATTATAGCTCCCACTATGGCTCAACAACTATTAATGTCCCATATAAGCTTACCCATACTCTGCTGCTGGGAGGTATACACTAGTGAGGGGTAGCGAATACTAAATACCTGTCCCAGAGGTGGATGTAATGATCGCTGGGCCCTGCAGCACACACGCCGTGGCACAGACCGCCCACAACAACTTCCGGCATTCCCCGGCCAGATGTGTGTCAAATGACATCACATCCACCGGTAAGGAAGCCTTCTGTGGATGCTGGCAGTGCACGCCATGGTGTGCACCATGGCGGACAATGGCGCCCATTTTCGTAGAGGGCAGATTGCCCTATACACGGAATCCAAAGTAAGGAGATTGCTGCAATGCAAGTCAGCACTTCACATTTATGTATGCCAGCATTGCCTATTTGCAGTACGCTTGACAGACACGCAAAATATTTTGTTAATATATTACTTGTGGAAACACAGAAAAGTGTGTGAAAGTGCCAAGCCATGCCCACTAAGCCAGTCACGCCCACTAACTCCACAGCCATTTACTAAGTACCCAGTTAGTGACCAGTGTTCAGAAATGCCAGGCCATGCCTACTAAGCCATCATGTCCACTAGCTCCACCCACTAACACCGGTCCATCATACTTCAAGTATGCCAATTCTTTAACCTTTGCTTCCCTTCTTATTTAGACTATCAGTTTTGATAGGAGATGGGGTGGGGCTTGCTTAATCCCTGCTCCCAGTTGGAAATAGAGAAACCAGCCAAGCATAGCTCTGTCTATTCCCCCCTTACATATCCACAAGAAAGAAAGAGGGTGAAGAAGTCTTTAGGAAAATATGCACCTGCAACCAAAATGTGTCAATACCCACTGCAAATTAGATTTGTTAGAAAGAATTACCGTACAAATGTTTATGCTGTTTGCAATACACCAATCAATTTAGAACAATGCAGAATTCAACATTTAATAACTACTCCTGTCTGAGAATTATTCACCACTTCATGACATACATCTTTAGTAAAGCTCCTCTGGCTGATATAACCTGCTACAAATAAGATACATAATCAGAGACCAGCTTCTTCAGCGTTCCTCAGGGATCTTATCCCACTCCTAATATTCAGTGGCCTCCAGTTCAACCAATATTCTTAGATTTGCTTGTCACCTTCTTCAAATCAAATTAAAGACCTTCTGTGCGGTTCAAGACAAGCAACTATCACAGCCACACCAGGATCATCCCGGACGTCTTCTGAAACCAAGCCTTGGTGGACTTTGAAGTATGCTCAAGACCAATGTCCTGATTTTTTTTGTCTATATATTTTTTCCATGTTTGTGCAGAGCAGTGATCTATTGAGAACTTTAGGACCATTCTTGACTAATACATACCAGTAATAATAACACATTTCTGTTATATTTCTAACTTCATAGTCAACAATTCTCTAACTAGTTCTGGTATTAGATATGTTTTATCTCAAGTCAACCTGACCCAGCTCATGAAGCCACTGATTGGTTGAATGTTGTGTGCTTGATGTACCGTGTTTCCCCGAAAGTAGGACCCCCCCTCGAATGTAAGGCAGGCTAGGGGGGAGGGGTGGGGGCCTGCTAATGTAAGGACCCCCCAATTGTAAGGCCTCCTAGCGGGGGGGTCGCTGTAGAATGTAAGGCCGCCACCTCCCGGTACCTTATGGGCTGTCGCTGTCCTCCGGTGTGGCTCCCTGCTGTCCTCGCTGTCCCCCGGTGTGTCCTGGCTCCTCCAGTGTCCTCTGTGTCCCCCAGGTTCAGCCACGCTGGAGCAGATGGGGTTAATCACAGCCTAACTTGCTGTGTGCCCCTGCTCAACTCCGCCCAGCCTGACGTCACAGCAGCCCGGCTCGAGTTCTGATTGGATCAGCCGGAGGACAGCGGGGAGCCACACCGAAGGCCAGGGGAGCCGATAAGAAGTGGTTTGCGTGTGTGTATGTGTGTGTGTGCGTGTATGTGTGTTTGTATGTGTATGGGTGGGTGGGTGTGTGTGAATGGGAGGCTTCAGTGGCTGGGGCTGCCAATGTAAGACCCCCCCCCCCCCCGGAAAGTAAGACAGGGTGCCACTTTTGGCCCCCAAAAAAATGTAAGACAGGGTCTTACTTTCGGGGAAACACGGTATCACCTGATTCTATAATCTGTGCTGTTATGCAGTTGGTTGAATCATTCTGAGACTGCTGCAATCAGTAAAAGTGACATTTTGTGTTCAATTTAGAGAAACAACTGGTTATATTACTTGTTTTGAGCTATTTACTAGTAATATAATTCAATCAGCAGAAAAATGGTAAGTTTAACTAAGAAATCTTTTTTTGCAGATGGAATATTTTTTAATTGTAATTTGGAAGAAACTGCAGTTATTTATCCTCACAGTGTGCACAGGTACAACACTAAACATAATAATATTCAAAGAAACCAAGTAGTGGAAAAACTGGGCACCAGCTTTACTTTGCTTGCCAGCACACACAACACAAATGGCTATCAACGATTGTGCATATTTAGTCACGGGGGGGTAACCTAAGAGCAACATCTTGGAGCAAAAATTGGAAGAAAAGGTGCTTTCACTGGTCCAGTGGAAGCATCAAGCCCGGTGCGAAACAACTTGTTGTCTACTTCTTCTCCTCCTTCCCTGCCTCATGTAACAGTTCACTGAAAATAAAGGTTTTATGTGCAAAAGTCATCAACAGGTGAGTGCACCTTTTCTTCCAATTTTTGCTCCAAACATAATTACAATAGTAAGAAAAGCGGCACTCGGATATGACAATTAGAATACAAAATGATTTCAGTTAAGCAAAAATTGAGGCACTTTGCTTTATGAATATGGCCATATCGATGAACTGCCCAGTCGCCGTGTCGAGGTGTGTCTCTTTTGACCGGGTCCCTAACTTTCATTTTCAGCCTCTATCTGGGTTAAAAATCTCCTCATTCATAGGCAAACTAGAAAAGACTACACTATCATAATGGGCAACAAGAGTGGGGAAAAGTGCCCAACAGAGAGTAGGAACCCATATAACAATTTAGAAAACAACTGGCATTCAATCCTGTCATTGTGCACAGGTGCAACGCCAAAACAATAATTGCAATAGTAAGAAAAGCGTCCCTCTATGACAATTAGAATATAGAAATATTTCAGTTAAGCAAAAAATGCAAAAATTTGAACACTTAGCTTTATGAATATAGCCATATCGATAAACTGCCCAGTTGCCGCGTCGAGGTGTGTCTTTTTGACGGGATGCCTAACTTTGATTTTTGTGAATATATAACCTTAGGGCTGTAGATCTAGAGACGATAATAAAGCAACAGGCGCAGACCTAACTGTAGAGATATTAAACTTGTGTAATAATATAGGCAAGCCCACTCACCTATGGTCCTTCAGTATGCTGCTCCAGTCCAGGGAAACAGATCTCTCAGCCAAGAGTCTGTGAGTAAGCTTCAGAGGTAAGTATCCGGGCAGGTGAGCGCTCCCGCAATAGGAACCATAGAATAGGCTTCAGTTTCTTTTCCTTCTCAGGTTTATTGATAAAAATCAAATCAATAGTTCACAAAATATTCATAAAACAGCGCGTTTTGGCCACAATTGTTAAAATAAAAAGGCCTTCATCAGGTATAGAAATATGCAATAGCTTCTGGTTTTTATATGCAATGTATACACCCGTCCCTGATTTTCCTAATTGGCTTGATCCCAATCAGTCAGTCAGACTCAGCAGCATTGTTCATTCATTAAATTCTCATGCTGTTTGCAATAGTTTAAAATAATATTATCATAATAAATATGTGAAACATATAAGTATGATTGTATAAAATCATTATTCATTCATCAGTTTTTTCTAAAAATGTTATATTAAAATATTTACTTTCATTCTACAGTGTTCACCCTGAATATTATTCATCAACATCAACAGTGGCCGCACAAAAAGTAACCAATGCCCATGAAGACTCCGTAGATCAAGAGTTAAATCTCCATAGTTTATCTTCGATTCCATTTTTTGTCATTTTAAAGTATACTGTCTTTATACAATAAAGGATCTCTGTACAAAATAAAACCTCAACCGTCCCATATATAAATCTTCATGCAGATATACATGATGAATCAAACAAATTCTTTATATATATATCTACTATATAATTGCCGTAGCTAACTTCCGTCAGACCGGCGCTACTTCCTGTGGCTTTGTTCGCGTAACTGGGTAATTTCTCCAGGACTCTGTCGGGGCCGCGTAGCGGGCACGCGACTTGCGAAGCAATGGCCGCGAAGCGGACATTGCGAGCAGTGTACTACTACTACTACTACTACTGCTTCTGCTACTGCTACTGCTGCTGCTACTACCCTCACACATGGCATGTTTACATAAGACCACCTGGCCCTGGAGCCGTACTCGCTCTCTCACACCGCACATCTGACCGTCTGGCCCCTGGACACTGGCTGCCATGCACACATCAGGTGCACTAGCATGGAGCTGGCAGGCTCCCATCACTTACCCACTGGGGACGGATCACTTCCAGCACCTCCTCACATGGCAGTGCTCTCTGGACTTCTGAATCCCATCGTCCTCTCCTCACTCAGACACCTGGCAGGTTCATATCCAGCCTGCTCACTCACAGCTGCAACCCAGTGAGTCAATCAGCACATCTTTACTCACACACAGACCTGAGATGTGATTAACCCCCTGTGCACCATTCAGGTTTAGCCCAGCAAAGCACTCATCCCCACAGGTTCAGCCGCTCATTAGGCTCATGAATGTATCAGATCTTCAGCACTCACACTCAGCTGTTTTACTCAGCTCATGAAAACCCTTCAGCTGTTAACCCCCTGTACATCGGACAGGTTTCACACACCACACACAATCAGGAAAACCGGCCCATGTGACCACAGACCTGCATTGATAACCCGTGTGATGCACCCGGCCAGGGGCCACATCACCACACCTCACTTTTTCCGCACAGCAAAGCACTCATCCCCACAGGTTCAGCCGCTCATTAGGCTCATGAATGTATCGGATCTTCAGCACTCACACTCAGCTGTTTTACTCAGCTCATAAAACCCCTTCAGCTGTTAACCCCCTGTACATCGGACAGGTTTCAACACACCACACACAATCAGGAAAAACCGGCCCATGTGAACACAGACCTGCATTGATAACCCGTGTGATGCACCCGGCCAGGGGCCACATCACCACACCTCACTTTCTCCGCACAGAAAAGCACTCATCCCCACAGGTTCAGCCGCTCATTAGGCTCATGAATGTATCGGATCTTCAGCACTCACACTCAGCTGTTTTACTCAGCTCATGAAAACCCTTCAGCTGTTAACCCCCTGTACATCGGACAGGTTTCACACACCACACACAATCCGGAAAACCGGCCCATGTGAACACAGACCTGCATTGATAACCCGTGTAATGCACCCGGCCAGGGGCCACATCACCACACCTCACTTTCTCCGCACAGCAAAGCACTCATCCCCACAGGTTCAGCCGCTCATTAGGCTCATGAATGTATCGGATCTTCAGCACTCACACTCAGCTGTTTTACTCAGCTCATGAAAACCCTTCAGCTGTTAACCCCCTGTACATCGGACAGGTTTCACACACCACACACAATCAGGAAAACTGGCCCATGTGAACACAGACCTGCATTGATAACCCGTGTGATGCACCCGGCCAGGGGCCACATCACCACACCTCACTTTCTCCGCACAGCAAAGCACTCATCCCCACAGGTTCAGCCGCTCATTAGGCTCATGAATGTATCGGATCTTCAGCACTCACACTCAGCTGTTTTACTCAGCTCATGAAAACCCTTCAGCTGTTAACCCCTGTACATCGGACAGGTTTCACACACCACACACAATCAGGAAAAACCGGCCCATGTGAACACAGACCTGCATTGATAACCCGTGTGATGCACCCGGCCAGGGGCCACATCACCACACCTCACTTTCTCCACACAGCAAAGCACTCATCCCCACAGGTTCAGCCGCTCATTAGGCTCATGAATGTATCGGATCTTCAGCACTCACACTCAGCTGTTTTACTCAGCTCATGAAAACCCTTCAGCTGTTAACCCCCTGTACATCGGACAGGTTTCACACACCACACACAATCAGGAAAACCGGCCCATGTGAACACAGACCTGCATTGATAACCCGTGTGATGCACCCGGCCAGGGGCCACATCACCACACCTCACTTTCTCCGCACAGAAAAACACTCATCCCCACAGGTTCAGCCGCTCATTAGGCTCATGAATGTATCGGATCTTCAGCACTCACACTCAGCTGTTTTACTCAGCTCATGAAAACCCTTCAGCTGTTAACCCCCTGTACATCGGACAGGTTTCACACACCACACACAATCAGGAAAACCGGCCCATGTGAACACAGACCTGCATTGATAACCCGTGTGATGCACCCGGCCAGGGGCCACATCACCACACCTCACTTTCTCCGCACAGCAAAGCACTCATCCCCACAGGTTCAGCCGCTCATTAGGCTCATGAATGTATCAGATCTTCAGCACTCACACTCAGCTGTTTTACTCAGCTCATGAAAACCCTTCAGCTGTTAACCCCCTGTACATCGGACAGGTTTCACACACCACACACAATCAGGAAAACCGGCCCATGTGAACACAGACCTGCATTGATAACCCGTGTGATGCACCCGGCCAGGGGCCACATCACCACACCTCACTTTCTCCGCACAGCAAAGCACTCATCCCCACAGGTTCAGCCGCTCATTAGGCTCATGAATGTATCGGATCTTCAGCACTCACACTCAGCTGTTTTACTCAGCTCATGAAAACCCTTCAGCTGTTAACCCCCTGTACATCGGACAGGTTTCACACACCACACACAATCAGGAAAACCGGCCCATGTGAACACAGACCTGCATTGATAACCCGTGTGATGCCCCCGGCCAGGGGCCACATCACCACACCTCACTTTCTCTGCACAGCAAAGCACTCATCCCCACAGGTTCAGCCGCTCATTAGGCTCATGAATGTATCGAATCTTCAGCACTCACACTCAGCTGTTTTACTCAGCTCATGAAAACCCTTCAGCTGTTAACCCCTGTACATCGCACAGGTTTCACACACCACACACAATCAGGAAAACCGGCCCATGTGAACACAGACCTGCATTGATAACCCATGTGATGCACCCGGCCAGGGGCCACATCACCACACCTCACTTTCTCCGCACACATACACACACACACATACTCCGCTATACTTACCACCGACCCTGCATCACCGACATGTCGACTACTCGATCAAATATCACGTCCAATAAGTCTCGCCAAACTTCCCGGACCCCATATTGGATCCAGTCGTCCACGGGCGCCGACATGTCAACTCAGGATCCAGCCGGCAGGGAAGATGTAGGGTCGGTGCTAACTATAGCGAAGTGTCTGTGTGTGTGTGTGTGTGTGTGTATGTATGTATGTGTGTGCTGACCACTCTGCCCACAGCGCTGCACTCACCAATCTCACCGCACTCACTGCTAACCACTGAGCCACCGCACTCACTGCTAACCACTGAGCCACCGCACTCGCTGCTAACCACTGAGCCACCGCACTCACTGCTAACCACTGAGCCACCTGTATACACACAGTTCATTTCACCCCACTCCCCTAACTATTAGTAAATATACTATATATGGATTCTAGACTACCCGATTCTTTCGAATCGGCCCGCCATCTATATATATGTGATTATATAGGAATTATCAGTATTATGTATGTGATGTGATTATGTATAAATTAGTGAGTCGCGCCTATTCTGCAAGGACTCGCAACGGCCGCTTGGCGACCATTGCGAGTGAGGCTTTGCGAATCAGTGGTGCCCGCAATGCTTCACAGGTCGCGTGGGCGCTGCGCCCACAACGACGGAAACAGCGCTGAAACTTACGGAAGTGCGTTAGGGAAATTATATATTACATACTGATAATCTATTATATAATTGCTGTAGCGACTTCCCTTGCACACGCCGCTACCTCCGTGGCTTTGTTCGTGGACACGCATCGCCCACGCGACTCACTCGCAATGCCCGCGAAGGGGGCGTTGCGAGTCGTTGCAGCAGCCCGAGCAATGCCCTATACACAGATTCTAGAATCCCGATGCAATACTGATAATCTATTATATAATTGCCGTAGCGACTTCCCTCGCACACGCCGCTACCTCCGTGGCTTTGTTCGTGGGCGCGCATCGCCCACGCGACTCACTCGCAATGCCCGCCAAGGGGGCGTTGGGAGTCGTTGCAGCAGCCCGAGCAATGCCCTATACACACATTCTAGAATCCCGATGCAATCGCATCGGGCTCACAGCTAGTATATTATATATATATATATATATACACACAGTGAAGGAGAAATAATAATTACTCATTCCAGCAATATATATATATCTAAAAGCTCAACCTCCAATACAACAATAATAATAATAATAAAATGATAATAAAACTTTATTTGTATAGCGCCAACATATTCCGCAGCGCTTTACAGTGCAATGGTACATATAAGAAAAATATACGGTACAGAATGGTAATGCACAACAGTAGTTACATGCAATAAACATAGAATCAACTTAGGAAATACAATGAAAAGGCAAAAAATGAAGGTGACCCTGCTCGTAGGAGCTTACAATCTAAGACGGGATGGGAACACAAAGTACAGGGGCTTATAACAATGAATATCTAATGTCTAAATGACTACTGTTAGGGAGAAGGATAGGCCGCCCTGAAGAGGTGTGTTTTTAGGGAGCGTCTGAAGCTATGCAAGTTGTGGATGGTCCTAATTTCTTGGGGTAGAGCATTCCAGAGGTTTGGTGCAGCTCGAGAGAAGTCTTGGAGTTGGGAATCCTAAGTATACAATTATTTGTTTACTTCCAGCCCAAGATCTTTCAAGTAATGATCATGGTCGGAAAGTGCATATATTTATATACCCATACTCAACTTTTTTATTTTAACAATTGTGGCTGAAACGTGTTGTTTTATGAATATTTTGTGAACTATTGATGTGATTTTTATGAATAAACCAGAGAATGAAAAGAAACTGAAGCCTATTCTATGGTTCCTATTGTGGGAGCGCTCACCTGCCCGGATAATTACCTCTGTAACTTTCATTTTCAGCCTCTATCTGGATTAAAAACCTCCTCATTTATAGGCAAACTAGAAAAAACTGATACCAGAGAACACTAGCATAACGGGCATAATTGTCATAGCAGAGTGCCGCTTTTCTTACTCTAATATTTAGATTTTTGGCTATGTGCCCACTGTGCGTATTTTTATGGCTGCATTTGTGCTGTGTTTTTTCAGCCACAAACACGCAGCTGTTTCAAAAATGCACCAATGCGCTTCTGGTGCGTATTTGCTGCATTTGTGCTGCATTTTTTTAGAGCTGCGTTGGAATGGCTGTCAGTTGGAAAACGCACAAGATAATTTACAGGGACGTTTATAAATGAATGCAGTTTTTGCTAGAAAAGAACGTAACACCTAAAAACGCACATGTGGGCACAGCTCTTTGAAAATCCCATTGACTTTAATGATAAAACTGTGGGTCATACATTTTTGTTGCAGTAATCGCAGCAACAAAAAAAAACGCAGAAGAAATGCACAGTGGGCGCATAGCCTAATAGCAATAATTCACCAGCAGTCCTGTAATATAAAATCAATAATAAACAGAAAGCGAACCCTAATATTGTGAAGAACAATGTGCAGGTAAACAGATAGGTTAAAGTTTTTGGATAGAAGGTGTTTTCTAAGAGAAGAATATAGGGCATATTTCCCCACATAAACAGCCCCAATCCTGGCAATGGCCATGTCTAGTGTTCCAGATGAGTCTCATTTTGAAACATTTTTGTTCATTTCAATATTTTGCAACAATAATATAAAACCTTTATAGAGATTTTTTTTACAGGACTGAATATATTGGAGTTTCAGGAAACATAAAAAGAAAAAAAATATTTTTATAAAGCGAAGATAAGAATGAAACTGGTCTCCAGTGGCCTCCATACAATGCTGTTACACTCAGATCTACTCATACTTTTATTTTACATACTGTAAGTCACTGGAACGTTCTGTTAAAAAGTTTGTCCCCAATTAGAAAAACATGGTAGCTTTATTTTTTAGAAACAGCGTCATCCCTGACCATGATCTGATATTCTAACTGATCACATTGACAAAAACTGTAATTCCAAGTGTAACCCATGATCAGGAGTGGCGCTGTTTCTAATATCGAGCAGCCATGTTTTTCTAATCCTTGAAAACCCTTTTAAATTCCGTTTAGTGGAATTAATGAGGAAAAGCAACAATAATGCTGGATTACAGCCATGACAAAGAATTTCTTCAGAGAAAATTCATACATCAATTTCCAGACTGATCTAAGGTCTGCTGACCCGAACTTTACATCTTATAGGAATATTTGAGGCAGGCAAATTCAGGGCAGGAGACCTGTGATATATAAAGATGACTTCATTCAGCTTTTATTCTGGGTTTTCTGTCATTTAATAATTGAAAATGAATAAAAAAAAATGACTTCAACTTTTTGTAACTTGACACAGAAAAGTTATGTCTAAAAAATCCTATGGTAAAATACAATTTGTTTTTCCAATAATATAATGGAGTTGTAAGGGTATCGCTTGGGTTACTATATGGTCACTTGGGTCATTATATGGTCACTGTCATTTCATCGAACTTTGCATAAACCAATAGTTCAAGTGAACATAAGTACGTTTTTAATAAATCAAGTAAGAGAAAAAAATCCTCTTTCTCCACTTATGAAACTTTTCTTTCCCCACTCTCACCCCTCTCTACTGAACTCACCATCCGCTCTGAAATAATAGCTCAGATTTGCCTAGGTCAAAGCAAGATGAACTGTCAACACAGTGAGGTGCAGGTTCCTATTATACTGTATGAAAAGGGGTGTGAGAGTAAGGAGCAGAGTGAGAAAACAAGCAAAGGAGTGGGGAGAAGCAGAGCGAAGTGAACTTGATGACTGATTAACCATATCCCAGAACTGGATTCACAGCCGCACTGCTCAGTATTTCTCTCCAATCTCATCCATTCTGCTGCTACTTAACATGTGCTAAACAGAGAAAGAAGCAGGAATCCTTCTGTTTCAGTGTACGGTGTATGGGAGACATCATGGCAGCCAGTTCACAAAGGGAGAACGTATAGATGAAAAAACTAAATTTTGATTTTCCTGAGAGGGGGAGTCATTCAATTTGTGCGCAAAAAGGGTTATGTGAACAACCCTATTAAATGACATTAGTCCTAATCCTGTTTTTTTTTTCTACAAACAGCACTCAGACCAAAAATACAGTCAAGTGAATGTAGTCAGAAAATCGATCGATTCAAAACCCAGCATTAGGTTAACAGATGTGCAACAAAAGCTATAATAATTCCATTAAAGATAATGAGAGCGTATGAAAACCGACACATTTCGCATTGATTCGATTCTTAGACTAGGGTCACATTAGAGCCATGGAAGCGTTAAAATCTAGTGTTTTTTTCATGTTGAAATTTTGAAAGACGCTAGCGTTAACGCTTCCATAGGCTCCCATGCAAAAAACGCATGGTCAAAATGCAACACGTTTGACGCTAGGATTTTCGGAAAAGCACCAAAAAACGCGGTAAACAGTGTTTTTGGGGGCGTTTGCATAAACGCATGCTTTTTTTTTAACATGGGAGTCTATGGGAAACGTCTGCGTTAACGTATAGTACATATATGTACCATGCATTAACACTAGCGCTAAAAAGGGAAAAATGCCATAAAAATGGCAAGCGAAAAAATTGCTTCCTTGCAAAGGATGCACACTCCCAAATGTGACCCTAGCCTTAGCCTATGTTCACACATCACTTTTTTGCTGCTTTTTTTCAGTCAAAACCTGCTCTCTTGGCAGTAAAGAAGCTGCTTACAAAAAGCAAGTTTTGCTGATTTTTTGTTACGTTTTTGCTCTGTTTTTGTAGTGTTTTTGTATCCCGCCCCCCCCCCGTATATACAGCCCCCACGTGGTATCCCGCCCCCCCCCGTATATACAGCCCCCCCGTGGTATCCAGGGCCCCCCTTGCTGCACCTGTAAAGGAAGATGTCAGTATACTTATCGCTGCCGCCGCCGCCGCTCCGCTTCTCGGTCACCGCGATGCTCCGGGTCTTCATGCTTCCTGTTCCTTCTCCGGCGCTCAGGAAATGACGTCATTGTTCGAGCGTCGGAGAAGGAACAGGAAACATGAAGACCCGGAGCATCGCGGTGACCGAGAAGCGGAGCGGCGGCGGGTGGCAGCGATAAGTATACTGACATCTTCCCTTACAGGTGCAGCAAGGGGGGCCCTGGATACCACGGGGGGGCTGTATACAGCTGGGGCTGCTGTATACAGCTGGGGCCCCTGTATACTAATGGGGGGGGGTCTGTATACCCCTGGGCTGCTGCTGTATATACCCCCTGGGGCTGCTGCTGTATATACCCCCTGGGGCTGCTGCTGTATACTACCACTGGGGCTGCTGCTGTATATACCCCCTGGGGCTGCTGCTGTATATACCCCCTGGGGCTGCTGCTGTATAAACCCCCTGGGGCTGCTGCTGTATACTACCACTGGGGCTGCTGCTGTATATACCCCCTGGGGCTGCTGCTGTATACTACCACTGGGGCTGCTGCTGTATACTACCACTGGGGCTGCTGCTGTATACTACTACTGGGGCTGCTGTATACTACTACTGGGGCTTCTGTATACTACCACTGGGGCTGCTGCTGTATATACCCCGTGGGGCTGCTGCTGTATATACCCCCTGGGGCTGCTGCTGTATACTACCACTGGGGCTGCTGCTGTATACTACTACTGGGGCTGCTGTATACTACTACTGGGGCTTCTGTATACTACTACTGGGGCTGCTGCTGTATATACCACTGAGGCTGCTGTATACTACTACTGGGGCTTCTGTATACTACCTCTGGGGCTTCTGTATACTACCACTGGGGCTGCTGTATATACCTCTGGGGCTGCTGTATACTACCACTGGGGCTGCTGTATATATCTCTGGGGCTGCTGTATATATCTCTGGGGCTGCTGTATACTACCACTGGGGCTGCTGCTGTATATACCACTGGGGAGGCCGCTGTATATACCTCTGGGGCTGCTGTATACTACCACTGGGGCTGCTGTATATATCTCTGGGCTGCTGTATACTACCACTGGGGCTGCTGCTGTATATACCACTGGGGAGGCTGCTGTAACACTGCTGGGGCCTGTATGTACCACTGGGGAGGCTGCTGTATACCACACTTCTGGGGGCTGTATACTACCACTGGGGAGGCCTGTATACCACTGCGGGGGCCTGTATACCACACTGCTGGGGGCTGTATACCTGTGCTGGGGTCCACCCTCGGCTTATACACGAGTCAATAGGTTTTCCCAGATTTTGGGGGCAAAAGTAGGGGGGTCGGCTTATACACGGGTCGGCTTATACACGAGTATATACGGTAGTTTCATTCACCAAAAACATGCCAAAAACGCATGATTGCATTTTTGTAGAATTTTTTAACGTTCTCATTGCTTCCTTTGGGGACAAAACACTGCAAAAACGCTGAAAGAATTGACATGCTGCAGATATACATAAACATCATGGGTGCCAATAACGATGAGCATGAATAAAGTAATATATCTCACTAAATCTTGAGATCACATGATGATATGTAATATAAGCCAATGTAAATTCGAAATTTCCAGGGGGCAATGCATCATGGATTTCACTGTGTTTGAGCGCTTTAGCCGGCTGCCCGCAGTGTTTTCCTTGACTGGTCTCCCTGAGATCAATGAATGCTTTGTGATGTTGGTCTACCAGGCATTGCTCCCACCTAGCCAGAATCCTACTCCACACTGATGAGGGGCAACACCCCAAAACAGCTGTCTGTGGATGGATACCTGGCTCTGTTAATTCCCGTGTCATATCCTTAAGCTCATAACTGAGCAGGATAGTGGCTGAATTGGCCACTTAATGTGGTGGTTATGGTGGTCTCCGCAAGGATTCCACCCAGGGCTAGGTCCTTCCCTGGAGGGATATCTGGCTAGTCCCGTGTTTGAGACTCTTAATCGAGGCTCCACGGACTCCATTTGCATAATGTAAATTGGAAAGGCATCTACTATGGACATGAATGTGCACTACAGAAAATGATGCTCACATTTCTCAGGGAAGGGATATTCTGATATACTGTATGTTAATACAAGTAAAATCACAGGGCTTGAGCACCCAATGCTGTTCACTACATGAACGGTGATATCTTTCTAACTTAATGTACCTTATTTGTATCCTAAAGAGTTGAAGATCGATTAATCGGACTACGTCTAGTGCAAAATAGAAAAAACAAACAGAAAATGGATACATTTTCTTGGGCCTAAATAAAATATTAAAAATGTAATACCTGTTATTTAGTAACTTACGGAAAAATTAATATGTTACATTATGAAAGCGTTTATTATAAAACACATACAAAGTGATGACTGGACATACCTTTCATTTGTTGGGTTAATTTATTTATGGTTTTCACATTATAAATGGACTGAATCACATATGTGATGTTCAATTTTGTTATATTTTTGGTACATGTTTTCAATAACTTATAGGAGGTGCTATCCCTGGTACATCTTAGGGGTCACACTGTTATTATAAGTTATGCATCCTGTAGTGGTCATCTAAGTGTTATTATCATTTTGTAGTACTGATTAATATTTCCCTTTCTTTTTATTTTCATTTTTGCACTCTGTTTTTTCTTTCGGATGCCCTTCTTTGATTTTGAATATTTTTCGCATTCCCCCCTTGACCTCATTATTCTTCAAACTGTAAATGATAGGATTGAGTAATGGGGTCAGCAAGGTATAGAACAGTGACAGCAGTCTGTCCACAGGCAACGAATAGCTGGAAGTGGGACGAAAGTAGACAAACATGGCTGCCCCATAGAAGAAGAGACCTACCACTGCCAAGTGGGATCCACAAGTTGAAAATGCTTTTCTCCTGCTCTCCGATGATGAAAGTTGAAAAATGGCTTCCAGGATCATGGTGTAAGATACAAAAGTCAACAGGAATGGACTCAAGCTGAAGAGTCCTCCAACACAGAACAGTACAATCTCATTAAGGTATGTTGCTGAACATGATAGCTTTAACAGAGAGGGAACATCACAGCAGAAGCCATTAATATTTCTAGGTTGGCAGAAGAACAATTGGAAGGTTAAAATGGTATGGACAGATGACTGGAGGAAACCAGATAACCATGAGGCAGAAGCAAAGGCCATACATACCCAACTACCCATTATTTCCATGTAACGTAGAGGGTTACAGATGGCCAAGTATCGGTCATATGCCATAACAGCTAAGAGGCTACACTCTGTACCTCCAAGGGACGAGAAGATTAATACCTGGCTGATACAACCTGCAAAAGAAATAGATTTGTCTTTAGTTAGGATGTTGATCAGCATTTTGGGGATGGTCACACATGTATTGCAGATATCCAAGAATGAGAGTTGGCCAATGAATAGGTACATGGGTGTGTGTAGATGAACATCTAGGCAGATAATCAAGATACCGTATATACTCGTGTATAAGCCGACCCGTGTATAAGCCGACCCCCCTACTTTTGCCCCCAAAATCTGGGAAAACCTATTGACTCGTGTATAAGCCGAGAGTGGACCCCAGCACATCTATATAGCCCCCAGCAGTGTGGTATACAGCCCACAGCAGTGTGGTATACAGCAGCCTCCCAGTGGTACATACAGGCCCCAGGAGGTAGTATACAGCAGCAGCCCCAGGGGGTAGTATACAGCAGCAGCCCCAGGGGGTATAATACAGCAGCAGCCCCAGGGGTATAATACAGGAGCATCCCCAGGGGGTATAATACAGGAGCATCCCCAGGGGGTATAATACAGGAGCAGCCCAGGGGGTATAATACAGGTGCAGCCCCAGGGGGTATAATACAGCAGCAGCCCCAGGGGGTATAATACAGCAGCAGCCCCAGGGGGTATAATACAGCAGCAGCCCCAGGGGTATAATACAGCAACAGCCCCAGTGGGTATAATACAGCAGCAGCCCCAGGGGGTATAATACAGCAGCAGCCCCAGAGGGTATAATACAGCAGCAGCCCCAGGGGGTATAATACAGCAGCAGCCCCAGGGGGTATAATACAGGAGCAGCCCCAGGGGGTAGTATACAGCAGCAGCCCCTGGGGGTAGTATACAGCAGCAGCCCCAGGGGGTATAATACAGCAGCAGCCCCAGGGGGTATAATACAGCAGCAGCCCCAGGGGGTATAATACAGCAGCAGCCCCAGGGGGTATAATACAGCAGCAGCCCCAGGGGGTAGTATACAGCAGCAGCCCCAGGGGGTAGTATACAGCAGCAGCCCCAGGGGGTAGTATACAGCAGCAGCCCCAGGGGGTAGTATACAGCAGCAGCCCCAGGGGGTAGTATACAGCAGCAGCCCCAGGGGGTAGTATACAGCAGCAGCCCCAGGGGGTAGTATACAGCAGCAGCCCCAGGTGGTATAATACAGCAGCAGCCCCAGGGGGTATAATAGAGCAGCAGCCCCAGGGGGTATAATAGAGCAGCAGCCCCAGGGGGTATAATACAGGAGCAGCCCTAGGGGGTATAATACAGGAGCAGCCCCAGGGGGTAGTATACAGCAGCAGCCCCAGGGGGGGTAGTATACAGCAGCAGCCCCAGGGGGTATAATACAGGAGCAGCCCCAGGGGGTAGTATACAGGAGCAGCCCCAGGGGGTAGTATACAGGAGCAGCCCCAGGGGGTAGTATACAGCAGCAGCCCCAGGGGGTAGTATACAGCAGCAGCCCCAGGGGTGGTAGTATACAGCAGCAGCCCCAGGGGGGGTAGTATACAGCAGCAGCCCCAGGGGGGGTAGTATACAGCAGCAGCCCCAGGGGGGGTAGTATATAGCAGCAGCCCCAGGGGTATAATACAGGAGCAGCCCCAGGGGGTATAATACAGGAGCAGCCCCAGGGGGTAGTATACAGGAGCAGCCCCAGGGGGTAGTATACAGGAGCAGCCCCAGGGGGTAGTATACAGCAGCAGCCCCAGGGGGTAGTATACAGCAGCAGCCCCAGGGGGTAGTATACAGCAGCAGCCCCAGGGGGTAGTATACAGCAGCAGCCCCAGGGGGTATAATAGAGCAGCAGCCCCAGGGGGTATAATAGAGCAGCAGCCCCAGGGGGTATAATAGAGCAGCAGCCCCAGGGGGTATAATACAGGAGCAGCCCCAGGGGGTATAATACAGGAGCAGCCCCAGGGGGGGGTAGTATACAGCAGCAGCCCCAGGGGGTATAATACAGGAGCAGCCCCAGGGGGTATAATACAGGAGCAGCCCCAGGGGGTATAATACAGGAGCAGCCCCAGGGGGTATAATACAGGAGCAGCCCCAGGGGGTATAATACAGGAGCAGCCCCAGGGGGTATAATACAGGAGCAGCCCCAGGGGGTAATATACAGCAGCAGCCCCAGGGGTAGTATACAGCAGCAGCCCCAGGGGGTAGTATACAGCAGCAGCCCCAGGGGGTATAATACAGCAGCAGCCCCAGGGGGTATAATACAGCAGCAGCCCCAGGGGGTATAATACAGCAGCAGCCCCAGGGGTATACAGACCTTCCCCCATCAGTAGTACAGGGGCCCCAGCTGTATACAGCAGCCCCAGCTGTATACAGCTCCCCCGTGGTATCCAGGGCCCCCCTTGCTGCACACCTGTAAAGTAAGATGTAAGTATACTTATCGCTGCCGCCGCCGCTCCGCTGCTCGGTCACCGCGCTGCTCCGTGTCTTCATGCTTCCTGTTCCTTCTCCGGCGCTCGAACAATGACGTCATTTCCTGCGTGCCGGAGAAAGAAGCATGAAGACCCGGAGCAGCGCGGTGACAGAGCAGCGGAGCGGCGGCAGCGAGGGCAGCGATAAGTATACTGACATCTTACTTTACAGGTGTGCAGCAAGGGGGGCCCTGGATACCACGGGGGGGCTGTATACAGCTGGGGCTACCGTATATACTCGTGTATAAGCCGAGGGGGGACTTTTCAGCACATTTTTTGTGCTGAAAAACTCGGCTTATACACGAGTATATACGGTAGTGATAGTATTACCAAGTATGGTGAGAAGATAGAGCAGGAAGAAGACCAAGAACAATATAACCCTCTGGTTCTGTAGGTAGGAAAATCCCAGCAGAATGAAACTAAAGTCTGAGGTCTCATTTTGCTTTATCATCTCACCAACAGATACCTAAAAGGAGAAAAATCAACAAAAATATAACGTGGATGTAATCTATGGATTACATATAAATGATAGAAATCCTTCTTTAAACTTATCTAGAACAACATATTGGTCCCTATCTTTTCAATGGAAAATTAAAGAGTTGTGTTGTAGTTAGAGCTCAACCTTTCTGACTATACATCTACACATAATCACTCACTTTTGTACCTGTAGTTTTAGGTCATAAGTGTGAGCTATTAGGACAGTGCCTTCCATGTAACCTTTAAAGGACAGTAGGGAAACCGGTGATTACTCCTCTAAAATAGTTATGACCCTCAAACCAGCTAAGCCTCTGTGTACCTTTACACGTATCACACATGGTAGGTCTGCATGTGGACTGGACAAATGGACTGAAGATAATTTGAACTTTCACTATATCTGACAATCTATTTACTTATCTATCTACCTACACTGGTAATCAAAATTAGAGAGCAATGGATGACTTGATTTTTTTCAGACATAATGTCATCTACATTGATGAACATTTTAACATTTTTGTGTAAGGGGTGCACCATGCCACTAGAACATTGATTTCCAAAATAACCAAAGTTTATCAACTTAAAACCTTTATTATACACAAAATGTGATGATGATAATTAGAGAACAGCAATGCCTGTAGCACAAAGGAAGATTAAAACAAAATGTTGAAGGTTACAGCAATCACCAATCTGTAGAAAGTGTACAGGCCTTTGCTTTGTACAGGCCTTTTCTGTGAATGACTTCAGCACATCTGCGGCCACAGGACATCACTAGTCTCTCACACTACTCTGGTGTCATTTTGCACATATACTGGAAATCTTTGCTTCAAGTGAAAGTTCATACAGTCAGATGATTAATAGAGCGACTAGACTGAGACGTTTCGGCCAACTTGTGGCATTGACCACATTGTCGCTGTTGATAAAGTGCACCTTAAGTGAGATGGTTACTTCCCTTCGATTGTCATCTGTGATAGATTTTATGGCGGGTATAATCAGTTGGGGAAGTAGGAAGGAGCGAGTTGCAGTATGGCTTTGGATAGCGCAATCAGGCCCCCTCAAGTCAGGGGATCCTGTGTCAGATTTACATAGCCCACATACTGGGTCCCTTCCTGGACTTCCTAGATAATCGGAATGTAGTGGTGGATGCTAGGTAAGTGGTGCCTGTAGATGCACTTTACTGGTCATTCAGGCTGTATAATTGCCCATGTGGAAGAGAGCTTTCACTATCTGATTGCTGTGTGCTGGCACTGGTGCTATCAGATAGTGAAAGCTCTCTTCCACATGGGCAATTACAGAGCCTGAGTGACCAGTAAAGTGCATCTACAGGCACCACTTACCTGGCATCACCACTACATTCCGATTATCTAGGAAGTCCAGGAAGGGACCCAATACATGGGCTATATAAATCTGATACAGCATCCTCTGACTTGAGGGGGACTGATTGCGCTATCCAAAGCCATACTGCAACTCGCTCCTTCCTACTTCCCCAACTAGTTATACCTGCCGTAAAATCAATCACAGATGCCAATCTAAGGGATGTAACCATCTCACTTAAGGTGCACTTTGTCAACATGGACAACGTGATCAAGGCCACAAGTTGGCCTACACGTCTTTGTCTAGTTGCACTATTCATCTCACTGTATAAACAAACTTTCACTTGAAGCAAAGATTTCCAGGATACATGTGCAGTGCTTAAAACTAACTACTGTAACTGGATCCATAGATCCATTCACTAGCACCATTAAAGAACCCTTACTTGAGTGCTAGCCATTTTTCTCTCTGGACTGGTGTCATTTTGGTCCACTCTTCCAGTCTCTCCCACAGTTCAGTGACTGTTGTGGTTTCTTGGCCATAACTTTGTCACCAAGGATTTTCCAGAGGTTTTCTATTGGGTTTAGATCAGGACTCTGGGTGGCCATTTCATTGTTTACTGTTTTCTGTTTCAAAGAACTGCTTTACCTGTTTTGTTGTGTTACAGGAGGCATTCTCCTGCATGAAAATTGCTGGTTGATCGAGTACTGAACGCAAGTAAGGAACCACAAATTGTTGAAGAAGGTTTTGATACACACTTGTATACATTCTGTCATGTAGCTATATGAAAGGTCCAACCCCTGCAGCCAGAAACATTCCCCAGACCATGGCACTTACTCCACCACCTTTCACTGACTTGTTTACACACTTTGGGTTCAGTCATTTCCCAGTTTGTCGACGGACATAATTTTTCCCATTAGACCCAAATAAATTAGACTTGCTGTCATCACTAAAATGAACTGTGGACCAATTCTCCTCTGTCCACACAACATGCTCCTCACCAAAGGTGAGTCTAGCCTTTTGATTCTTTTTGCTAATGAGAGGTTTGGTCTCTGCAGAGTGGGCTTTCAGTCCAAATACTCTTAAACATCATGACACTGTATGACGAGAAAGATCCTTACCCTGTTCAGTACTGAACTGGCGAACTATTCCAGCTGCATTGTTGAAACGATTACCCATGGAGATCCTTGGTATTATCCTGTTCTATGTTGAATTTAACTTTTGAGGGCGACCAGCCTTCTTGGGGGACTTGAAAGACTTTGTGATGTTGTAAAGATGCAATTCCTGGGTGAACACGTGGTGGTAGCGGACCCATATTATTGGGCTTGTGTATGGCATTTATCTTTTCCTTATATTCTGATATGGATTTGGAATCCAGAGAGGCATTATGGACTAAGCAGACTGGCGGTATTTTTAGTGTGCGTCAACCAGTTGTAGAGGACAACTCGTTTAAGGGGATCACTACCGTGTTTCCCCGAAAGTAAGACCCTGTCTTACATTTTTTTGGGGGCCAAAAGTGGCCCCCGGTCTTACTTTCGGGGGGGGCCTTACATTGGGTGCCCAGCAGTGTGGCCTACAGGCCCCCTACTGCTGGGACACTGAGGGAGCGGGTCGCACGTCACGTGCGCCCGCTCATTACATATGCACTGCATACCCCTGTCAATCAGCGACAGGGGGAGCAGTGCATTATACTGTATATATGGGCCCCCTATTGCTGGCACACTACCCCCCTGTTCTGAGGCCCCCACCGCTGCTGCTGCTGCAGAGATCTTACCCTCCAGGGTCTTCTTGCAGCAGCCAGCGCGTCCGTCCTCTGTCCTCGGCTGTCTTCCGGATCATGTGACCCGTCGCAGCGCATGACGTCATCGCGACTGCGACCGGCCGGTCACATGATCCGGAAGACAGCCGAGGACAGAGGACGGACGCGCTGGCTGCTGCAAGAAGACCCTGGAGGGTAAGATCTCTGCAGCAGCAGCAGCAGCGGTGGGGGCCTCAGAACAGGGGGGTAGTGTGCCAGCAATAGGGGGCCCATATATACAGTATAATGCACTGCTCCCCCTGTCGCTGATTGACAGGGGGATGCAGTGCATATGTAATGAGCGGGCGCACGTGACGTGCGACCCGCTCCCGCTCCCCCCCCTCCGCTAGGGGCCTTACATTGGCCCCCCCGGTTGTAAGGCCTTATAATCGGGGGAGGCCTTACATTAGCAGGCCCCCCCTTTACCCCTAGGCGGCCTTACAATCGGGGGGGGCCTTACTATCGGGGAAACACGGTAGTAGCTTAATTAAGCTACATAAACACTTAACCAAAACCTTCTGGAACATTAAATGTCTAGAAGAGTATATTAAGCTGGGTGTAGCCCCGAGAGGACTACGGGTCCAATTTTTCCCGGCCTGGGAGGTAGACACTGGGTTCAAGAAGATATGGGAAATTGGTTTATCCAAATGCTCAGAGATCATTATTTCAATGCTCATTGAGCATGATAAGGCACTTTTAGCCAAACTTAAAATTGAGATCAAGGCACTTGAGGTCAAACTTGCCGGCTTTGATCGGGATCCTCAAACGTCCCCTTTCAAAAAACGGTTAAAGGAAATTATTGACAAGTATGAACAGGATATTATAGCAGGTAAACAACAAAAATTTCAACGAGATAAAAAGGATCTAGAGGATAACTTGGTTTACAAGTGGACACATAGGGACAATAGGAGACCCTATAAACCCCGTAATCCACGTAAGCCCCCCAAGAAACCAAACCCAAGGGAAGAACTGGGAAGAAGTGGGAACGACTCAAGTAATCCTTCTCCACTAACCAGTGAGAGCGATTTTTTATCGGAAGGAGATACAGATCACAACACAGGACAAGAAGGGGGAAACATAAGCCCCCCACAACTAAGGAATCGCAACCCGATCACAGGGAAATGGTCCCCCATATTGAACATACATCGACTCAGGGGGAGGAAATATTGAGGATCTCCCAGAACAGTGGCTGTGAAGGAGGTAACCTGCAGATAATTAATTTATCAGACTACCAATTATCGGACATTGAGATCAATTTATTGTCAAGAGGTTTATCCTTTTCTCCAATGGCACCATTGGATAAATTTGAACTCGTGAAAGACGTTTATCTCTTTTGCAGACAGCTTGTATTTAAACTTCTCCATCAACGACCAACTGCTTTGGCTCTCCTACCTACACAAGACCGACTGCCATTGGTGGACCTTTTGGAACTCTTGGATGAAAATGAAGGTAACCACCCCACTAATAAAAGACCATTCACAAGAAGGGTCCTGTCACAGTCAACTCCCCCCTTTTCTCTCTTTCCCCAGGTGCAGATCTTTTTTGAGCTCACGGTGAGGGACATTAGAGATCTCAGGATCGACCCATTGAGAGGAAGAAACCCAAGCAAACAAGAACGTATGGCTCTTGTAAGTCTGAAAAATAACAACTCCTTCCTCATAAAGGAAGCTGATAAAGGGGGGAATGTTGTACTGTGGCCTACTGACCTATATCTAAAAGAGGCCAAGAGACAACTGGATAATCCAAACCACTATTTGAAATTGCCATCAGATCCCACTGGCGTCTTTAAAAAGAAACTATCAGATTTGGTACTGAGAGCCTTTGGACTTAACATACTGACCAAGAGGGAGAAGGATTATATTCTGGTAGATCATCCGGTGATTCCAACATTCTACCTCTTGCCCAAAGTACATAAATCTCTTTCAAATCCCCCCGGGAGACTAATTGTCTCGGGGATTGGGGGACTATTTGAGAAAGCCTGTGCTTACATTGATTTTTATTTACAGCCATACATGACTTCCCTAGAGTCCTATGTAAGAGACTCCATCCATCTCATCTCTCAGATTGATGGACTGATAGTCCCAGAAGGAACCCTTCTTGTAACGATGGATGTAGAGGGACTCTATACTTGTATTCGTCACCATCTTGGGATCTCAGCAGTGGCTCATTTCCTGGATCAAAGGAGCACAGGTAACAGGCTTCATGATTCGTTCATCTTAGATCTCTTGTCCATGGTACTCGAACACAACTATTTCATCTTTGACCACACGTTCTACAGGCAGATCTCTGGGACCGCCATGGGTGCGAAATGTGCCCCATCCTATGCAAATTTATTCCTAGAATGGTGGGAAAACACCCACATTCGCACCCTGGCGGTCTTCCAAGACAAGGTCTTGAGGTGGCATCGATTTATAGATGATATCCTCCTTTTTTGGACAGGTACACACGAGGAGTTCGGTACCTTTGTGTCGGATCTGAACGACAACCCTTGGAATGTCGCACTCACCTGGCAAAGCTCCCACACAGACATTGACTTCCTTGATTTGAAGATTCTACTGGAAAAGGGTAAGATTACAACTGCCTTGTTTAGGAAAGCCACGGCCACTAACAGTGTCCTTCACTTCGACAGTTTCCATCCTAGCCATATCAAAAGAGCTATTCCTAAAGGACAGTTTTTGCGTATCAAATGCAACTGTTCCGAGCATGAGACCTTCCTACGTGAGTCCCGTGACCTTACAACTAGATTTAAGGCACGGGGTTACCCACGGAAGATCATTTCGTAAGCCTTCCAGTCAGCAGCCAGTAAAGAAAGAGATGCCTTATTACAACCTTCGTCAAAAAAAGAGTTGAAGGGGTTAAATGTGATCACCTCATTTAACAACCAATGGGGTGATATAAGGAAATTACTGGAAAAAAACTGGACCATCCTCACCATGGATCACAAAACGGCTGAATTTATTCCATCTAGACCCTGGTTGGTGGCAAGACGTGCCAAAAACCTACGGGATTTACTCTCTGTGAGCCACTTCTCTAGACCCACAGTTCCACTGGGTAGGGGCACAAAAATTGTGGGCTCCTACCCTTGTGGTAACTGTAACGTGTGCCCATTTATGGTGGCCTCTGATCACATTGACATCACCATCTTCCCGGAGTCGATACGTACTAAGTTCTATGCCAACTGCCGTACAAAAAATGTGGTTTATGTCTTGATATGTAGTTGTCCCAAACTTTATGTAGGGGAAACAACTCAGGAGGCCAGAAAACGTGTCCAGGGCCATTTCTCAAATATTGCCTGTGCTGCTGCACACAAGGAGGCAAACAAACCCCTCACTTCTGTCGCACGACACTTTCTTGAGGCACACAATTGCTCCCTGAAGGGAACAAAAATAATCTTGGTGGATAGGGTAACCAATTTAACAAGAGGAGGTGAAATTTCTAGGGAGCTACTAAAAACGGAGACTCGCTGGATTTTTAACCTGAGGAGTATGACCTCGGGCGGGCTAAATGATGAATTCCAATTCAAGAGCTATTATAAAAGAAAGTAACCTCTTTTTCTGTTTGTTCATCATATTCCTTTCCTCCATCAGGTCCTCCAGCCACTGTTCTCCTTCTTGTACTAAAACTCTACAAAAAGACTTGACTTATTAGAACTGGATGAAAACGTTGCTATTGTGAACCTGCGACCAAGAAACCATGTGAACAGTCTTCAACCCAAGAGTCTGCGTCGAACTGGGAAGCTAATCCTGCTCTTTTCCCATGATGAGACTTGCTTTTTTCCTTTTTCCTTTATCCTGCTCTATGGGATTTTTCCACCTCTAAAATATATATAATGATTTTCTGTGCATGATGTGATTTAACCTATGCTGTTTTCTTTCTTCAGGCAATTTAATTCTATTCTTCCCACATAGGGCCTTGAACATGGCTCAGCTCAATGTTCTGCTCTCTAAAGCCGTGGTGTAGAGCTCCACTCCACTCTCACTAGCAGTGTCTGAGCCTCCCAAACTTAAGACTTTAATGACTGGCCGGTCTCGCGCTTGCGCATAGAGCAGGGGCCCCTAGCAACCTGTAAACAAAAGTTCCTCCTCCCCGGTATGTCACTTCTGGGGGTGGATTCCCAACTTTGACATGTCATTTCCGCTTCCTGCTTTACGAGCACAGATGCCACTCATTCAGAATCAGCTCAGTGCATATTTAACACCACACTGTTGGTGGTGTAGCACGCTCCTGCCCCTGGATGAAGCCGCCCTGGTGACGGTGACACGCGTAGGTTCTGGGCAATCCGCTCCACAGCAATGCCTCACTCGGGTAAATAGCACTCCTCCTGACTGGAATTTGAGGTCAGTTTACACAGGTCGTATAGAATCTTTCTTTCTTATCTTCCAGGCTAAGGTTTGGCATTTGTTCTTGGACTACAGCTTTACAGAACTTCTATCCTTTATATGCAAATCCTGGTTTTTGGATGCTTATTGAACCATAAGGGTTCCTCAGCTGTCCACTTGCCTGCCTAGCCTCACTTCATTTTAAATTCTGACCTGTTGTTTACTTGCTCTAATTTGCATGAGCTATGCCATCTTTTTATACCTGAATTTCCTCAAATCCAACCTGTGAGTACTTTAGAGCCCCAATGGGGACTGAGATACTTTGAGATATAAAGGTGAATTCATGTTTGACACAGTGCATTGAATCCTTTAGTATTAATCACTCTTTGTTCCTATCAGTGTGGGTTTTCCCACACAGCTGAACATAATCTGTGTCTGACTAAGAGCCCCGATGGGGACTGAGTTATTGTATAACAAACTAATGAATTCCTGCTTGTTTATTTCTGTCCATTGTGACTTGTAGTGAGTATTGCATTGCTGTGGTATTGTACACGATTGCGGTTGCACAATCTTTGACTTGTGTTTTAATGTTTTCATATGCACTGTTTTGATGTTTTTGTATCTAATAAAATTGTCAATCTTTTACGAAAATTGACTTACGCTATTGATCTCAGTCAATATACACAGTACTTTTTGTATTTATTATGTTGTAAAGATGCAATATTCTAGAAATCACAGACTTGGAACATCAACTTCTGTTGCTATAGCTGATAGGGTGACCCCTTTGACCATCATCTGGACAACCTGTTGCTGGAGGGTTTCAGTCAATTTGGAATGCCACACCATATTTCCAAAGTGAGTGCAAACTGGAAATAGGCTGCTAGTTAAAGAGAGTGTCAGATAATTAAGGAAATTAGCACCAGGTGCCAGATTAACACCAATAACTTGCAGTATCTGAAAGTCTTCTGTAATTTTGATCAGTATCTTTTTCATTTATCTCATTTACATTTTTATTCTGTGATTTAGAATAGATTCAGTTTATGAAATTAGCTTAAAATACTGCTATGTTACTCATGTTGGGATATTTTCACATGGGACAACACAATGACCTTAACATTATCGGAATTGTGTGTTCTCTAATTTCTATCGCCAGTGGATATATGTATACACTTATCTATCTAGACAATATCTAGCAAAAAATAATATAATAACAAAACATCTTCATTTCTACAAGCTTTAAGATTTCATTTCTGTCTTAATCATCTAAAACCTCTTATCTTTCAGTGTCCTTTCCAAAACGGCATTGTAATGTATATAACCTTTTGGCATACATGAGGCAAATACTGTTTGGAAATAGATAATATTGCAAGATAATTAACTACTCATTACCTTTTTTGTTTAGATCCAGGGAGATCACGTTTGGGACTGATGATTATGATGAAGAAGCGGAGTCACCAGCCCAAGACAAAGGCTTTCAGCTTATGATTATATAATGTGTGTGCTCTCTGGGGAACTTGTCCCATCAGTGTTACGAATCCTCAATCACGCTTTATACAAAAATATTTTCCTAGATATTTTTTCCCCTATAACAGTTTAATTTATTGTTGATTATCATTGAGTTTATGTAATATTTATACACATAAGGACCAGAAACTGAAGACATATCATTATGCATGGCGTGCCAAAACAATACTTTTAAGGCTGTGTAGCCTTTTGCAAGTAGGATTTATTGTTGCAACAAAAAAAAAATGTGCAACTTTTTTTTTATACATTGACATATGTCATTTTGTGAATACGGCTCTTATGTGTACATACCGGTATGTGTCTTCTTTTTTTAAAATAACAAACAGTCCTTGTGTAGTATCATTATGCACGTATGGATTACCTCAGTCTTCAGATAAGCAGGAGGGAATCTGACTACACATGGTAAGTTTGTAGTCTGTGGCCATGGCAACACCTAGGGCTGCAAAATGTACAGCAAAGTTACTACATTTTTTTTAATGTACGTGTATTTGAAACTCTTCACCAAACAAAAGAAAATATTGACCATTGACTTACTCATTAATCACTATTCTGCATTCTCCCTAACGATCTAGGGGGTTATGTTTTCTCCTTGTGGAGAGTGACATGTTAGGCCTGACATGCCAGTATGAGGAGACTTCAATACCTGCCATACTCCTCAGGGAAATTAAATATAAAAATTGTCTCCTCAGAGAGGTAGAGGGCTTGAACTTTAGTGCCACCTATTGGAAGTAGCAATTCTAAAAGTCAAAATCGACCCACGAACGAGTCTTTTCATATGACTTAGGATAATAATAACCAAACCATAATCTCAATTTGCAGACAGTGTTTCAGGGTTTTGCCCCTTATCAGTGCAACGTATGAGATCTGGTTTGGTTAAGATGGGTATCTAGGGGGTAAGGTTTCTCCTTTTGGAGAGTGACAGGTCAGGTCTGGCATGCCAGTATGAGGAAACTTAAACACCTTCAATGCTCCATCTTCGATTCTCTCCTAGCCAAACCAGATCTCATACTTTGCACTGAGGAGAGGCAATACCCTGAAAGACTGTCTGCAAATTGAGATTATGGTTTGAATATTATCCTAATTCATATGATAAGGCTCGTTCAAGGGTCAATTTTGATTTTTAGGATTGCTACTGCCAATAGCTGGCACTGGAGTTCAAGCCCTTTTCCTCTCCGACGAGACAATTTACATCTTTGATGTTTGTGTGAGATGATCCTCATTAGTAAGTGCTGACTGTGGTGCGGAATTGTGACTTTGTGTTAATGCCTTTACACTGCTCAACTACTACTATTGTGAATGAGTATTCCTATGAACGCTTGCTTGACATTAATCATGTACCCAATCACCTGATGAGCCAATCACCCCATGAAAGAACAAAATGCTTGTTTATCAGGTGAAATTATATTTTTGTTTGCACAAAAGATAATTGTTGTAGGCAGCAATTCGTCCAATGTAAACATGACCTGCTCTGCCGAGAACAGTAGCACTGAACAATCTATTATTGATCGTCCTGTGTGCATCTGAAGGGTGTTCTGCCTACTAATTGACCTCTAATCAATATATATGTATCAATCTGCAGTTGTCGTACTATCGACCGGTGTAATGCACCTTGACACCCTCCTAGGCCAGTACATGACCTCTATCACAATTATAAACCATTTTATTACAATTGTTACTGAAATGATTACTATTGCATAACTATGCTCAGCGAGCTTTCTGTATTGCAGAGGCTTGAGGATGAAAAAGACTTGTTGTGCCAAAACTAAATATGATGACCATTACAATAAAGTTATTATTATTTATTTGAAGGGTAAAATGCCTACCATCTTATACCACCCTAAGTGTTCAGTATGATTTTGCCCGATTGTAGATCTTACTAAATCACTTCCCACCTATCTAGACTCTTGGATTGGTGTCAGAATGATGGGAAAAAAGCCTGGCTTGGGACTGCAAAGCAAAGCCTTAGAAAAATTTTGCTTATAGCTGCCCCTTGGCTGGACTTGACTTAAGTTAAAATACTTAAGACCACTCTATGGTAGGGACTACCTTTGCCTGTTGTATTAACCCAATGGTTCGCTCCCACATAATACCTGTCTTGTGTTGACTGTTTTTCAGTCCACAAGTGCTGCTGCCATGATTAAACTGAGTTTTTACCTTTAGTCTATGCTGTGTGCGGGTCTGCAGGTGGAGGAGAGTTTCTAAGTATTCAGATCTTCACTCCGCCAGTCTTGAAGGACTTCCACTTCCCTCCACCAGGGATTGCAGATAGAGTTCAAACTCTGCTTGGACTCCGTGCAGTGAGGATGTGCTGTGCTGTTGCTGCCATTGCCTTCCATAGGAGCTGCTGGGTTTTCCCGGGTGGAGGTAGGGGCTCTTAGCCTAGGGCTAATCAGGAGCGAAGGGCTAGGTGATGGGAGGCTGCAGTGTCGATGGGAGGCTGGGGCTGCCAATATAAGACCCCCCCCCCGAAAATAAGACAGGGTGCCACTTTTGTAGAAAATATAAAAGGGGTAGGGACAAGAGGCGCAATAGTGCCCTATCACTAGTGACACTGTGAATCAGGGTGGTGCTATGAAGCCACTCACCTGGTGTGGTTGTGATCCCCACAACTGGTTTGAAAGCGTGAAGCAATAATGAGCTGCTGGAAGACCTCCACCGACCACTAACCAGTGGTGAAATCCAGAAAGAAGATGGGAATGCAGGGTGTCACGGTCCGCGCTGCTCCTAGGCTTAAAAACTCCAAGAGTCAAACTTTCCTTAGAATAAAGCTTGGAAATCTGCCTAAGGAAAGTTTGACTCTTTGGTGAGTTTTTAAGCCTAGGAGCAGCGCGGACCGTGACACACCTGCATTCCCATCTTCTTTCAGGGTGCCACTTTTGGCGCCCAAAAAAAATATAGACGGTCTTATTTTCGGGGAAACACTGTATATAAATGAATAAATATTATTATTGTGTGCCAGGCAGGTCTGTTCCAGTGCTGTGAAATCGTTTTTTACAGCATCTGGCCAAATCTAGCCAAGCAAATCCTTTTCGGCTAGTAGCAGTGTGTGCTAGGCACTGGTGTAGCACTGTTGTGAAGAAAGGTACACCTCCTGTGTTTACTAACCTTTTTTTACTGCATCTAGCCAAGCAAATCAAAAAGGATAGGTAGCTGTACTCCAGTGTTCTGTTAAAATCTACCACCACACAGTGCAGAAAACCTTTGTATTTCATCTGCCCAAACCTACTTAACCTACCAACCTGACTAGTTTTTATGGTGATAATACATGAAATGGATAGTGGTCCCACCTGTGTGTGGCGGGCATAACATTGGTGGGAACGCTTGCATGAGCTTTGAGTATATCTGGCCCAGTAGGCTTAAACAGGTCACTGACCTACCTGACTAGTTTTTCCTGTAATACTCCACAAAACTTAAGGTACCGTCACACGCCGCAATCTCGCCTGGCGATGTGTGGCGATATGATGTGCACGCTCACATTTTTTTTGTGCCCGCCTCAGATCGCCGATGGCGGCGTCACATGCCGCAATATTGCCCTGAAGCTAATGCGATGTGTCGCTCAGGAAGTCGCCTCACCTACAGCGGAAGCAATCCTGCCTAATTCCATCACCGCTTCACACGCCTGCAATCTGAAAGGCAATGTGGGCGTACATGTTCAGCGCGGCGAGTAGATAGGCGTGCTACAGTGGTGTATACCGTGCCCCATACATTGGACAACACAACTGCATTACGATTGGTCAGCCTGCTCTGGAAGGCTGGCTAATACATGACGCAATTGTCTATCGGAGTTTGTCACAAATACACGCTTGTGTCGTCAATTGTGGCTCCTGCAACACACTTTCGAGCGATCTTGTGCAGTACAGTGGATTACACTAAGAATGGCTATTTGTGCGTCTGTAGGTGAAGAGGGGTAAGCTACAAACACTATGGAGATATGTGCCTGCATTGGTCCACGCCATGGCAGAGCTGCCATGGCTGAACTATCAGATATAATGCCACACAATCTGTAATTGGATCACAAGTAATGTATAATTACTTCGTCCTACAGACTGCAATAACAAAATTTACCAAAGGAAAAATGGAGAGAAGGAGTGCGTTTTCAGAACAGCTTTTATATTTATAATGAACTCACAGTGCCAAATATAACAGAAAAGGTGGCACACATGGGCAAAGTACAAAAACACCAATATTGCACAATTTACATTATCTATTACAGCTTCAGACAGTGATATACATAAAAAACATGCAGTATACACAGGATATATAAGTCACCAGGACATCACATCACAAAAATTCTACAGATGTATAATACTTCATATAATGCATGTTGGCGCCCCTGCATCCAGGAGGCCACAAAGGGAACTGCAGCCAGGCAGGTAGGACGACAGTTGAACACCAACACCCTCACAGCCCACACAACCCACGTAACAGTAGAGGGCAGCACCCAACCCGGAGCCTGGGAACTCTAGGCAGGCAAGGGGTGGTAGGGTTTAGAGACAGTGGGTGGGCACACACGACAGACATGACAGAAGGTAGAAATAGAGAAAGGGGAGGAGAAAGGAGTCAGTAGGCCGGTGTAGGCTGAGCAGCAAAGACTGGATCACACGTCCTGGCAAAGTGGGGTGTAGGAGCGCAGAATCTGAACAGAGCCAGTGCGAGCCGCAGAGAGAAAGCACGTCTGAAGCCAGCACCCCAGGAGTGTGAGGGAAGAGAGGGACGGTGATACTGGGCCCTAGAACTTTAGCCGAGACGACCAGACTGCAGGCGGAGTAGCCCTCCTACGATACCCAAAGATACAGTAGAGAGAGCCTGGTAGTGCCTCACACAGGAAGACTGCTGGAGGCTAGGCTGAAGTAGAGTGTCAGCTCTAGAGGGGACCATAGCTTCACCCGGCATCCCCAGACAACCGACGGGGGACCACAATTACATGTTAGGGTCCCTACCCCAAAGGACAGGCAGCTCAGTGGCAACCCGGAGGGCTCAAAGGAGTCCGAGCCACCGCCATACTGTCCGGAGTCACGCACACCAAAGTGAACACAGAGAGAGTCAACAGCCTGGGAAGGACACAGAGACAGAGTGAGGGGTCACAGTAGGAACGGCCTGGCTGCAGGGAGTAAAGGGAACCCGGAGGAGAGAGTGTGCCCATGTAACTGAGAACTGAACTAAGAACTGTAACTAAACTGTGAACTGTACTTGAGAACTTGAGAAGTAAACACGGTGAACCCTGAATCTGACTCCCTTGCCTCTCTCTGCCTGAACACGACTCCCTCCATACAGGTTTGCAGCAAGCTCCATCGCTGAAGGAGGATTCCTGCAGCATCTGGACAGTAAGTGTACTGCACTCAGCACCAGGCCTGCACACTACACAATAGACTTTAACCAACACTGCCATGGGGAACACAGTTCTGCCCAAGGAGAACTATTCCATCCTTGCTGCCATTACATCATCCCCGGAGGTTCTGCGGCAGCGGTGGCCCCATTACTGGCCACACACTATGGGTGGCGTCACGACTGAATTTATCCCCTGTAAATACACCTTTATTATTGCCAGGGCCCGGGACACGGTCCGGACCAGGACCACCCGTGACTTCCTCAATAGCAGACCCGGTCCGGTACCGAGTACCCTGTCCCAGTGGGCTTGACACATGTGCTGCATAACATCAAGGATAGATGCCTATACTGGACCTCAGATTATTGCACGTTATATCATGTTAGCAGCATACATGTCCAAGTAGCTTTACAGGAGAGAAATCATGAAGCATTACTGGCTCACCGTTGCAGAGTTCTCATGTCTCAGGCGATGCTTCACTTGTCACGGTTCCGTGCCTGAGGCTGTGGGGCCCGGTGGTCAAATGAAAAAGGGATAAGGGATTGGGATTAAGTCTTGATTGTCGTGACACCACCTGTGGGAGTCCGGTGATGGTACCAGCGCTAATTGGGCCTCCGGGGGATGTGCGGCAGCTAGATGGGATGCTCCCCACAGGATGAGCAGTAATCCCCGGGGCCAGGAGCTGCACTGAGTGGAATATGGCAGCTCAGTTCTTTAGGGATTATGCATGGGTTAGTAACAGTTCTGGAAGAAATGCACTGACACGAAGCTCCTCTGTAACGGGTCTTTACTGTAGTTTCTGTGCGGTACACGGTATACAACTCTCTAGGTAACGGACCGGGTGGTCCCAGTGATGAACAGCCTCTGTCCAGAGCTCCACAGTGTTCCTTCTGATACTAGCTGTCCTATTCTTGTTGCCGTCGCTGCCTTAGTGCACCAGTTCAAGGCACTGGGAATCTCTATTGGATTACCTTAGCCGGGTTTCCAACCTGAGCTGTAAAGGGTCAAGAGTCCCAATGGTGGGTACCCTGCTGGTAAGACTGCTGGGTTAGCGGCTGTAGTGAGGCGCTACTAAAAAGCTATTTCGTCACTCCGGTTTTGCAAACAGCGGTGGACGACTGACTGCCTCGGAACCGGTGCCAGGTAGGACTGGTCATGGGCGTCTTTGGACCCGTTGCTTAGTTGCTATTTGCCCGCTTTCTTGTCTGGGTCACCGCTTGTTGGTGCCCTCCCTGCTAGGTTCCTTTCCATGGCTGCACGACACTGTGCAGACACCTGCTCCTTTTTCTCCTCCTTCCACGTTCTATCTTTCTTCTCCTATTCTTCCCCCACATTACACCTTACACTCTTCCCACAAGGACCTGATTGGCCCTCTACCTCTGAGTGGTACATGGAGCTCTGGATTTAACTATTTCATCAATGAGACGGAAGATATTACATCTTCAGTCAGGGATGCAATACCTTCCGGTGACGCACTCGTTGCGGGGCGCCACATTACTCCAATATATTTAACCACTTCACTACTGGGCGATTTTCTGTTTTTCACTTCTGTTTTTTGCTCCCCTGCTTCCAAGAGCCATAACATTTTTTATTTTTCCGTCAATATAGACATATGACGGTTTGTTTTTTACATGACAAGATGTACTTTCATATGCAATAATTTATTTTACCATATTGGGTACAGGGAAATTGCAAAAAAGGTGCAATTAGACGTTTGTTTTTTGGGTATTTTAGTCACCATGTTCACTATATGGTAAAACCAACGTGACAGGGTGATGCCTCGGGTCTGTACAAGTTCGTAGACACCCAACATGTATACCTTTACTGGTATCTAGGTGGTGAAAAAAAAATTCAGAAGTTTGCAAAAAAAACAAAAACTGACTTTTTGCGAGATGTTCTGCGACCCGTAGCGCCCTCATTTTTTGGGATCTGGGGATGCATGACAGCTTATTTTTTTGTGTCTTGAGCTAAAATTTCCAATGATACCATTTTTGGGGGGATTCGCAGTTTTGATCGCCCGTTATTGCATTTTATAGCAATGTTGCAGAGAGCAAAAAAACTGAATTTTGGCGTTTGGACCATTTTTTCCTTTACGGAGTTTAGGGATCTCATTAACGGATTTAATATGATGATAGATCGGGCGATTCTGAACGCGGCGATACCAAACATGTGTATTTTTTTTTTTTTAATACTTTTATTGTGATTGGGGGAAAAGGGGGGTGATTTGAACTTTTATATATATATATTTATATAGTAGCTGTGAGCCCGATTCTAAAGAATCGGGAGTCTAGAATCTGTATATAATATTTTTAAGAGTTGTAAATAATAGACTTAAACACCAGATATATGACTAAGTAGGCGATGTAGGCAAAACTGTGAAGGCAGCAATATAGTGGAGGTGTAGAAAGAGTTAATGTCCGACTAACAGGACTATAACAGAGTAGGAACTTATAATGATATCAAAAATGGTATTGAAGGAGTTAATGTCCCACAGGCACTCCCACAACAGAGTCAGCGCTGTAAATTATATCCAAAATGGTGTTCAAGGGGTTAATGTACAGTGGCAGTAGTTATAAACACTACCAAATATGCAGTTAATGCTGAACTGGTATATAATGGGTTTAATTTCGCAGTGTGATTACAACTATACACTGTGTAATAGAAATAACAGCAATAATGGAATATAAGGGGTTAATGTTCCTACTGGGAGTAGTAATAGAGACTACAAAGTATGGAGTTAAGGGAGAAATGGCATAGAAGGGGTTAACTTTGTAGTGACAGTACAACTACACAGTGTGTTATAGAAATTACAGAAAAAACGGAATGTAAGGGGTTAATGTTGCTACTGTCATGAGTATAATGAGAGAAGCGCCTCACTGGTCATTGAGATACATGGAGGACTTTGAGTTTGAAATTTAGTGGTGTAAGTGAGGCGCGAAGGTCATTGGTCGCTGTGTGCTGGCGCCGACCAATGAGCTTCGCGCCTCACTTACAGCGGTAAATTTGAAACTCAAAGTCCTCCATGTATCTGAATAGGAAGGGAGGCGCAAAGCTGATTGGTCGGTGTGTGCTGTGGCCGACCAATGAGCTTGGCGCCTCACTTACAGGAGAGAGGGAGAGGGATTTACTAATAGGGGAGTGCGGTGAAATGAAGAGTGTGTATAGAGGTGGCTGAGTGCTTAGAACTGCGGGGTGGCTGAGTGGTTAGCAGTGAGTGCGGTGGCTCAGTGGTTAGCAGTGAGTGCGGTGGCTCAGTGGTTAGCAGTGAGTGCGGTGGCTCAGTGGTTAGCAGTGAGTGCGGTGGCTCAGTGGTTAGCAGTGAGTGCGGTGGCTCAGTGGTTAGCAGTGAGTGCGGTGGCTCAGTGGTTAGCAGTGAGTGCGGTGGCTCAGTGGTTAGCAGTGAGTGCGGTGGCTCAGTGGTTAGCAGTGAGTGCGGTGGCTCAGTGGTTAGCAGTGAGTGCGGTGGCTCAGTGGTTAGCAGTGAGTGCGGTGGCTCAGTGGTTAGCAGTGAGTGCGGTGGCTCAGTGGTTAGCAGTGAGTGCGGTGGCTCAGTGGTTAGCAGTGAGTGCGGTGGCTCAGTGGTTAGCAGTGAGTGCGGTGGCTCAGTGGTTAGCAGTGAGTGCGGTGGCTCAGTGGTTAGCAGTGAGTGCGGTGGCTCAGTGGTTAGCAGTGAGTGCGGTGGCTCAGTGGTTAGCAGTGAGTGCGGTGGCTCAGTGGTTAGCAGTGAGTGCGGTGGCTCAGTGGTTAGCAGTGAGTGCGGTGGCTCAGTGGTTAGCAGTGAGTGTGGTAGCTCAGTGGTTAGCAGTGAGTGTGGTGGCTCAGTGGTTAGCAGTGAGTGCGGTGAGATTGGTCAGCGCAGCGTCGTGGGCAGAGTGGTCAGTGCAGCGGCGTGGGCAGAGTGGTCAGCGCAGCGGCGTGGGCAGAGTGGTAAGTGCAGCGGCGTGGGCAGAGTGGTCAGCGCAGCGCCGTGGGCAGAGTGGTCAGCGCAGTGCCATGGGCAGAGTGGTCAGCGCAGCGCCGTGGGCAGAGTGGTCAGCAGACACATACACACACTTCGCTATACTTACCACCGGGCCTGCGTGTTCCCCGGCACGTGGATCCGGAGTCGAAATGTCGCCGCCCCTGGACGACTGGATCGAATATTGGGTATGGGAAGTCTGGGGAGACTTCCCGGACGCCATCTTGGAGAAAGTATGTTGGCGGCCGGGGACGACTGGATCCAATATGTCCGGGAAGTTTGGCGAGACTTCTTGGACGCTATATTGGATCCAGTAGTTGGGGGGCGGCGAGATGTCGACTGAGGATCCAGGCGGCGGACGCAGGGGCAGTGGTAAGTATAGCGTAGTGTGTGTGTGTTTGTGTGTGTGTGTATGTGTATGTGTGTGTAGAAAGTGAGGGAAGTGCGGGGATAGTGAGGGAAGTGCGGACAAAGTGAGGGAAGTGCGGGATAGTGAGGGAAGTGCGGACAAAGTGAGGGAAGTGCGGACAAAGTGAGGGAAGTGCGGACAAAGTGAGGGAAGTGCGGACAAAGTGAGGGAAGTGCGGACAAAGTGAGGGAAGTGCGGACAAAGTGAGGGAAGTGCGGACAAAGTGAGGGAAGTGCGGAGAAAGTGACGGAAGTGCGGAGAAAGTGACGGAAGTGGCTACATACACACACATATATACAGATACTGTACATTGCATATGGAGGGGTGAGGAGAGGTGCGACTGGAGGAGTGAGGAGAGGTGCGGCTGGAGGAGTGAGGAGAGGTGCGGCTGGAGGAGTGAGGGGAGGTGGGCGCTGGGGACGGGTGAGGAAGGTGCGGCTGAGGGGTGAGGAGAGTGCGCTGGAGGGTGAGGGGAGGTGGCGCTGGAGGAGTGAGGAGAGGTCCGGCTGGAGGGGTGAGGAGAGAGGAGGCTGGAGCGGCGACATCACCGCTCGGTACACCCGTCCTCCTCTAGGCTGCACACCTCTCTGTCTTCTTTCAGGCTGCACACCAGCTGGCTCCGTATCCTCAGGGCTACTTGGCCTACTGCTGGCGGTCTGGCACAGGGCTTACCCCCGGAGGCTCGGGGCAGTCTAGGAGCGGAGGGCGATTCGTGCGGCCGCCATTTCGCTGAGAGCCATCAACAGCCCCGGGCACCGGAAGTGAGGGGGAGGAGCTTGCACCTGTGAAACTGGCGGGAGCGAGCGCGAGGCACTCGGGAGACGACCGGCATTAGCCGGTCATCTCCAGAAGTGGTGTGTGGCGGGCGGGAGACGACCGGCTAACGCCGCTCATTTCATGGCCATGATGTGTGTGTGTTTTGGGTAGTGTAGGGGCGGACGTAAGCGTGGCGGGGCTGCCTGAGTCCCGGTCTGCTTAGGGGCGCCATGTTGGTCCCCCCTGGGCGTGTGTAGCGCTGTGGTGACGGCACTTTGGCTATGACAAAGTGACGGAAGTGGTAAGCAAAGTGACGTAAGTGAGCCTTCGGGTTTTATATATATTAGATATACATATAGCAGCGCTATGGTATATGGTGGTACATTAAATGACATGTATAGCAATGCTATGGTATATGGGGGTACATTAGAGGACATGTACAGCAGCACTGTGGTATATGGCGGTACATTACAGTACATGTATATCAGCACATAAGTATATGGCGTGTACATTACATGTATAGCAGCGCTATAGTATATGCGGTACAATTACAGTACATGTATAGCAGCAATATAGTATAATGGCAGTACATTACAGTACTGTATAGCAGCACTATAGTAAAATGCGGTACATTAAGAGCACATGTATAGCAGCACATATAGTATATGGCGGTACATTAGATATTATAGCAGCACTATAGTATATGGCGGTGCATTAGAGTAGATGTATAGCAGCACTATAGTATATGGCGGTACATTACAGTGATGTATAGCAGCACTATAGTATATGGCGGTGCATTACAGCACAGGTATAGCGCACTATGTATAATGGCGATACTGCGGTCCCCGCGGCTCCCCGCTTCTCCACAGTAAAAATAAAAAAATCCTCAGTGAGGATACTCACCTGGCCGGCGGCTCGCTCCACCTCCATCTTCTAGGTAGTACAGGCGTTTAGGACCTGTGGTTGCCTGGGAAACCGATCAGCTGATCGGTCACATGAGCGCTAACTGCCGGGGGCAGGATGGAGTAGGGGTCAGGATGGTGAGGGGGGTGGGGGGGGGCAGGATTGTGTCGGGGGGCAGCAGATGGCAAATGGGCAGGATGGAGCCGGGGGGGGGGCAGGATGGAGGCGGAGGGGGGGCAGGATGGAGGCGGAGGGGGGGGGCAGGATGGAGGCGGAGCAGGATGGAGGCAGAGGGGGAGCAGGATGGAGGCAGAGGGGGGCAAGAACAGGGGGGGGCAGGATGGAGGGAGCGGGCAGGATGGAGGCGGAGAAGGATGGTGGTTGGGGGGTAGGGTTGGATAGTGGGGAGCGGGGCAGGATGGAGTGAGCGGGCAGGATGGAGCCGGAGGAGCAGGATGGTGGGGGGGGGGGGCAGGATGGAGTGAGCAGGGCAGGATGGAGCCGGAGGAGCAGGATAGGGGGGGGGGGGGGGGCAGGATGGATCGAGCACACTTGCAGACACATGCATCATGTACACAGCACACCTGGACGCACATGCATCTGCACACAGCATACCTTCAAGCACATGTATCATGCACAACAGCTCTTTAAGTTGGCGCTCATGTATCATGCACACAGCAGACGTGCACACACATGTATCATGCACACCTGCACACAACACAGCATCAATGCACACGGCACACACGCATCAATGCACAGCACACACATGATCATCATCACAAAGCACACATAATATCGTGCAACAGCACACCTATGCATCATGCACACAGCACACCTGCAGACACATGCATCATGCAGACAGCACACACATGCATCATGCACACAGGTGTTGAACGTTGCGCTCATGTATCATGCAGACAGCACACCTGCACACACGTGTCATGCAGACTGCAAAAATGCATCACACACAGCACCCCTGCACACACATGCATCATGCAACACAGCAGACTGCACACACATGACAACACACAGCACACACATGTATAATGCAAGAGCACATGCACACACATGGATCATGCACATGATGCATGTGTGTGCAGTGTGCATGATATCATGTGTGTGCAGTGTGCATGATGCATGTGTGTGCAGTGTGCATGATCACGTGTGGTGCTGTATGCATAATGCATGTTGTATGTATGCATGATGCATGTGTGTGGTGTGCATGATGCATGTGTGTGCTGTATGCATGATGCATGTGTGTGTATGCATGATACATGTGTGTGCATGATACATGTGTGTGCAGTTGCATGATACATGTGTGCGTGCTGTGCATGTGCAGTGTGCTGATCATGCATGTGTGTGCAGTATGCTGATGCATGTTGTGTCTGTATGCATGATGCATGTGTGTGTGTGAATGCATGATGCATGTTTGTGCTGTATGCATGTGTGTGCTGTATGCATGATACATGTGTGTGCTGTGCTGTATGCATAATGCATGTGTGTAGTGTGTGCATGATACAGTGTGTGCAGGTGTGCATGATACGTGTGCGTGCTGTATGCATAATGCATGTGTGTAGTGTGTGCATGATACGTGTGCGTGCTGTATGCATAATGCATGTGGTAGTGTGTGCATGATACATGGTGTGTGCTGTGTGCATGATGCATGTGTGTGCTGTGTGCATGATGCATGTGTGTGCTGTGTGCATGATGCATGTGGTGTGCATGATGCATGTGTGTGCTGTGTGCATGATGCATGTGTGTGCTGTGTGCATGATGCATGTGTGTAGTGTGTGCATGATACATGTGTGTGCTGTGTGCATGATACATGTGTGTGCTGTGTGCATGATGCATGTGTGTGGTGTGTGCATGATGCATGTGTGTGGTGTGTGCATGATGCATGTGTGTGGTGTGTGCATGATGCATGTGTGTGGTGTGTGCATGATGCATGTGTGTGGTGTGTGCATGATGCATGTGTGTGGTGTGTGCATGATGCATGTGTGTGGTGTGTGCATGATGCATGTGTGCGGTGTGTGCATGATGCATGTGTGCTGTGTGCATGATACGTGTATGTGCAGGTGGGCATGATGCATGTGTGTGGCTGTGTGCATGATGCATGTGTGTTCTGTATGCATGATGCATGTGTGTGGTGTGTGCATGATGCATGTGTGTGGTGTGTGCATGATGCATGTGTGTGATGTGTGCATGATGCATGTGTGCTGTGTGCATGATACGTGTATGTGCAGGTGGGCATGATGCATGTGTGTGCTGTGTGCATGATACATGTGTGTTGCAGGTCTGCTGTGTGCATGATGCATGTGTGTGCAGGGGTGCTGTGTGCATGATGCATGTATGTGCATGTGTGCATGACACGTGTGTGCAGGTGTGTGTCTGCATGATACATGAGCGGCACGTTAAAGACCTGTGTGCATGATGCATGTGTGTGCAGGTGTGCTGTCTGCATGATGCATGTGTGTGCTGTGTGCATGATACATGTGTGTGGTGTATGCATGATGCATGTGTGTGGTGTGTGCATGATACATGTGTGTGGTGTATGCATGATGCATGTGTGTGCTGTATGCATGAAGCATGTGTGTGCTGTCTGCATGATGCATGTGTGTGCTGTGTGCATGATGCATGTGTGTGCAGGTGTGCTGTGTGGATGATGCATAGGTGTGCAGTGTGCATGATGCATGTGTGTGCAGTGTGCATGATACATGTGTGTGCATGATGCATGTGTGTGCTGTGTGCATGATGCATGTGTGTGCTGTGTGCATGATGCATGTGTGTGCTGTGTGCATGATGCATGTGTGTGCTGTGTGCATGATGCATGTGTGTGCTGTGTGCATGATGCATGTGTGTGCTGTGTGCATGATGCATGTGTGTGCTGTGTGCATGATGCATGTGTGTGCTGTGTGCATGATGCATGTGTGTGCTGTGTGCATGATGCATGTGTGTGCTGTGTGCATGATGCATGTGTGTGCTGTGTGCATGATGCATGTGTGTGCTGTGTGCATGATGCATGTGTGTGCTGTGTGCATGATGCATGTGTGTGCTGTGTGCATGATGCATGTGTGCTGTGTGCATGTGCGTGCTGTGTGCATGATACGTGTGTGTGCATGATACATGTGTGTGCTGTATGCATGCTGCATGTGTGTACTGTGTGCATGATGCATGTGTGTGCTGTATGCATGAAGCATGTGTGTGCTGTCTGCATGAAGCATGTGTGTGCTGTCTGCATGAAGCATGTGTGTGCTGTCTGCATGAAGCATGTGTGTGCTGTCTGCATGAAGCATGTGTGTGCTGTCTGCATGATGCATGTGTGTGGTGTATGCATGATGCATGTGTGTGGTGTATGCATGATGCATGTGTGTGCTGTATGCATGATGCATGTGTGTGCTGTATGCATGATGCATGTGTGCATGATGCATGTGTGTGCTGTCTGCATGATGCATGTGTGTGCTGTGTGCATGATACATGTGTGTGGTGTATGCATGATGCATGTGTGTGGTGTGTGCATGATACATGTGTGTGGTGTATGCATGATGCATGTGTGTGCTGTATGCATGAAGCATGTGTGCATGATGCATGTGTGTGCTGTCTGCATGATGCATGTGTGTGCTGTGTGCATGATGCATGTGTGTGCTGTGTGCATGATACATGTGTGTGGTGTATGCATGATGCATGTGTGTGGTGTGTGCATGATACATGTGTGTGGTGTATGCATGATGCATGTGTGTGCTGTATGCATGAAGCATGTGTGCATGATGCATGTGTGTGCTGTCTGCATGATGCATGTGTGTGCTGTGTGCATGATGCATGTGTGTGGTGTGTGCATGATACATGTGTGTGGTGTATGCATGATGCATGTGCGTGCTGTATGCATGAAGCATGTGTGCTGTGTGCATGATGCATGTGTGTGCTGTGTGCATGATACAGCACACACATGCATCATGCACACAGCACACACATGCATCATGCAGACAGCAGACACATGCATCATGCAGACAGCAGACACATGCATCATGCAGACAGCAGACACATGCATCATGCAGACACATGCAGACAGCACACACATGCATCATGCAGACAGCACACACATGCATCATGCACACAGCACACACATGCATCATGCACACAGCACACACATGCATCATGCACACAGCACACACATGCATCATGCACACAGCACACACATGCATCATGCACACAGCACACACATGCACCATGCACACAGCACACACATGCACCATGCACACAGCACACACATGCACCATGCACACAGCACACACATGCATCATGCACACAGCACACACATGCATCATGCACACAGCACACACATGCATCATGCACACAGCACACACATGCATCATGCACACAGCACACACATGCATCATGCACACAGCACACACATGCATCATGCACACACATGCATCATGCACACAGCACACACATGCATCATGCACACAGCACACACATGCATCATGCACACACATGCATCATGCACACAGCACACACATGCATCATGCACACAGCACACACATGCATCATGCACACACATGCATCATGCACACAGCACACACATGCATCATGCACACAGCACACACATGCATCATGCACACAGGACACACATGCATCATGCACACAGGACACACATGCATCATGCACACAGGACACACATGCATCATGCACACACATGCATCATGCACACAGCACGCACATGCATCATGCACACAGCACACACATGCATCATGCACACAGCACACACATGCATCATGCTCACACATGCATCATGCTCACACATGCATCATGCTCACACATGCATCATGCACACACATGCATCATGCACACACATGCATCATGCACACAGCACACACATGCATCATGCACACAGCACACACATGCATCATGCACACAGCACACACATGCATCATGCACACAGCACACACATGCATCATGCACACACTACACACATGCATGATGCACACAGGTATGAAACTTGGCGCCGCGCGGCAGGCAGGAAGCGGCGTCTCCTTCAGCACAGCCGCTTGGACGGATGGATGGTGCGGCCCTGGGCAGGGTGAGCAAGGGGGGCAGGGGGGGGCGGAGAGGGGCAGGAGGACCGGGGGGAGCGCGGGCAGGAGGACCGGGGGGAGCGCGGGCAGGAGGACCGGGGGGAGCGCGGGCAGGAGGGGGGAGTACCCGGGGGGAGCGCGGGCAGGAGACGGGAGGAGGCGGGGGGGGGGAGCGCGGGCAGGAGACGGGAGGAGGCGGGGGGGGGGGGGGGGAGCGCGGGCAGGAGACAGGAGGACCGGGGGGAAGCGCGGGCAGGAGACAGGAGGACTGGGGGGGGAGCGCGGGCAGGAGACAGGAGGACCCGGGGGTAGGGGAGAGAGAGAGTGTCCCGGATATTGTAAGTGAAGCAGACTCGCAAAGCCATTGCGAGTGAGGCTTTGCGAGTAACTGGAGGGTATTGTGTGCAGACTCGCAAAGCCATTGCGAGTTAGGCTTTGGGAGGCAGCCACGTTCACGACGACGGAAGTAGGGCGGAATATGACGGAAGTGGCTTAAGGTAATTATATATTAGATATATTTTTTTACAGGTTTTTAAAAACTTGATTTTTTTAAAATTAATTCTTCTTTTTACACTGTCCCTTTAAGAGGCACCCCGCTGAACAGTGCGATAGCTTCTGGGAGATACAGATGAGCTGCAGCTCATCTATATTTCTCAGAATTGCGGAACTGTTGTGGTTGGCAGCTCCTGCCAACTACAACAGGAAACTGCGCTCTGACAGCATCCGGGGTCTAGCCAGGACCCCAGGCTGTCACAGGAGCCGGAGATCCTGCAATAGTATCGCGGGATCTCCGGAGCAAGCGGGGAACAGCGCGTTTCCCGCCGCAGCCGCCTTGGATCCCGTGGTCAGAGATTGACAGCGGAGTCTAAGGGGTTAACAGCGGTTAGCCTAACATCTCAGCTGATGAGATCAGCTGAGATGTCGGTGCTTTGATGTGAGCTCCGCGCCGAGCTCCCATCAAAACCCCCTTACCGGCCCATGACGTTGTACACAGCAAGTGCTGGTGCTGATCAAAAAGTTACCCCACAGTGGAAGGTCCCCCGCTCCAGTCCCCAATGTACGTTTCCTCTTTCACAATGTTAGCGTCATCAGGGAGGTAGAGTGTCATGGCTGAACTATGTGTCTGCACACATGTTTGTGTGTGTGTACTGAAGTGTACCTACATCCCCCACAAACACCATTGCATTCTCCATGTGTGTGGACACTTCCATGTGCCAAACACATCATAATGGACATGTACACACAGTCACGGCATACAGTGTGGGCCAAAGGGCTGGACCGTGTACTGGACATTAGTACACAATGCTGTACGGACCCATCAATACGATTTTACGGATCACATACCTCTGTGCACAGCATAAAGATATGTGCAACTGCCCTGGATTGTTAAATAACGACAGACGCAGGTAATTTGGTTATGCTTTTTTTAGTGGTACTTTTTGTGCACAAAAAAAGGAATTATAACACACACAAAACATTGAAATCAGAAATGTGAACATCACACAAATAAATAGAAAATGATGTTAAAGAATGGCCACACCCAAACATTTGACAGTACAGAAAAAAAAAAGAAACAAACTAATGTTAAAGCACACAAAATGAACAAAACACCCCATAATCCTCCTGGTGACTCCACCCTCCTCCTGATTGTGAGCTCCAAGAGAGACAGCATTACTGATGTATGTAAAGTGCTATGGAATTAATAGCGCTATATAAATGAATAATTATTATTAATTAATTATTATTATAATTATTATTATTATGTTGCTGCCTGACAACACCAGCCACCCTACACCTTCTGGTGCTGCCAGGCCACTGCCCCAGGGCCATTAAAGTAGGAGCAGTATGCGTCTGTTGCTCCTGGCATCCTGCTAACTCAGACCGTGGCTCAGCGGCTGGAGTGGCGCCACACCATGGTCGGTAGCATGCTAATCCCCGGGACTGACCTCCCCTGTTGTGAGGTCCACAGAATCCACAACTTGCCGGCGTGTATGATGACCGATCCCTACGACGCAGGAAGTTATGCAGCACACAGCAGGCCAGCACTACCACATCAATAGATTCCAGTTTCATATGCAATGGTGTATGAAACACGCAGAATCTATTGGCCATGATGCCGAACGCATTTTCAACCACATGGCGGGCCCGGGATAGCCGGTAATTGAAAATCGCTGCTCAGAAGTAACCGTCCTCTGGGATATGGCCGTAGTAGGTGAGCCTGAAGTGGGAAGGCTTCATCCCCCAAAAACGCAAAGTTGAGATGACCAGTTATTACATAATTTGAGGGCAAGTTCAGAGTACCTCTCCTTAGGTCTTGGGCCAAGGAGCTGTGTACAAACACACCACTATCTGAGACATGGCCTTCATGCCAGCATCCACGTAGAGGAACTCATAGTGAGCATCCACCAGGGCCATGAAGACCACGCTAAAATATCCTTTATAATTAAAATACAAGGACCCCGTGTTGGGGGGTTGCATGATCCTCACTTGCTTACCATCCAATGCATCCCCGCAGTTTGGAAATTGCCATCCATCGTCAAAACCTCTGGCAACATCCATCCATCCAGCGGGGGTTGTTGGTATCTGCCTGTAGGATGGCAGCAGACAACTCACAATGGCCTCACACATCTCAGGTATCAGGCGGCTCAGCAGTGGCCGTGAGACTGCTGCAGAGTATTGCAGGTCTGTCCTTGAATGACCTGTTGCCAGGAACCTTAAAGTTAAAGCCAAACGATCCTCAGGTGGCACAACTTGACGCATCAAAGTGTCCTGTTGGGCTATCAATGGCTTTATGCGTTCCAAGAGGAATGTGAAAGAGTCCTCGACATACGGAGATAGTTCCGATTGAAATCATGCGGACTACTGTCCTCCAGCTGATGCAGCAGGCGCATGTGACTCAGGTTGTCCCGTTGCCAAAGCCAATCCCTAACCCACACACGCTGTGGTCTGCGAGCCCGCAACCTCTCAACTCTCTCCTCCAGCCACAAGTCCTCTTCCACCAAGGCAAGAGCCGCGTAACATCTCCATCAGGATCCATGATGATCTCACCTATCAACCCCTGCAAAAGGAACAAAAAAAGCCTATCATCAAAAGAACATGTTAAAAGGCATCACAAATAACCACTACCTCCTTCCCTACACATTTCCTAGCCAGTTACCCACATCCTACCAGACTCTGCTCATATGGCCACGCACATAGATATGTGGCACATTGAACAGTCACAAACATTACACTGCCTCACAACAACACCTGTTATCACTATACCCATGGACCTCCTCCACAACTATATCTCCATTGTCTAAATTGTGACATCATTACCATACCCCCACATAGCTGCCCATAATGTATATGTACTACTACAAGGCTTAGGAAAATACAACGCTCAACCACACAGACAGATGCTTGGTGCCAATTAAACACAAGAACATGCTAAACGTACCAGAGCCATGTGCTACTGACAAATCATCATCCCACGTCGAACAGACATCACTATTGTGTTGATAATGTCGGATCTTCACAGGCAAACATTACCAAGCCACATGGGCCACTCCACATTCAGTATCGCCAGAATACTTCCATTCTGATTGGTAAAGGCCAGTACTATGTGCCCACATTTCATATGTTCACTAAACTAAACACAGAGGCCTCCTTGGTACATGATCCTGTATGGCGAAGGCAAAATGGATTGTCAATGAGGAGGGTGTTTTGTGGCAAGAAAAGCCAGCCATCCATTTTGCGGCACACAATAGATCAAGCAAAAGACATCATCATTACAAACTACATGCACCAGGGCTTGGGTGTCCTATAGTACACAAGAACGATCCATAATGCAAAGATGGATCAAACGCTATACACAGCCATATCACAAATCATGTGTGAACATCCGTACTTACTTAATGACTTTGGGCAGCAAGTATGCCGTAGCTCGGTCGTTAACGGTTTTTATGTGGTAAGCATCCAATCACAGAGCATCTGAATCATCTAATTCACGTAGCTGCCTGGGCGTTGCCATGTGCGATTACCGATTAGGCGCCTGTGCTGCTTTGATTGGTCATGTTGTTGAAAAAGTGGCCAGCTGGTCCTCCACCAATGCTCCTACTTCAATGTGCATTGTTCTAGTCACGTCTCATCACCAGAGCTCTGTTGGACAGACGGTAAGTTGGTGGACATGCTATAGGGCTTCTCATGTATGGTATCTTATTTTCGGCTTCCGAGCCATATTTTGCCAGATGCATGGGCGGGTTATGTACAGCTTCTTAGCGTCATGTAGATGTGTGGTTTACGACGCCTACGCATCGTTAACCCCCTCCGTGTCCTATTTCACACATAATGATCCTTGCCACCAATGACATGACAATGTGTCACACAGCACTACATCGTTCCATAAATATGTGCTGCGGTCATTCCTGGGTCTAAATTTTGTGTGGTACGCCATGTGTGCCATTTCAACATGATACAGCTTTGTAACTTTGCCTGCCCAGGCCCTAACCGCATATGCCCCTTGTCATGTGCAGCATGTCACATCTGTGTACACATATAAAGGCCATTAATGCTTCTGCATACACAAACTAACTGCCAGACCACCTGTCATTGCTAGTGCTGGACATGGATTGCCCACACAGAGTAGGGTGTGACCTGATATGTACATGTATGTGTTTTGGTAACACACCATGTTTTTTGGCAGATGGCTGAGAGTCCTGATTTTGTGCGTGAACTCCTAACTAGTGATGAGAGAGTACTAAAATGCTCGGGTGCTCGAAGCTCGGGCCGAGCATCCCGAGATACTCGTGTACTCGGCCCGAGTAACGAGCCCAATGTTATCCTATGGGAGACACGAGTATTTTTATGAAATGACTGCCGGCAGCATGGAAAAACCCTAAAAATGTCACAAAAGTCTCAGAAGAGTGCTGAAATGACATGGCAACACCATTGGGAAGACCCCTGGAAGCATTTCTCACTGAAAAGTCACAGCTGTGAACAATGTTGTCCGAGTTTCACGCCAATTTTACGGAGTCTCCAGAAAACCTTCCAAAATGACACCAAAATGAATATTTAGGGTGGAAATGTTAAGGGCACATACCCAATAGTGAGATAAAGCTGGTGTATGTCACTTTTTGTGATTACATGAAAGATTTTACGTGAAAACATTGTGCGACACTCCGATGACCCTGACAAGAGACGTACATGAAGCCCTGTCTAGAAATAATGTGCCCATTTTGAGGAACTAGGTCTATTGTAGTATCTTCCTTTGCCAGGGCAGTCCAAAAGTGGGAGGTTCACCAATGCCCCTGGATACAGACATGCAGGATGGCCTGTAAACAAGAACTGGGTGTATTGTAGTATAGCCCTTTGGCCAGGGCAGCCAAAAATTGGGAGGGTCAACAATGACCCATGCATACAGATATGTAGTAGGGCCTGTAAACCTCAAGTGGGTGTATTGTAGTATAGCCCTTTGGTCAGGGCAGCCAAAAATTGGGAGGCTCCTCTTTATCCATGGATAGAGACGTGCAGGAGGGCCTGTAACCCTCAAGTGGGTGTATTGTAGTATAGCCCTTTGGTCAGGGCAGCCAAAAATTTGGAGGCTCCTCTTTATCCCTGGATAGAGACGTGCAGGAGGGCCTGTAACCCTCAAGTGGGTGTATTGTAGTAGGCCTTTGGTCAGGGCAGCCAAAAATTGGAGGTTCCTCTATGTCCCATGCATAGAGACGATGCAGGAGGGCCTGTAACCCTCAAGTGGGTGTATTTTAGCTAGCCTTTGGCAGGGCAGCCAAAAATTGGGAGGTTCAACAATGACCCATGCATACAGACATGTAGTAGTGCCTGTAACCCTCAAGTGGGTGTATTGTAGTATAGCCCTTTGGTGAGGGCAGCCAAAAATTGGGAGGTTCAACAATGACCCATGCATACAGACATGTAGTAGGGCCTGTAACCCTCAAGTGGGTGTATTGTAGTATAGCCTTTGGCAGGGCAGCCAAAAATTGGGAGGTTCAACAATGATCCATGCATACAGACATGTAGTAGGGCCTGTAACCCTCAAGTGGGTGTATTTTAGCTATGCCTTTGGCCAGGGCAGCCAAAAATTGGGAGGTTCAACAATGACCCATGCATACAGACATGTAGTAGGGCCTGTAACCCTCAAGTGGGTGTATTTGTAGCTTAGCCTTTGGCCAGGGCAGCCAAAAATTGGGAGGTTCAACAATGACCCATGCATACAGACATGTAGTAGGGCCTGTAACCCTCAAGTGGGTGTATTTTAGCCTAGGCCTTTGGCCAGGGCAGCCAAAAATTGGGAGGTTACAACAATGACCCATGCATACAGACATGTAGTAGGGCCTGTAACCCTCAAGTGGGTGATTATTTTTAGTATAGCCCTTTGGTCAGGGCAGCCAAAAATTGGGAGGTTCAACAATGACCCATGCATACAGAATGTAGTAGGGCCTGTAACCCTCAAGTGGGTGTATTTTAGCCTAGGCCTTTGGCCAGGGCAGCCAAAAATTGGGAGGTAAAACAATGACCCATGCATACAGACATGTAGTAGGGCCTGTAACCCTCAAGTGGTGTATTTTAGCCTGTAAACAAGAACTGGGTGTATTGTAGTATAGCCCTTTGGCCAGGGCAGCCAAAAATTGGGAGGGTCAACAATGACCCATGCATACAGATATGTAGTAGGGCCTGTAACCCTCAAGTGGTGTGTATTTTAGCCTAGGCCTTTGGCCAGGGCAGCCAAAAATTGGGAGGTTCAACAATGACCCATGCATACAGACATGTAGTAGGGCCTGTAACCCTCAAGTGGGTGTATTGTAGTATAGCCCTTTGGAGGGCAGCCAAAAATTGGGAGGTTCAACAATGACCCATGCATACAGATCATGTAGTAGGGCCTGTAACCCTCAAGTGGGTGTATTGTAGTATAGCCCTTTGGTCAGGGCAGCCAAAAATTGGGAGGCTCCTCTTTGTCCCTGGATAGAGACGTGCAGGAGGGCCTCAAAACATTTTTCACATTGAAAAGATGCGGGTATCCTGTCTTTGTAATGCCCATTCAAAAAGAATGGGCGTAAACATTTACCACTGGGGGTATACCTGAAACAACAGCCAAACTATTGTAACGGTCATCATGGTGGCACATGAGGAGAAGGAGGAGCAGTCCAGCGATTAGCCAAGGAATAGGAAGACGACGTGGTGGATGATCCAGTAGCTGACCCAACCTGGCAGGAGTATATAGTTAGCAAACTTCATCAAAATGCCTATCTATAACCCCTGTAGTGGGGAGCTGACACTATGGGGATAGACTCGCACCGTAAGGTATCATATATATAGAACAAAGATATATGCGACAAATCAATTCCATGCAAATTTAAATATTTATTAAAGGTTAAAACCAGGGAGAACAAGGGGGGGGGGCAGAGGAACCTGGGTCCACAACCTCAGGTGGAAGGTAACCTCACCAGACGGACTATGTGCCAATACAAGTTGTACAACCAGATGTTAAAGTACACAGATTTTGGTAACAAAAGCACTAGGAATATGCACAGCCATTAAGCACAAAATTCACGGTTATAATGTAGTTGATAAGATGTAATAGTAGATAGCAGGATATTATGAGAACTATTATAAAGTTCTACAAGCAGACTAACAGACAATAAGCATCCTGCCTGTATACCCATGTGCAGATAAATAGCAGGAATCCTAGTGAACTTAGCACGGAACAGTTTCTGGCAACATTAGACAGTGGAGCAACTGCTCCAATGTCACATACCTAGTGGTAGTAGTGTCCGAGTGGAGGGTACCGACCCCAACAGCCGTTTCGGGCCACCATCAAGCACGTCCTTGTCCCAGCGCAGCGTTCAATTATCCATTCAGCAAACATTTGAACGCAGGTGCAAATACGCTGCCAACACCCCACATGCCACAGTCCTGAATGATCACATTTCGCGACTCATAGCGCTACAAATGTTGCCTTTCCGTCTGGTGGAGACGGATGCATTCTGTGACCTGATGGCGGCTGCTGTCCCACGTTACTCGGTCCCCAGCCGCCACTGTTTCTCCAGATGTGCCGTCCCCGCTTTGCATAACCACGTGTCCAACAGCATCACACGTGCCCTCAACAACGCTGTTTCAGCCAAAGTCCACATAATAATAATAATAATAATAATAATAATAATAATAATAATAAAGCTTTATTTATATAGCGCCAACATATTACGCAGCGCTTTACAATATAGGGTTAGAGTACAGAAAATATAATACAGTAAGTAATTACAGTAGAGAACAAATACAGTACAATAATTGGATACAAAACAATAGGCATTGAATCAATGTAAAAAATAAAATAAAAAAAATAAAGCAAGAAATGAAGGTCACCCTGCTCAAAAGAGCTTACAATCTACTACAAGATAGGGGTTGCACAAGGTACAGGGGCTTATTGCACTGATGGTCCAGGCATCTTGAGGAAATGGGGCATAGAACTAAGCTTACATGGATGGTCATTATACAGTCTGTGTCGACCTTTTTGGTTTGGTGGAGTTTGTAGAAGAGTAATGTCCAGAGGGATAGGCCATTCACTATCTACAGTACAAAGGACTTCTATTAGGGAGTATGATAGGCCGCCTTAAAAGATGCGTTTTTAGGGATCGTCTGAAGCCATGCAAGTTGTGGATAGTCATGATTTCTTGGGGTAAAGCATTCCAGAGGTTTGGTGCAGCTCTGGAGAAGTCTTGGAGCCGGGAGTGGGAGGATCGGATTACTACAGATGTCAGTCGAAGGTCATTTGAGGAACGTAGAGCGCGAGTGGGGTGATAGACAGAAATGAGGGAGGAGAGGTAGGGGGTGCTGCACTGTGAAGAGCTTTGTGGGTGAGAAGAAGCAATTTGATTTTGATCCTGTAGTATACGGGCAGCCAGTGCAATGACTGGCACAGAGCAGAGGCATCTGAGTAACGATTGGCCAGATGGGTGATCCTGGCTGCTGCATTAAGGATGGAGTGGAGAGGAGAAACTCTGGTGAGGGGGAGGCCGCTTAATAGAGAATTGCAATAGTCAAGGCGGGAATGGATTAGGGCCACGGTCAGGGTTTTTGTTGTTTACAGGGTGAGAAAGGGACGGACTCTGGAGATATTATTCAGGTGTAAGCGACATGAGCGGACGAGACATTGTGTGTGGGAGGAGAAGGAGAGATCAGTGTCAAACATAACACCCAGACAACGAGCCTGCTGCCTAGGCGTTATCGTGGTGCCACAAACAGAGAGAGATGTCCGATTTAGGGAGGTTAGTGGATGGGGGAAGCAGAAGAAGTTCAGTTTTGGAAAGGTTTAGTTTCAAATAGAGAGTGGACATGATATTGGAAACTGCAGCTAGCCAGTCATTGCTGTTCTTTAATACCGCAGGGGTAAGGTCAGGGACTGAAGTGTATAACCACAGACACGTGGACAAGTGCTTGTGGGCAAGTCCGCTACATCTCCTTGACAAAACACTGGGTTAATATTGTGGAGGCTGTGACACAGTCTGAGCGAGGGATGGAACACGTCCTTCCCAAAGCAAGGATAGCAGGCCCAACCTCTGTCAGGGTTTCACCGACACTCTACAGCTCCGGAATGTCATGCTCTTCAGCCTCCTCCTACTCCTCCAGCGCATCCTCATCCACTGTACCCTCCACACCAGTCCCAAGCTGGAAGCACTGCAGCACTGCCTCTGCGAAGCGGCAACAGGCTGTGCTGAAGTTAGTCTGCATAGGTGACAAACCCCACAATGCAGAAGAGGTGTGGACAGCTCTGAAACAGCAGGCAGATCACTGTCTCACACCTGTGAACCTAAAGCCAAGAAAGGTCGTGTGTGACAATGGCCGGAACCTGGTGGCAGCTTTGAGGCGAGGCCAGCTGACGCATGTTCCATGCGTGGCCCACGCACTCAACCTGGTGGTTCAGAGCTTTGTAAAGTGATACCCATAGCTGTCTGAACTGCTGGTAAAAGTTCGCCGTCTGTTTGCACATTTTCGCAAGTCACCTGCTGCTTCAGCCGGCCTTGGCGGATTTCAGCACCGTTAGCGTCTTACGGCACACAGACTGGTGTGTGATGTCCCCACGCGTTGGAATTCAACTCTGCACATGTTGGTCAGGATATGTGAGCAGAAGAGGGCAGTTGTGGACTACCTGCATCACCTAAGCCGTCGGGAAATGGTTCAAACTCCACACATAACACCTGAAGAGTGGAGATGGATGTCCGACCTATGTACCGTACTCCAAAACTTTGAGGACTCCACCAAGATGGTGAGCGGCGAGGACTCCATTATTAGCGTCACCATACCACTACTCTGCCTTCTAAAACGGTCTCTGCTGAAAAACAAAGATGATGCATTGCAGGCCGAGCGCAATGACTTGGAGCAAGAAACAGTAGTGGGTCTGGGTGAAAACACACAGTCCAGCCTCATCTCATCACAACGTGCAGTGGAGGACTATGACGAGGAGGAGGAGGATGAAGACATGGAGCAACTCTCTGGCCAAATTGAGGATATGACATGCACACCAGTCATACCCTCGATTCAGCGTGGCTGGCCAGAGGACAGGGGAGATGAGGAGGAGGAGGAGGAGGAGGACAGCATGTTCAGTTATCGTGTTGGTCTGGATACTGAAGTGATGGCTGTTAAGAGTCTAGCACACATGGCTGACTTTATGGTAAGCTGCCTGGCTCGTGACCCTCACGTTCAGAACATCTTGGCCGACAATCTGTACTGGTTGGCAACACTGTTAGACCCACGCTACAAGGAGAACTTTATGTCTGTCATTCATGAGGTGGAGAGGTCAGCTAAAATGCAGCAGTTCCAGAAGGCCATAGTCACGGAAGTAGGCAAATCATTCCCCTCACAAAACGCTAGCGGCATAGGTCAGGAATCGGTGGATAACCAAGGCGTACGGCCGAGAGGGGCACAAGTCCAATCCGCCACAGGTAGGGGAACAGTCTTTACGAGGTGGGACAGTTTTCTCAGCCCCTCATGTGCCACAGCCCCTGAGGTGCGGGGTAGTGCCACAAGAAATGCTAAGTTTGGCCAGATGCTGAAGGAGTACCTTGCCGATCGAACAACTGTACTGCGAGATTCCTCTGTGCCTTACAATTATTGGGTCTCCAAGCTGGACACGTGGCATGAATTGGCTCTCTACGCCTTGGAAGTCCTGGCCTGCACTGCCGCTAGCGTTTTGTCAGAGCGTGTTTTCAGTGCCGCAGGTGGAATCATTACTGATAAACGCACTCGCCTCTCAACTGAAAATGCTGACAGGCTGACTCAGATCAAGATGAACAAGGGTTGGATTGGGCCAGACTTCACCACACCACCAACAAATGACAACTGAATTTAAATTTTGTAATGGGAATTTGCCATGTACCTCCACTGACCCATGGGTACACACTTCTGGACTTCCGAGTGTCCAAGTGTGGGATCAGTAATGTGCGTGGACGTGTACTCGGCCTGTTGCTAGGAAGGAGGATCAGGTTGGGAAATGTGCGGTGCAGTATCACAGTTACTGACACTTGACCGTGTGGAAGACAGGGTGTTTGTGGAGGTGCCAATCAGACTTGAAGCATTATCCGCTATCCAAGTAACAAGCTGTTGACAGGTATTGGTTCAAGAGCTTTGTACTGCAGCGGGCACCAACAATTTGGGACAGGACGTGAGCGAGTAGATGTGCCACTTTCTTGTTGCGAAATTAGTGCTTGCACACGACCTCGGCCTCTGCCTTCACCACAATCACGTTCACCTCCTTGTTCCTTGCCAACGCCCTTGCGCATTTCGCTTGTATACAGCGACAACAGTCACAGGAGAGGATTTTAGTCCCTAACCTGTATCAAGGCATGACGTACAACAGTCTGGTGACTGTAATCTCAGGAGAGGATTTTAGTTCCCAACCTGTATAAGGTATGACGTACAACATTGTGACTTGATGTTGGATTTAGTCTCTGTATCAGATGACTAAACGTTGTGCTGAATGTTTAGGAGGGATTATTCCCTAACCTGTATCAAGGTATGACGTACACAGTTGGTGACTTGAATGATAAGAGTAGGATTTTAGTTCCTAACCTGTATCAAGGTATGACGTACAACAGTCTGGTGACTTGAATGGTTTTAGGAGAGGATTTTAGTCCCTAACCTATCAAGTAGTACACAGTGTGTGACTGTTGAACAGTTAGGATTTAGTCAACCTAAAGTATGAATCAAGTGTGGGACTGTTGAGATGACAAGAGTTAGGATTTTAGTTCCCTAACCTGTATAAAGGTATGACGTACAACAGTGTGGTGACTGTTGAGATGACAAGAGTTAGGATTTTAGTTCCCTAACCTGTAAAAGGTATGACGTACAACAGTGTGGTGACTGTTGAGATGACAAGAGTTAGGATTTTAGTTCCCTAACCTGTAAAAAGGTATGACATACAACAGTGTGGGACTGTTGAGATGACAAGAGTTAGGATTTACTAGTTAGTTGCCACATGGTGACTGTTGAGATGACAAGAGTTAGGATTTAGTTCCCTAACTGTAAAAAGGTATGACGTACAACAGTGTGGTGACTGTTGAGGTCACAGGAGATTAGGATTTTAGTTCCCTAACCTGTAAAAAGGTATGACGTACAACAGCTGTGTGGTTGGACTGTTAGAGATACACAAGTAGTCTTAGGATTTTAGTTCCCTAACCTGTATAAAGGTATGACGTACAACAGTGTGGTGACTGTTGAGATGACAAGAGTTAGGATTTTAGTTCCCTAACCTGTTTAAAGGTATGACGTACAACAGTGTGGTGACTGTTGAGATGACAAGAGTTAGGATTTTAGTTCCCTAACCTGTATAAAAGGTATACGTACAACTGTTGGTGACTGTATGGTTAGAGATTCCAACAGTAGTATACTGTGGTGTTTAGGGTTTCCCTAACAACTGTTATGTAAGGTTTAGTAACGTATCACCTGTTCCCTGTGTGACTGTAATGACAGAGTAGGATTTTAGTTCCCTAACCTGTATTAAGGTAGTACGTACACCTTTTTCTATGGTTGATCTGTTGTAGATATTTACATAAGAGTTAGGATTTTAGTTCCCTAACCTGTATTAAGGTAGTACGTACACCTGTCGGGATGTTGAGGCTTTGTAATGATGGTTAGTCAGTGGCTGTAATTCAGAAGTTTTAGTCCCTAACCTGTATTAAGGTAGTAAGTACAAGAGTGTGGTGACTCTAATGGTCACAGAAAAGCTTGGATTCCAATCTGTATCACCCTGCCCTATATCCTCCTAGATTAGTCCTGAGAAGGACTGTTCTGGTCACTGGAAAGCTTGGACTCCGATCTGGATCACCCTGCCTATATCCTCCTAGATTAGTCCTGAGAAGGACTGTTGTGGTCAGCAGCAGCAGTTTGCAGCCCTGCTCCGGATCTACCTGTAAGGGCCGCAAATCTGTCCCTAATCAGCAGCAGACACTCTCCCTACACTCACTGTCTGGAAGGCTGTGTGCCGAGCACAGCGCGCCGGGAGTTATAAAGGCTCGGTGACGCTGTGCAGGGCGGCCAATCACTGCTATGCCACAACTAACAGGGCTGTGGCATTGCAGTGGTCTGCCAGCCAATCCCTGCACGTGGGCTGGCTCTCAAAAGAGCGCCAACATGCAGAGATGACGACCACGAGCACAGCACGAGTATCGCGAGATTACTCGGTGCTCGGCGAGTCGCCCGAGTACAGTGATGCTCGTGCGAGTACCTAGTAGTGGCGAGCATGCTCGCTCATCACTACTCCTAACCATGTACCAGGACCATGAATGTCTGTGGCGGGTTGCGCCATCCGACTACAAGAACAGGGCGGCGAGGGCTGTGGCCTACGCGACCTTGTCGAGCTGGCAAACCGCCTCGACCAAAGTAAGATCTGGACAGTGCCGATGGTTGTGGAAAAAAAAAAAAATCAAGCGGCTGGGCACCGTGTTTACAATAGAACAGAAGGTGTGGATGGCTCAGTCGGGGCTGGAGCAGAGGAGGTCCCTAAGCCACGTCTGTGGAATTATGACCTCCTCACCTTCACCCTGGGCCAGGAGGCTTCTCACCCAACACAGTGCAGCAGCTGCCTGGGCCAACCATCTTCGGCCACAAGCAAGAGCCTGCCCCGTCACAGGAGGTGCGTAATTGTTGTTTTGCTACCTATGTCACACACCTTGGTGGTTGCACTGATGTGTGGGTTGGTGGACATGTAGAAGGCACAATCGTGTTGGACTTTCACCATTCTTCTGTGTGTTCTGCTGTGTGTTGGCTCGTGGCTGTTGGTACTGATTGTGCTGTATTATGTTGGGGCACTTGGCATATCAATTTGGAGCCTCAGGTAGTACACAGCACCAGTCGACTTCTATCTTCCTCTCTGTTTCCAACCCTGCTACTGTTCATGTTGGTGTTTGGCATGCTCAGATATGCACCATCTGGTGCTGGGTGGTTGGTTGTGGTAATTGATGTCAGTACATTGCTTCTCTTGTTAACTTTTTTATTTCTATGTTTGGTTTACAGGCCACTCGTGAGTCTGGCTCCAGTGCAGAGGACCCACCCGCTGGCCAGGCTCCACCATCATCTTTGGAGGAGCAGGTGCCTGATCCCAGTGGTGGTGGGCCGTGCCCAGTGCCCAGCTCAGGCATACAACAGCGTCGAACACCTGCCCCACCCAACACTGAGCTGGGTACCTGGGCAAAAGGGGTCCTATTGGACAGAGAGAGGACCCCCGCCACTTAAATCGGGCACATGGCCAGTGAGTTGGTGTGCCGCATGGAGCCAGAACAACGTGCCATTGCCGAGAGGGCCATCATTCGGGTCCTGGAAGCAGGCATGGATGGGGCACTGAGATGGGGTGGTTACATCGCCATCCCCAAGAAAATACCCCCAGTGGCCCAACAACACATGGCTGGAGCTAGCCAAAATCAGAATCCTCCACGTCTCCCATGAAGACTCCACCACAGAAGGGTCCCAATGTGTGGGAGTACGGTGATGAGGGGGAGGAGCCATTGTCTGATCCAGCAGAGGACGAAGAAGCAAGACGCTACTAGGCAATGCACTACATTGCGTACTGGTTTTTTGTTATTTTTTAAACTAAAACCCAAGTGTGTTGTTTTTGATATTTTGGGTTAATAAACCAGATTTTTATTTGCCATACCTACGTCCACATATGTATCAGGTTCAGCAGTATGGTTGCGTGTGTAGTGTGTTGTGGGTGTAATGGTGATGTTTGTGTGGCAGAAAGAGAGGGCCTCATGTCTACAATAACATAGTTGGGTCATTGTAGCAGACAGGAGCCTATCCCTAGGTGACATGTGTGAGTATTGAGAGATTGCGAGTCTTCTGTGGCCGACATTGGCG